>OZ012735.1:84205884-85405884 GCA_963859935.3 Lathyrus sativus | reverse complement strand
CCTATGCTATGTGTATGCAATGTGATTGAAGTTTGAACTAAATTTAAAACAATTCTGTTGCATTCTGACCTGCAAGCTTGCACATGAACATCATATTAGGCTTTAGGCTATGATTAGTGTATAAGCAACAGCTTTGGCACTTTCTGTTTGGTGTGTATGTATGCTACATGATTCTGTTAACTTTCTGGCTGGTATGTAAATGTTGCTATATGGCACCTCTTCACATAAAACCAAGAGACCTCTGTCCCAAAAGTGTATTTTCAAACTGTTGTAGTCTTGCCTTTATCATGCTAAAAACTGCATATAAACCTAAAAACTGTTTTGAACTAAAGGCAAGCATTCAGTTTTATTCCACATTAATGTAGCTGTTTGATGGGGGGAGAATGTAAATTGCTACAAATGATTTGATATCAATTCCATGCCTGAACTTCAAAAACTGCTAGCCCAGACTGGAATTGCAGGAGTTTGTTTTTTTGAAACATCACACATTCATAACAGTAAGCCTAATAGGTTTCCATAGCATTTATGTTTTCTGGTTTGTGTTGGTTCAATTTAGTGGACTCTTGACAGATTCATTTAGCTTCCAGATTGACAGTAAAGAGGGTATGCATATGTAGATTCATTTTCATCAACTATAAGAATCATCATCAACATGCTATTTGAATAAAGGTTGCATTGTTTTGTTTCTTAAATTTGCTGTCAAATTATGCTACAACAGTGGAAGCAATCATTTTTGCAAAGGCATTAAAACTTTGATTTTGGTATCTAGACATGTTCTAAAATGCATTTGAGATATGTCTATATGCTTAATTTGCTGTTTTGTGCATAGTATCAAAAACTCACATGTTGACACAAATACATCAATGCATTAAGTCACTCAACTACCATTTTTCCATACCAATTCATTTTTGCATCAAAATAGCATTTGAACACCACATAAATATCATTTGAAATGTGTTGGTATAATTGCTTTGGCCTCAAGGCAGCCCTTTCAAAATGTCATGTTTTAAAACCACTTTCATCCACACACAAAGTCACTCAAAATGCCATTTTCTCCTAAAAATTGTTTTTTCACTCAAAACACCTTGCACACACTTTATGTTAAGCATATATGAGATGTTGGGATACTCACTTTGCATTGAAACACACTGTACCACAACCTCACCCTCAAGATGCTCTCTTTTTCACAATATGGACATGTTACATACCAGATTTGGCATTGATGTATTTTCTTTTAATTTTCCTGTCCTAAACTGCTCATAATCATCATTTGTGAAATGTTTGCATTGCCATTTGAATTTAAAACTGTTTGGAACACATATCACATACTAAAATGCATGATCACACATAGAAAAAGCACTTTGAACACTAAAAGCCAACGCAGTCGTTACAGTTCTTGTTTTCTCACCTACACACACTCATAATCATGTATTGAATGTATTTGAAAGTGTGCCTTGGTCTGTACTAAACTGAAACAGAAGATACCATTATTCATGCAATATCATCTTTAAACTATTTTGCAAATAGCATGTGATTCTTCATAACAACTCAATTTTGGCCATGAAAATATTTTGGTTTGCTTCATTATCATCTAACTGTCATGTGTGTATGCTTGGATTGAATTCAATGTGGATGCATGGAGCTACTCATGTCAATTTGCATTTTTTGAACATAAACATAACCCCTATTGGGTTTTTCACTAGGAAGGTTATTTTTGAAAACTACCACCACCATCTTAATCCTCAGATGATTCTACCCCAAAAGCATATAAAATTTGTGGAAAAAGACCAAAAAATGAGAAAGTTATGACCATTTTGCAAAATCATGAAAACCTTTGTTTTTGCCCAACCATGAAACCAAACAAACCTTACCTATTATTTAATTCACTTTGGTTAATGGACGTATGGCCGCCCCAGCGGTTGAGACTTTGCACGCACATTATACTTGGCATGGGTTTGATCCCTTGTGATAACCCTTGTTGCCACTTTTTCTTATTTTTTCACATGAACTTCAAAAAATCATAACTCTCTCATTTTTTATCATTTTTCACCCATTCTTTTTTCATTGTGTTTGTTTTAATGTTTAATTTCATGTCATGTATTTATTTTCCATGTTTGATTAATTTTTTATCATGTTTGACCATGTGCAATTCGTGCGTTGACAGTGCTAACCCTAATCTGTTGCAGATGAAAGTTAAAAGGGTTCCACTTGTTTTTCTTTGTGAAAACTGATTGTTCTCATTCCTATACATGTTGGTTAACATGTTAGGATTTTTACTTTGAATTATTATCATGTTCATTTCATCTGTTTGTTAACTGTACTCCAGGTGCGATCTGTCGTCACAGTTTTCGTACTAATCATCTGCTTTGATTGTCATCATTGCTTTTTCATCCTTAATATTTTTCATTGGTTGTCACCATGAATGCTTTTGTATGATGTTTGTATTTTATTTTTATCCCAAAGATGATGAAGCTGGCTAGCTTTCATCCAATTGCCAATCATTTGTCCCTCCAAAGGAAAGTCTGTCCACTTGATTGTCAATGTCTTGGACCAAAATCTTCACTCTCTCTTGACTTTGTTAAGTCACTTAAACCCTAGATTAGGAGCCTTTAGACTTTGCTTGAAGTCTAAGAAACCCACCCATACTAGGAGTGATCTGCAACTAGAACCCTAGGAAAGAGTTCGTCAACTCTGTGTAAGAATCATCGTCATGACTTCTTACTTCCCCTTTTACTTCAACTTAGATTAGGGAGTTTTGTCAAACTCCACACAAACATTGTCATGTTTGCTCCCCTTTGAACTTTGATCATCATCAAGTGTTCTTTTCCCTTGTGAGGTAAAATACGATTGCTCTGATTCTATCCTAGTCAGGATACGTAGGCAGAAGGTGCGATGCCTTTGCGAGCAAACTTAGGAAACCACTTAGGACCTTATTTATTTTTATCTTATCCCTTAACCATAGCACAATTCACAAACTTAGCAAGTAATTAAACAAAAGGTTCTTGTAGAATACTACAGATATTTAGGGTGCTAATACCTTCCCTACATATAACTAACCCCCGATCCCCGAATCTCTTAAGCGTTGTCGTTACATCGCGAAAAAGGTTTTTCTTTCTTTAGACCTATCCTTTGGATAAATTAAAGATCGGTTGTAAAAGAAATAAGGTTCAAGTTAATTAATAGCTTGATATCAAATTTTCACCGCAACAGAAATGGCGACTTCACTAGGGACCAATGCTTTTGCTTTTATTTTGAGGGTTCAACCTATTTTGTTTAACTAATTGCTATCTGTGAATACTTGTATATATTTGTGCTCTGTTGGTTTGGGAAACTTGAAATGGTGAGACAACACTACACCCGTGCTCGAGCGTACTTATGATAGGAAGGTGATATATTCAAGAAGGCTTATAGGGAGTAGATTCCCGACCAAGTTGACTTGAGAAAATCACCGCTCAGTGGAGGCCCTTTTGAGAGCTAGTATTGTTGATCGAGTATTCGTGAAAACAATGCTACTTTCTACATAGGTGCCCATGACACTGAGGACCTTTAGATACCTTTTCCCCCACTATGGCTTTATTAGGATGTAGTGCGGTGACTATAAGGAAGTAATTCCAAAGTAGTTGATACGCGATACTACACTTGGACGAGACTCTCTTGAGAATATTATCGACCACCAAGTATTTGGGAAATTGATAATATCCGAAAGATGGGTCGAAGACTCCGGGAACTCTTTTAGAACCTTGTTCTGCAGTTGTGGGAACCTTAGTACACACCTTTGGGGAGGGTAGACCTCGACTCCTCTTTCATTATCCAAACCCAAAACCTTGTCTGTGAATCTGTGAATATGCGATTACCTGTGTTTGTGCATTCATGCATTCATAAACATCATGTCATAAAAGTTTTATGGAACTCAGAGTCGTTTATTTATAAAATATCAGGAACATCATGGACAATGGAAAAAAGAAAACTATAAAGTACACTTACAAAAGCCCTAATGTAGATGAGATTGAAAGGTTGAGCACTCTGATCACATATGTAGAAGGGTTCAAAAGCAGGTACGGGAATTTGTTGTCTCTACTGAAAACGAGGAAGAGAATGGATTTGGGACTCCTTTCCACATTACTCCAGTTCTATGACCCACTTTATCACTGCTTCACATTTCCGGACTATCAGTTAGTGCCGACACTTGAAGAGTATTCCTGTCTGATTGGGTTACCCATCCTTGATGCATCTCCTTTTCTCGTCATGGAGAAGGACCCTAAAGAGGAAGAGATTGCTAAAGCCACCCGTATCGGGTTGGTAGACATTCAGAAGAACATGGTTACTAAAGGAGGGATCTTTGGGCTGACTGCAAAATTCGTGATTGGGAAGGCTCAGTATTATGCCGATCACTGGAGTATGGATGCTTTTGAGGCTATTCTAGCCTTGCTTATTTATGGGATCTTTCTGTTTCCGAGCTTTGACAACTTTGTGGATCTCAATGTCGTCAAAATATTCTTAAAGAAGAATCCAGTACCTACTCTACTAGCTGATGCTTACCACTTTGTTCATCTAAGAAATCTTCACAAAGGAGGGATGATTGTCTGTTGTGTTCCGTTGTTGTATAAATGGTTTGTTTCTCATCTACCCGAAGCCCATACTTTTTGGAAAAAAGGATGGTGGTCTGAAAAGATTATGGCTCTTACTCACTCCGATATTGACTGGTAGAGCCGTAGTTACGATGGAATCAAAATCATTGATAGTTGTGGAAGCTTCGGGAATATACCACTCCTTGGTACAAATGGGGGAATCAACTATAACCCTGTGATTGCTCGTCGACAATTTGGTTATCCGCTGAAAGACAAACCTTGCAGTGCTCACGTAGAAGGTATTTTCTTCATAGGAGTTTCAGAATTAAAAGATGAAATTCTCAAAGCATGGGGGCATATACACAGGAAAGGAAAAGAGGACTTGGGAAGACCTAACTGCATCTCTTTTGAACATTATCTCCAATGGGTTCGAAAGAGGGCCATTCAGTTAAAAATGCCTTATCCTCCACAAAAGCCTATGGTCTTAATAGAAGAACAACCGTTGATGTTCATGTCTGAGGAAGAGAAGCTGAAGATTGCTCTGAGGAAGTCACAGCAGACTGAGGTATCCTGGAAGTACAAATATCAGGTGGCTATGGAAGAGAACGAGGAACTCCGCAAACAACTTCAGTCGAAAGAAGAGGAAGCAGTTGCAAGCAAGAAGAGGAAGGCACAGGAAGATGCATTTTATTCCAACCATCAATCAACTCCTTGGAAGGCTATGGTAGACAAAGTCATCCTTGAGAAAGCACAGGTAGAAGAAGAGCTCAGAAGAATCAAGAAGAGAGAAGACTTTCTTTTAGAGCATATTGAGTTGTAATGTTAGGGCTTTTGTAAGATGTGCTGAAATCTTTTGTAATACCCTTTTGAAAAATCAATGAAATGAAAGGATATTTTGGTAAATTTGAGTTCCATAAAACTTTTGCATTTACATTTGCATTCTTGTTATTTAAATATTTGCAAATAAAGCTTTTATTCCCTTGAATGTTTAAAAAATCTGCATTTTGCATGTCTGCATTTCATAAGCATCGCATACGCATGTTCCTGAGTCGTGTCTCATTCCTCTGTCTTGTCTTCAGAATCACACTGAGACCTCGCCATCAGTACAACACACGAGCCCAAGCTCGCTTAAGGATGGAAGAATAGAACTTAGATGTAGACAGAATCGACAATGAACTCGGAGAGCTCCGAGGAGGCATGGGACAGATCAGGGAAGCCTTACAAGTCATCCGTGCAATGTTGGACACTCAAGCCACCGTTGTCTCTGAAATCACTGCAGAACCAATCCCGACAGCTGTAACCATTGCAAATGTACCACCTTATGGTTTGTCTCCAGGCTTTGTGCCACCGCCGAAAGTCACTCAACAGACAATTCCCTTGGGGGGAGAGATTCCACAAGTTATTCCCACCTACACTCCAGCCACAGTTCAGGTTCAAGCGCGCCCCATCTTTCATAATCCACCACCAGTATACGAAGGACCCGAAGGGTATGAAGAGGAGAATGAATCACATGAGAAGTTAAGGGAAAGTGTTGAAACTATAGGGAGAAAGATCTGAACGATGGAAGGAAACGATACCTTTGGCACTGATGCCAGAGAAATGTGTTTGGTATCTGGACTAGTAATACCGCCAAAGTTCAAAATCCCAAATTTCGATCAGTACTCAGGAGCTACTTGTCCACGAACTCACTTAATCATGTACTATAGAAGAATGGCAGCACACGTCGAAGACGACAAGTTAATGATCCATTGCTTCCAAGACAGTCTGAAAGGAGCTCCAGCAAAATGGTATCTAAGTCTAGATCAGTCAAGAATCCACAGTTTTCAAGATTTGGCTGATGCATTCATGAAACATTACAAATATAATATGGATATGGTGCCTGACCGAAGGCAGTTGTTGAGCATGTCCCAGAAAAGCACAGAATCATTCAAAGAATACGCTCAGCGGTGGAGAGAAACAGCGTCCCAGGTAGAACCACCTCTAAGTGAGAAAGAACTAACAGACTGGTTTGTTGACACAGTGAGACCAGAATTCTATGAGAAAATGATTGGCAGTGTGTCTGCAAGTTTTTCAGACATTGTGGCCGTGGGAGTGAGGGTAGAATTGGGAATGAAAAGTGGAAAGGTATCCAGCAGTTCTAACAACAACAGTATCAAGAAAGTCAGCAGTGGGTTTCACAAAAAGAAAGAAGGTGAAACAAATGCCGTAATGGGAAGAAGAAGTCATACCGTGAGACCTCCATATCAGCAATATCAGCCGCCTCAACAAAGTTTCATCCAGCCAATCCAACCTAACTATGTTCAACAGTTTCATCAACAAAGACCCATGTACCCGGTACAGTATGCCCCTCAGCAATATGTGGCAGCTGTGACCCCAGCATTCAACCATTCTATTTCAAATTATCAACCAGGGCGACCAGCGCCCATGTATCAGCAAAACCAGCAAGGGCATCAACGAGCGCCCAACGCTCCGCCCTTTCAACAAAATCAGCAGCAGAGGGTACCACAGCCCAGACAACAATATCAGAACCGGAGGCCGACCACAAAACCTCCACTCCCACAAATACCAATGACGTATACTGAGTTATATCCATCTTTGGTCCATCAAGGGTTGATCACAATGAGACCATTAAATCCAGATACAACTTCTCTACATTATAACCCAAATGCCCATTGTGCTTTCCATGAAGGTGCTGCCGGCCACGACTTAGAAGGTTGCTTTGCCTTAAAACATCTGGTAAGAGAGTTGATGGAGAAGAAAATCCTGTCCTTTGATGATGTACCACCTAACGTCAAAAGTAACCCACTGCCAAACCATGAAGGAGTCAATGCCATTGAAAAGTCAGATGAAGAGATAATTAATGACGTGTCAAAAATCAGAACGCCAATGAAGACATTGCATGATAAGATGACAGAAGCAGGGTTGTTGGGAAGTGTTCATAAGAATTGTGAAAAATGTACTGTTATTCCAGTGGATGTAATGCGATACAGGAATATATACAAAGATTGATAAATGAGGGGATGTTACAAGTATGTGGTAAGGTAAGGAAAGAAGAGGTTTCTGTAATAGAGCCAGTTTTCGACCTGTCCAGGAAAAGAGAGAAAGTTCCAGTGTTTAACAGGGGTGCAAGGCCATTTTTCAACAGAGCTGCTATTGGTCAACCGCGACCAATCATAGTTCAAAAACCAAGACCATTCCATTATGACAATACAAAAGCTGTTCCATGGAAGTACGATGTGACCGTGGTAGACAAAGAAACGAGAAATGTTGTTCAGACAGATAATCAGAAAGATGTGACCAACATTGTCGGCACTAGCAAGATGACCCGCAGCGGTCGGATCTATCAGCTGAAAGAATCAGTAGCTATTCCAAAAGAAGTTATTCCTGCTGTGGTAATCAAAGAAAAAGAAGCCCCGAGCGCAGAAGAAGAAAATGATGAATTTTTGAGGATTATCCGAAGAAGCGATTACAAGGTGGTAGATCAGCTTCATCAGACGCCATCAAGAATATCAATCTTGTCACTCTTGATAAATTCTCCAGCTCACAGGGAAGCATTACAGAAAGTATTGAGACAAGCACACGTAACCAAGGATATTTCACTCGGGCAGTTTGATTCAGTAGTGGCTAACATCACGGCGTGCAATACTTTAAGTTTCAGCGATGGTGAGTTACCGAAGGAAAAACGTGATCACAATCGTGCACTACACATATCCATCAAATGCCAGGAAGATACTTTGGCACGAGTACTGATCGACACAGGATCCTCGTTAAACGTGTTACCCGCAAGATCACTGTCCAGATTAGCCTATGTTGGGGCAAAGATGAAACCAACCTCATTAATTGTAAAAGCTTTTGATGGTTTGAGGAGAACGGTCATCGGAGAAGTAGAATTACCAATTTTGGTGGGACCCCATGAATTTAACATTGTATTTCAGGTGATGGACATAAATCCAGCTTATAGCTGCCTACTGGGACGTCCCTGGATCCATGAAGCAGGGGCGGTAACTTCTACCCTGCACCAAAGAATGAAGTTTGTGGTAAATGATAAGCTAGTAATTGTTCATGGTGAGGAGGAATTAATGGTCAGTAATCTTTCGTTGTTCCGGTACATTGAAGCAGAAGAGGACGCGCTAGAGACATCATTCCAAGCACTAGAAATAGCAAACACAGTGATGATAGAGGAGACGGTGGCAAAAAGTGGTCCAACTTTCGCATCTGCTCAAGGCGCCAAAGCTACGCTGGAAGAAGATACTCCCGCAGGATGGGGAGAAGTCATTGAGGTAAAACCGAAGATGAATCGCCGAGGGTTGGGTTACAAACCAACTCAAGGTGAAGAACTGATGCATGACAACAACCGGCCAAAGGCTATTCAAGAAATATTTATCAGTGGCGGTTTTCAAATCAACACCGTGGAAGGAAATCTTGAAAGTGAAGACATAGGACAACTAGTGTATCATGACGAAGCTACTCTGAACAACTGGGAGGCCGTTGAAGTTCCTGTAGTCTTGCCCGAGTTAAAGTAATTTGTTTGTTTTCTTTCTTTGTTGTTGTTGTTGTTTTAAAATCTCTATAGCCGTGCCCAAGGCTATAGGAATGTTTTGTAAGGGCCCCATGCTTTCAAAGAAATATCAATGAGAATGGACTATTTTGTTAAAATTCCTCGTGTTGTTTCTTTACCATCTTTTTGCTTTTACTTTGAAAGAAAATGGCAATACAAAAAACCAAAACAAAAACAATTTTCTCTTTCTCTGTATGTGTTGCATTTGTTGTTGTGTGTTTTGATAAAGTAAACCCTTCAAACATGCAGTGATGACCATAACCCCATTGAATCTTGTAACCTCGCATTCCCTCCAGACGTAGATTCCCCAATATACCAAGCCGAAGACGAGGATGAAAATTTTGAAATCCCTGAGGAACTGGTAAGATGGGCACAGTCTGAGTACACCGAGCTCCAGCCGCACAAGGAACATTTGGAAGTCATTAATCTTGGCACAGAAGGAGACAGAAAAGAAGTCAAAATTGGGGCAGCCCTAGGGGCAGAAGTAAAACAGCAGTTAAAGGAACTCTTAAGAGAATACGTAGATGTGTTTGCTTGGTCTTATCAGGATATGCTGGGTTTGGATACAGACATAGTGGTTCACAAGTTACCACTCCGACCTGAATTCCCGCCGGTTAAACTGAAACTCAGAAGAACCAGACCCGACATGGCTCTCAAAATCAGAGATGAGGTAAAAAAGAAGATTGATGCAGGCTTCCTTGCAGTGTCCAAGTATCCAGAATGGGTAGCCAACATTGTTCCTGTACCAAAGAAAGATGGAAAGGTAAGGATGTGTGTGGACTATCGAGGTTTAAACAAATCCAGTCCAAAAGACGGCTTCCCTTTACCACATATTGATACTTTGGTAGATAATACAGCTCGGTTTGCAGTGTTTTCCTTTATGGACGGTTTCTCTGGTTACAATCAAATCAAAATGGATCCTGACGACATGGAAAAAACAACCTTCATCACTCCATGGGGCACCTATTGTTATAAGGTTATGCCATTCGGTCTAAAGAATGCAGGCGCAACTTATCAAAGAGCTATGGTGGCTTTGTTCCACGACATGATGCACAAAGAAATAGAAGTATATGTGGATGACATGATCGCCAAGTCTCAAAACGAAGAAGACCATCTAGAACATTTGTTGAAGTTATTCAAAAGACTCCGGAAATATCAGTTGAGATTGAATCCCGCAAAGTGCACTTTCGGAGTCAGATCAGGAAAATTACTCGGTTTTATTGTCAGCCACAAGGGGATTGAAGTAGATCCAGACAAAGTCCGTGCCATTCAAGACATGCCAGCTCCACAGACCGAAAATCAGGTTAGAAGCTTCCTTGGAAGGTTGAATTACATATCCAGGTTCATTTCCAATATGACCCCTATCTGTGAACCGATCTTCAAGTTGTTACGAAAGGATCAAACAGTTGTATGGAATTTTGATTGTCAAACAGCGTTCGATAAAATCAAAGGTTATCTCCAAGAACCTCCAATTTTGATACCACCTGTTCCGAGAAAGCCTCTCTTTATGTATTTGACAGTACTTGAAAATTCAATGGGTTGCGTTCTGGGCCAGCAAGACGAATCCGGACGGAAAGAACATGCCATTTATTATCTGAGCAAGAAATTTACTGATTGTGAAAGCAGATACTCACTCCTAGAAAAGACTTGTTGTGCTTTAGCATGGGCCGCTAAGCGTTTGAGGCAGTATATGATTTGTCACACCACTTTGTTAATCTCGAAAATGGATCCAATAAAGTACATCTTTGAGAAACTGGCACAAACCGGAAGACTCGCCCGGTGGCATATGCTACTGTCAGAATATGATATTCAATATATGGCTCAGAAATCTATCAAGGGCAGTGTGTTATCAGAATGTATCGCAGATCAACCTGTCGAGGATTATGAACCTCTGAAGCTTGATTTTCCGGATGAAGATATCATGTTAGTAAAAGATTGTGAAGAAACAAGTTCTGACAAAGGTCAACAGACAGATGTTTGGTGGAAGATGATGTTCGACGGTTCCTTCAATTATAGCGGACATGGCGTAGGTGCAGTCTTAATGAATCCTAAAGGTGGTTACACTCCGTTTACAGCCAGACTAGACTTTGATTGTACAAACAACATTGCTGAATACGAAGCATGTATCCTTGGTCTCGAAGCAGCCATTGATCTCCAAATCAAAAATCTCGAAGTCAGTGGAGACTCAGCTTTGGTTATCTACCAAGTCACAGGTGAATGGGAGACAAGACATGAAAACCTGATCCCTTACAGAGCTTATATCGTTGAGACAATCAAGTATTTTGATGAAATCACCTTTAAACATGTTCCAAGAGCAGAGAATCACATCGCCGACGCCTTAGCCATGCTGGCCTCGATGTGGAAAACTAGAGATGTCAATGATGGCACACTTATCAAAATTGAACGCAACACAGAGCCAGCTTACTGTCAAATGATCGAAGAAGAAACCAATGGCAAACCCTGGTATCATGATATAAAGAATTATCTGTTGAAACAAGAATATCCCGCAGATGCTACAACACTTGACAAGAAAACACTGAGACGATTAGCATCCAAATTCTTCCTCAGCAATGGTGTACTTTACAAAAGAAACCATGATATGGTCTTACTCAGATGTGTTGACAAAAGAGAAGCGGACTTGTTAATGAAAGATGTTCATGAAGGAATGTTTGGTACTCACGCCAACGGATACGCCATGTCCAAAAAGATCTTGAGAGCTGGTTATTATTGGTTAACTTTAGAAACCGACTGCATTCAGTACGCCAGAAAATATCACAAATGTCAGATCTACGCGGACAAAATGCATGTGCCTCCAACACTGTTGAATGTACTGTCGTAACCATGGCCTTTCTCTATGTGGGGGATTGACATGATTGGGGCAATTGAGCCAAAAGCTTCAAATGGACACCGTTTCAATCTGGTTGCCATTGACTATTTCACAAAATGGGTTGAAGTTGCATCCTACACCAATGTTACACGTCAAGTGGTGGCTCGTTTCATTAAAAAGAAGATCATCTGTCGCTACGGGATCCCAAGCAGAATTATAACAGACAACGGCACCAATCTGAACAACAAAGTTATGAAAGAATTATGTGATGACTTCAAAATCGAACACCACAACTCTTCCCCTTACCGTCCAAAGATGAATGGAGCTGTGGAAGCTGCAAATAAAAACATCAAGAAGATCTTGCAGAAAATGGTTAAAACTTACAAAGATTGGCATGAAATGCTGCCATTTGCCCTGCACGGATACAGAACCTCCGTCCGCACTTCCACAGGGGCAACTCCCTTTTCTCTGGTATATGGAATGGACGCAGTTCTTCCCATCGAGGTCGAGATACCATCCCTCAGAGTCATCATGGAAACCAAGTTAGAAGAGGCAGAATTGATTAAAGAAAGATTTGATCAGCTGAATCTCATCGATGAAAAGCGCATGTCTGTGATGTGTCACGGCCAGTTGTATCAAAAAAGAATCAAGAGAGTGTTCGATAAAAAGGTTCGTATCAGAGAGTTCCGTGAAGGAGAACTTGTGCTCAAGAAGATCTTACCAGTTCACAAAGACGCAAGAGGGAAGTGGATGCCTAATTACGATGGCCCCTTTATTATGAAGACAGTATTCTTCGGAGGTTCACTGATCCTTACTACCATGGACGGAGAATAACTCACACACCCGATAAACTCTGACGCAGTTCGGAAATATTACGCCTAAAAAAGTACCCGATAAACCGGAAAATCCAAAAGAACGGTTTATGCAAAAGTTAGGGTAAAAAAAGAAAAAAGAGAAGAAAAGAAAAAAGAGAAAAGAAATAAAAAAGCTCGTTAAGTTGAAAACCCGAAAGGGCGGCTTAGGCAAAAATGAGCGTCCCGGTGGATTTAAAACCCGAAAGGGCGATCCAGGCAAAAATTAGGGACAAAGGCGTTTCGCTGCATCAGACAAAGTCATCAACACTGCAGACTCAACAAAGATTCATCTCAACAGCTCTCGTTAGAAGCAAGGATCTTGGAGAATTATAGTCTTTAGGGATAGTTAGGTCACATGATTCAATGTAACCTTATCCACTTTTTCCATTTTACTTGTAAAAATTTCCATGGAATATTGTCATTGGAAAGATTTCATCCTTTAAATAAAATCAGCCTTTTGAGCCTTTCTTTCTTGTGCAAATTATCAGTTCCTTATTTTCTTTGTTATGCAAAATACCGTTCGTTAGTCAACGATTGTTTTTGAAAGCATTAAAGTCCAAATTTTTGAAAAATAACTTGGAAAGATTTTACAAAATGTTTTAACTTGTGGAAAGACTCGAGGAAAATCATACTTCCCCGAAACTTCAGGGTAGCAGGAGTCTTGATACACAGTCAGAATTTACATTCCCCAATGAAATGCTAGCAAGTTGGGCGACGAAGAGTCCTTTGGCCATGTATGGTTATCAAGATTGAAGATTATCCCTCAGGATTTCTTATGATGATATGAAGGTTCTTTCCCCAGCGGAGTATTTCTGGACATCTGTTTGAATTCACCTCAGCAAAATCTACCTACAGACTCTATTCCCCAGTAGGTCTTCGGGTTTATTTCCCAAGTCTACGTACACCCCTCATCATGGGATCAGTGTGATTCGTTTGTTCCCCGAGTCGGTGACATCTATCAATCCCCGCGAAGTCTAAGTTATTACTCGCTTCATTTCCAAGTATAAGTCCAGTCGTAACTGGCATTTTGTTCAAACCAATTGTCGTTGGTATTCATTTGGTCGTCACCATCCATGTCCTTTTAAAGCCCAGTCGTCACTGGCATTGACTAAATCCAATCGTCATTGGTATCTCGTTAGTCGTCACTAACAAATCCATGTATAAGTCCAGTCGTCACTGGCACTAAATAAAAGTCCAATGGTCATTGGCGCCTCTTGGTTTGGTCGTTACCAATCTTTCCCCGGGGAATCCAGTTGTCACTGGTATTGTTCCAACTGTTATTGGCATCTTGTTAGTTGTTACTAACTCTCCCCATGAAGTCCATTCGTCACTGACACTTCCTAAATCCAATCGTCATTGATATCTTGTTGGTTGCAACCAATTTTCCCTTTGAAACCTAGTCGTAACTGGTATCATCATCGAGAGTCCAATCGTTATTGGAATCTGTTTCGTTTTGGTCGTTACCAACACCTCAGCTAAAGCTAAAGTAATCACTAGCTTTCTCTTAACCAATTGTCATTGGTATTCTCCAACATGGTCGTCACCATCTTCTTTTTTAAAGACCAGTCGTAAATGGCGTTGTTTAAAACCAATCGTCATTGGTACCCTGATTTGGTCGTCACCAATCACTTTTAGAAAACCAGTCGTCACTGGCATTACTTGGAACTCCGGTCGTTACCAATTTCCCTAAGACATTTCCTGATTACCAGCACTGTGCGAACTATTTACAGAAGCTGAGGATATATCCCTAGTAATCCATGTTCCTAGTCAAGTCTCAGAGATCTAGTCGTCATTAGTGTCCTCCGTGTGTGATTAGTTTTGTTTCTAGTCTATTCCTGAAGATCCCGTTTGAACTTTTCGCTATAGGAAGTTCCTCATCTGATCATCCCCAGTGAGGTTGTATCCAGTCTTTCACTTCCCCAGTGAAGCCTGCTTCTTTTTTCTCGATGGAATTAATTTTCCATTTCCCCAGTAAAAGTATATCCTTTTCCCCAGTAGAAGTCTATTCTTCTCCCCGGTGAAGTACTTCTTTTCCAAAAAGATTGTCATCTTTATTGGATTTGCCTATTCCCCATGTGAAGTTTTCCTTCTTATATTATCAGTCATGTCTGAACTGTTAACTTAGTTTTCCCCGGTACGAGTCCCCAGTGTCGAGTCCTCGCATTTGTCACTGGTCGTTTACCGTTCTTTTTATTCCTATCTTTGTGTCTGTGTTGTTTTGCATTCAAGCATCATAAAGCATCATGTAAGATTCATGGCATATCATAACTTGTCCTTTAGCATGACATCGGACCTAAGGGACAAAATTTTTGGTTATCTATATTTAAATACCCTTCACTACGATTTAACGAAGATTGTCATCTCTCGTCCCCCATCTAGTGAAGATATTTAAATAGGGGCAACTGTTGTACCCCAAATTTTGACCCCTTAGATTCTCATTATCATTTTAGAAGCACGATAATGAATTATCTAACCCTAAATCAGTGCAAGTTCATTATTGTCAAGTTACAGATGAATCAGGGTTCTCGCACCGACAAATTCAAAACAACCAAGGAATGATCAACCAATGATTTGGGCCAATTCAATCATGGAATGAAATCAAAGATAATATCAAAGTCAAATGAGAAGTCAATTTGAAGAAATCATTTCAGAATCAAGAACAGTGCAGTCAGGAGGCCCCGATTAGGGTTTTTAACTAGTGAAAAGTCAATTGTGGTTTGACTTTGAGGTTGGAAGATGTTGTAATGGTGGGATTGAGGTCCATGGAGTTCATATAGCTTATTAAAGACTATTCAAGAAGTATCAAAGTCTCAGGATGTCCAGAATGTCAACAGGCGACTCAATCGGCACCGATCGATCGTACGGTTGACCGAAAAGTCAACTCCTCAAACTTTGAGAATTGGAATCCAAGTTGTGAATCAAAGTTGTTCCTTATGTCATAATGGACTTGCATATCAATTTTCATGATCATTGGATCAAGGATGAAGGAGTAATCGAGAAATCGGGAAATTAGGGTTTTGAAAAGGGCTAAACCTAACTCCTTAACCACACACTCAATTGAGTTGGTTCCAAGATCATTGGAAAGCTCTTGACAATTCCTACAAAAGTCCCATACTAGTCCACAACCAGAAAATACATACTTTTTGAGATAGAAGCAAAAACATTCCTAGAAGGGAAAATAACTTAGAAAATTTCTAAGTTATTTTCACTTTAAAAGCTTGTGTGCAGCCAACTTTGAGGGGGGTTTTTCACCTAGTTCCAATTGGAGTTTGATTCCTTGACAAAAATGAATGTTTTAGAGCTATGTGAGGGCTTTCTAAATTGTACTAGAACATATCAAAAGGAGTTATGAGCAGAAAGTTACATAGGTGCAAAGTTGGAGGTTTCACATGTTAAGTCCCACATTGGCTGAATTTTCAAAGAGACCTACTTCACTAAATTTGCCATTTTTTTCTTGATCTAACTTGTTGTATGTGACATATAAGATGTGTGTAGCATGAAACAAGGAAGAATTATGCAGAATAGCCCAAAATCAAGATGAGAAGCTCATTGCCTTGCAAATGGAGCAAGTGGGCAAGTTGTATTTCCAAGCATGAGGTGTAAAGCTCAAAGCTGTACCAGCCCCTTCCCTATGATCCTAGCCTGCTACAAACATCAGAAAACCATCAAGGAACTTTGAAAATATGGTCTTGTAGAAGAGCAAGTGGAAAACCCTCCAAGGGAGGTTTGTTTCAAAAAATCTTAAAGCTTGCTTCATGGTGAAGTAAGGTCTCTAGCAAGCACCTCAACCTATTTCTCTATAAAAGGAGGGCTCACTCACCTCATTCCATGGACAATTCATCTGATAAAAACCATAGAGAAGTTCTGTAATTACATTTTCCACATCTTGCACCAAATCTCCAAAATCACAAGATCCATGAAAACACCAAAAATGGTCATGAAGTGAAATTTGCTCAAAATCATTTCTACCCTTTCAAACACCCCAACAACCCTCCATACACTCTCTAAATATCATATGGGAGGTGTCTAGCCCTTTGAACCACCAAGAAAACTCAAAAATCAAAAAGTCAAACTTGTACCTTTCATACTTTGACCAAAGCTACAAAAATCTCCAAATCTTGCCCCAATCCTTTTCTTGAGGTTTTAACTACTCATAAACTTCATAAATAACATATCTCAACTGTCCAAGCACTCATCAACCATTAGAAACTCACATCTCATCATTTGGCATTGAAAGTGTATTGTGACTTAAAGTGAAAGAAAAGCTCAAAGGCAAGAAAGTGAAGTGAAAGATCTCTGGGTTTCTCAACTGTTCTAACTTGTTTAAAAGGGTCTACAAGAGGTATGTGATTGATCTTTATTAATTTTTGCATCATGTTCATACTTTTGGCATTTGTGTGTGAAATTTAAGTTGTGGATTGTAGTTGTTGTTTGATCGATGAAAGGTTTTAGTGAATCTTAGAATGTGGTTTAGATATGTTTCTTGTTCAGTTTTTAATGTTGGTAGGATGAGGTTCATTGTTAGGCTGTAAAAACAAATTTTGAGCATTACATGCCCTATGTAGCAAGTTGCAGTTTACTTGGCAGGTTCCACACCAACTGTGCTAGAACAGCCTAGAAGCTATTTGATGATATGCCTATGTTATGTGTGTTCAATCTATGATTCCATCCTATACCATGTCCCTATGCTATGTGTATGCAATGTGATTGAAGTTTGAACTAAATTTAAAACAATTTTGTTGCATTCTGACCTGCAAGCTTGCACATGAACATCATATTAGGCTTTAGGCTATGATTAGTGTATAAGCAACAGCTTTGGCACTTTTTGTTTGGTGTGTATGTATGCTACATGATTATGTTAACTTTCTGGATGGTATGTAAATGTTGCTATCTGGCACCTCTTCACATAAAACCAAGAGACCTCTGTCCCAAAAGTGTATTTTCAAACTGTTGTAGTCTTGCCTTTATCATGCTAAAAACTGCATATAAACCTAAAAACTGTTTTGAACTAAAGGCAAGCATTCAGTTTTATTCCACATTAATGTAGCTGTTTGATGGGGGGAGAATGTAAATTGCTACAAATGATTTGATATCAATTCCATACCTGAACTTCAAAAACTGCTAGCCCAGACTGGAATTGCAGGAGTTTTTTTTTTTTGAAACATCACACATTCATAACAGTAAGCCTACTAGGTTTCCATAGCATTTATGTTTTCTGGTTTGTGTTGGTTCAATTTAGTGGACTCTTGACAGATTCATTTAGCTTCCAGATTGACAGTAAAGAGGGTATGCATATGTAGATTCATTTTCATCAACTATAAGAATCATCATCAGCATGCTAATTGAATAAAGGTTGCATTGTTTTGTTTCTTAAATTTGCTGTCAAATTATGCTACAACAATGGAAGCAATCATTTTTGCAAAGGCATTAAAACTTTGATTTTGGTATCTAGACATGTTCTAAAATGCATTTGAGATATGTCTATATGCTTAATTTGCTGTTTTGTGCATAGTATCAAAAACTCACATGTTGACACAAATACATCAATGCATTAAGTCACTCAACTACCATTTTTCCATACCAATTCATTTTTGCATCAAAATAGCATTTGAACACCACATAAATATCATTTGAAATGTGTTGGTATAATTGCTTTGGCCTCAAGGCAGCCCTTTCAAAATGTCATGTTTTAAAACCACTTTCATCCACACACAAAGTCACTCAAAATGTCATTTTCTCCTAAAAATTGTTTTTTCACTAAAAACACCTTGCACACACTTTATGTTAAGCATATATGAGATGTTGGGATACTCACTTTGCATTGAAACACACTCTACCACAACCTAACCCTCAAGATGCTCTCTTTTTCACAATATGGACATGTTACATACCAGATTTGGCATTGATGTATTTTCTTTTAATTTTCCTGTCCTAAACTGCTCATAATCATCATTTGTGAAATGTTTGCATTGCCATTTGAATTTAAAACTGTTTGGAACACATATCACATACTAAAATGCATGATCACACATAGAGAAAACACTTTGAACACTAAAAGCCAACACAGACATTACAGTTCTTGTTTTCTCACCTACACACACTCATAATCATGTATTGAATGTATTTGAAAGTGTGCCTTGGTCTGTACTAAACTGAAACAGAAGATACCATTGTTCATGCATTATCATCTTTAAACTATTTTGCAAATAGCATGTGATTCTTCATAACAGCTCAATTCTGGCCATGAAAATATTTTGGTTTGCTTCATTATCATCTAACTGTCATGTGTGTATGCTTGGATTGAATTCAATGTGGATGCATGGAGCTACTCATGTCAATTTGCATTTTTTGAACATAAACATAACCCCTATCGGATTTTTCACTAGGTAGGTTATTTTTGAAAACTACCACCACCATCTTAATCCTCAGATGATTCTACCCCAAAAGCATATAAAATTTGTGGAAAAAGACCAAAAAATGAGAAAGTTATGACCATTTTGCAAAATCATGAAAACCTTTGTTTTTGCCCAGCCATGAAACCAAACAAACATTACCTATTATTTAATTCACTTTGGTTAATGGACGTATGGCCGCCCCAGCGGTTGAGACTTTGCACGCACATTATACTTGGCATGGGTTCGATCCCTTGTGATAACCCTTGTTGCCACTTTTTCTTATTTTTTCACATGAACTTCAAAAAATCAAACTCTCTCATTTTTTTATCATTTTTCACCCATTCTTTTTTCATTGTGTTTGTTTTAATGTGTAATTTCATGTCATGTATTTATTTTCCATGTTTGATTAATTTTTTTATCATGTTTGACCATGTGCGATTCGTGCGTTGACAGTGCTAACCCTAATCTGTTGCAGATGAAAGTTAAAAGGGTTCCACTTGTTTTTCTTTGTGAAAACTGATTGTTCTCATTCCTATACATGTTGGTTAACATGTTAGGATTTTTACTTTGAATTATTATCATGTTCATTTCATCTGTTTGTTAACTGTACTCCAGGTGCGATCTGTCGTCACAGTTTTCGTACTAATCATCTGCTTTGATTGTCATCATTGCTTTTTCATCCTTAATATTTTTCATTGGTTGTCACCATGAATGCTTTTTTATGATGTTTGTATTTTATTTTTATCCCAAAGATGATGAAGCTGGCTAGCTTTCATCCAATTGCCAATCATTTGTCCCTCCAAAGGAAAGTCTGTCAACTTGACTGTCAATGTCTTGGACCAAAATCTTCACTCTCTCTTGACTTTGTTAAGTCACTTAAACCCTAGATTAGGAGCCTTTAGACTTTGCTTGAAGTCTAAGAAACCCACCCATACTAGGAGTGATCTGCAACTAGAACCCTAGGAAAGAGTTCGTCAACTCTGTGTAAGAATCATCGTCATGACTTCTTACTTCCCCTTTTACTTCAACTTAGATTAGGGAGTTTTGTCAAACTCCACACAAACATTGTCATGTTTGCTCCCCTTTGAACTTTGATCATCATCAATTGTTCTTTTCCCTTGTGAGGTGAACTACGATTGCTCTGATTCTATCCTAGTCAGGATACGTAGGCAGAAGGTGCGATGCCTTTGCGAGCAAACTTAGGAAACCACTTAGGACCTTATTTATTTTTATCTTATCCCTTAACCATAGCACAATTCACAAACTTAGCAAGTAATCAAACAAAAGGTTCCTGTAGAATACTACAGATATTTAGGGTGCTAATACCTTCCCTAGATATAACTAACCCCCGATACCCGAATCTCTTAAGCGTTGTCGTTACATCGCGAAAAAGGTTTTTCTTTCTTTAGACCTATCCTTTGGATAAATTAAAGATCGGTTGTAAAAGAAATAAGGTTCAAGTTAATTAATAGCTTGATATCAAATTTTCACCGCAACAGTAGTCCAAGAGAAATCCTTTGTGTGTGCAAGTTTACTAACCACAAGATGAAGCAAGCATTTGACATTGGTCAAAATATGAACACATTTTCCTTTGGATCGAGCCACAAGATAAACAATCACAAGCACAAATGAATACCAAAAGATCCAGAGGGACAACCAAGTCACAAAGCCACAAAGAAGTTTCACGTCTTGCATTGAAGATCAGAGGGTCTAGAGGAATCACTAAGTCTCATATGAATCATAAAGTCTCAGATACCACTCCAAGTGAAGGGAAACACTAAGTTCTAAGGTCCACAATACTTCTTAAGCAAGGGATACTAACACAAAGTTCATAGGATCAGATTAAAGTTTTTACGATTTTAGCCATTTTATAATGTTTTTGTTCTTTTGAAATAAGAAAGCAATAAAGCATAAAGTAAAGAGAAAAAAAAAAGAAGCAAGAATGTAAAAGGACATGAATGTAAATGACATAAGAGTAACGAACATAAATGTAAAAAACATAAAGTAAATGTTAGATGTTAGCACAATTAATATGTCAATGTTAGTGTTAATGAGAATTCAACCGAGTCGGGACAATTTAGCGTTATGTTAAGCAATCGTAAGTGGACTTATGTAGAAGTCACACCTATCTGAGGTTGGTCAATAACAATTTGTTTGTCATACATGTTAGAGAAATGATATAAAATCATTCTCCTGAAATAATGTAACACAATAACTCAAAAACAAAAGAAGAAGGTGAAAAGAGACTAAGTGAATACTCAACCAATCACATAGGGATCATCTATCAACAAGTCAAATGACTCAAAGCGTGATCAAACAAAGGCTAACTTATCTCAGATACAAAGTGTCAAAGATGATCAGATGATAATTCATTAACATGTTTGAACCAAAGAATGTTGAATCAACCAAAGGATCATAAATCAAGGACTTGAAATGATGAAAATATGTTCAACCAAGCAATCATCAAGAGACCGTATCAAGACATTCCAAAATTTTGAACAAAACCAAAATAAATAAAAATATTTAAAATGGAAATTAAAGGAAAAATTCAAAAGAAACATCAAAACATAAAATAAATCGTTGAGAAAATTATGAAAAGTTAAGAATATTGCAAGTAAATGGAGCTCAAAAGTTGGATGCAAAAATATTTCAAAATGATTAAAAAAAACTAAAATACAAAATGAAAATTAAATAAAAAATAAAAGAAAAATCAATTAAATGCAAAATAATTTTTAAAAATTATGCAAAAATTACATGTGATAGAAAATATATTTTATGGTTTATGAAAAAAAATTGGAGTAAAAAAAGATTTAAAATCATTAAAATTAAAATTAGAAAAAAAATATAAAAAAAATATAAAAGAAAATACAAATGTTTGAAAAAAAGGCACTAACGGCTAGTTTTTCAAACGTGCGAAGGCAGCTTTATCTTCAACCTTGAGCTAATTTTGCAGATCCATGAACTCGTATTTTTAGCAAGAGTCAAGCATGGATTCAACTTTCAAACACATCATCGTTCATATCTCTCTGCATCAGAGTCATTGATTGACTCTGAGCATAGAGAATTTGCTCAAGAACACGAAGAACACTAGTTCTTCAAAGTAAAATTAAATGACTAATACAAAGAATAAATTTTAAGTAGGTGAGGGCTTTTGATAAGTGAATCAAGACGGACACACTGATAACTTGTTTGCTTAGAAATTTTACTCGTAACTACCTTTTTAGTTGAATCTTCAAAGGTCAATAATGGTGGATTTGGATGCCAGGTTTCAGAGAACTTCAAGCCATGGAAATGCTTCAGTTAGCTTCAAAAGAGGCTGGTGAGTGATTTTGGGCGAAGAAACGAAGTTAAGTATGCTTGAATCAAAGGAATGGTTGACGTGTTTTTTTAGGTATCGGGTACAAATGGTTGCATAGTTTCTTTGGCTTTCAAAGCTTTCAAATGAAGGAAAATTCTTCCTCTATTTATAGGAAAAGTGTTGTTGAGCTTATAGATGTGAAATGGATCTGAAATATGTGTGAAGTAAGTTTGAATTTTGTGATTTTCAATCTGTGTGAGGGAAACAGTGAAAAGTGTGATTCTCTGATGAAACCTGGTTGTTTTTTACTTGCTTGCATGCATTTTGGTTGTTTAAAAGGTTCACACATGTGCAAGTTGTCCCAAATTGAAATTTGGTATGAAATTCATGACCTGAAACTAAACAAGGAGCATAGCTCAAGGTACCATGTTTGAAGCTAGGCCAAATGAAATTCACTCGTGCGTTTTTTTAATTTTGTTTGTGCCAAATGTTCCTTTCATTGCAAATATTTCAATGCAAAAAGAGCCACATCAAAAAGAGGATTGCATTTAAAATAGAATTGAATCAAAGTTGGGGTATGTCGCAACTATGAAAAAAACAACCAGCAGAAACAAACAGAAGAATCTCCACCGAACGTTATTTATCCCAAAGGAAGGGAAATAAAACAATCAAAGAAAACCTAAAAGAAAGGAGAAGACAAGGTCATCGCAACCAAATCTTAGGTTCGGGATTCGGTTACGTAAGGCGAAGGTATTAACACCCCCTCACGTTCCTTGTACTCAACAGGATCCACGATTATTGTCTAATCAAAGGCTGAGTTATTTAAAATCTACTGGTAAATGGAAGCGAAAATGAAAAAAAAAGAGACTCTATAGGACATCGTTGCCCTATGCCTACGTATTTCCTCGTGCAATGGGAAAGTCAGAGTCAATGTATTTTGGAAAGCTACGGGTGATTGGGGAAGGTTGCTCGCTAAGACATCACCGTCTTGTGCCTACATATCCTTATCTAGTATGAGAAACCAGAGCAAACATAGTTCGGGAAACTACGAGAGAAAGGGAAAAAGGGTGCTCGCCAAGACTTCGTCGTCTTGTGTTTACGTATTCTCATATGGTATGAGAAATCAAAGCAAACGTAGTTCGAAAAACTACGATAGAAAGGGAAAAAGGATGCTCGCCAATACTTCATCGTCTTGTGCCTACGTATTCTCATCTAGTATGAGATATCATAGCAAACATAGTTCGGCAAAAATTACAAGAGAAATGGGAAAAGGGTGATCGCCAAGACTTCTCTGTCTTGTACCTACGTATTCTCGTCTGGTATGATAAATTAGAGCAAACATAGTTCAGCAAACTAAACCATAGGTTGGTTAAATGTTTTTTATGAGAGATGTTAAGTTCTCATTCTACCAGTTAGGGTCGATGCCTGTTTGCGCTAGAACGAAAAAATAGCGTACTCTTTTCTGAAAATGATTTTGAAATCAACATTCCCGAAGGATAAAAAAGGTTTGAATTTGGTTTATGAATTTTAGAGAATTGAATTAACTGGATTTGAGATTCACGTTGCACTAAAGGCTATGATATAGGAACGAATGCGCCGCATATCGCCCCTAGACGGGACGTACACTAAACACTCTAGATAAGTAAGGAGAAATCCCCCACTCATCATTCCCCATAAGCTTAAGGATCGTGGTGCACAACATTCATCGTCCTTATTAAGTATGTTGAAACTGTTTTGAGATGAAAAGAGAAAACTCAAAGGGTGAAAATAAAACAACTAAGGGAAACTAAAACCCTAATGTTATCATACAAAATGTTCTTAAGGTTAGGGTAAAAGGGAAGTCTACCTAATGTTATCATACAAATGATGGACCTAACGTGAGGTCAAAGATGGACTATCCTAATTGTTATCATGCAAAGGATTGAAAGCCTAATGTCTCTCTTACTCCCACCTTAATAAGAAATTAAGTGGGACTAGAAATCCTAAGGGATCATGTGAACAAACACAAGTAAACACCATACTAATCAATCACAAATCAAAGTTCAAGTGTAAGTTTGAAGCATGTCAAAATGTCGAAGCAACATCAAAAGCATATCAAGAAATGAACTAAATTAAAAGAAACATGAATCAAGGGCATTTATTTATGATATAAAACTTGAGCATATGAGAAGAGGAAAATATCAAGCAACATCATGTGAGTTCATGTATCAAGAATACTCATCCCAAGTCATCAAACCCTAAACATGTTACTAACAAACCAATAGAAAGAACAAATCGTGAGGAAAACATACAAACGTGATCAACATGTTCAAATGTCCATTCAAGTTCAACATAACATAGCTCAAAGCATCAATAACAACACAAGAATCGTAATTCAACAAGGACAATATCAAAGCCTAAATAAAACAAAACAAATTCTAAGTAAAATAAATAAATAAAAGATACAATGGCCAATAATAATTCTAAACTTTTAATATTTAAAATAAATAAAAGAAACTAAGAAAATAAGTTGTAAAGAAAATAACAAAAAAAAAGGGTTTTAAAGAAATTAAGATGAAAAATGAAAATAAATAGTAGAGGGAGGTGTTAAAACAATTTTGTGGTACCATAAGAAAGTTTGATGGGCTTAACAAAAGCCCAAACCCAAACCCACACAAAAAAAATGAAACACAAGTTAAGGGATGGAAATGTTCAGTTTCACAAACTCACGTGCTCTTCTACTTCTCTTCCAGATTGTGAATTCCCTTTCACTGCGGCTTACACGTCACGCATCAAGATCTCTTTCACTTTCAAAGCGCTTCGTCTTTCTCTTCTATTCCATTCTGACTCATTGTGTTTGGGTTTATGTTTGTGATGTTACTCGGTTACTGAGTAGAAAAGGAGCATCTGAGTGCCATGGTTAGCGCATCAAAAAGAAACTGCAACGGAAGGAGATATGATGGATTTGGAGATAGAATATGGGTTTTATAGTTGTGCTTTCAAGGTGGTGATGGCGAGTAGAACTAAGGTGAAGGGAAGTTTAAGAGCAAAGGCGGATGGTTAGTGGTGTTGGTAGGTTCGGAGGGAGGCCGATGATGTTGTTTGCGGCGACGTCAATAACAGAAAGAAGAAAATCTATTCCCAATCTCTCTTTCTCGCGGCGTTTTTTGTTGGATCCCCAAGCCTAACCGTCTTTTCGTCATGGCGGTACAGTTAATGGTTGCAGGATGTTTGGTTATTGTTGTTTTGACGATGGAATTAGTTTAATGGTGTTTGCATGTAGTGAGTTTTGTGGTGGAAAAACACAGTATTGAGGAGAGCTTTGTTGGAAATAAGACCTTTTGTATTTAGGAAAAATGTGTGGGAATATTAGAGGCTTAAAGAGAAATTTTATAGGTAGAAGAATTATTTATGGAAGAGAGAACTTTGTATTTTTCTTGATGCAAAAGTGTAGAATTACATCTCTATTTATAGTACTCTAAGGAAAACACTAGACACATTAATTCTAGAGAGTTCTCAAATCTAGGAATTCCAAGAGCATTCTAGAGAATATTACAATC
Source organism: Lathyrus sativus (assembly GCA_963859935.3). Lineage (NCBI taxonomy): Eukaryota > Viridiplantae > Streptophyta > Magnoliopsida > Fabales > Fabaceae > Lathyrus > Lathyrus sativus. The sequence goes on along the minus strand of OZ012735.1, from coordinate 85,379,845 downwards.
CTAAGAAATATCTAGACACTCCAAACATTACAAGAGTTTTCTAGAAACATTAATTAAAATTACCTAAGTCCAAAATAACTAAGCCCAAAATTCCAAATAATATGTTTAGGCCCAAATCAAGTTTAATCTTTCAATATCCCCCCTTAAACTTGATTTGTGACTCCAAACATGCTCCTTAACTTTACGAAAGTTTCTAACTTGAGTGGCTTGGTGAAAATGTCGGCGGCTTGATCTCGAGACATCACATACTTCAACTTCACATCCTTCTTCTCGATGAATTCTCTTATAAATTGGTAACGGGTTTTGATGTGTTTACTTCTTTCAAGAAATACAGGATTCTTTGCCAAAGCAAGTATTGATTTATTATCAACACATATTTCTATAGGATCTTCTTGTGAAATTTTTAACTCTTTCAACAGGTTCCTTAGCCAAATTGCATGGCAAACACATGATGTAGCGACAACATATTCAGCTTCACAAGTTAACAGTGTGACGATAGGTTGCTTCTTTGAAATCCAAGTGAAAGCAGTATCTCCCATAAAGAACACAAAACCAGTAGTGCTCTTTCTATCGTCCAAGTCTCCACTCCTATCGCTATCACTATAGCCAACAATTTCATAATTGTTAGAAGAGTAATAGTGTAAGCCAAAGTTTGTTGTACCTTTGATATATCGAAGGATTCTCTTTGCCGCCTTGAAGTGAGTTGTTGTTGGAGCTTCCATGTAACAACTTATGACTCCTACAGCATAGAGAATGTACGGCCTTGTACTTGTCAAGTAACGTAGACTTCTAACCAAACTTTTGTAAAGAGTTGGATCCACAATCTCTCCATTTTCATGCTTACTCAACTTGCTGCCACATTCCATCGGGGTGCCAACCGGATTAGCATCATCCATCTTGAACTTCTTAAGGACTTCTTTTGCATAGCCTTCTTGGGTGATAAAAATTCCTTTGTCTTCTTACTTTACTTTAATGCCAAGATAATATGTCATGAGCCCCATATCTGTCATCTCAAATTCATTTGACATGTCTTTCTTGAACTCTTTGAACATGCTTAGATTGTTCCCAGTGAAGATCAAGTCATCAACATATAAGCACACGATCAAAATATCTCCACTTTGTACTTTAATATAGAGTGCATGCTCATATGGACACTTGATGAAGTTCTTGTCTCGAAAGTACTTGTCGATTCGAACATTCCAAGATCTCGGTGCTTGCTTGAGTCCGTACAATGCCTTTTTCAACTTGAGGATTTTTTCTTCTTGCCTTTTTACTTCATATCCTTGTGGTTGCTCGATATAAACTTCTTTTTCGAGAAAACCATTCAAGAAGGCCGACTTCACATCCATTTGATAGATCTTCCATTCATTTTGGGATGCCAAAGAAATGATCAGTCTAATAGTTTCAAGACGAGCAACGGGGGAAAATACCTCATCATAGTCAATTCCTTGTCTTTGACTATAGCCTTTTGCCACCAGTCTTACTTTGTATCTCTCCACGTCTCATTTTGCATTCTTCTTCGCCTTGTACACCCATCTTACTCCGATTGCTTTGTGTCCTCGTGGAAGTGTAGTAAGTTCCCACGTATCATTCTTCGTTATTGACTTTATTTCTTCATCCATGGCGTCTCTCCACTTTACATTTTCAACAGTTTCTTAATAGCTTAGAGGCTCGCAATCACCAAAAAGACAAAAGAGGTTAATGTCATTTTGGTTTTCGGTTACCTCATAAAGCTCTTCAATGCTCCTTAATTATGGTGTCCTCTCAATTGAGCTTGTTTCATCCAACCTTGGTGTCGGTGAGGCAGGTGGTGTAATATGTTCATCTATCATTGGTTATTCCATTTCATCATCTTCTTCTTCAAAATAAGGAAGAAAATCATACATGTCTTCTTGAACACTCCAACCCCAACAATCTTCTTCATCGAACTCCACGTCACGACTTATGACAATCTTTCCACTATTTGGATTATAGAGCTTGTACCCTTTGGAGCTTAAGTCGTAACCCACGAATACATACTTCTCACTTTTATCATCGAGCTTTGTTCTCCTTTCATCTGGAGTATGGGTATATGCATTGCTTCCAAACACCTTGAGGTGAGAGATCCCTGACTTCCTTCCACTCCATGCTTCTTGTGGTGTCTTCTCATGCACACTTCTTGTTGGAGAACGGTTTGTCAAGTAAACCGCACATGCCACTGCTTCGGCCCAAAACTCTTTCGGCATCTTCTTACTCTTAAGCATGCTTCGCACCATATTAAGTATGGTCTGGTTCTTTCTCTCCACTACTCCATTTTGTTGTGGAGATCTTGGCACTGTTAGTGAGCGGCGAATTCCATGGTCTTCACAATATTTGTTGAACTCATTTGAAGTAAACTCTCCTCCTCGGTCAGATCTCATGGCCTTAATAGAAAGACCACTTTCTTTCTCCACAAGAGCTTTGAAATTCTTAAAATTTTCAAACACTTATGACTTCTCCTTCAAGAAATAAACCCATGTTTTTCTAGAATAATCATCAATAAATAGGAGAAAGTATTTATTCTTACCAAATGAGTTTGGGTTGATTGGTCCACAGACATCAGTGTGTATGAGCTCTAGTGGTTTTGTCGCTCTTGATGTTGATTCCTTTGGAAAGCTTTTTCGAAATTACTTCCCAATTAGACATCCTTTACATAGTTGGTCTAGGTGGTTTATACTAGGCAAGCCTCTCACCATCTCCTTCTTTGACAAACATTCTAGACTATCGAAGTTGAGGTGTCCAAATCGTAGATGCCATAGCCATGAAGAGCTGGTATAGCAGGCCTTGAGATACTTTGCCACATCATTTTGAATGTTCAAGAGGAACATTCTATTCTTTGACATAGGCACCTTAGCGATCAAGTTATGCCCACAATCTCTTAAGAAAAGACTATGTTCTTTCAAGTGGATGTCATATCCTTTCTCCAATAATTGTCCCAAGCTCAAAATATTATTTTTCATGTTAGGAACATAGTAGACATTGGATATGAATTGATGACTCCCATTCTTTAAGCGTATGAGAATTTTACCTTTTCCTTTGACCGGTATCTTTGAGTCATCTCCAAATGAGACATTTCCAGTTGTCGCTTCATTGATCTCTATAAACATGCTTCGATCGCTGCACATGTGGTTGCTTGCGCCGGTGTCGAGGTACCACTTGTTTCTTTTCTCTTCAAATTGGTTTTGGCACGCGAGCAACAAAGTTTCTTCTTCTCCACCTTTTTCTTCTACAAAGTTAGCTTTCTCCACAATCTTCTTTGAGAATCTATACTCAGATGCATAGTGACCGATTTTGTTGCAATTGAAGCACTTGATTTGTAACTTGTTGCACCTTGACCATGAATTTCCATTTCCACGACCTCTTGTTGCTTGTGGATTCCAACTTCTTTCTCCATTGTTGAAGTTGTTGGAGTAGTTGTTGTAACTGCCTCTTCTTTCTCCTTCATGTCCTCGTCCACGTCCATGTCCACGGTCTTGGCCACGACCTCGTCCTCTTTGACTCTTGTAATTCTCATAGTTTGCTTCCTTTGCATTGAGTTGTAGTAGTTGCTCCATAGTCTCCTTTTGTTTAGTTTTTCTCTTTTGTTTTTCTTCGTATGCTTGTAAGGAACCCATAAGTTGCTCAATAGTCATGGTGTTTAAATCCTTGTTTTCTTCAATATTGGTAACAATGAATCAAAACTTGGATTTAAAGTGCGAAGTATTTTTTTTCTATGACTTTCACCTCATCAACATCTTCACCATTTCTTTTAAGTTGATTGACTACGGACAATACTCGAGAAAAATAATCAGAAATTGACTCAGACTCTTCCATAAATAAACATTCAAACTCACCTCTAAGAGTTTGAAGACGAATCTTTTTCACTTGCTCCACTCCTTTTTTGCAAGTTTGAAGCTTGTCCCATGCTTCTTTGGCCGTCGTTGCATTGGAGATCTTCTCGAATATATCTTCATCCACCGATTGTTAAATGAGGAAGAGAGCTTTCTTGTCTCTCTTTCTTGACTCCTTTAATGTTTCATTTACACCTTGGCTTAAGGAGGCTTCATCTTTCTCCTTGAATCCTTTCTCAACGATATCCCACACATCTTGAGCTCCTAGTAGCGCCTTCATCTTGATACTCCAATTGTCATATTTGTTCTTTGTGAGCATCGGCATTTGAAAAGGGAAACCTCCATTCGCCATCTTTTGAGGACCTTCAAGCTCTGATGCCAATTTGTTGGAAATAAGACCTTTTGTATTTAGGAAAAATGTGTGGGAATATTAGAGGCTTAAAGAGAAATTTGATAGGTAGAAGAATTATTTATGGAAGAGAGAACTTTGTATTTTTCTTGATGCAAAAGTGTAGAATTAGATCTCTATTTATAGTACTCTAAGGAAAACTCTAGACACATTAATTCTAGAGAGTTCTCAACTCTCGGAATTCCAAGAGCATTCTAGAGAATATTACAACCCTAAGAAATATCTAGACACTCCAAACATTACAAGAGTTTTCTAGAAACATTAATTAAAATCACCTAAGTCCAAAATAACTAAGCCCAAAAATCCAAATAATATGTTTAGGCCCAAATCAAGTTTAATCTTTCAACAAGCTTGAGGTTTTGAGATGGTGAAGTAATTGTGCATGTTGTAGGTTGAAGTTTGTTTGTGTGTATGTGTGAACTGTGAGTTGTTAGTGAATAGAAGAGGGTGACAAGAAAATGCAGGTTTTTTTTGGAGAAATTGAAGAAGATAAGGGTGATGGATCGGGTTATATCGAAGATTAACGGGTGATGAAGAAATCAATGATTTTGAGGTATGCTTCAGTTTCCTCCCCTCTCCCCTTTTTGCCTCTTATTGGTTTTCGATTTTTATCCCTCTTTTTCATCTGAATACCAACTTGTTGGATAATTTTTATGGTACTAAAACTTTGCCTTGTTGTTTAGGCTTTATGTGATATGAGCTGGAAATGGTACGGTTAGAGGTGGAATGTTGCGGGTTGTGTGCTTGGTTGAAAGGTAGCGTGTTTAGAGTGTATGAGTTGTACAAAATCGTGTAAGGCTAGTGTTGTGGCAATTATGCAAAGTGGTGGCTTAGCAGCAGTGGGTGTGATGCATTGTGAGAGAGGTTCAAGTCGTGGGTGGACGGTTTGTGGCTTGTAATAGCATAACAGTGCGTTTGGTTTTGTGGAACGACTTGTTGTGCAGTTGTTGCATAATTTTTTCTTGTCTGATGTGATAACATGGTAGCAGTGTTGCTGGCAGCTTTGTTTTGGTGAAACAACTTGGTCACCAAATAAATTCAAACGTGATGGCCTTGTAATCTCTTTTTTTTTTAATTAAATTTTTGCAAAATTTCTTTAGAAAGTATAGGGCTTTGGAATGATTTTGGATTTTGGAAGAATGGGCTTTGTATTATGAATTATTTTCCTATTTTTTTGTTGTAATTATGCAAATGGGTTTTGCTTCATGGGCTTATTGTGAAAAATATCGCAATGATATTTCGTTTGTAATTTTGAATTTGAATTTGTACCTTGGCATGAATGAGTGAGCTTAGTTATGAGTTTAAAATTGAATCTTGGATGACACTTGCAAATTAACATGAAATTTGAATTTTGAATCTTGAGTTAAAACTTAGTACTTGAATGTTGAATCTTGAAGTGGATATGAAATTGAATCTTGAACCATAGGAAATTGATGCATTTAGTATTTGACAAACATGAGCAAACCAAATCCAAATTGCAACCAATATTCTCTCGCTTGAACTTGTAATGTCATCCTTGATTCTTGATTATGACAATTTAAATTTTTTATCATTAGAACCAATTTCTAACTTCTTGAGTTCTCACTTGAAATAGAATCTTGAATCGGTCCTAGAACTTGTAGCCTTGAATCATGATTAACCTGTCCTCTTGATGATCCACAAACATTCATATTGAACCTTCTTAAACATGCCTTGAAAATCATAATCACAACTTCAAAATATGAATCTCAAGACACTGCCCAAAACCCTAATTGAAAATGAACGGGTTTTTTATGATCTTCCGCCAAGAAGTATTTGAATTCAACATATTCTTGTATTTAGAACAGCCCATGACACAAATGACATCAATTCCAATTTGTTTTTACCAAGATTAGGCCAAACTCAAACATTAATGCAAACACACTGTACACACCCTTAACTTGATAACTTCAAATAAAACTTGGACTTCTCATGATTTCTCTGAATTTCTCATTAACATGAAATGAGTTCCCAAATTACTTCTGAGTTTGCTTGAATTAGTCCTCAGGAAAATATATCGATAGATGAACTCAATTTGGACTGATGAGCATTTGAACGTAAAACTTGTACTAAAATTCTCATGAATCACTGTTGGATGATCTAATGATTATTCATAAAGCAAATTGACTTTGGGCACACACTGCCTGAGAAATAACCCACTGACGCGAATACTTGAAATTGTAACAAACTTTTGATGGTTTGACCAAGCTTAGGTCAAACTTCCATCTGATCTTGATCAGGAATGAATAACCACACTTGACTTGAAACTATGCCATCATCCTGATAAACCTGATCCATGATGAGGGGCAAACCCTAATCTCGAGTTGGTTGATTATAAGCTTGCCAACCAACTTGAATCAAAGGAATGATGAAACCCTAGGCTTTTGATGCCGGACAACTCTTAAAGAAAATAAACTGGATACTTGATGATCTGATTCAGAGAAACTCCCGATCTCATGTCTTAGAAGACCTATGCAAAATATGATTATGAGTTATGGCCTAATGATGATGCAAATGAACGTGAAGCAAAAGCCAGTTAAGGTTAAAAAAGGGAGGGCAAATTTTGGGGTGCTACAGCTGTCCCAATTCAATCAACTTGGACCGGAAGGAATGATAGCAAGAGATAATAATCAAAAAGATACTAATCAAAAGTTAGAATAAAGGCTGCTAACCAAAAGTTAGGATCACCGGAACACCGACCGAAGGCGAACACACAAAAACGAAGACTACCAACCAAAATTTGGGATAATCAACGAGAGATACCAACCAAAACTTGGGATAAAAGGCTACTAACCAAGAGTTAGGATCGCTGGAACGCTGACCGAAGGCAGACACACAAAAATAAAGACTACCAACCAAAAGTTGGGATAATGACTTTGCATGGGAGAATACCAACCAAAAGTTAAGATAAAACTGGAGACTACCAACCAAAAGTTGGGATGATCAACAGAAAGGGTACTAACCAAAAGTTAGAATAAAAGGCTACTAACCAAAAGTTAGGATAACCGAGACGCCGATCAAAGGCGAATTCATGATGAAAAAATACCAACCAAAAGTTTTGAAGAAAGGCTACTAACATAAAATTAGGATCACCACAAGGGACACCAACCAAAAGTTAGGATACGCCCCACAAAAGATACCAACCAAACGTCGGGATAACAATGGGTACTAACCAAAAGTTAGGATAACTGAGACACCGACTGAAGGCGAATTTATGATGAAAGATACCAACCAAAAGTTGATATGAAACAACAGGGGTACTAACCAAAAGTTAGAATAACCATAAAGGACACCAACCAAAAGTTGGAATACGGTTCACAAAAAATACCAACCAAAATTGGGATAACAACGGGGATTTACAGGAAGTAGAATCAACCGACTTACGACCTGAAAAGAAGACTCCACTGGGGGAAAAGAGAAGTTTAAACAAACAAACTCTGAGGGGAATGCAAGTAAGATGAACATATCTGTCAATAATTTTTTGCTGGGGACAAAGTACCACCAAAATCTCCTGGGTTATGCCAATATCTGTTGGAGAGACGACTGACAACAACGATATTAAACTTGGCTTATGCTTCGGATGCATATTCTTGAATATGGAATAATGCTCTATACAAAATGGAAATGCTACGCATTTGGGAGGATGCAATGCAAATATGGTAATGAAATGCAAAAGAACACCACCATGAGGAGTGCTGAGAAGATCAACAAACAAACTCTACTGAGGAAGACACTACAGGATGGCCTTCCTGAATATAACCTCTGTTGAAAACTCCATTCTACTAGGAATAGAGAGTAACATCTATTGGGGGATCGTCCCAAAATTCTGATTTCTGAAAAATGCTAGTGATGATTGAACTTTGTCGGGGATAGCAGCCACCATTGACTTATCCGTCGAGGAAATTAACACCAAACTCTGCTTGAGGGAGAGAAGTCCATGGTGCCAATCTTGTCGGGGAATAACATTGATCTTACCCTACTGCTGGGGAAATATCCTTCAAACTTTTATCCTCTAGGGATAAGTACATATCGTTGCTGGTGAAAATCCTTCTGATCTGATAACAGGATCCTGTGGGAAAGACAAAATCTCTACTGTAGGAAGACAAAAAGTCTTCTGCTAAACAAATGTCTGACTGCATATCAAAACCATTATGTCTGGGGTAGCCAACTTCTGAACACTCGCTGGGGAGTACAAATCAAACTTTGGCTGGGGAAAGCAACCTTCTGCACTCCTGCTGGGGGAGGATGATTAAAAACTTCACCATGTTCTGTTGAAGATGATAGAACTTTAAAAACCTCTGTCGGGGAGAGAACTCTACTGGGGAGAAGTGAGATCAAACAAGCCGCATGTAGGGAAATGTGATAACATCTGAGTCACTGGGAATGATTGTGCCAAATACAGTTGGGCTTTTGGTTTAGGCATGGGACCAAGTTTATGGTGATTAAAATTTTGAGGGATTTATTCTTGGTTGCTAATGAAATTAGACTATGAAGGGGGAACTACCAGACAAGAACTAGTATTTAAAAGGTAGACTACCAGACGAGAACTGGTGGAAAAGGTTAAGTTATCAGATGAGAACTGACTTCTTATTTTGGTATCAAACGGGAACTGATTTATGATTTTCCAGACGAGAACTGGACTTCGAAACTGTGTTTTCCAAACGATAACTGGTTAAAGAAAGGGTGACCAGATGGGAACTGGTTCGAAGATTGACATGTACCAGGCGAGAACTGGTATTTAGTGAATGGTTGGCCAGACAGGAACTAGTTTTGAAGTGATTTAGGTTACAACATTCTGATAGGTAACAGGCTCAGGCTGTGGGATGAAACCCAATGACAGAATACAAGGATATGAAGCTTCCCAGCAATGAAAGGGAGGTCTTTTGCAGCAAGGCTTTTTCAGAAGGCTAAATTCATTTGATGGGGTGATAACACGATTCCCCAACACTCGTCTTAAACTCAACAATTGCTGACGAAATTTCCTTGAGCAACTTAAAAGCATGGAGAGGATTTTCCACAGTGTAATTCAACTTGCCCCAGTATGATCCTTGGGAAACTTTACCTCGAAAAGAAAGTAGCTTGCTATGAGATGACCTTGAGATGGCTTACCCCAGAATTTACACCACAAAAAGATTCGCCCTCGGTTAACCGACTCTTGGAGTCATTGGCCTCAATGTACTCTTGAGGTAGCTTGCCCATGAATGAGCATTGAAGCGACTTAACTTGTCTTGATTGAACACTAGATGGATCTTCCCTTAATCAACATAATCTGAAGGTGACCTTCTCATGATTGGTAGAGTCTCGAGGAGATTCACTTCTGATCAACCGGTTCTTGAATGATTTGCCCCATAATCAACTGATGCTTGGGAACTTGTCTTAAATTGACTGATTCCATACTCATTGGATGTTAATGCCCCAGATTTATAGGGCTACAAGGTATACTCGATTCTGATCCAAACTGCTGAATGATATAGTATTCTTTTATGGCTCCCTGTTGGAATTTCCTCAACGTCAGTTACTGACCTGTAATTAAAATTGTTTGTTCACGAATGGTAATTTTAATGTGATGCTCATGCAAGCTTCTGAAAAATCAATCATTATTAGAATGATATGATGGTGTGTGACAAAATGAACGAATAGTCCAGACGTTGTGCCGATTTAGCTAGTGAAGATTAGCAAATCTTGTAGGAGTCAGTTTACACAGCTTCGATGTAGTATGCCTTCGGAATAAAAATTGCCTCAATTAGGTCTTTTAAGGGTTGAATCACGGTCTGGTTCAAGGTTATTGAAACAAAGGATGAAAGGTTCAAAGTTTGATTAATACCAACCCATTCTTCGTGATGATCTCCAATGCTACGTTCAGCCAACTTGGCACAAGCGCTCACCTTTCAAAAAGTTTATTGAATGGTGTGAGTGATGATTAAGGAACCCACTGGATTTTCAGAGTGACAGTCACCCCTCATGTATTTTGTGTTTATAGTCACACGATTTTGTTCTTGTTCGAGGATTTTTATTCTGTGATCCTTCCTTTTTATTCTTTTGTTCCCTAATTTTTCCCTAGACTGATTCTTTTGAATTTTTTTTTTATTTTAAAGTCTAGTGGGATGCCCTAATTTTTGCCTAAGTCACTTGATTTCATTTTTTTCAACTTAGTGGACTTTCTTTCTTTCTTCTCTTTTCTTTTTCTCTTTGAAACAAGTCGTGTGACACTGGATGTCTTGATTTTTCCGAAAGGGTTGTAACTGTCTCACTCTTGTTCGGTGAGGTATAACCATTGTGGTTGTTGATGTATGACCTTTTGAGAGGGATACGATGTGATTGGTCCTTGAATGGGGACACTTCTCTTGAAATTCGAACGCTTGGTCAAATTAATGGATAACTGCCATGCCCCGGGTTAAGATGTGAGGGTTTGAAAGTCCGAAAGAAACTCCTACTTCTAGGCTCAAAGTGGATAACTAGGGACTAACTCCTTATCTCTCTAGTGTTTAGGGGATTTGAGACAATGCATGTACATCATCAGCAGGATTTTATCTGAAAGCATACGATCAGCAATTATGAATATAATGTCTATCCTACTCCAAGCTTAATAAAAAATTAAGTTGGACTATGAGGCCTTAAGAGAACATGAAAAAACAAAGCAAAGAAAAGAAAATAAACCAAAAACACCAGCAACAATAGCGCTTAAGCTCAACACAACGATAAAATCCAGCAACAGTACAACACAACAATTAGCAGCTTACCTTTCCAGAATAGAACAAGTGTAAAATGCAGCAAAACAGAATGAGTACATTTTACAGCATGTAATGTGTAACACCCATTTTAATTATCTAGTCTTTTTGTGTTATTTTTTTTTTCGGTATGCCGTTTGTGGGGGTGTGGTTGAGTGCGATAGTGAGTGCCTTAAGTTGGAGATTGGTTACCAAACTTTGGACCATGGTATTAATAATATAATTATTAGTGATAATAATTTAATAGATAATGGTAATATTATTATTAATATTAATATTATTATTATTATTATTATTATTATTATTATTGTTATTAACAAAGGAATAAGAAAATAGGAAGGGGTATTTTGTGAGTTGGAAAGAAAGGAAGAAGAGAACACGATAGAAAGGGAAGAAGAAGAACAAGGTCAAATGGAAGAGAGAAATTGAAGAGAAGAATCAAGGAGGAGGAAGAATAGAAGCCAAGATTTATCATTCTTCGGATTCTTCAGCAGCTTGATCGAGTTATCGAGGTAAGGGGGGGGGGGGGGGGGGGGGGGAGAAACGGGTCGAAATCGGTATGTTGCATGAATTCTAGGTAGAGGAATTTTCCCCAATCCCATGGTAGATTGATGAACATGTTGATTTTGTGTTGAAATTCTGAATTGATGCTGGTAAGATAGGTTTGTTGCATGTGGTTGTTTGGATGATTTGGGGTTTTTGGTAGTTTACCATTTTAAGCCGAAAATGTTTTAATCGGTAGAGCTGATGCTTTAGCAGGTGGAATCTAGAATAGATTATGTAGCTAAGTCGTGGAATGTTGAACTAGTGCTGTGGGAACTGGTTTGAGTAAAATTGGGTGATTTCGGATAGTGTTGTCGATTCTGAACAGTGGGGTTTTTGTGAAATCGCAGACATTTGCTAGGCGAGCAAATAGCGAGCATTTGTTGATGTTTCGCTAGGAGAACTGGGTAGCGAGTGCTTCCAATAGCCAATGTCTGCCTTCGCTAGGGAGTTTGTTGGGCGAGCGAGTAGCGAGCCTTTGCTGATGCTTCGCTAGGCGAGTGAGCCAGCGAGCATGACAGTAGTTTGTGTTTTTGTCCTGTTCTGTTATGTTCTCTTGTGTTGTGGGACCCTTGTTGGTCACGATTAAAGATAAGATTGGTGTTGAAAAGTTATGAGTGTATGTGTGATGTTGGAATGTGATTTCCGTGTTATTCGTTTAATTAAAGTAATTCAATTGGTGTATGTTAATATGTATGAATTGGGTGATGTGTGGGATATCTATATGCGATGTATAAAATGTGATAAGGAGGATCGTGTGCACCTTGTGTGCTTGAATTGTTGTTGTGCATATCATGATATTTTTGGTGGGGTTGAATCGTTGCTCGGATGGAGTGTATGAGATTCACCCGTACTCCTGTATGGAGAATGGTGGGGTTGAATCGTTGCTCGGATGGAGTGTATGTGGTTCACCCGTACTCCTGTGTGGAGAATGGTGGGATGGATCGTTGCTCGGATGGAGTGTATGTGATCCATTCGTACTCCTGTGTGGAGAATTGTGGGATGAATCGTTGCTCGGATGGAGTGTATGCAATTCATCCGGTGCTCCCTTGTGGAGGGTTGATGGACCGGTGTCCATCGTTTTTGTTGAGTCGGTACTGCATATCATGGTGTTGAGTTGCATATTTTTGCATTGTCTTGTGTGATGTGTGGTGTTAGACAGTAGGTCCGGGTTGATGTATGTTGAATGATATTCATGTGATTACTGCCTTTTATTCATGTACATTATTACCGCTATATTTTTTATCGTGATTTCTCACCCCTTTTGTTGTTGTTGTGGTCTGTGCTTCTTTGGAAGTACAGATAATCCAGGTGCTAGCTTGGATAGTGGCGAGTCGAGTCGTAGGGATGCTCTGATACGTAACACGGGGCTTTGTTTTTACTCTGTGTCGTATCATGTTTTGATGGATCCATTGATGATGTTTTGTATATTTTGGGCGGATGGCCGAATATGATGTATATATGTATATATGATATATTTCTGTTATTTATTGTTGAAAAATCATTTAATGGAGTATTTTGTTGAGTTTCTATTGTGATATCCCGTTTTGGTGTGACAACTCTAATAATTGTTTTTGATTTAAATTGCATTTATTTTAATTTTGGGAAATGGGGTGTTACATAATGCACGGGACAATGATGTATGCATGCAACAAATGAACACAACAACGATGTATCAAGCATGGGTGAACATGAACATGTATCACAAAATCAAACCAAGCATCAAGATTGCAAATGACAAAGATTGAGCAATAATTGGCATGTAATTAAGACATTCAAGGATACACATGATTATGCATCAATATTTAAAATAAATGCATATGAAATTGCAAGGATCGAGTATCAACATGTATCAAGTAAGATCAATTGATGAACATGTATCGATAATTAAGCATGAACATGTTTCAACAAAATTGCACAATTAAGCATTCAACAAGAAGAACATGGATGTTCATTAATAACTAAACACTTAAACCGAACGCGCATTCATGGAACCGAGTAAGCAAACATGAGCATGTATCATGAATTAAGCAAAATAAGCATCAAGAGGAAGCAAACATCAATGTGCAAATGATTAAGCAACATGAAGAATGCATCAAGAATGCACACAAGTAAACATGAATATGCATTATGAAAGCAACGTGTCGCATGTCGAAGAATCTCATACATGCTTCAAAATGAGGTGAAATATCACAAGAAAATTTCACAAATATGCATCATACAAAGCCATGAGGTTTAGAGGTGGAAAGGAATCCAAACAAGCGTGAAAAAGCACAAAAGTCAGCTTTAACAACAGTGTTAATTGATTAACCACTTTTGTCTATATTCTGGTTAATCTATTAACACTATAACAACAACACAAAATACATACGGCAACAGTGTTAATCGATTAACCACTTTTGCCTATATTTTGGTTAATCTATTAACACTGTAACAGACATCAACATAAAATTTAGCATAAAAAGAACTTTTCAGCAACTTAATCACTTAATTTCCACATGTTAGAGCATGTAATTAATCACAAAATACATCAAATAACAATAATTAAACACCAATTGAATCCATCAAACACCAAGATCAACAATAAAGCAATCAGTGTATCAATTATCACCAAAAATCACAAGATCTACATTGTGAAAATGCAAATTATGCAAAATCAAAGGTAGATCTAAGAAATACTAACCTACAAAGCTAATATTTACTTTGGTAATTGTTGTAAAATAGAATGTGATGAATTAAACCAAGAAATTCACAGATCTAATAAGTTTTAGCAAGAAAAGTTTAAGATCAAAACAATTATCTAAAAATAATCCAAAAGCTCTTCAAGAAGTGATTCCAAAACATGACAAAGATCCAAATAAGCTTCAACTTCAGAATTGAACAATGGAAGATGATGTAATGGAGGTTTAACTCAGGAATTCAAAAATTACAATGTACAATTTGTGAAGCTTTTTGGTTATGGAGTTTTGGTGAGGGTTTTGGAATGAGAGAATTGTAGAGAATTGAGAAGGAAATGAAATTGTGAGTGAAGTTGTATGAGGTTTGGAGTAAATTCACTTAAATAGGCTATAGGTTTAGAGTGTGAGTGAGGCTTGGAGTGTGCTTTGGAATTAACTCTTGAATTGGATTTAGACTTAGACTTGGCATTTGCTTTGAAATTAGTTAGGATCTAGCACACTCTAGAATCTTCTCATGATGCAAGCCAAAAATAAAAATGATCAAAATTGCGTCCATGCTGAAAATTGAACTTAGGAAAAATTTGCACGTGTTAATCGATTAACACATTCAAATTTTGAATTTTGTCGCCAAAAGGAGGGAAACTTGGAAAATCAACGGTTGCCACTTGTTCTAAGCATGGCTCTGTCTTTGAAGCTTATTATTTGATATTGCACCTGAATAATACCTGAAATAAGCTGTGAATTCCCTCTTGCACTCAAGATACCCTGCAAAAATATGGTCCGGTACAAAATCACCGAGCAAAATAAGTGCTGGAGCCTCTGATGCTTGCTGCTTAAAAACTTGAAATAAAAAGAAGTCTTAAGCCATAAAAACAATGTGATCCCATGTTTCAAGCACTCAATGTAATGCATGATTAATTGTTATGACCTAATGAAAACGTAGACGAATGTGAAGCGAAAGACAGTTAGGGTTAGAAACGAGAGGACAAATTTTGAGGTGCAACAACTCTCTCTGAGCACTGGAACTCGTCACTGGCTCTCTCTAAACGCTGGATCTCATTGAACTGAAGTCATATTTATCTCCAATATACATGAATGCATGAACATATGATGTCAATCACAACTCAAAATCAATCAACAAATAAGATATCATATCTCGCAAAATATTCTCTTTGAACAAAGTTCTCTTTGGACAAGGTTCTCTTTAAACCACAATTTGTCAATGCAAGGCCAACACAGTAGTACTCTCTGAACTACACAATTCGAAAAGAATACTATATACTTAAATCTCAATAATTAAAAATATTAGAGTAAAATTATGTTATTACTCGACAACTCCAACCTACACCTCAATTTAACAAAAGCTCAAAACATACCACCAAGATAATAAGTAATTTATTTTACACTAATAACTCATCAAAGATTAACATTCTTGTCTTTTACTCAACAAAGTTCTTAAGGTAAACTCTAAACATCTCTATAACAATTTCTACAACTCTAAAATAATTATAATTGATAAATATTTTCAACTCAACTCTAAAATATTATAATAATAATAATAATAATAATAATAATTATTATTATTATTATTATTATTATTATTATTATTATAAAATAAAACTCACCAAATTTAACTCTAAATACATGTTAGAATTACTTAAATCAAATAAAAAAAATATAACTCTAAAGTATTCTAAGATATTTTAGAATATTCGATTGACAACTCTAACATGATCAAATTATAACTCTAATTAATTAATCAATTTTTTTTATTCAATATCGGTAGCTTTAACTCAAAACTTGAGGAATAACTTTAAATTAATCAAATTTTACTAATATTATCAATCACTTTTATTTTAATAATATTAATGTATATTATCAAAACTAACAACACAAATCCATTTCCTTTTTTTTATAAAATAATAACTATTAACAATATTTATAAATAAATAAATAAAACTCCAATATTTATCATTTAACTCCCAGCTGTGCTCCACGGATTGACTTTTCTACTCTTACTTTTTTCAAGAAAAGAAATTACCATTGGGATTTTTGTGTTTTTTTTTTCGCATATCAATATTCACAACAGACTCTATTATTATAATTTGCCTCGAAGGTACAACTACAAGTTATCATACAACAACAAAACAATTAAATAGGATTCAATAGCAACAATCTTGTAATTTTATAAATACTCATGAAAATAAATGAAACCTATCAATGGATGTCCCAAGGGTTTTGCCCAATCCATAAAAATTTTGGCTTTCCGATTTTGTTTCTACCTTATATTCTTTTGCGCTAACTCTTTCCCACACATTCACGTTCTTCCCCTAAAAATCTCATCCAACTTATTTATTTATTCAACCTAAAAGTCCAAATTATTTCTTTCACCTCAAAACTTTTTTCGCACCCTCATTGAAAACTCTACTTTTTTTTATGTTCTATTATTTAATTAATTAAATAAAATTCTAAAATAATTATTTTATTCCAACTCAAACATTCTTCTAGCTAAATAATTATATAATTACTCAAATAAACTCAATTATCTTAATTAAAATAATAATTCAATTGTTTTCACTTGTTGCGGTGGAAATATGATATCAAATTATTAATTAGTTTGAATCACAATTCTTAATTCACAACCGCTCTTTGATTTATCCGGAAAAAAAGGTCAAAAGAGGGAAAACCTATTTTTGCATCGTAAACACAATGCGTGGGAGAGACCTAGGTAAGGGGTTGGTTAAACTTAAAAAAGGTACTAGCACCCTAAACTTTTGTAGTACTCTACAGGAACCTTTTGTTTATTTTTGCTATTTTATTTTATTATTTGCTTGAAATATATATTGAGTTAAGGGATAGACTGACCTAAAAGACCTAAGGGTTAGTCCTAAGTTTACTCGGTAAGATTCGCATCTTGTGTCTACGTATCTTGGATAGGGAATGGAATCAGAGTAATTGTAGTTCCCCTCGAAAGGGAGGTTAGAAACTTCTTGACTGTGGTTAAGGTTTCAATGGGGAGTAAACATATCTTAAGGACACGCTTACGTGGAGTTTTGAAACTCCTATTTTTACGTTGAATTCGTACTTGAAAATTAGGGTTAAAGTAGGGATTCCACAGCGGGAAACCCTAAAACAGAGTACGACGACTCTTTGACCTAATGCTAGGGTAAAGGGTATTTTCGTCCACAGCAGGACGCCTAGGCTATTAGGGTTTGAAATGGCTAAAGGTTAGGACTTTTGACTCGGAGGTCAAACGGCTAGACCTAATTCCTTCGGAAGGTTAATAACGGTAAATGATGCAAGATATCAGATTATTATGCAGCAGAATTAAAGTAAGAAAAAAAATAAAAATAAAGAAAGCGGTAAAGAAAGCGTCGCGATGATCACTCGCGTAAATTACAAATTCCAAAAACAAATGCGAAAGTAAAAGGGTAATGGCGATCATGGCCTCGCATAAATTACATTCATGCCAAAAAATAGTACGAATAAATGAACGACAATAAGCTGACACAAACAAACTTATGGGGGGTTAGATGAAACTGAAATAGCTACATCAAGAATTTTAATTTTTGAAATTTTTATTTACAGGAGAAGTTAACTTTGCATTTAAAAGGGCAATTTATTTTAATTTTGACTAAAAGACTTATTTTGATTTAATTAAAGAAAATGTTTTCTTTTTGAAAAACTTGTTATTAGATTGGTAAAAAAATGTTTTAATTCTAAGGTTTTAAAAAGGTTTTTTACTTTAGTGTTTGTTTTTTTAAAATTCCCTTACTCTTAATGTTGTATTAAATCTAATATTTACAATATTTTAATTTTTTTATCACAAAATGCTCTCAACTTTAATTATGAAGAATAGTTTTATATTTAAATACAAAAGACCTTTCTTAGATTTTTATTAGGTTTTTTTTATAAAGGTTATAATCTTAATTATGGAAAACTTAGTTAGTAACATATTAAGATTTAATTACAGAAATAAAAATAAAAACAACAAAAATCAAAAGTAATAAAACAATAAACAATGTAAAACGGATCGGGCTGGCCACCAACCCAAACCCGACCCGGCCCAAGATATAAAACAAGCTTCAAAGACCCTAGGAAACCCTCATCTCTCGGAGGCGGCCTCAGCCCCTTTCATCCTCTAGGGTTCTACGAGACCCCATCTCCTTCTTCTTTCTTTCGAACGACGCCATTGTCGTCTTCCTTTGAGCTTTTCGTCCGTTTTCGCTGGCATGGCACGGAACCCTCGTACCATTCTTCTTCTCCATTCTGCATGTTCCTGAAAAATGAGAAAAAACCATAAACTTAGCCACGAGCCTTTTACCGAGGTTTGAAGATGATTTTTCCGTCTGAATGTGAGGAACAATTCGTCGATGGTTCTGGACGTTGTGATCCGTTTGGCCGCCGGAAGCTACAATCCGGTGATGGTGATGCAATCTGGGCTGGTGGTTTCACGGTTGTCCGTCCGATGATGTGCAAGCTGAGGACGATGAGTTCGCTGACGGTTCTCGGTGGTAGTGAGGTTGAGCTTCACGGCCACCGCTCCGTAACACTCTGAAACTTCTTTCTTCTTCTTCTTTACGGTTCGATGATGATGAATATTTCAATGGCTTCTCTGAGAACCCCTTTTTATTGCGCCGCTTGCTCCTTTTTTTTTATCTTTTTGTTTCAATCTGAAACCTCTCCCTTTTATATGATTTGTGGGCTGGATCTATGATGAATATTGTTTGAGTTTTTGTTGTTGATTTTGCTAGATTATCGGATGATTTGGTGGCTGAGATGATTGCATCATTTCCATTTTGAATGGCCCTCTTGATATGGTTTGCTGATTTGATCCATTGCGAGATTGTTGTTGGCTTTTTCCGGAAAATAATGCTGGTTATTCGTTTGAACTTGTTGAGTTGCTTAATGGCTTACGTGTTTATCTTGACTAGGCTTTCGGAAAAGATTATTGCTTGCATGTTGGATTGTTGATACGGTTTGTTAGACGGATTTCTTGAACTGGTTTGAACTGGTTTTGAAATGGATTTGAACTGGTTTGATCCATTGAAACGGAGATTTACTGGAAAATGTGTTAAGGCCACGTTTGGCAAACCATTTTTCGGGAAAGATTAATTTTTCAAATAAGTGCTTTTCGATAAGCAGTTTTGCAAAACCAGCTTTTCCAAAATCACTTATTTACCTCTCTCTCGGTTGCCTCAAATAAGAACATATTATTACTAGATTTACCGAGGTCGGAAAGGAGTCGGGAGTCGGTTTCAGAGCAATCCGTTACCATCCCGACGCGCCCGATGATGACATTGTTCTGAGGGTGTCGGGACGCAAAACTAACCGATAAAATTGCTTGTCTGTTTTGTTCATTTTGCAGGTACGAAGAAAAGTCGGAGAAAGTCGGAAGAAACTTAGGAAAATTAGGAATTTAATTTTTTTATGCAATTTTTTATTTTTTGTAATTTTTATTTATACATTTTATGTAAAGAATAATTATCATTAATAAAAACTCTTTAATTAAAACATTATTATATTTTTGTGTAATTTTTATAAAGAATTAAAATTAATAATATTCTTTATAAATTCTTGTAAAGAATGAATATTAATAAAAATCCTTTATTTTATTATTATTTTTTGATATGCAAATAAAATGTAAAATCCAATATTGAAACAAAGATGAGAACAATAAACTATTTAAATATGACATGGAAAAACTTAAAAATGACATAGATACGAAATTGATTTTTATTTTAAACATGAGATAATGAAATTAATTTTAAAATGGGATATGATTTACTTAAAAGGAAATGAACCTAATTAAAATATGCAATGAAACTATTTTTGTTCTTTTGATTTTTAAATGAAATAAAATGCAATGCAAATGATTCAAATGAAAACGAAATGAAAAGTGCATATTTTTATTAATTCCCGATTTCTCCAACTTATCCGACTAATCCCATTTCCGACACAAATTCCGATTGAACCTCATCAACCAGATCAACGGCCCAAATTTCCTGCCCACTCGTAAGTCGACGAACGTCTATCAACAAATGACCATTTTACCCTTCATGAACCAAAGAGCGTGTCACATGATATTTTTCTGCAAAATCAAACCAGCTACATAAACTTGTTAGCGACTGGTTAAATGCAATGGAATGCGAGATGAACCGACGAATCTTAGGGCAAAATTTGGGGTATTACATCACTGAATCTCACCTCATCATAAACTCCTTACTCAAAACACTTATTTCTCTTTAATTTTAAATAAAATTCTATTTTCTCCCATCTCTAAAATATATTTAATTTTCTTAATATTTCTAATATCTAATTAAAATTAAATTAAATAAACAAATAGAAATTCAATTAAAATTATATAACTAAACTTAGGATATTACAATTCTCCCTCACTTAAAAGGATTTTTGCCCTCGAAAATCTCTTACTAAACATCTCTAGCTAAGACTCCACCAACTAGTTTTAAAATCCACATATTACGCTACCCTTAATGGTGATTGCAACAAAAGAGATATCACTATGAAAAACATACCTTGAATCCCATCATCAGATCAAAGCAAAAAAAATTTCCACTTGATTGAGTTTGCTTTAATTTCTAGCACTAATTACGGATATGACCTTACTCTCCACAGTTGAAACATGTCACAACCATACTCTTGCATTCATTAACACGATGTCTCGGTTTCCCACACTTGAAAGACTTAGTAAGGGTAGGAGTACCTCCCCCACTTGTTCCATTCCTGTTTGTGGTCCTCTACTAAGACTTTTGATCCTCCTTAAAAACTGGAGTCACATATAAGGTTTTTCACGATACTTATTTCCACTTCTCTTATCACTGACACTCTTGTAATGAGAGGATCTAGCATGATTGTCTTTATCATAGATACGACACTTGTTAACCAATACGAAGAACTGGCGAATTTCTTGATACCTAATAAATTGCTTTATCTCTGGGCGAAGTCCATTCTCAAACTTAATGCATTCGAACATTTCATCTTCTACCCCATTATAGCGAGGGAAGAACCTAGACAATTCCTCAAACTTGACAGCATAATCTGCAATAGTCATTTTCCCTTGATTAAGTTTCAGGAATTCAATCTCCTTTTTTCTACGCACATCAGCTGGGAAATATTTTTCCAAGAATGTTACTTGGCTTTGAATGAGACAGAGAAGCTTCTGAATGATTCTTGATGCTACTCTGTCTCAATTGAAGAATGTGTTTAGTTTCTCGAGATAAACAAGTTTAACTCTAGGACTATCTCTACTTTTTAGTAGTAATGTTTGATGTTTAGTTTTGATTTTCTTTATAGGAAAAAGAAAGCAAATGCGTGCTTATATTATATGTAATCAAGTTTGGTAATCCTAATTATTGATAATTTATGAGTAAGTGAAATGGTTTTTTAACCAATCTGAGAGTGAGAAATTTATTGTTAATTGATTCTCAAATTTCTTTGTTATGTTGTTGCAGAAATCCTATGAAACAAAGAAATACAAAAAGGGTCTCAAAGCAACCAATGTCATTTTGAAAACATATCCAGATCATAGAGGTATACTTTATTGATAATTGTTATTGCAAGCTCTAACTTCCTTATCTTGAATAGTTTTATTTACTTATTGTATGTTTGAGAAATACAAAACACTTATGTTTTGTTTTACTTAAGTTAGTCTCTTTCCATTTCTTAATTATTATGTCTTTTTTAGACGTTTGTCTTATGATGTGTCTGTTGCCCCGTTCTGATTGATAGAAACTTTATTGATGAAGGGTTTGACATTAAATTGCATGGATTGTAAATCTGAAACATATGAACTGATTCACAAAGGATTGAAGTTATGTTGCTTTTGATTTTGCACGACCTAGCAATCTTTCAACAGTATTTTTATCTGATGCTCCAAACTTAATTTTTGTTCGGTTGCAGAGTGACCTTAAGAGTCATGTTTGCGGGCATGTTTATGGTCTTCTATATCGGTCAGACAAAAAATATAAGAAAGCTTAGCAGTCATAAATTTATAAATTTTTTCATCTCTTTCACTTCAATAAGTTAACGTGGGTGTAAGTATTCTTTTATTAATATTATAATTCATATCTAAGTTTTCTGAATATAAACATATTTTTTCATGATGGTGTTAGCCACTTTAATATGGAAAACACTTTTTTAGTGAACTTTGTTTCTATCTTATCATGATTTTTATGACACTGCAATTTCCTATCTAAATTTATTTATGACTTTTGGTAACGTTTGGGGTGCTTAATCCTAATTTTATGAATATTGTTTAAAAAAATTGAGATTTTAGCATTAAAAATTATATTTTCTCTATATTTTCTTTTGTTTTTAATTAAAATAATTGAACTTTTGTTTTAATTAAAATAATTATAAATCATTAACTTTTGTTTTCAATTAAAATAATTAAGATTACAAGATTTATTTTATAATAATAATAATAATTGTTCTGGTCTGGGCCCAGCCTCGCGGTCCAGCCCAATAACGCACAAGGCCCATTAAGTGGACTAGCCCGACCGGGCACACGCACCCCCATAGGACGGGCAGGGAACGCTCCCCGCCGGGATGGACGGCACGTCCTGTAGCGTTCAACATCCCCTTTGTCGGCCGAACAGGGCACCCCCGGTCCGTCGAGCAAGACCCTTGGTTCTTCCACGTCCTCGTGTGCCCCCCTCCGCAGGGAGAATGACGTGCCTCCGGGGAACCTCCTGAGCTCCCCTCCGCGGGGAGAACAACGTGCCCGGTGCACGTTCTCCACGTGCTCCCCTCCGCGGGGACACGTCAGCAACCAACTGCCCACCTCCGAAAGAGCAGGTCAAACCCACTTTCCGGAGATCAAAGAGCAGTTGGACTAGGGCGAAGACCACGTCCTGGTCTTCACTATGCCACGTAAGCCCTAGCAGTCACCTAGGTTGGGCCTGACAATCCAGCCCAACGCAAGTGACCGTTGGCCCAGCGCTGAGGTCTCTCTATAAATACCCTCTTCCTCAAGAGGGTCAGGTAATTCACTTCTTACCCCTTTTCTGTACTTTGCTCTCACTCTGCCCAACTCCTTACTTTGGCATCAGAGTGTTTTGCAGGTACACCCCCCTTTTCCTCCTCATCACCGGTGAACAGGTAGCAGTCCAACAGCGTGTGGCCAGCCCGTGATCCCCTTCTGATCAGGTCAGATCAGTGACGCCGTCTGTGGGAACAGAAACTTCCCCGTTACTCCGAGCAGAAAACTAAAGTTTCACCAACACTCCACGATAATGGCTAGCCCGCACCGCGACGACACTCCGCACGACCTTGTGCTCAACGTCGCCACCAACGGAAACAAGCAGATGGAAACGACACGTCCGACGGAAACTGACGAGAGAGACGGCCAAACTGCCTCACCGTCATCCGCGGAGCGGCTCCTTCAGGCCGACCACCGGCCCCCGGACCCGGCAGCATTCCAACCCATTCCCATCCCGGCGGGAGCGGACCCAACGGTGGCCGCCCTCTTTACGGCCATCAACCAGACGAACCAGCTGTTGTTCCAGCAAAATGCGAGAATTGGAGCATTGGAACGCGTCGGACCTCCGAGGTCCCCCCCGCGGGAAGACCAGAACGGAGGCTCGAGAAGTCCCTCACCTCGACCCAGAAATCGCCGACCGCGGCTGGAGAGACACCGCGCACAGGTAGTGCGAGAATGCACCAGGTCCCCAGCAAGACAAGTTCGCGAGAGGCACCAAAGCACTGCGGCGATCCCGGCCAGGGATCCTCGAGGCGAAAACCCAAGCAGGAGGTCGAGAACCCGAAACTAGGGCCCTATTCTGAACGACTCGTATCCCCATAGGTCCCCGACCCCCAGCGACGAGGACGATTACCGCACCCCGCTGTCCCGAGAAATCATGGCTGCCCCCATACCCCAAGGGATGGAGAAGCCCTCGACGCTGTCGACGTACGACGGCACATCCGACCCGGACGATTACCTAGAGGACATCGAGTACATGCTCGATTACCGAAACGTTCGGGGAGCTATCAAGTGCAGGCTCTTCCCGACGACTCTGAGGAAAGGCGCCATGACCTGGTAAAAAAGTTTGGAGCCCGAATCAGTTACGTCGTGGAGAGTCCTGAAGGACCTGTTCTCTAAACACTTTACGGCGTCCCGGCGCCACCCGAAGACGGAAGCCGTCCTCGGGGCGATAATCCAGGGCCCCGACGAACCTCTCCGAAAGTACATCGAAAGATTCACTCGGGAAGCAGTGCAAGTGACAACGTCAGACGAGATGAAGCGCTACTTAATGGAGCAGGGTCTATGCCACGACTCTAAGTTCTACGAGGCCGTAGGCATACACCGACTAACCTCCCTCCAGGATTTCCTCGACAGAGCCGCGCATTATATCCGATTCGAAGAAACACAACCGGCCAACTCCGCTCGAGACACCCGAGACAGGGAGGCCCCTCGTGGGCACCGAGACGACGGAGCCTCGAGCCATCGACGGGGAGGGGACCGCCGTCGCGAAGATCGCCCCCGCGAGCCCCGCGAACAACGCGAACCACGCGGCCCTGCCGGCCGATTCACAGAGTACACGACCTTAGTCGCTTCTCGCGAGCGCATACTGGCCGAATGCGCCAAAACCGAATTCGTCCAGGGAGGTGTCTGTTTTCCGCGACCGACACCCCCCAAACCCAATATGGACAAATCAAAATACTGCCGATTCCACAGGAGCCATGGGCACGTGACAGAAGACTGCATCCATCTCAAGGACGCGATCGAAATTCTGATCAAAGACGGTCACCTGAAGAGATACACCCGAGGAGGAGAACCACCGAGGCAAGAGGCTCCAGAGGCCAAGAAAGTCGAGGAACTCCCATCTCCAGAGGACAACAACAGGCTCCAGGTCGCACTTTGTGTCACCCGCCCCGAGGATTGGTTCGCGGACAGAGAATTCGGTCTTCCCGAAGGACCCGACCTAATCGACGAACCAATCCGACCAACCAGCCACTGGGAATACTTCGCCAGAGCCATGGTCATCTCAGATGGA
The DNA here is from genome assembly GCA_963859935.3 of Lathyrus sativus. NCBI lineage: Eukaryota > Viridiplantae > Streptophyta > Magnoliopsida > Fabales > Fabaceae > Lathyrus > Lathyrus sativus. The sequence continues at coordinate 85,354,606 of OZ012735.1, read as the reverse complement.
GCCACGAGGAGCCTGTCCATAGGATCAATGAAGAGAAAGTTCGACGAGCTTATCGCGAACAACTCCGGAAAAATGAGCACGCTCGAAAAATTCCAAGGTCGATCCAATCCGATCACATTCTACCTCGAGGAACTCCCCGGGGGATCCCCCAACTCCAACATTCCCCTGCTCATACGTGCTCGGATGGCGAACTTCGACGTCAGGCGCCTCCTCGTCGACGGTGGAAGCTCGGTTGACATCATGTACACGCACCTGTTCACAACTCTCCAACTCGACGAATCCAACCTTTCCCCCTACGTAGGCTCCGACCTTCAGGGGTTCAACGGGACGACGACGAGACCTTGGGGGTACGTGGAGCTGAAAGTCACCTTCGGAGAAGAGGAAACAGCCAGGGAAATCAACATCCGCTTGTTAGTCATCGAGTGCCCGTCCCTCTACAACTGCATCCTGGGCAGAACAACGATAGCAGAACTCACCGCGATACCCTCCACCGTCCACCTGAAGATGAAATACTACACAAAACGGGGGGCCGTGGTGACCCTTAACGGAGACATCGAGGCCGCCCGAAGGTGTTTTGAGGCCGCGCTGAAAGGTTTAGACTCCATCGCTCCAGCGACCAAGAGGACAACTCCAATCGTAGCACCAAAGGGAAAACCAACGAAGCTAGTCGGATCCGTGGAACTCGACAGTCGCTTCACCGAGGAGCACGACCCCGAAACAAAGACCAGCGAGGTCAACGGGAAGCCCTCCCACCCAGCGCGCCCCATCCCAGACGGAGAATTCGAAATCATCACACTCGGGGAAGACACGAGTAGAACCGTGAAGATCGGCGCCGAACTCCCAGACCTCGCGAAAAGACAGCTCCAAGCCTGCCTCCGCGAGAACGCCGACCTCTTCGCTTGGAGCGCCACGGAAATGCCCGGACTCGACCCCGAGGTCGCCTGCCACCAGCTATCCATCAGCCCGACCGCGAAGGCCGTTGTGCAACATCGGCGTCGCCAATCCCCCGAAAAATCGGCAGCAGCCGAAAAAGCTGTAAAAGACCTCCTAGAGGCAAAATTTATTTCGGAAGCCCGGTATTCAACCTGGCTGTCCAATGTTGTACTCGTTAAAAAGAATAATGGAAAATGGCGCATGTGTGTTGACTATACTGATCTCAATCGGGCATGTCCTAAGGACGCCTACCCCTTCCCCAACATCGACAAGCTCGTCGACAACTCTGCGGGCTTCAGGCTCTTGTCCTTCATGGATGCATACTCGGGGTACAATCAGATCCCGATGGCCGAGAACGATACACAGAGCACGGCCTTCATGATGGCGTCGGGCAACTACTACTACAACGTAATGCCCTTCGGCCTCAAAAACGCCGGGGCCACGTACCAACGGATGATGAACAGTGTCTTCCACGACGAAATCGGCGACATGCTCGAAGTATACATGGACGACATGATCGTCAAATCTTGCACGGAGGACGACCACACGGCACACCTCAGGAAGGTCTTCGAGACCGCAAGGACGTGCCGAATGCGCTTCAACCCGGAGAAATGCACCTTCGGTGTCCGCGCCGGTAAGTTCCTCGACTACTACTTGACCGAATGGGGGATCGAAGCTAATCCAGACAAATGCCACGCCTTCTCAGATATCACCACGCCCACCACGAAGAAGTCCATCCAATCCCTCAACGGCATGCTCGCCTCCCTTTCCCAGTTCATTGCCAAGTCCGCCCAGCACGCCCTCCCCTTCTTCAAACTGCTCAGGAAGGAGACCAAGTTCGAATGGACGGACGAATGCGAGCAAGCCCTCTGCCACCTCAAACGCGTCTTGTCCGAACCACCAGTGCTGACACGTCCCGTGACAGGCAAAACCCTATACCTATATCTGGTCGTGGCTAACGAAGCCGTCAGCGCCGTCCTCGTCAGCGAAGTCGGGGAGGGCCAAAAGCCCATCTACTTTACTAGCAAAGCCCTCCACGGCCCCGAAATCCGATACCAGCTGATCGAGAAGGTCGCCCTAGCCCTCATCACCGCAGCACGCCGGCTCCGACATTATTTTCTCGCACACGCCATCGTGCTCCGCACCGATCAGCCCATCCGCCAGCTCCTCGACCGTCCCGACATGGCCGGACGCATGCTGAAATGGTCACTAGAACTCTCTGAGTTTGACATCACCTACGAGGGCCGACACGCCATCAAAGCTCAAGCCTTGGCAGACTTCGTCGCCGAGATGACCCCGCCACCCGATCCCACCACCAGGAGCCACATCTGGACCATTTTCGTGGATGGCTCCTCCAACTCCACGGGAAGCGGCGCCGACATCGTCCTCGACAATGACGAAGGCACCCTCATCGAAGTCTCCCTCACGCTGGCCTTCCCGGCGACTAACAACCAAGCCGAATACGAAGCATTTCTAGCCGGCCTTCGCTTAGCATCTGACCTCGGGGCCAGAGACATCCGAATCTACACAGATTCCCAGCTAGTCGCTTCGCAAATATGAGGGGAATATCAAGCGAAGAACGACAACCTCGCCGAGTACTTAGCACTCATCACCAAAAAACTGCGAGGTTTTGACACAACAGAGATTCAGCACGTCCCGCGCGAGCAGAACACCCGCGCCGACATCCTCTCCAAGTTGGCAAGCACCAAAAAGCGAAGCGGCCACAAGTCAGTCATCCAAGAAGTCTTGTCGCAACCGAGTACCAGCGCGACCACTACCCTTCTCGACATCAACGCCGTCGGGGATATTGACTGCTGGATGACCCCACTCCACGCCTACGTCAACACCGGCCACCTTCCGGCCAACCCCAAAGAAGCTAGCGCAACCAGACGACGAGCCTGCTCGTACGTTCTCCTCGAAGGAAGGCTGTATCGTCGAGGCTTCGCGATCCCACTCCTCAAATGCATAGATAAGTCCCAGAGCGCAGCCGTCCTAGAGGAAATCCACGAAGGCATCAACGCGCAGCACCTCGGAGGAAGATCCCTAGCACGAAAGGCTCTACGAGCAGGCTACTACTGGCCCTCGATGCAATCGGACGTGAAGGAACACGTCAAACGATGTGACAAATGCCAACGACACGGTGACATGCACCTCGCCCCCCCAGCCGAACTCACATCCCTCTCCTCCCCGTGGCCGTTCGCCTGGTGGGGGCTGGACATCCTCGGGCCCTTCACCCTAGGATCCTACCAAAGCAAGTACCTCATCGTGGGCGTCGACTACTTCACCAAATAGATCGAAGCCGAAGCTCTGGCCAAAATCACGACCCACAACATACTCCGATTCTACAAACAAAACATCCTCGCCAGATTCGGGGTCCCACTCGCCATCGTCACCGACAACGGCACACAATTCACGGGTAAAAACTTCCGCGACTTCATCACGAAGCTCGGAACCAAACACCACTTCACCTCGGTCGAGCACCCTCAGACAAACGGCCAGGCAGAATCCGCGAACAGGGTCATACTCAGGGGACTCAAATGACGACTCGGTGACGCAAAATGAGCATGGGTCGAAGAGCTCCACGGCATCCTCTGGGCGTACCGCACCACCCCCACTCAACCACGGGGGAAACTCCATTTCGCCTCACGTATGGAACCGAGGCCGTGATACCTGTCGAAATATGCGAACCATCCAGACGAACGGAAGCTCCCCTGGACACCGACGACAACGACGGCGCCCTACGAGAAGAGCTCGACCTCATCGAGGAAATCCGTTCAGGGGCAGCCCTCCGAGAAGCCCGGCTGAAACAACAAGTAGCACTTCGCCACAACAACAAAGTCCTAAAACGCGATTTTCAAAATGGTGACTTAGTTCTGCGCAGAAACCAGAAAGACTCCCACGAGGGCAAATTGGCTGCGAATTGGGAAGGCCCCTACCGTGTCCGTGACAAGACGGAGCACGGGGCCTATTACCTCGAAAACCTGCACGGTGAACAACTAGTTCGACCATGGAACGCCGCGAAACTTAAGCGGTACTACAGTTAAAACACTGCCCGCGACGACCCCTCGTCCCGGCCACTGGGGGGCAGCATGGTACCATCGCACTCCCACGCGTCCACTAGCGACCAGAGAAAAGCAAGCCCTGCCTCTTGTGTGCGCGGGAAGACGGCCTCGCTCGGTGGGGAACACCTCGACCGAGACTTCCCACCGCCGTACCAAAATCGGCAAGACACCCAGCTCGCGATGGGACGTCCACGCCACGGGGAGAACTACCCCCGAAACGGTCCGACCGCACCGTCGGCCAAACCGACCGGTTCCCTTCACCATCGGTAACAAGTTTGTCGAGCTAACACCCGGACAGGCCCAAAAAGCATATCGACGCATGCACATCAAACATCATTCAAGCAAACAAATAAATACGAAAAAACGAGCATAAACATCATGCAAATCCCGAGCGCACACTTAGAAAATTCGCAAAAATATATTAAACAAAAGCGGGCACCAACCCAGTAGTTAATATTACACGAACAGGGGCGCGCAGGCCCAAAAAAGAAAAATAAGTTACAAAATGTCGGCACGCAGGCCAGAAAAACTACGAGCATGCAGGCCCGGGAACCTATGCCACCTCGCCCTCCTGATCAGCAACCACGGGGACCTCCTCGGGAACGACAAGCTCGGGGTCAACCACCTTCCCGCCGACGATCTCATGATACAGCCCAATCCCATCCATGACCAGTGCGACGCCAGGGTTGACAACTTGGATCTGCGCAACAGCGCTCTTGAACCCGACCTCGACAGCCTCCAAACAATCGCCTTCCAACACCTGAATCCGGGCGACCAGATCAGCACGCGTGATCAACCGCTGGTCCTCCTCAGTCTCGTCCTCGGCCGGACGAAGTGCGCTGTCCAGGACTTCCATACGAACTTTCAGCGCCTGCACCTCGGCCATTGCCACCCCCAGCTTCTCCTCCATCGAGGTCACCTTCCCCTCAGCTCCCTCCGCTCGCTTGCGTTGGTCAGCAATATCTTTCTGATTCTTCTCCAGTTCCTCGGTAAGCTTGGCCAGGCGCGACTGCATGAAGGTGAGGTCCCCCTGCAATTTGGACAACTCAGCGGCGGAGCAGCCCTCCTCGTTCAGCACAAGGGCCGTCGTGAACGTCCGCATCATCGCGGCCAAATCCTCCGCCAGGATACGTCGACGAAACTTTCGATCAGCTTCGCAGACAGCCTTCACCTCCCCAGCAGAGACGGTAGGAGACCGGGCACCATGAAAATAGCCCAGATGCTGATGGCACGGCGGAATGACATAACCCTCCTCAGCCGAGCCGATCGTCAGATCAATCAAGCCGCTGGGCTCCTCGAATCTCGGCCTCTTCGCAGCTCCCTGAGACGTAGGAGACTAACTCCCTTGGGGAGAAGAAGACGAACTCTGGCCTCCCGGCGTCACAGCCTCCTGCCCGACCAGTTGACTCACCCGCGTCTTCGGGACCACGGCGTTCCTTGAAGCGCGCAGCTTCTTCACTCGCTCCTCGACGGAAGACATGTTCGCTGCAAAAACAAACAGAGAGTTAGCAACAGTCAGAACATACGATCACAGGAAAAAAGAAACATCACTACCTAGATATTCCAGAGCATCCGCCCCCGTGGCGCAACCGAGCAGGGTCTTAGTGTTAATCAGCCTCTTCTTGGTTCGCACGTTCCCCTGCGCGTCGAGGATATACCGACCATCGGGCGTCACCAGTTTCGACGGGGGAAGATCCCGCACAAAGGCAACTATTTTCATATACGCGGCCATATCCTTCTCGTCGAGATTCCCTGCCCGCACGATATATCGGTCAGTACCGCAGTTGAAGTGCTCCGAGGTCCACAATAAATGTACCTTGGGGAGCCACGCGAGGAACCGCTGGTCGTCTACCATTCGCTCCCCCTCGGTGAAAAGAGTACCCGAGGCTTCCTGAGTGATCGGTTTCACGAGGAAGAACCGGCCCTTGAAATCTCGAACAGAATCGTTGTACGTCTTGAAGAGCTTGGTCGGCTGCTTAAACGAGACCCATCCCTGACGGCCGTTCACCGACTGGCGCTGCAGGTGGAAGATGCGAAAAAACAGGGGCACCGTGGCCTCCACCTCGAGATAAAAGCACACCACCTCGAAAGCACGGATAAAGGCCAGAGCGTTGGGGTGCAGTTGGGAAGGGGCCAAGCGTAACCAATCGAAGAGGCCCAGATGGAAAGCGGAGAACGGAAACCTGAGCCGAGCCTCTTTGAAGTAGAACTCGTGCATGGGAAACATCCGCCGCCCATATCGCGAGCAAATGCGATGGTGCTCCTTCGGGCGATACACCTGCCAGTGTTGCGGCTCCCCTTCAGGCGTGTCCTCGACGGTAGCGTAGACATCGGACGCGTCGGCCACGAAGCAGGACGGGGTGGACAGCGGCTCTTCGGCCACCCATTCCTCGACCGGGATGACGCGCTCGTCAAAATCCGGGACCTCGGGTTCATTATCTTCGACCATCGTCCCCGGTACCAAGGCCGACATCTACACCTGAAAAGCAGAGGACAACGGTGAATTCGATAGCCAAGATCAAATCCACCCTTCCACCGCAGGTCAAGTGAAAAGGCGACAAAGGCGGGAGAACGACGAGCGAGCAGGCGCTCCCCGCCGCTCCTCCACAGGGCATTCAAGGGCCAACCTACCATCCCTCCTCGGGATACTCATCGGAAAAGGCGCGCGTCCCCGGGGCGTTCATCGGAGAAAGCCCCCGTCCTCGGGACATTCACCGGAACAACCAATTCTCCCCGGGGTATTCATCGGAACTGACCCAGAAAACCGCCAGATAAGGCGGAACTCGCGTCTCTCCTCGGGGCATTCATCATGCCCCGACCACAGACCCTAATTAAAACGGCAGAAATAAAAGGAGAAAAGAAAGAAAACTCCCGTGTAACGGCGGCGAACGGGAGGAAGAACTAAACGGCGCGGCGGCGATCTACAACAACGGCGGACGAGCAGGAATCTCAGAGCTTCGCAGGTAAGACAGCAAGGTGGAAAGTAGAAAAATGAGCGGGGACCCCCATATTTATAACCTAGCGCGGGACTCGAAGCGACGCTAGGCTCTTAAATGACCTAGGGTAGCCGCCCCTACTACCACTTAACGCGCGACACGTGGCGGTAACCTGACGGTCGCGTCCTTTCACATGCCTTCGCCCCGCTCTACCGACGATGAGGAGGCCCTCGCGCAAGCGCACGTTCCACCGTGCACAAACCCGACGAACCTCCCGCTTCGCTACCTCTCTCCCCGATGCAGCGACCTTATGTCCTCGCTCTTTCGCCACAGAGCTTCGACTTGGGGGGCTCCTGTTCTGGTCTGGGCCCAACCTCGCGGTCCAGCCCAATAACGCACAAGGCCCATTAAGTGGACTAGCCCGACCGGGCACACGCACCCCCATAGGACGGGCAGGGCACGCTCCCCGCCGGGATGGACGGCACGTCCTATAGCCTCTCAACATCCCCTTTGTCGGCCGAACAGGGCACCCCCGGTCCGTCGAGCAAGACCCTTGGTTCTTCCACGTCCTCGCGTGCCCCCCTCCGCGGGGAGAACGACGTGCCTCCGGGGAACCTCCCGAGCTCCCCTCCGCGGGGAGAACAACGTGCCCGGTGCACGTTCTCCACGTGCTCCCCTCCGCGGGGACACGTCAGCAATCAACTGCCCACCTCCGAAAGAGCAGGTCAAACCCACTTTCCGGAGATCAATGAGCAGTTGGACTAGGGCGAAGACCACGTCCTGGTCTTCACTACGCCACGTAAGCCCTAGCAGTCACCTGGGTTGGGCCTGGCAATCCAGCCCAACGCAAGTGACCGTTGGCCCAGCGCTGGGTCTCTCTATAAATACCCTCTTCCTCAAGAGGGTAAGGTAATTCACTTCTTACCCATTTTCTGTACTTTGCTCTCACTCTGCCCAACTCCTTACTTTGACATCGGAGTGTTTTGCATGTACACCCCCCTTTTCCTCCTCATCACCGGTGAACAGGTAGCAGTCCAACAGCGTGTGGTCAACCCGTGATCCCCTTCTGATCAGGTCAGATCAATAATAATAATAATAATAATAATAATAATAATAATAATAATAATAATAATAATAATAATAATAATAATATCTTATTTGATAGAAAGTAGGGGCCTTGGAAGATCTACATCATTAATACTGTAATCAAAGTAGATTTTATGTCCTACTCAATAATATTAAATTTTAAATCATAATAATATTAATAAATTTTATTATACTTTATTATAAAAGAAAATCATAATTAATAATATTAAATTATAAATTTAAGTTAGTATTATTTCAATAGAGTCATAATTACAATATTATTAAAATTTATTAAATTTAAGTTACTATTTCTTTTAATTTATAGATGAACTCAACACATATTAAAGTGTAAACATAACTTATAATACTGAAGAAAAACTAAGATACTTTCACTTTTATTTTCTAAAAGAATATAAGACACGTTCAATATTTTTTAAAAGAAAAAATATATATTTTGTTAATTATTATAAGTTATTGAAAATAATAATAATAATAATAATAATAATAATAATAATAATAATAATAATAATAATAATAATAATATTAATAAAATAAATAAATAAATAAATAAATAAATAATAATACGCCGGGTTAGATTAACTGGTCCATATATTTAAAAACTAAAATCAATATCACGGATTTATAAACGAAATTTTTTTATATACGGAAAACAATTTACTGTTGATCTAAATTTTTTACAAACGAATTTTTTTAAAAATATTAGTCTATTTTTAAAAGTCTATGTCACATGTATTTGTTCATTTAAATTGTTTGTTTTAAATCAATAATTTTTTTAAATTGTTTTTTAAATAGACAATATTTTTTAACAATAAAGACGGACTAAGAAACAATTTTTGAAAAAGGAAAGAAACGGAACCGGTGTGTTTTTGTCTCAGTTTTTTAATTCCTATTCTTCACCAAAAAAAAATTAGGTAAAAAATCAATTTATTATTAAATTCTTTTTATTTTTATAATATCAAATAAAATAAAATGTAAATGTGTTTATTTATTTTTTGTTTTGTTGTCAAAATAAATTTTTTTGTGATATTAATTTATTATTTTAATATCAAAATAAGTTTATTGTTTTATCTCTTTAGTCTTAACTGTCTACTAAATAGTTTAACATAGATATTGTTTTGCATATTTTTAACAATAAGGAGATTTTTTGTGATGAAATGGTGAAGACCATTTTTAATAAAAATGATAAAGTAATATTTACTACTATTTTCATGTAAAAATAGTGTACACTAATATGTAACTTTCTTTTGTCAAATATCACAATTATTTCATTTGAAAAAAAAATCAACGTAATAATGTAATAGAATAAACATAGAACAAAAGTAAATACAATATTATCCGACCTGTATTTACGCAATGTATTTATTATAGATATTATGATATTTAAATAATAATATTTTATGTTAATTCATAAATTTAACTAAATAACACGATTTTTAAGTAAATTTATAAAGTATTTAAATATAGAACCAAATATCGTAATATTATGAAATACATAATTTTGAAATGTATAAAAAAGTTTAAGTACAGAAGAAATACATAATACAATATCAAAAAGATTTTAATTGTATAATTTTATTAAGTAGAACAATCACATTTAATTAAGATAATTAGTAGTTAACATAAATAATATATAAACTTATAATCAATAAATTAGTTTGATTACTTTGTAAAAAAAAATTAAAAATATGTACATTAAAATAAAATAAATAAATTTATTTTTATAAAATAATATTTAAATTTATTTATTGTCAAGTCAAATAAGATAAAAATTACAAAAATTGGACGGTCCAAATTAATCCATAAGAAAATTAAAATTTCTATTAAATTCCTTGCAAAATTTAAGCGAATCATGTTAGTCCATCTATTAATATTTTTTTCAAATTGATTTTTTTTCTTATTTTCAAGCCGTGACTGGACAGTCTCATGTGTATTATTTTTGCTTACATAAAAAAGTTATAAAGATAAAATAAACAATTTAACTATAATAAATTTGAAATGATGTGTTATTTAATTTTAATTTTTTTATATTTAGGAAAATTAATCAATAATATTTGATTAGGTAATATACAATTTAAACGATGAATTTGAATAAGAATATTTATAGTGATTTATTATTTTAATATTTCTTAATGTCATAGTAATTTTTATACTTATCGAAATTTTCTATAATATTTACCAAAATTACAAATGATAACTTTTGCATTGAATTTAATCTAATAATTATATTAATTTTTTACTTAATTAATCATTAGATTAAATTCAATTTATAGGCTATGATTAAAGTAAGTTAAAAAAAATTAATATTGCAGTATGTCGATCCCTATATATATTAAAAAATTATATTGATGATCCAAATATTTTTATAATTTAGAAAAAAAGTTTGATTAATTAAAATATTTTTTATAAATAATGTCAAAACAAAATTAAATTTACATATCATAAAATACACCGATCCAAATATTTGTATATATGAAAAAACTATATTTATGATCCAAATATAACTAAAAAAAATTTCTTTAAAAATAACACACTTTCTTGGTTAAATTATTACAGAAAATAAATTATAATCAAATCATAACTTATATACTTTTTTTAAAACACAAAAATAAAATAATTATAACAAAACATGATCAAAATATTCACTATTGATTGTAATATATTTTTCATTTATAATTTAACACAATATTGAATAATTTAATAATTTAATAATTTATGTAATGCAACATTAAATATTAAAATAGTTGTCTTATTTGTGAAACATACTAAAATTAAACATTAAATATTAAAATAGTTTTCTTATTTGTGAAACATACTAAATTTAATCAATATATTTTTAAAATGTACTGTTCACATCGAATGCATAACTATCATTAAATACATTTTATTATGTATTAAAATTTATGAAAATGTTGATAAATTTAACATTTTATTCTAGAAATAAGTTAATTATCAATACTTAAAATTTTAAATTTATTTTTAAAAATGGTTAATTATTTAAAATTTTATTACTTAATTATGATCTTTATGGATATCTTGCGAAAGAGATATTCGTAATAATAATACTTACATAAAATAAAAAATGGTAAGAAAAAGTATATATCTACTAAAACAAAAAAAAGGAAGTTATTGATAATATTTTTAGGATTTGGTTTAAATTATGAACAGTTAGATTAGAAACATGAGAGATGTCAGGATATATAAAAAAAAGGAGAGGATCCAAATCCATATTTTTACTATATGAAAAAAATATTTTTTTACATGGAAAAATTTAAATACTTTATATTGAATTTATTTTTATATATGAAAAAGTGTATTGGTGATCCAAATGCTTTCATAAATGAGAACAAGTTTTTTATTCATCAAAATATTTGTATAAATAATGTTAAAACAAAAATTCATATTTACATACGACAAAATATATAGTTGATCCAAATATTTGTATGTATGAAAATACTATATTTATGATCCAAAAATAAATAAAAATTTGTTCTTTTATAAAAATTAATAAATTTTTTTAGATAAATAATTTTGTCTTTCTTGATATATTTGTTTTTCTGTCTATCCACTTTTATTACTTTTTAAAAACAAATGCCCATAACTCACTCGTATTTACACGGTCATCTAATTATGGTATAATTAATGAAAATAAAGATAAATATATTTAAAATAAAATATGAATTTAAAAATAGATAAAATGTATTTATTTATATAATTAAAATAATATTTACAAATACTATGTTATAATTTGATATTTATAAAACTAAATCATTATATAAATCTTTTTTATAAAAGATATCAACCGATACGCACTGACATTGATTCTATGTTTTATTTTAATATAAATTATATTTTTTATATTCATTCATTTTTATTAGTTGTATTTTTCAAAAAAAATTTTAAATATAATACGCGTCATCGATTATTATCCATAGGAAGGTACGAAAAGCAGTTATAAAATAGTAAGATGAAGGAAAAATCTCAAAAGCCCTCAAAAGAGTGTTACTGTCATCATCCATGTTATTTTATTCTTTAAAATGTAAAAATGATACGATGTGCCAAACCTAGTCGAAGTTTATCATCTCCCATGTTTGTTTAGAATATAGAAGAAAACAAAACATAGACAACATGCCTAGTCATCTTTATTTATGGTCAACCAAAAAGACAAGTAGTGGAGAATACAACAAAATCGATGATGAAAACTTTGAAACAAAGAATCAATGGAGTAAATAAAGATTTCCTTATTCATGTAATATGTTTGGATTTATCATAAGTGAAAAAAGAAAAAGCAGAAACTATAAACCACGTGATGAGTGCATCATTGCATTCATACTAGTAATAGTACTAGTGAGAAGATTCGAATTACGAAATTGAAGCCAAAGAGTGGATTGGTCCTTATCACTATGAAAATGTCGAATGTCATGTCGATGATAAGGTCATCCCTCTTAGTTTTGTCACAAGCTATTGGGTTAGTTGAAAATATTTAGTTTGAAGAAGTTTTACATTTATTAAGTTTTTTTTTATTTATAAAGAAATAGGAAGTTTAAGGCTAAATAAATGATCAAGTACTTTTTTTTTTAATAAGAGGAATCAGTTAAAAAGTAATTTAAATTTGTATTTGATATTTTTTTTTTCTGTAATTTATTTTATATTTTTGTGTAAGAGTGTTGTGAGAGGTGATTAAATATTTATTTTGAAGAGTGCGAGTGTATTGAAGTCTTGGAGTGATTGAGGATAATTTATGTATTGTAATAATTTTTATATAGTATTATTTTTAGTTGTTATTTGACAACGGTCGTGATTTTTTTTCTTCTTCTAATTTTAGAGTTCCAACGTTAAATTCTTTTATTGTTATTGTGTTCATTTTTTTTTTCTACACAATTGTTTTTTTTTCCCTATCAATTAACATCAGAGCCTTGATTTAGTTGAATATAATTTTTTTAGTATGCCTTGTGCTTGCAGTTTTGTTTGATCTTTCAAATCAGAAAATAAACTTTATATTATGTGTTGGTTGGGAAATGTTTTGTTGCAGGACAGGTTTTGCATGCAATGTCAAGTTTTTCAAATTCAGTGAAGATTGACTTAGAGAAATTTGATGGAAGAATCAATTTTGCTTTTTTGCTTTGTGGAAAATTCAAGCCCTACTACAAATAACACATCTAACATTGACCTCGAAATGTATTTAACCTCAGTTACACAGGCGAGGTAACGAAAGGCGACATGAAAATCAATCACTTATCACCTCGGTGTTTCTAAAATCGAGGTTAGAAATTAAAAGGTCGTGGGTTCGATCCTCAACATCAACATTTTTATTATTTTTAGAACTAGATGGCGCGCCCAATATTAACACTTGGTGTTTTGTATAAATGAGGTAATATCTCAATGTTATTACCTCGGTTTTATGTAAACGTTGAAGGGATAATTTTTTTTGTACTGTCGTTTGCACCTGTATTACATAATCATTTACAGAATCATATTCCTGAATATAGAACCATATTTTGCAGATTCCTGAGACACAAACATTGTACATTTTGTCAATTTTTCAATCTGAAATATTGTACCACAAATATGAAGGTGAGAAAAATACACAATAAGGGGAGGGAGGGTTGAATTGTGTTCATTGTTTTCCTTTGATTCTGAACAGAGTTCAGATTCTAAACCATGTTTAGATTCTGATTATAGGTTGCAACGGAACAATAAGATAAGCAAATAAATAACAACAGAACACACAAAGATTTATTCTGGTTCCTCCCAAATTGAGAGTAGTCCAGTCTCCTTTTAATACAATAGATTTTCCACTATAATCAAATCATGATTACAATTGCTTATGCCCTCGAGCATAAGACTTTTCTGCTCAGACATTCAACCCGAGACTTCCTGCTTAAACTTACCAGGTTCAATACTTTGTGCTTAAATCCCACAGATTCAAGATTTCCTACTTAGACCTTCAGTCTAAGACTTCCTGCTTAAACCCCTAAGGTTCAAGACTTCCTGCTTAAATTCCACGAATTCAAGACTTCCTGCTTAGATTCTAAGAATCTAAGACTTCCTTGCTTAAATGCCTCAAGTTCAAGACTTCTGCTCATACTCTTCGAGTATAATACTTTCCTACTCAGATTCCACGAATCCAAGACTTCTTCTTAGACCTTCAGTCCAAGACTTTTCTTGCTTAATCAACAAATGATCAAGACTTCAATGCTCAAGCACATAGCAAAACACTTACTTGGCTCAAGCTCACAGCAAGAGACTTTGAGACTCAAACACGTAGCAACAACCTTTCTTTCTAAACTACTAAATAAAATCTGTTTAGTAGAATAGATAACAAGGTGTACTTGATACAATTAGAGGTATAGGGAAATAACCATAATAAAGATCATACCACTTGATATTTCTAAGATATTCAATGTTTAAGAAATCTTAAGGCTTTGTACAATTTACAACAAATAACAGAAATTCTGCATACTCGATGGTGTTGCCATTATTGATCTTGTTATTCTTCCATTTTGATAGAAGCGTGAAACATTTTCTACATTGTGAAATGCAAAATAAGCCAAAATGAGAAGTAGATCTAAGAATTCCCAACCTACAAAGCAGAGATTTTCTTTGGTACTTGTTATAAACATAATTTAACAAATCAGACAAAGAAAATCAAAGATCTAATGAATTCCTAGAAAGAAAATTGAAGAGCAATCCAATAAGATGAACTTGCTTCAAAATCACTTCAAGAAACACTAGTGGAAAAAAGGCTTTTTAAGTCGGTTAAAAATGACTTTTTAAGTCGGGTCCGAGCCCGACCTAAGAATTACCGACATAAGAAGTTTTGACTTCTTAAGTCGGTTGTGGACCTGACTTAACAAACTATTATTAGGTCGGTTAGACAGAAACCGACTTAATAAGTCTAGCCTGCAGAAACCATTTATACCCGACCTAAGAACTTACTTTCTTAAATCAGGTATAATTAACCGACCTAAGAAGTTGTTTTTTTTTGTTGATAATCACACAAATTATATGTTGATGAAATTCTATCTTCACCCTCATACAAGGTGATAAATTCATTGTTCTATTAGTATATGTTGATGAAATTATACTAGATGGAATTAGACTGATATTTCATTAAATAGATATTGATTTACTACAAATAAGGTTAAGAAATAAAAATTCCTGAAAGTTTGCAGTATCTATATATATTTATACATCACTGGTTTTCATGGAAATGGTAACTACTACTTTATATTAATACAGAGAGTTGTAGGTGCAACAGGTATCAGCAATGGATGAGATACAAATGAGTAGTGCAGGGAGTAGAGTGGCATTCAGTAGCTTACTTTCGCTGAAATACCCAACGATTGTTATTGTACCGTCTGTAATAACTCGAGCTAGAGTTCCCGCTTCCGTTGACAGTAATCCTCCATTAAAGGTTCCACGAGAAGGCCGCAATGACATCATATTCGATAAAAGGGAAAGGTTATCTCCTGGATTGTTCATGCAAAAACCATAATATTAAGCCATGTTCATAGAGAAACCTTCAGGTTAATATGAGAATAATATATACCTTCAAGAACTTCGGCAGAGACAAAAGTGATAAGAGCCGATCCAACATATAGAGTTACTAAATAAGGGATTAATGTTTCGAAACTTAGGAGTAGTGCAATGCAAACCATGATTTCTGATGTTAGTAGAACTTGCCTGCAAATACAAGCCAACCAACAAGTAAAGATCTAATATGACTTTGTAATTAGGATAAAAAAGTGTGGCCTATTAACCCTTAGATAACGGCTTTTAAGCCGTTGTCTATTCTTCTGTTATCTAAAGTCAAAAAAATATTGTAATGATAATATAAATTTGAAGGTTTACCTTTCTTCAAAAATGTTGCTGATGTAGCTTCCGATAATAATATTCACAAGAAGGACAGTAAGACCAAGACATGCAAGAAAAACGGCGACTTTGGTTGTTGACCAAACAAAATAGTATTCTGTTACAAGGCTTGATTCAGCAAGCAATATCTCCATTACATACTTGAGCATAAAATACACAAACAATTGAACCTAGTAAAAGTATTCATAGTTAGTGCAAAAGATTGAATCAGACTTCAAATAATTGAAGAAAGTTAAGAAAGCAAGAAGAATTATAACAGGTTCCTTACCTTTACTGATGGTGTAAGCAACTTATACACCAGCGCAATAGAAGTAACAGGTTTTTGAGATTCAGTTTTATCATAAGCTTCTTCGTCGTCGTCGTCTTTTTCTTCATCTATATCTACATCTTTCTCTTTTGCTTCTGAATTCGTTAGTATTGGCTGTGTAGGACTATTCTCTACTGTAATATGCAATGTTTGTTCTCCTATATGCGTTTAGAGAACCGTAAATAAAAGTAATACTGTATAAAAAAATGAATACGAAGAACCTAGGTGACATAGACATACCAGTTTCTGATTCATAAGCCCAAAGATTTTCTGGTTCCTTAAAACAAGTGCACAACCAAAGTAGATAAACGAGCCACGCAACAGCCATTACCCATCCAGGTAGTGTGTCTTGGTTCATTGTCAACTTGTAAATCCTAAACTCAGTCTGTAACAAATAAGCAATAGTTGGACCACAAGCCATTACAAGAGCACTTGCACTAACAAAAGCTGCTGATGCTTGCAGCCTAAGCTTCACCGGTACACAGTCGCTGATATAACGCATATTCACAGCCCTTGTAGAGCCTAGCCCACAGAAAAGTCATCCCATAAGAGAACTGCTACTGAGTTAAGATCATAGGCCAATGCATACATGACGTTTCCAATTAGAAGAACAATGGTACTGAATATAAGAGGTTTTAGATATTATCGGTTTGACCACGCGCTGAAATAAATTGAAGAAAACACCTGTGCAACGGCCATTGAACCGATGACGACGCCACAAACACTTGCAGCAGCTCCGAGGCTCAAAGAGTAGTTGTCGGCCGTAGGTACAACGATGTAAGTATTGACCATGTACAAAAATGTGCTTTCCAAGTTCAAAAGAAGCGACATAAAATGATATCTTTCGTCAATAGTGTTTTCTTCGGGCGGAGATGGTGATAGTTCCTCTTGCTGCATGATAAAAGCATGTCTTCCAAAAAACTTAAGGAAACTTGTTGAGTTGGATAATTTATCTGTTGCTGCTTTGATACATACAAGAATTGGATCCTTCAAGAAAAATTCAAAAGGAAAATCTCATCAAGTGTTTGAAGAATACCAATTACCAACCATAACAGTATAATGTAAACAATGGATCAAGAACTAACTTGATGAGCATAAGAAGGTTGGTCGTATATAGAAATGTAGCTTCCTTGACACTTTAGTAAGTCATGAATGTCTGCAAGATTGTGAGATGGATTAAATAAAACACAGATTCTCAAATTTTCCACGGTTAAATTGAGCTAAACATGGTAGCATGTGGTAGCTTTGCCCTTCTCCAATATTCTTCAGAAGGAGAACCACATAGCTTAAATATCTTATGCAGATGTTCCACCTATGAAGCATGAAAACATATTATATCATAAACTATAGTATGAAATTGCTTGCTTTCTGTATCACCCGATCTCAATCCAATGGTCACTGATGTGCTAATTATTGTGACTGCAGCAAATTCAAATTAGTGTTAGAGATTACCTCGGTTCGACCAGGAATAATAGGCCTTCCAGCCAACAATTCAGCAAGGATACAACCAGCACTCCACAGGTCCACGCCTACATCATAATCGGTGGCTCCAAGAAGAAGTTCAGGAGATCGAAAATCTGAAACTACAAATCTGAAAAACTCTCGCAGTGGTGCTTCTCTCCTTCATTCATTATTAAATATTCATTGGAGAATGAATAAATGTAGTTATATACACGGTGTAGTACTGCAACATATAATTGGCTTGAGATATGAAATTTTGCAACAGTCCATAAGGATATTTATATACAGAAGTGAAGAAATTTGGTAAAGAGAAATCGAACAATACGGAAAAAGAATAGCTTACTCAACAGTAGAGAGAAGAAGACAATAAGGATCCAACCACACGAGTAAATTACTAAAAGCTTGCAGCTAGGAGGATACACCGGAAATAAGCAAATAGCCAATGTTAACACTGGCCAGAAAAAAGATAAGAGTGTCTGCCAAAGTGGATGGCGTTTTACAAATGCCCATGCATAAAATGTGTCATTTTCGGAAAACACTTGTTCCTGACAAAGATAACCAGACTGTGTTAGATTTAAACACAGAAAAACCCAATCGCTTAAACTATAACCTATGATATTAGACCATGCAACTGGGAAAATTGCTTACAGGGAAAATTTCCAAATGTGCAGGCCATGTAGACAGCTTTTTCTTCCCAGGACGGAGAGTTTTTACAACACGATCACAGCGCACTAAAAGATTCTTTTCAAGTAAAATGTTGGCAATGTCCTCTGTTTCTAAATTCCTATCTGATTCCAGAATGCCTTTGACCTCTGGATGATTTTTCAAGAAGTTCACAAAATCCTTCCCTCTGAAATACTCAACCCGTGTCTCTTGTAGAACAGCCCATCTAGAAACCAGCTCCTTATGGTCTCTCACCTTCTCAGCAAAAACCTGATACACATCCTTCTTCACAGCTTGTTTTTGTAAACAAAAACATCACAACAACAACAACACAGTCAAAATATAACACAAACAACTTTTGCATGTCACATAAAAACTGAACCTGTCATACACAAAACTTATCTGATTCAATAATAAGCACATAGATTCAACGACATTTTCATAATTTAAATTCGAGATTCAAACACTTACCAATAATTCCTGAGGATCTAGGTCCAGAATCCGGAGTTGCAGGCGGTGATTCAGCTTTTTCTGGCGTATTGAACCCGAGATCTACACCATTACAATCACCTCCTAAGCCACCTACTCGAAAACTCATCATTAGGAATCAAATTCGGTATTCTGAGTTTACAACACTCACACACACGTCGATGGTCATTAAGAATAATCCGCTTATTCTGAAATTATAGTATATAAGAAGTTAGCAAAATAGAAGAATATAGCAGTAGATAACACTAACAGTGGAGTCGCCGTTGGATACAAACGACTTCATCTTCGAAGCGGAATCCTCAGAGTCTGGAAACAGAAAGGGGGTGCCATGTTCAACCACAACTGCAACGTATCTCATAAAAAGCAACCTATTGAAACCAATTTCAATTCAATGAGAAAAAGAACGAAATCAGTTAGCAGAGGAATGAAATTGGAAGCACAAACCTGAGAAGGTTGTGTCAATCTCGAGCGAAAGCCAAGCAGGAACTGACCTCGGCCTGTAACAATTCGGCAGGGGGAAGAAATGAATCAGCGGGAGGAATAGTGGATGTGTAGCCGGCGGAGGAGATGTGTGCGGGAAACCTATATTACATTTTCCATTGACTATCAATTTAGGGTTTATGATTATAGTTGTGGTGAGGTTATCTGTTGGATTTCTCATATAACATAAATTATACTATAATTGTTTTATTTTACTAAAATGTATTAAGTAGGAATCGAATCGAAGTCTTGTAAGACCCTCTTAGGTCAGGTAATAAACACCTGACTTAATAAATAAATTTCTTAAGTCAGTTCAGTAAAAGAACCGACTTAAGAAATTTAATGAAAATTATATTTTTTTTATTTAATCTTTGTAGGTCGGTTAAACATATACCCGACATAACAAAGTTTCAAATATTTACGGATTTGCCACCGTGTGGTTTCTTAAGTCGGGTTATTGATGAACTGACTTAAAAACCTCTACTAAAAAGGTATTTTTCCACTAGTGAAAGTGTTTCCAAATTTCAGATCTAGATCCAAATAAGCTTCAATTTCAAAATTGAACAATGGAAGATGATGTAATGGAGGTTTAGCTCAAGAATTCACAAATCGCAATGTACAATTTGTGAAGCTTTTGGTTATGGAGCTTTGGTGAGGGTTTTGGAATGAGAGAAAAAGTGAGAGAGAATTGAGAGACTGAGAGCGTGAAGTGTATAAAAATTAGAAAAATGAAGTGTCTTCCCTCTTGGAAGGGAGCCAATTGGTTTAAATATGGTTTAGGTATGGAATGAAAGTGAGGTTTGAAGTGTGCGTTTGAATTTGAAATGAGTTTTGGTTTGGAACTAAGAATGGAAAACCATTTGAACTTTGGAGGGAAAGTTAAGTTAATTTGGAAATGAACGGATATTTGAAAGCATTCTAGATCCTTCTACTGATATAACATTGGTCCCAAGTGAATGTAGTGCATTGCAAGCTGATGTAGTGCTGAAAAATGAGTGTTCTGGGCAAAACTGACATTGTGCAATCGATTGCACTGCAGTGCAAATCGATTTTCACTATTCCAAAAGGCAAAGTGAGGCATCCTGAAGGGGTGCAATCGATTGCAACAGTTATGCAAATCGATTTCACCAAGTCAAAAGTGCAAAAAATGGCATCGTTGCAACTTGTTTTGTGCCTAGCTTCGCGTCAAAACCTTAGCCAATGATAATACCCTCGAATGATGCCTGAAACATGATAGAGAACATGTCTAGAACAAGATCAAATGAACCCTGCTTTATGCTATTGATTCTGAAATAATCAAACCATCTGCTAAGCAAAATAAATGCTTGATACCTCTGATGACCGACTGTTTAGCTCTGAATGCTACTGAAATAACCTTTGAAATGAAGAAAGCTCTAAACAGCAAGAGATACCATGTGATCCCATGTTCTAGAATTCCAATGCAATTCATGATGAATGCGTATGGAATGCAGATATAATCCAGTTAAGGTTAGAAAAAGTGAGGGCAAATTTTGGGGTGCAACGGCTCCCCATATTCAATCAGATTAAACTTGAAGGTATGAAAGACAACGATGTTCAGACATTCAAGGTAGAAGTGGATTGAATACAAAAGAACCGTAAAATTTGCACTCTGCAAAGGGAGAGACGACTCCGCTGGGGAATAAGTAATAAAAGGCATAAAAACAAGAAATGAATACGAACGGGTGTCAGAAATCAATGCGAACGAAGTATTGAAGCAGAATGAAACAAACACAGACGAGTGTTGGAAACAAAACGAGGTGAACACCTACGATTTTCTGAAATCAACACGGATGAGTATTGAGAAAATGAAATAACACAGACGAGTGCTGAAGAGCACGACGAGTGTCTAAGATCAATACAGACGAGTATTGATGAAACTGAAACAAACACGAGCTAGTGTTTAAGATCAATATGGACGAGTATTGATGAAACAAAAAAAAATAATGACGAGTGTTGAAGAAGACGTCGAGTGTCTAAGATCAATACAGACGAGTATTGATGAAACTGAAACAAAACACGGACGAGTGTTGAAGAGCAAGACGAGTGTCTAAGATTAATATGGAAGAGTATTTATGAAACTGAAACAAAACACAGACGAGTGTTAAAGAGCACGGAGAGTATCTAAGATCAATACAAACGAGTGTTGATGAATCTGAAATAAAACGCGGACGAGTGTTGAAGAGCACGACGAGTGTCTAAGATCAATATAGACAAGTATTGATGAAACTGAAACAAAACACAGAGGGGTGTTGAAGAGAACGACGACTGTCTAAGATCAATACGGACGAGTATTGATGAAACTGGAACAAAACACGGACGAGTGTTGAAGAGTATGATGAGTGTCTATCGAAGCTTGGGATCATAAAAAGATCGAGATTAACGTATCTGTAATACCCCAAATTTTGCCCTAAGATTAGTCGTTTCATCTTGCATCCCATTTCATTTTGCATTGCGTTTAAGCTAACCACTAACGGGTTGTGCAGTTGGTTGATTGTTGCATGAAAACATCATGTGGCGCGCTCTTTTAGTTTACAGGGTTTCTAGTGCCACTTTATTTTGAATGAATAAAATAGCACAATTGGCAAGAGACCCTATGTAAGGAGTTGTGAGTGTGAGAGGTTGAGAGTTCGAATCCCACCTTCTTCACTTTTTGTTTTTTTTCTTTTATTTTTATTCTAACTTTTCTATTTTCATAAAAAAAATCCATATTATTCATAAAAACGTCCAAAAATCATAAAATTAAAAATATTAGAAAAGATTTTATTCTTTTAAGTTTGTTTTAGTTTTTTTTTTAGCTTTAACTAATTATTTAAGTTGGGCTTTAAAGTGGGCATTAGGTTAGAGTTAACCCTAATTTGTTACCTATATAAACATAAGTTGTGTTTGATAAAAGGGGGGAGGAGACAAAAGAGAAAAACGGCGGCCGTTCTCACGACTTATCAAAAGAGGGGAGATTTTTGACAAAACCTTCAAAGCTTCATCACCGGCAGAATCACCAACAAATCGTAACTCGTAAGATTTCATCAATATCACATTTGGTTTCTGTTATTCTTTTTTTTTTTACAGGAAAAAGAGAAGATTATGGCAGCGCAATGAAGAAGAAGAAGAAGTTGGGTCTTTGGAAAGACAAAGTCTGAAATGAAATGCCAAACCTACCTCTTTTCGTTTATGCCTCAGTTTTATTTTCTTGTCCTTTTCTATTTTTTATATCTTTTGTTTTTTTCTCTTATTTCTTTTTTTCTTTTTCCATTTTTATTATCATTAATTGGTTTGAGTTTTTATAGATACTAACGTAAGGTTTTGTTAATTAAGTAACTAACGTAATGTTTTGCTAATTAAATAACTAACGTAATGTTTTGTTAATTAAGTAACTAACGTAATGTTTTTGCAAATATTTTTTTTTTTTGTATTTCTAGAATAAGAGCGTTTGGTAATATAAAAATAATTTCTTTTTAATAAAAACAATTACTTTTCAATAAAAACAATTTCTTTTCAATAAAAATCCAAAAAAAAAACATTTGTTTCTCTAATTAAACTAAAAATACTCTTTTAAAATTTAAAACAATTTTTTTTAAAGTTAAACCAAAACAGTTTTTTTTAAAATAAGATTAAAACATTTCTTAAATAAAAACTAAAATGTTTCTTTAAATTTTAAATTAAAAAACTAAATATTTTTTTAAAAATTAAAACTAAAAAACATTTTCAAAATTAAAGCTAGATCTTTTTCAAAATCAACCCAAAACATTTTTAAAATCAAATTAATTTTCTTTTTAAATTAATTTTTTTTAAAAATATAATAATAATAATAATGTTAAATAAACGTCCAAATTCTTAATTTTTCTTTTTCACTATTTTATTATTTGCCATGAATTTCTGTCTAACCCTTTGCACTAATGTTCTCTGTTTCTCTCCTCAGATTATATTTAAATTATTTGTTCAATTTATTCTGTTCCATGGATGTAATTTACGCGAGGCCATGGTCGCGGTTTTATTTTATCTTTCTTTTTTGGGGGTTTGTAATTTACGCGAGTGATCGTCGCGACTCTTTCTTTATTTTCCGCATTTTAATTTCTGCCATATAATATTTTGCCATGTTTGCATGTTTTACCGTTATATTTCCCTCCGAAGGAATTAGGATTAACAGTTTGACCGCCGAGTTAATAACTCTAATTTTGACCGTTTCAAAACCCTAATTAGCTTAGGTGTCCCGTCGTGGACGAAAATACCCTTTACCCTAGCATTAGGTCAAAGAGTCGTCGTACTCTGTTTAGGGTTTCCTGCCGTGGAATCCCTAATTTAACCCTAATTTCAATTCAACAAATTCAACGTAGAAATAGGAGTTTTAAGACTCCACGTAAGCGTGTCCTTAAGATATGTTTACTCCCCTTGAAACCTTGACCACAGTCAAGACGTTTCTAACCTCCCTTTCGAGGGGAACTACGATTACTCTGATTCCATTCCCTATCCAGGATACGTAGGCACAAGATGCGAATCTTGCCGAGTAAACTTAGGACTAACCCTTAGGTCTTTAGGTCACTCTATCCCTGAGCTCAATATATACATCAAACAAATAATAAAATAAAAAAGCATACAATAAACAAAAGGTTCCTGTAGAGTACTACAGAAGTTTAGGGTGCTAGTACCTTTCCTAAGCTTAACCAACCCCTTACCTAGGTCTCTCCCCGCATTGTGTTTACGATGCAAAAATAGGTTTTCCCTCTTTTGACCTTTTCCTTCGGATAAATCAAAGAGCGGTTGTGAATCAAGAATTGTGATTCAAACTAATTATTAGTTTGATATCCTATTTCCACCGCAACAGAAAATGGCGACTTCACTGGGGATTGTATCTTAACTGTTAAGGTTTATCCCTATTTTGTTTATTGTATGATATTTTTCATTATTTATTCTCTTGTATATATTATTATTGTGCCTTGCTTGGGGGGTACCCTGTTATTGTGAGATAAGTCCTAACCTGGACTTGAGTGACCTTATTATAGGAAGGTGAGATATTCAACGAGGCTTGCCGGGAGTGAGTCCCGACCAAGTTGACTCGAGATTCACTGCTCAGTTGAGACCCTTTCGAAAATGGTTCGGTTGATCGAGTTAGTCGTGAAAACTTTTACTATTTTTGATTGGAGTCTGTGATATTGAGGACCGTAGTTA
Source organism: Lathyrus sativus (assembly GCA_963859935.3). Lineage (NCBI taxonomy): Eukaryota > Viridiplantae > Streptophyta > Magnoliopsida > Fabales > Fabaceae > Lathyrus > Lathyrus sativus. The sequence continues at coordinate 85,330,112 of OZ012735.1, read as the reverse complement.
CCTTAACACCACTTTGGCCTTATATAGGACGTAGTGCGGGAACTATGTGGGAGTAGTCCTACAATGGTTGCTACGCGATGCTACACTCAAAAGAGGTTCTCTTGAGAATATTATCGACCCCCGAGTTAGCTGGAAAGTTGATAATATCCAAAGGATGGACTAATGACTTTAGGCACTTCTTAGAACCTTGTTCTGCAGGTACAACTAACCTTAGTACATACCTTATTGGGATGGGTAGACCCTAACTCGTTGCACATACCTTTAACCTAAGACTTGTGTATATATGTGCATTGCATCCATAAAGCATCACATTGCATTACATGCCATGGAATTCAAATTTTATTTATGAATATTGCAGGATACCATGGATTACAAAAAAAAAACAAAAAAAAAACTTTGAGATATTCTTTTAAAGGACTTAAGTTAGATGACCTAAGGAAGCTAGGAGCTTTGGTTCAAGATCAACAAAGGATCCAGAAACAAGTATGGAAGGCCGTTATGTTTGTTGACATCTCAAGTAGACGATGTTTTCCTTTCGACTTTGTTACAGTTCTAGGATCTAGATTATCTTTTCCTTACATCCCTCGAGTACCATCTCTTGCCTACCCTAGAAGAGTACTCTCAATTGGTGGGGTTACCTATTCTGAAGGAGTCTTCGTTCCCTTTCTTGGAGAAAGACCCTACAGGACAAGACCGTTGCTAAAGCCATATGCTCGAAGTCATCCGACATCAAGGACATTAATCACCAACAATTGTGAAGACTTTTCCAACGTACCCTTGCGTGGTTTTGATGAAGGATTTATTTTCCTCTAACTCTCGATTTACCTTTTGAAGATAGGATCATCCTCAAAAAGGCCTAGCCCGAAGAGCATAGCAAGGGGCAGAATAGGAAGCTTCCTTAAGGTCATTATTAGCTTTTATTTAGCTATTATGCCAACACTTTTCTAAGAATATCATTTGTAATCCGTTTTCAAAGTAATAAATAAAATTTTGGTATTCTGTGATATTCGTAAATATTTGAATTCCATGAAATCATTTCATTCGCATTTCGCGTTTTTTTGCATCATATTTTTGCATCACATGCGTCTCTTGGGGTCTTATCCTCGGTTATCTCGCCTTCCAATTTCGTCACCCTGGGTCCTCTGCATCAGTACAATACTAGAGCCCAAGCTCGAAAAAGGATGGAAGAACAAGCTCAAGAGATCGACCGTGTCAGCCATGAACTCGAAAATCTTCGAGGAAGTGTAGGGGCAGATTATGGAGATGCTGCAAGCCCTTAAGGTGAAGATGGATAATCAACCTACCATTGTGTCTGAAATTACCGATACTGTTATGGATCCTCAACCAGCTGTTACTGTCGAGAACATACCTCCTCAGAATCGTCAATCCAGTTCAGTGAATCCTACTATTGCTCAACCAGTTCGACGAGTTACTCATTCGAAGTGCAAAACTCCGAGCGTTGACCACCATAAAGGACCTACACGTCCGAGGAGTCGCTCGATGGCTACTCATCAACCTTGGCAACCTCAGCAGAATTATGTTCAACGTTATCCAGTTCAGTATGCTCCACAACCATATGTAGCTACTGTTGCACCTCCTTTTAGTAAGCAATTTCCTACATATCAGCCTGTGCAACCGGCTCCGGTCTATCAGCATCCGGTTTATCAACAACCTCCTGTTTATCAGCCTGCACAAGCTCCTGTCAATTATCAACGAGTGCCCAACGCTCCCGTGTGCCAACCATCAGAGGAGATGATACCTCGTCAAAATAGGAGACCATACAAGCCTTGTCCTCCGATCCCAATGACGTTCACTGAGTTGTATCCTTTCTTAGTGCAACAAGGTCTGGTTGTTACCCGAACTTTGGGTCCACCTCCCAATCTGGTACCTGTCAATTACAACGCCGCTGCTCATTGTTTATTTCATGAGGGTGCGCCTGGTCATGATTTGGAAGGATGTTACGCGCTTAAGAATATTGTCAGAGATTTTCTAGAAAAGAAGGTCCTGTCTTTTGACGATCCTCAGCCGAAAGTCAAGACTCCTCTCAGGGCGTCCTAGAGGCCAGAATCAAGCTCAGCAAAGCCTATTTTCAACAGATCTCAGCCAGTGACGCATATAGTGAATCAGCCGAAGCCGGTAGTTCTTCAGATCCCTAGTCCTTTTCATTTCATCAATCCTCAAGATGATGCGACCCCGATCAACAGAGAATCTGGGAGACTTATTCTGAGTGAAGATTTGAAGACCGATAATAAAGTAATGACAGACGTAGTTGGGGCAAGCAAGACGGCTCCTTCCAGTGAAGCTCCGCCAGAGGAAACCACTACCATGCCGGTCTCAGATGCGAAGACTTCATAAACACATTTTGAAGGACTTTGAGACATTATATTTTGCTTATTTATATGTTTTTGTTTCTTTGATTAAGCATAATTAGCATGTACGAACTTGTTATTTTGATTAATTGATGCAATAATGTTTGTCTTGAATTAATCCATTCGTTTCACTCATTAAAAATATTTTTTCATAAACTTATAATGCCAACTATACCTGATCTCGCTTTGATAGAGAATTGGGAGGAGGATGACGAACCAAAACATCAAATCTCTTGTCGTATGCTTCCAATTGAAACCTGCTGATGATGTAAGGCATTGTTTCAAATCCCAAACAATTGAGATATAAGGATGATAACCCCTCTTTAACCCCCTTGAGCCTTGAAGTAGGAGTTTTCTTCTTTTCCAAATTAAAACCCTCATCTTAACCTGGGGCAGGGTAGTTTTTCAGTTAAATCGATTGAGCGCTCAGACTCTCAAAAAGGAGGAGTGAACCTTCGGGAATTTATCCTTAAACATCCTATGGAGTTAGAAGTCAATGACTATCCCTAAAGAGTGGGGCAGTCACAAGCCTTTCAAAAGAGTCACACGACTTAGTCGACAAAAATAAAAAATATATAGCCCGCTAAGTCAAAACCTATAAAGGAGACTTAGGCAAAACTGGGGCATCCCGCTGGACTCCAAAGTCAAATCCAAAGACACCGCCCAGGTAAAAGTTAGGGAATGAAAAAGATATAATAAAAACAAGGGATTACCGTAAAGAATCCCCAATAAAGAGCAAAGTCATGAGATTTAAAAAACCAAAAAGACGATAGCTAAGTGACTGCCAGGTCCAAAGCCTTGATAAGTTCTCGACCATATCAAATCCGATTGAGATATGAGTGCTCGCATCCTGTTAACTGAATAGGATTGGAGAACATCACGAATAAGGGTGGGTACAAATAACTTTGAGCCTTTATCCCTTGTTTCTTAAAGCGTGAACCAAGCCACGATACAACCATTAAAAGACCTAATTGAAGTAGGAATTCTTTTGAAAGCATACTCGACGAGATAATGTTTCCTGACTCCTACGAGCTATGCTCAATTCACCGTTGGCATTACAAAGTAAATTCATATCCTAGCTATGTGATTTCGGTCACGAGTTATAGCGATATCCTTTTTCAAAACAAAAACAAAAACAAAAATTTCAAGACAAATATATTGTTGCATTGATAGTTTCAGGATAGCATTTCACGCGTGTCAGTTTTGCCTGATATCTTAGAAACTTACATATAGATGTCACAGATCCTGCTAAACAGGGGCAAATGGTTTCCAGTTTTCTCATCAATGCGAGCCTGACATTCTTAAGAGCTATTTTTGAAGACTCATTCACGTCACCGTCGATTTGAGCCAGTTACGTCGAGATCTGACGAATCTCTCCAAGAGTTTGAAAACAGTGGGGCAATCAGACTCCGTGTTTCTCTGTAAAATCCTCTTGATATTACTCTTCCTCACGAGGCAAGTTCCCTGGGGCATTGTATTTTTCAAAATGGCGACTACGACAAAGTCCATTGAGAACAAAGTTAGCTTCGTTTCACGACATTCTTCATGCACCCGATGGATTTTACTCCCGGCGGTCTTCATTCCCCAGTAAATCTCATCGTTGTAGAATCTACATCTTAACCATTGCCTCAACACAGTCCCCAGAGAGACTTTAAGCTGACACAGTCCCCAGAGAGACTTTAACCCGACGTAGTCCCCAGCGAGACTATAAACTAACAACATTATGGACCGAGCCGGTAATCTCCAAGATAGCAGAGATCATACCAGCATCTTCCCAGTAATAGTCCCCAGCGAGACTTTAAGTTGACACCACTTTTGGGATCCATCCGATGAATCCCCAGTGACTCTCAAGATTAGAGAGATATCCCCGGTATCCTCCAAGTGATATATGTTCTTGAAGACCCATTCTCAGTGGAATCATTTGTTCCTCAGTGAAGTTGCATTACCTTCCTCAGGGATGTTCCCCAGGAGATTGCCATGATCTCCCCAAGCAGTCAAGATACTGTCCTCAAGAATGTCTGTCAATTTCTCCCCAGTAAGTCCGATGAACTCTCCGCAGGGAAATTTGATATACTTTATCCCCAGTTGGACGTACCTTTCCCCAGGAAGCCGAGGTATTATTCCCAGGAAGTTGTTACGCTATCTCTATGAAGTTGCCTAATTCCACACCTTCCCCATACAACGAATATTTACTTTATCCCCGGATATCTCTGATCCTAAGAGTTCTTTGGGCTGATTATGGTTCATGATAGCAATCCCTCACGTGAAGTCATGACATCTTATCCCCATGCGGAGGTCATGAATCCCCAGTTGAAGTCAGGGCATCATACTCTCCGGTGAAGTCGTATTGCATCCCTATGTGGAAGTCATGAGATTTTCTCCCCAGGGATGTTAGAACTTTAAAGCCAGATTTGGTTCTACCATTAACTTTTCCTATTCTCGATAGATGTACTGTTACAGAGGCCGCCGAGTATTCTTGTCTGGATGTTTATTTCATCTCCTGTCTCCTCTCCCATCTGTTTTGTCAGCATAAACATAAGCATAAGCATGGCATACTTATTGCATGACAGTTTCATGAACATACATATTAGTATACACGTTGGCATACGCATTAGCATTTGCATGCTTGCTATTTGTCGTCATCCTTGTCGTTACCGCCGAGTAACTGGGTTTGTCCGCTCTCTCCAAGTAGATCGTCAGCCCTAAGCATAAAATACCTACTTGTTTCCAATTTCCCCATAGAGTTCAACCCTCGTGGATGATGGTTATTTCCGTTACCTTTCCGCGTTAAGATAAGGTAGTCCCCATTCGAGTTCGTTTCCTCAATGGAGTTTTGTTTATCAGTTCTTTCTAGCCCAATTCTAGATCGAATTTCAGTCCTGTCGGTCGTCGAACCTACCTGGACGTGCATTTATTTTGCACTATCTCTCAAGAAAAGCATTTACAATCCTTTGCAGATATGCGACAGTTCTCGCCTGAGAAGCTTATCACTACATTGCACAATAGACAAGCAACAGTTCCCAGCCGAGGAGCTTATCACCTACCTTACACTTTACAATACACTCTACAATTGATCTTCTCATACAAGGAGTTCATCATTACATTATAGTGATCTAGATGTTTGCCATCATCACAACATTCTTGACAATTTACATTACAGTGATCTAGATGTTTGCCATCATCACGACCTTCTTTACAATTTACGTTACCTGCTATCACTCAGTGATCTAGATGTTTGCCATCATCACAACTTTCTTTACAATTTACATTACCTGTTACCACCTCTACAAGCAGTTCTCACCCGAGAAGCTTATTATTGCCACTCTTGCAAATAAGTGGCATTTCTCTCCCGAGAAGCTTATCCTATCTTTGTTATGACTTGTAGCAAATGGCCATCTCCAGCGAGCAGTTTGGTTTCCATTTCTCGTATCATTTTGAAGAAAGGGGAGGTTTGAGCGGAATCATATTCAGGAGAGTGTGAATCTTGAAGTATGAGGAAGTTCAGTTTACCCTTTAGTAAAAGAAGGAGCAGAATCATATTCAGGAGAGTGTGAATCTTGAAGTATGAGGAAGTTCAGTTTACCCTTTAGTAAAAGAAGGAGCAGAATCATATTCAGGAGAGTGTGAATCTTGAAGTATGAGGAAGTTCAGTTTACCCTTTAGTAAAAGAAGGAGCATAATCATATTCAGGAGAGTGTGAATCTTGAAGTATGAGGAAGTTCAGTTTACCCTTTAGTAAAAGAAGAATCTGAATCATATGTCCAAGGCGCCGACCTTAGATATGAGGAGGTTTATTAATTAGATTAGCGACAACCTCTTTATTTGAGAGCTTATCCAGTTTGGCATATAAGTCCCTTCCAACGATAAGTGGCTATTCTCTCTCGAGAGGCTTATCAGGGCATTTCCCATTAAAGTCCATTTATTTTGGCATACAGTCGGTTTTACCCTGTATATTTTCTACGGATTCCTAAATTTCGTCCGATCCTGTCACGAGGGAGAGTTTCCAGAAGCTCGGATGTTATTCTTTGCTCAATGCTCCAGCATCTTGTTAATCGATCCTACAGTCGTGTAGATCCAGTTTTATTTTTTACTCTAGAATATCAGCCGGTCACGCCTGAACCTATTGAATAATTACTCCTAGATTTTCCCCAGTGGAGGCCGTCTCATCGGTGCCATCTCCATTGAGGATCTCGCTCTTACCTTTCCTTTCTAAAGGTAAAAATTGGTCATGCTAGCACCAGTTGACCATCATCGTTAGAATTCCCCAGTGTAGTGCTGTCACCCAGTGCATCGTATTCCCAGTGTGGTTCGTTCGTCGCGCTTGTCCCCTATGTCGTCGTGTCGTCTGCATCTCTGCATTTACCATTCCAGCATACGTACCATACTAAATTCATGGCATTGTCAGCATTATAGTTTATTTCCATTTTGTGCATAGCATTGCATATCACTGCATCTAAGGGCAAAATTTTCGATTATCTATATTTAAATCCCTCCACCGTGATTTCTCGAGCCTTCGTCGCTCAAATCACCCGGTGAAGCTATTTAAATAGGGGCAACTGTAATACCCCAAATTTTGCCCTAGGATTAGTCGAATCATCTCGCATTCTGTTGCATTTTTGCATTTAACCAGTCACTAACAAGTTCGTGTAGTTGTTTGATTTTTACAGGAAAATATCATGTAACACGCTTTTTGGTTCATATTTCATTTTTTAAATTAATTTCATTGAATTTTTAAATCAATCATTGTCTCATTGTTTAAAGAAAAATGAATTTTATTTCTATTTCATTTTTAATTTTAGTCTCATTTCATTTTTAAATAATTTCATTTCATTTCTATTTTTCATTTTAAATTAATTTCATTTTTCTTTAATATTATTTTCATTCTATACATTTTTATACTAAGTTTTAATTTTTATTATTATTTGCATATCAATAAAATAAAATAATAATAATAATAATGTTAAAAAAAAGGATTTTTATTAGAAATAATAAGAATTCTTTACAAAAAAATAATAAATAAATAAATAGAATTATTAATTTCAATTTTATTTTAATTTTATTTTAATTATTTAAATTTAGTAATTATAACTAATATTAAGTTGGGCTTTAAGATGGGCATTAGGTTAGAGTTAACTCTAATTTGATACCTATATAAACATAAGTTATATTTGAGAAAAGAAAAAAGAAGACAAAAAAGAAAAAACGGCGGCCGTTCTCACGATTTATCAGAAGAGGGGATTTTTTTTGGAAGAACCCTAAAAGGTTTGAATTCATCATCGGCCAAGCGCTACCGGCGAGCAAAAAGTCCCAACGGCGGAGGCTCAGTTCGTTCAACATCATCGTCGTTACGGTAAGCTTTCTCTTTTCTTTGATTTACGGCATTTTATGATTTTTGTGTGTTGTTTTGTTCATTGATTGTAGATTAATGGTAAGAATAAATAGAAGAAGGAACCGTTGACATGCAAGGATTGAAGGAGAGGAAAAGTTTCGATAACCATCCATGGAGAAAACGGCATAAGCCTTTTTATTTACGTTTCATTTGTTTTTTTATTTCATTATTCAATTGTTTATTTTTTCATTTATATTAACTATGTGGTTTGTAATTAATAAAACAATCAAGTTTAGGTAAGCTATTTCAACAAAAAAACATAAAGTAATTAGTTTTTAAAAATTAAGATCTTTCTAAAAAGTTTTTTTTCAAAATTAAACCATTTTTTATTTAAAAACATATTTCTAAATAAAACAGTTTTTCTTAATTAAAGCTTTTTTCCAATTAAAAACATTTTTCATTAAGTTAACACAAAAATTAAAAAATGACCTTTCTTTCACTAAAACAAAAATTAAAACCTTTTTCGTTGAATTTAAATCAAATTTTTTCATTAAAATTTAAAACATTTTTTTAATTAAAATTTAAAACATTTATTTTCGATAAAATTAAAACATTTTTTTCAAGACATTTTTTCATTAAAATTAAAACCAGTTTCTTTATTAAAATTTTTAGTAAATAATTAGAATAGTTTCTCCATTTAAGCATGAAATTAATTCTCCTCTCCTCTTCTCAATAAAAACTCAAAAAGAAATAAGTTTTGATTTAGCCGTTTCATTTTTGTCTAACCCTCGTTAATTTGTTTGTTTCAACTCGTTATTATTTCATTTGTTCGTTTTTGTTCCATGGATGTAATTTACGCGAGGCCATGGTCGCGGTTATTTTATTTTGCATTTTTTTGGGAATTTGTAATTTACGCGAGTGATCGTCGCGATGCTTTTTTTACCGCTTTCTTTATTTTTCCGCACTTTAATTCTGCCGAATAATAATTTGTCGTATTTTGCATGTTTTTACCGTTAGAATCCCTCTGAAGGAATTAGGTCTAGCCGTTTGACCGCCGAGTCAATAACCTTAATTTTTGACCGTTTCAAAAATCCTAATAGCCTAGGTGTCCCGCCGTGGACGAAAATGCCCTTTACCCTAGCATTAGGTCAAAGAGTCGCCGTACTCTATTTAGGGTTTCCCGACGTGGAATCCCTAATTTCAACCCTAAATTTTCAATTAACAAATTCAACATAGAAATAGGAGTTTCAAAGACTCCACGTAAGCGTGTCCTTAAGATATGTTTACTCCCCTTGAAACCTTGACCACAGTCAAGACGTTTCTAACCTCCCTTTCGAGGGGAACTACGATTACTCTGATTCCATTCCCTATCCAGGATACGTAGGCACAAGATGCGACGTCTTGCCGAGTAAACTTAGGACTAACCATTAGGTCTTTAGGTCACTCTATCCCTTAGCTCAATATATATTAAAGCAGATAATAAATAAAAATAAAAAAGCATACAATAAACAAAAGGTTCCTGTAGAGTACTACAGAAGTTTAGGGTGCTCGTACGTTCCCTAAGCTTAACCAACCCCTTACCTAGGTCTCTCCCCACATTGTGTTTACGATGCAAAAATAGGTTTTCCCTCTTTTGACCTTTTCCTTCGGATAAATCAAAGAGTGGTTGTGAATTAAGAATTGTGATTCAAACTAATTAATAGTTTTGTATCCTATTTCCACCGCAACAGGATCCAACACCTGAACGGTGGGCGAAGGAAACAAGAACTAATCATTAAATGACTCTAAGGGGATAATTTGATCGACCACCTGGACGAATGGTGAAAGGAAAAGAAGCCACAGAGTAACGATTCTGCGAGGGATAATGGAGTACTAGCCAGACGACTCTGCTAGGGGAAAGAAGACTAAAGGGTAAGATTGACAGATCTACGTCCCTAAAGACTGATTAGAACACCTGCTTGGGGGATAGAACTAAACATTCTCTCCAGATTTACATCATTCTCTTTTGGGGAAAAGGGTTTGGAAAAGAGGACATCGAACATGGCGTATGATTTGAATGCATGTTTGAATTTTTCTATGACGTAATGCTCCATACAAATGGAAATGCTACGCATTTGAGGATGCAATGCAATGATGATTATGTATGCAAAATGTTGATGGTAGGCACAGGACCAGATGGATGGTGATTGGAATTTTAGGGGTTTATTCTTGGTTGCCAACGAAAGTGGACTTTAAAGGTGAATCGCCAGGCGAGAACTAGTTTAAAGAGGTATATTACCATGCGAGAACGAATGGAAAAATGTTAAGTTATCAAAAGAGAACTGACGTCTTATTTATGTTTTAGACGGGAACTAATTTTGTGGTTTTCCAGACGAGAACTAAAATTTGAAATGGTGTTTACCAGACGGGAACTGGTTTAAAAACTACCTACTAGATCAGTACTGGTACTTGAGATGATTTGCCAGACGGGAACTGGTTGTGAAAAGAAAACCGACCACCAGAAGAGAACTGGAGTTTAAACGGTAGGCTAAAGAATGGGTGACTAGACGAGAACTGGTTTAAAAGATGACTTTTACCAGGAGATGACTAAACTTGAAAGCCATCTACTAGACGAGAACTGGTATTTGGTGAAAAGTTTGCTAGACAAGAACTGGACTTTGAATTGTCAAGTGATGTTGGGTTACAAGGCCCTCTGATGTCAGATTCAGGTTGCACGATAAATCCCAATGATAACATGTAATGCTTTATGCTTGAGCGAAGCGACATGAATAATTCATGAGGATGATTTATACAATGATTATGCAGGTTTCCAGAAATGCCCCTGAGGTGGGTAAAAAGGTCTTCTATGGAAAGACTTCTTGTTTGAAGGCAAAAGGTTATTTGATGGGTGATAGCATGATTCCCTGACACTCATCTTGAACTCGAAGATTATTAATGCAACTCGCTTAATTGACTTGAATGTACGGAGAAGAATTGCCCCAGTCTGGCGCGTCTCTGCAAAATTTCCCCTGAAAGGAAGCTTGGGAAGTAGCTTCCGTGAAAATTTTTCTCCAATACTCTGAACTTTGAAACGGGCTGCCCTCGATTATCCAATTCTTGGAATGGCTGACTTCGATGTGTGTTAGATGCCCAACTTTGCCTATTTGATCTATCAAATATGGACATCTTTCACTCCTTTTTGTAAAGAAAGTGTTAGAATCACTCCTGCTATGGTTGGTTTGCAACATTATGTGAAAATATCATGGTTCCTTTGATTTGTGTGTTATTGATCAGGAATTAGGCATGAAAAAGTGAAGATTAAGACACAAGAAAGAGGACAAAGAAACCAAGTTAGCATGCAAACAACAGCAAGTTCGCTGTGCGAACATGCTGGCGAAGCTGCCACCAAAACTTCACAAAGTTCGCTAGGCGAACTATGTAGCGAAGGCCAGAAAACCCCATGCACTGTTCACACAAAAATAAAAGGGCCCAAAACTCGCTAGGTGAAGGAGGTAGTGAAGAACTCGCTAGGCGAAGAGGTAGCGAAGAGCTAGCGAACACTCCCAGACATGAGGCAGTAGGTATTTGGACAAGAATTTGTTGTGCGAAGTTTGCAGTGAAGGCTTCACACTATGAACAATTCTTTGCACAACGAACATATGGAAATCTGTCTGGAGAGTTTTCACAGGATATAGGCACATTAGGTGCCATTTTGGTTGTTCGTTAGGCGAATAATTTGTTCGCACTACGAACGTGACAGCTCAGCAACCCCTTCTATAAGTAGTATGAGCTACTTTTTGAGAAAATATCTAATATTCTGTACTTGCATTTTGAGAGGATTTTCAGACCTAAAAAACTCATTCCTCCATTTCTTATCATCTCTTAGCAATATTTCACAAAAAGAAGGTGGATTCCCATCCAATCTCGATTATTCGACTCAGATGTTGATCAACCCTCTTTTGAAACTTATTGCTCAAGCTATCATGGAAATGGTTGGCTAAATCCCTCTCTTGTCAAGGTTAGAAGTAGTTAGTTCAGATTTTATGTATTCCGCTTGATCTTTTGTATGTGAACAATGTTGTGATCAATATAAATGAAGTTATCGGCTACTCTTTGTACATTTATGGTTTGGATTGCTTTAGACATGAAGTTTCCAAGTCTTGACCTAATTTCTTCATCTATCAACTATACAAATTCTAGACATAGGTTTCAAAGTTGATATCCACTTTGTATTGATCTTAATGATTATTGCTTCGAGTGTTATTTAGAGAGATCATTTAACGGTCGAAACAATAACATTCACGAAATTAATTTAGAAATGAACCTTTTTGCGAGGAAACGCGGTTATGTTGGTTAAAACTTTGTTCACATATTTGATCTGTTGGATACGTTTAGGACGAACTAACGAACCCTAATCTTGACATGCTTTTATCAAACTTAGACCGAATTTTATTCTGTTTTATTTCTTGAAAACGTTTGTTACGAAAATAGAAACTATTCTAAAAATCCCTTTTCTTAAATCATTAAACCATTGAACGGCAAGCATCTATATTCTCATCAATCCCTGTGGATACGATAAAACACTACTCCAAAATACTTTCTAACAAATTGGTGTCGTTGTCGGGGATTGTTAGTAGAATATTGCAAGCATTGCAATAGGTTAGTGATTTTAAGATTTTTGTATTGTGAGTCTCTTATCTTTGTAATTCTTTGTGCTTTTTAATTTGTTTAGTTCATGTGTAGAATTTGTTTATGCGAGGATAGGTTCGGCCTGAAAACCTTCTTTTCGATCCTGAGATTGAGAGAACTGCTCGCCATACCAATAGTCGCACAAGGCGAAGACGGCAACAAGCTATTGAGAGACAAGAACATAGAGAATCTTCTTCATCCATTCCACCTAATTCACCAATTATGGCAGCACCACCACCACCTCCACCTCCAGTTTCCATTCCATGTACAAACAGTCCAAGACACACCGCTCAGTTTACGCATAATCTCCAAAATGGAAGACAAGCCAAGATGAAAACGGGAATCCTTGCACCCATTTATCAAAATCCTTTCACGGGGTTAGATCATGAGGATCTGTTTACACATCTTACCAAATTCTATGAGATTGCGGGTGCAATGGGAGCAACAGAAGCTGATGAAGAGTCATTGTTCAGGAGGCTATTTCCTCGTTCTTTGATTGGGAAAGCGAAGGAATGGTATCTTGATCAATCTACGATAGTTATGATGGATTAGAATTTATTGGAAGAGAAGTTTCTTGAACGGTTCTTCCCACATAATCGTTTCATGGAAGAAAAAATTGCGATAGCTGTGTTTTCACAAGGAGAAAATGAATCCCTCAATGATGCTTGGGAGAGATTCAAGTCTATGTTGAGGAAATGCAAAGGACACGGTTTTGATGAACTTACTCAAGTTCACATTTTCCGCAATGGTCTCCTCTCGGTTCACAAGACTTTGTTGGATGCTACAGCGGGGGGTTCTTTGATGTCTAAAATCACCGAAGATGCAATAGCAATTATTGACAAGATGGCACTTAATGATCACCAATGAAATAATAACCATGGAGTAGCTCAACGAAAACCAGGCGTGCTCGAGTTAGGTACTAATGATGCTATTTTTGCTCAAAACAAACTTCTTTCACAACAAGTGGAGCTTTTAACTCAACAAATGTCGAAGCTTCCACAACAAATCAAAGAGATGCAAGAAGTTCCTACCAAAGCTCAAGTGGCAAGTTGTGAATTGTGTAAAGGTGACCATCATATCGGGTATTATCCTCCGGTATTGGAAGAAGTCAACTATGCCGGAAATCAAAATCAGGTGTCATACCCCAAATTTTGACCCCTTAGATCTTCTTCATCATTTTAGGAGCATGCTCATTTGATTATCTGACCTTAACCCATTTCAAGTTGTCTTTGTCAAGTTACAAGTGAATCAGGGTTTTGTACAGTCGAAATCGAGGTTTCGAGGGTTAACCAGTCAATGTTTTGGATTGGTCCTCTTTGAGATTGGGTCTCCACATCATCAAGAATATTCCATTGGATCAAGCATGAATCCAATTTGAGGTTGTCACCCAGGAATCAAAAGCAGTGAAGTTCAGGATACCCGATTAGGGTTTTCGAGTAGGAAAAGTCAATTGTGGTTTGACTTTTGATCTAAAAGGTGTTGCAATGGCAGGATCATGGTCCATAGTGTTCATATGGATTGGTAAAGTCCATTCAAGAAGTTTCAAAGCCTCAAAAGGTCCAGAGCATCAACAGCCGACTCGGTAGCCATCGATCGATTGTTCGGTTGACCGAAAAGTCAACTCTTCACTCATAAGGAATATGACCTCAAGATGTGAATAAAAAATGTTCCTAATGACATATTGCATCTACCCATAAAATTTCATGACAATTGGATCAAGGGTTGAGGAGTAATCACAAAAGTCGGGAATTAGGGTTTTGAAAGGGGCAAGACCATAACTCCTTAACCACACATCCAATTGAGTTGGTTCAAAGTTTATTGGAAAGCTCTTGACAATTCCTACAAAAGTACCAAAGTGGTCCATGATTAGAAAATGCATAGATTTGGAGTTATGGTCAAATTCATTACAAGAGGGGAAAATAACTTAGACAAATTTCACTTTTAGGCTTGTTTTCTCAGCAACTTTGAGAGGCATTTTGGCCAAGTTCCTTTGGGAATCTGAAATTCATGAAAACATGAAAGTTGTATAGCTACATGAGGGCTTTCTAAATTGTGGTAGAACTCCTCCATAGCCATTATGAGCTGAGAGTTATGAATTTGTCAAGATGAGCTTTTAACACTTGAGTCCAACATTGACAATTCTTCACAAATTCAAATTTTAACAACTTGGGGCATCCCTAACCATTGGATCATGTTTTATTCTGATAACTTGAGGCCTAGATGAAGAGAAAACCAGAAGAAAGAGGGAATTGATGGACTTGACAACTTGGAGGCAAGTTGACAATATAATATTCATAAAATTGGAAAGAGAAACTTTTGCCACTTGCACTTGCAGCTGAAGTTCCCTATTTGCCTAGCCACTCTAATCACCTCATGTCATTCATTTCCACTTGAACAATTCATCAGATGAGGCAAGGCTTTGAAGCTTGCAGCTGTACCAAACCCCAAGCCAAGGGTTTCCTTTTCAAAATTCCTCCAAAATGCCAAGTTTACAAATCTGCCCTCACCTTGAATTCTCCTATAAATATGGGCTCCCTATATGTAATTTGAACACAGAGCAATCTCCAAAACCATAAAAAAAAAAACAGCTCTCAATTCCCTAAGAATCTCAAATTTTCAAACTTCCATTTTTCACCAAAAAAGTTGTCTTGAGCAAAACTCTGCTCAAGATCAGTTCTACCATCTCCAAGTCCCTCAAAACCATCTACACAACCTCTAAGTATTGTGTAGAAGGTGTCCATACATTCAAACCACTCAAAAATCTCAATTTCACAAAAGTCAACTTTCACACCAAGCAAGTTTGACCACTATACTCAAAATCTGCCAATTCCTTGTTTAGGCCCATTCTTGCTATTCTAACCATCCATTCACCTCACATATGTCATATTGCAACTATCCAAAGCATTGAAAACCAGTGGTGAAGCTCATTTCTCCAACTGTCATAAGGTTTGCATATTGCTTCAAGAGGAAGCAAACTTCAACATTGTGCCAAAAACAAGATCTCTGGATTTCTTTGTGTTCTAACTTGCCCAACATAGTCTACAAGAGGTATATAGTCTATCAACTTCTCACTTTACATCATATTTTCATGTTTGGCATTTTTGAGATTGTTGTGTTGAAAAGCATGTACCATGAACATACCAACTTCCATGACAGTTTGGTTTTGAATGATGCTAAGGCCTATAATCTTTAGATTACACATTCGAAGTGTGTGTGTGATAGCAACATAGGGTATACCATTTGGTTTTGGTTCTTGACAGTTTGTGTCTCTTTGCTATTTTCAATGTATTACCATCATCCTGTCATACTTTGAATCAAAGAGGATGTGGTTAACTTTTGAACTCAATACCATCTGTTATTACATATATGGTGTGTGTATGCTCTTGTTTTGGTTTAAAACAATTTCCATTTGAATTTCACCTACTGTCATCAAAAATTGTTTTACTTTTCCATGAACATTTCAAAACTTGTTTTAGATGCCATGTACTCCAAATCTTGGGCTCATCCTACTTGCTATGATGTATGAGATGTATGTGTATTGTTTGTTTTGATGTAAACCTCACTGCTTGCAATAATACCCCTGCTGCTACATCAGTACACCAAAATTGTTTCACATTTCAACAACATACTAAAATTTCGCTCCAGCTGTTGTGAGTTTGATTTCAATGCATGATCACTTTCCTTGTCATATTTATGATGTGTGTATGTTATTATCTTGGTTTAAAACCTCACAATTTGAAAAAGACACCTCCTGCTGCCACAACTGTCTTGCCAAGACAAATTTTTCCATTTTTCACCATAACATACCTTTTTTCATTTCAACAGTCCTATGTTTTTTTGTGAGTTAAAACATATTCCTTGCCATGATAATGAGGTGTATACTTGGTTTACTTGATTTATTCTTGCCTGTTTTCATAATTCCACTTCCAATTGCAATTTCATGCTAAAATGTGCCTTGATCATGCCAAATTGTTGTTCTGTGTGTATATGCTTATGTTTTGAGTTGTAACCCACTTATATTCATGAGTTTAAGGTGTGTGGATGATTGAATTGATCTATGTGTACCTGTTTTCCTATTTCACCTTCCAACTGCTCTTTTTCAAACCAAAATCACCATGAACATACCAAGATTCTTGATTGCTTGCAAAATGCCTAATCTTTGAGTTGTAACTCACTTATATACTTGATTCTAATGTGTGTTGATGGTTGGTTTGATCAATGACTGCTTGCTTTCTCATTTCACCATCAAATTGCATCTTTGAACTAATTTACCATGACCATATGCCAATATCTTGCTTGCTTGTCATGTGCATCTTTTTTGAGTTGTAACTCACTCTTATTTACATTTATGGTGTGTGTGTGTGTATTGTTTGTTAACATGAGATCATTTTCACAACTGAACCATGTTTGTGCCTTGCTGCTGCAGCTGTTTTGTAAATCATTGTCACACACCTCACTTTGCTTTGCTTGATTTGTCTAGGTCAATTCATGTAACATTGGACCTCTAATAGCATGTGAGACTTGTATGTTCATGAATCAATCGTTTCTGTTTGCCTCATTTCTCTGTCATAACAGCCTGGCTTCATCATGTTTGATAAATTGCATTTCGTTGGTCATATTATTGTTGTATGCATTTCATGACAACCTTAGGTGCTAGACTCATTTGTTATCTTATTTGAAACTTGTGTATGACTTTTTTCTGACCTCAAACTGTCCCAATTCATTTTTGATTCCAATGATGCATTATGTTGTGTTAAGTGAGCAGTGGACATATGACTTTCAATTCTATGTTGTTTGTAAACAATTTTAAAGTATAGACACACCTTATGTGATGTTTTGAGGATGTATGTGTGATCTATTCATTTCAATTAGGCCTGTTTCTTGATTTATCTCTCATACTTGCAACACGTCTTGAATTTCCTTCCATTTCCATATGGCAGTTGAAGTTTTGACCTATGTGTGAGCTGTTTGAGTGTGTGAGCTTGATGTACATGATATTTGAAATGTGTTGGAACCCTCTTCCTGATTATAGCATGTCTGGTTTGATCATTGATCTTGAAAATGAATTTTCATCCCATTTTTGCAACTGCCATCGTGTTTTATTTTCTATGCATCCTTTCAAAAAACCAACTGTACCATCGTGTCCCTTGTTTAAAAACACTCAATTTTGACTAAAATTTCACCTGAATCCATTAAGAATTGAGTAAGTTAGCATCAAAATGCCTTTTGTAAAAATGCCTTGTTCTTGCTTCCAACTTGCCCTGAAATCCTTGAGAACACGCCTTATATGTTTATGGGGGTGGCTATATCAACGGATGTATAGCCACCCCAGTGGTAATCAACTTACTCTCTCATGCGCCTTTCACTGCCTAGTGTCGCTTTCGCGAAAATAAGGTGCTGGCACAACAGAAGAGTCGCCACCTTTCGTTATTTATCCCTCAGAGCGGGAAAGGAAACGATCGGAAAAACCTAACGAATAAGGGTAAGGCAAGGTCTTCGCAACCATTGTCTGGGTTCGGGAGTCGGTTATGCAAGGGGAAGGTATTAGCACCCCTCACGTTCGTCGTACTCGACGGGATCCACGCTTGTTTGTTTACTTGGACGAGTTGGTTTTATTCTATCTACCTATCAAGGTTGGCTGAAAAAGAAAAGAAAAATGACTCGGTAAAGCGTTGCACTTTATGCCTACGTATTCTCATCAGAGAATGAGAAATCAGAGTCAACGTAGTTCGGCCTACGAAGGGTTATGGGGGAAGGTAGCTCGCCAAGACTTCGCCATCTTGTGCCTACGTACTCTCAACAGGCATGAGAGATCAGAGCTCATGTAGTTCGGGAAACTACAATTTATTTCCTGTTTTTTACGAAAGAAGTGTTTTTTATTGTGTTTGCGATTTCAACCGCACTAGAGACTATGACTTGAGAGTGAATGCGTCGCATGTCACCCAAAGGGTACCATACTAAACATCCAGACTATGGAAAAGAAGCTCTCCCACAATCCTTTCTCAGATAGCTTAAGGCTCGTAACGTACGAAAGAAATCATTCATGATTACTGTATCTTAAACTGTTTTGAGATGAGAAGAGAACAGGCCCAACTAGGAGGGAGACTATCAAGTCCTACTGTTGTCATGCCATGGATTCATCCTATGGTTGAGGTTTGAACAGGGAATACCTAGAAGTTGTCATGCATAGGTTTCAACCTAAGATTCTATCATCAAATCCTTATCAAAGGAAATGAGAGTCCTAAGGGATCATGTCAATGATACACCAAAACAGACAAAGCATCAGCTTAACAATAAAATGCATGCAATGCAAGTGAGGGAGGAAATGTGTGTGGGGCTTCAGCCTCCACAAGCTCGTCTCGACCTCAAGCCAGTCATGAAATAACAGTAATCATACTGAAACATAAAAAACATGCTACCAAGCAATAAACAGTAAACTGCAATCATACAGATAAAATGAAATGAAATGCCATCAGGCAAACAAACCACATGGGCAAGGGAGCTGGGCTCTACCGAATACCCGCAAGCAAAGCCACGCAATAACAATACAAGCAGAGGGAGCAACTCAACCTCTAATGCAATCATGCTCCTAGATTCTACTTATTCTAGATGAACTTATTCTAATGCAACAGACAAATCAAGCAAAACACACAATACAGAAAAGAAAACACAGAAGAAAGCCCCATCTCCTCCAGCAGCAACTCAGTCTTCAGACTTCAGATATCAACTGCTTTCCAGGTTTCAACCCTACAACATGAGTATCAATTCATCTTCTCCCTTAAGCTTCAGCTTCTTTGATCAGCTCCACCTTCAGGCTTCACTATCTTCAGGGATCTTCAAGTATCAACTTGATCTTCATGCTCTTCAAGCTTCAGCTGGAATGGCAGTCTTCAAGGATTCATCCTCTTCAACAATCTCCAATGAAGTCTTCATCTTCATGCTCAGGCTCTGACAGCTCTCAAGACAATCAAACAGAGAAAAATCACCTACTGGATAAGCTGGGGGATATTGAACTGCTTATTTGATCACCAAAGGTGACCTATAAGGGTTCAATATCAAGTGAAGGGTTCCCTCAAAAGTTCTACCCCCTGGGTATAACACTAATCCCTCCAAAGGAGAGAGGTGTATACCATGGAAGGACTTTGAATCATAGGGAGGAATGGAGGTGAATGATACTATCCATGTTTGAGAAAGAAATTATCTACATCTAAGCTCTTCCTAATCCTAACCCTAAAACAACAAAAAGAAAAGAAGAACAAGCTCCTCAAGTTCCTCCATGCCTCTTCCAATCTTCTGTTATGCTCCACTAAACTCCACAATGAGATGCCAAGCTCCTCAAACCAAAGGGAAACCCCAAAGCAAAGCAAACTAAACAAAACTTGCCCTAAAGGCCACACAAACAATCATTTAATTCAAAAATCAACCAAAAATAGTATATTGTCATATTAAATCCTAATATAAATGCTAGGGGACCCTACATAACTACCCTTAAGTCCCATATATTCCCCATAGACTAAATTGCCCTAAAACCCTAAATCTAAAATTGTTATTGACCTATGTTAAAGTTTTAATCAAATTCTATACTACCTAGAACTACCTAATTAAAACTACCATAAAAATTATCACAAAAATATGGCATTAAATCAGGGGGAAACTAAGCCATCCATCTAATTATCCTAAAAATATTGAACTCAAAATCCTAAGGGAACTACCCTAATTAAAATCTACAAAATCATGCATCAACTAAAAGAATTAAAAAAGCAATTAAAAGTAAAAATATGCAAAAAATATAAAAATGAAATAAAATGGCTATTTTATGGTTTTATATTTTTCTAGACAGAAAATGGAAAATGGGAAAAAAAAGTCTCATTAAAAAATATCCATTCTTAATTTTTATATGAATTTTTAATGTTTAAAGAAATTTGGAGAAAATTATAATATGAAAATGATGAAGGGGTATGAACAGCAATAATATCCAGTTGAAAATGATGATGGGCCCAGAAGGTGGGGTGCGCATAGCAAGGCGCGCCTGGGCCCAGCTTCTATCAGAAAAATCATAAAAAAAACTAAAGAAAAAGATGGAATAGCGGTGTAAATAGCAGGTATACATAGTGCATTTCCAATTGGGCCTTGGTATGGGGGGTGGGGAAAGCAACATTCGCGTGAGGCCCATGCTTGATTAAATGGAACACTGCGTTCCAGGGTCAGAATCTCCCTCCCTTCTCGCGTTCGAATCTCAGCCATCCGATGGTTCCTTTGGTCAAGTGGTCTTACACAGATCCAACGGTCCCCATGTCTTCTTCAACCTTGGGATATTAGGGTTTAGAACCACCATGAAAATGCAAGCTTCATGCATGAACTTTCCACCACTCGTATGACCTCAATACTCCATCAAATGCCACGATCCAAAAACCAATCTTGACTAGAATTTTACGTAGAACACAACCATGCCATTGGATTTCATTGAAACACCCTAAATCCTCCAAACCGAATGGTACAACTCCATGAATCCAAACTTTCTTCAGTTTTCGACCATCACAAAACTCAACAATCTTTATATAGAATTAATCCTTATGCCATGCTGATTAAAACCAACCAATTATCATGCATTATGACCCCCTAAATCAATCATTCTAACTCCATCAAGAATCAACCTCCATTAATGAAACCTCACTAATTGATCTTAAACTCATCCAAATGAATCACCTAATGGTCTCTAATGGTTTCACAACAAGAACTAACCCTAGCCATGCCTAAATCAAAGTGTGGAAGTGATTTTGCTTACCTTGATTCTTGCAATGGTAGGTGTTGAAAAGCTTTGAATCAAGCCTTGTAGCTCCTCAAGGATAGTCTTTAGGTGATGAACAATCCTCTGCTTGCACAAGATTTGATGGAAATGGCTTGTATCTCAAGATCCAAGGCCTTTTGCTCTCTTGCAACTTCACTTGGAAAGCTCTCAATTCTTCATCAATGGGGTTGCAAATCAAGATGAATACACTCAGCAATGATTGTAGAGAAGATTTGTGTGGAAAAATGGAAGGGTAATGAAGAGAAAAATGAAGTTTCAATACAATTTGCAAAATGGAGAATTTTGGTTCAATCTCTATTCTCTACCACCATTAACATCAACAATCACCAACCTTTCACCAATGGAGATTGTAATCAATATATAGACTGATTTAGAAGGGTCTAGAATCATCTAGATCACTCTAGTAGGAACTTGAAGTTTCATGACATGATACTTTGCATTTCAATTCTCACCACATGATATATCATGACAAAATCCCTTGCAACTTGGGTAAATGACTTGAATATATCCTTACATGAGAATTAGGACAATATACAATGCATATTTCCCTTATTCATTAAGCTTTTCCTTGTTTTGGTTTGGTATGCCATTATGCAATCAAGCAAATTACAAAGCAACCCCAAAATTTAAGCCTCAAATCAAAATTATGGCTGAACCATTGTTCTTAAAATGTCATTTGGAGTCAAAATGACCTATCATATGACATGGTTAGGGTTTATAGCTTGGATTTTATGATTTTCCATTTCACTTGAATTAACTTATGCCTCATTTTTAGGCCATTTTTATCACTTTTTGCTATGAGCCTTTCCAACATATCATGACCACTCTACTAGCCTTAAACCATCATTCTAAGCAACTTTGATGTTTAAGGTTTTTCCATTTGAAGCTTGGAAGTAGGAGATATGGCCATATGCTTGAAATGACCTATAACTTCCAAATGACCAAAATGCCCTTGGCTTGTCAAAGCCATAAGTTGAGTTCTATAAATCCTATCAAGGACTTCTAGTACTCTCTAGAAAGATAAGAAGATGCTCTTCAACATTCATGTTGACCAAGAGATCATAGGAATCATCCTACTAGGGCAAACGTTGTCTGCAAGTTGGGTGACTTTCAAGGACCCAGATTCACATACCTCAGATGACCTGTAATTTGTCAAAACCATAACTTGAGCTCTGCAAATCCTATCAAGGACTTCTACCACTCAAATCAAAACTAAGAACAAGTTCTACAACATTCATGTTGTGGGGAAGATGAGATGAAAATCACATCTTGAGCTAAAACTGCCTGGAAGATAGGGATCAAACTAGGGGATTTTACACTGTCAGTCCTTAGAAACCCTAGCTTGAAACTTCTCAAACTCCTCAATCATGATGAGTTGGTCTAGGAATCATCCTTATAGTATCTCAATACATCATTCCATGATCACATGGCCCTTGGATTAGGTCTCAACCTTCTCCAAATCTTCAGTTGACCTAGGGTAGACCCAGTCAAAACCCTAATTCTACCATTCATGGTTGAATCTTCTGAATTCTTGTACAATGACCTCTCTGGGCTTCATGATGGCTTTCAAGACATCTCATAGGCTTTCTCAAAGCTTCAAGTTCACTCTCATAGTCTCAGAATCATCTGAGGAGCACCCACAACTCTCAAGTTATGAAGCACACAACCTTGGTTTCAACCAATTCCTCTGAGGATTTCTTGAGCTTTCTGGCAAAGGTATCAACCTTCAAACACTTGATGGGTAAATAATTGTTGGTCAAATTTTTGGGTGCAACAGCTGCCCCTATTCAAATGGCTTGAACCTGACTGGGTGAGGAGCGAACGGCTCTCAGCCAATCAAGGTGCGAGACGGTTGAATACCGGTAAACCCGGAAATTTGCCAACTGCGCGAGTACACGATACTCCGAGGGGAACAAATCTCCAAACACTGAAATACTAGCTGCACGGCAACTAGCTGGAGAAATACTGATCTTACATCGCCGTCAGTTGTCCACATTAGATTCCTCTGACATTGTCATCAGACGACCAAAACACCCAACATCGCTGCTGGAAGACTAGAGAATCTGACGTCGCCGTCAAACAATCGAAACACCCAACATCGTCGCTGGAGAACCAAAGAATCTGACCTCACCGTCAAACAAACAAAATACCCAACATCTCCGCTGGAGAACTAAATCACCTGACATCGCCGTCAGAAACAAACATACCCAACATCGCCGCTGGAAAACTACAGAACCGAGAAACACCCAACATCGCCGCTGGAAAACTAAATCAACCAACATCGCTGCCAGACACAAACAAATATCCAACATCGCCGCTGGGGAAATAGAGAATCTCCTGACATCGCCGCCAGAAACAAACAAATATCCAACATCGCCGCTGGAGAACTGAAGAGTCTGACATCGTCGTCGGACAACCAAACTACCCAACATCGCCGCTGGAGACAAACATCCAACATCGCCGCTGGAAACGAACATAACTCTGAGAGACACTCGACATCACCGTCGTACAAACATAATCTCTGCTGGGGAGCTAAAAAGTCTGACATCGCCGTCAAACATAATCTCCTGACATCACTGCCAGAACCAAACATCCAACATCGCCGTCGGAAACAAACATCCAACATCGTCGCTGGAGAATTAAAGCACCTGACATCGCCGCCAGAAAACTGACATGCCCAACATCGCCGCTGGAAAACTGACATCGCCGTCGAGTGCTCAACATAATCTGACCTCGCCGTCAAAAACAAACATCCAACATCGCCGCCGGAAACAAACATAATCTGACTTCGCCGTCAAAACAAAATACCCTCCAACATCGCCGCTGAAGAACTACAAAGGAGCTGACATCACCGTCAGGATGAAGAAACTTCATTGGGGAATTGGTTACATGGTAACCGGTAATACATAGTCGATCATATCATCAGGTATTCGGAGAAACTGAGATAACTGCTTCATTAACACGGGCAGACCTCAATCATGGAGTCTTCAAAGGAGATTTCAACTTCGCCGTCGGAAAACCTGCTGGGGATGACGCTTCGCCGCTGGGGAATTTGGAGAACTATCACGTAACTCCGCTCCGGGGGTCCAGAACTCATTCTGGATAAATCAACTCTGCTGAGGACTTCAAGAATCATCTTGAACAAATAGCTCTGCCGGGGACCTTCAAAAATCATCTTGAATTGATAACCACTCTGGAGCAAACATTCTGTTGGGGATTCCAGGAATCATCCTGGGCAACTCTTGTTGGGGACAAACCAATCATGGCTTGAGCAGCTTCCAAGGATTCGGCTCTCTCGGGGCTTTAGGAATTATCCTGGGCGATTTTTACTGGGGACTCTAAGTATCCACTTAAGCAACCAACTCTGGAGACTACACTGGGGTCTTAAGCATCATCTTAAGCAACCGGCCCTGCTGAGAATTTCAAGAATCATCTTGAACTGAAGACTTTGCAGGGGATCTCAAAAATCATCTTGAGCACGCGACTTCGCTGGGGAGAATGCCAGGAATTATCCTGAGCAACTGATCCTTCGGCGGAACTCCTGCAAAACAAGAACGGTAACAACCTAAATCATGTTTATTATGCATATGCTTCGGCGCCATGCTCCACACGGTGGAAATGCTATGCGTTTATGACAAATGCTATGCAATCATGCACAATGATGCGGTCCCGTCAGCAAAATAAATGCTGAGGGGAAATCCTCCTGTCAAAGGGGGAAGAACTACTCAGATAGAGGAATCATCCTGCTGAGGAGAACGTGAACACGCCGATATCAATTGGACTCCGTCTGGGGAAGTGGTCTTCAGTTGACTGCTGCAGGGGAAACAACTTCAGCTGGTTACTGCAGGGGACGAAGCTCTACGAGAACCTGGACATGCTGAGAGAAAGCGATATCAATCGCGAGAATAAACTGTGTGGCCGTCTCGGCTACTCTTCTGGGGATGATAACTCGGTGGGGAACAACTTCAGCTGCTCAAAACTCCACTGGGGAAACCAATCATGGTCTGATCAACTTCCAAGGATTCGGCTCTCTTGGGAATCTGCAAACTCGGCTGAGGAAGGAGAAATCATTCTGCTTCACTGGAGAGAGTACGACCCTGGGGGAGAATACAGCGTCAGCTGTTCACCGCTCTGCTAGGGAAAGTCTACTCATGGTCCCTACTGCTTCCAAGGATTCGGCTCTCTTGGGGATTGCGAACTCAGCCGGGGAAAGAGAAATCATTCTACTTCACGGGAGAGTACGACTCTGATGAGGAATTTCAATTCCGCTGGGGAAGAAGGAATCATCCGACTTCGGGGGAGAATACAACTCTGCAGGGGAATACAACATCAGCTGTTCCAACACTCTACTGGGGAAGAGGGAATCATCCGACTTCGGGAGAGAATACAACTCTGGTGGGGAATCTCAATTCCGCCGGAGACTTCAGTCTGGCACCATCCGTTGCTGCATACTTCGGCGTATGAATAGTTTCCTACGAAACCTGCACTTGTGACCCGGTGCTGGGGGGACACCTGCTTCGGCGACTTTACTGGGAAAAACACGAGCTTCGGCACCCGAACATTTCTATGAAACCTGCACTTGTGACCCGGTGCGGGGGGCATACGAGCTTCGACGCGCGACTCAGTTGATGAGGTGACGTTCCTTCAGGACGCGTCTACTTGGGGAAGAGAATCATCTCTGCCTGGGGAGACATATCAATGCTCACGATCCTGCATTCAGATTCTGCGAGGAGAGGCCACTGAACTTTGCTGGAGAAGGAGGAATCATCCTGCTTCGGGGATGCGCACGGCGCACTGCCTGGAATATGCTACACCTGCAACAACACAAACAAACAGACAAGATACCCTTCTCAAAGGGGCCTATCAAGGTTATTATCTCGTGACAATATTCAGGTAATTAATTGTTTCAACAATCAATGGGCCTAGGCCCGTGAGTTTATGTATGCGCATTTTATCAAAAACATCGGCGTTTTCATTCGCAAACAAAACAGGTAAATGCTAAACAGGCAAACAGAATTGCTGAATATATGCATTTTATTGATGGTGAACCCCTGAATGGGTAAAAATGTTTTACAACAGAGGCAAGCTCCTGGAATGAGGAAGCCGCGCAAAAATAAAACATAAATATACATCAGTATATACAAATGTCGGCAACGAGGCGTAGACGAACACCATGAGTTGATCCCTCTAAGACCCACTCGACTTCGATACTTCTCCGACGCTTCAGCTTCGGAAGAGATTGATTCAGATAAACGGCCCTCAGGTCCTCCAAACCACTAAACAATGAAAGTCCATACGCGGAACGCAGTCATTTGCTTATTCAAATCCCTAACTTTTGCGTGAACCGCCCTTTACGGGTTTTCAGTTCACCAGGATACCCTTTTTTTCCGAAGCCGCCCAGTGTAGGTTTTCGACTTCGCGGGTGTACATTTTTTCAATATATCCCTAATTTTTGCCCGAACCTTTTATGTTGTTTTTGGTTCGCCGGGATGCCCCTTTTTTGCCTGGACTCTTTCTTTTTTGTCCAGCGGGTCACTTTCAAGCAAAATATTTTTTAACTGCGTCCGCGTTCACCGGGGATGCAAAATCTTCACCATCCATCGTGGATAACAACAAAGCTCCTCCCGAGAAGACCTTGCTGACGACGTACGGCCCTTCGTAATTCAGAGTCCACTTGCCCCGGTGATCGGAGTGTGGCGGAAGAATCTTCTTCAGGACGAGATCACCCGTCTGAAAGCTTCTAGGACGCACCTTCTTATCATAAGCTTTCTTCATTCAGCTTTGGTACAGACGACCAAACGCAATCGATGCTAACCTCTTCTCGTCCATCAGGTTGAGTTGGTTCAAACGATTCGTAATCCATTCTGCCTCGTCGAGTTTCACATCAACCAAAACTCGCAAAGAAGGGATCTCCACTTCTAACGGTAGGACAACCTCCATACCGTACACCAAGGAGAAAGGAGTTGCCCCGGTCGACGTACGTACCGTCTTACGATAACCGTGCAATGCAAATGGCAGCATCTCGTGCCAATCTTTGTACGTCACAACCATCTTCTGAACAATCTTCTTTATGTTCTTGTTGGCGGCTTCGACGACGCCATTCATCTTCGGCCGATAAGGAGATGAGTTGTGGTGTTCAATCTTGAAGCTCTGGCACAGCTCCTTCATCATCTTGTTATTCAAATTCGAACCATTATCAGTAATGATCCGCTCGGGAACTCCGTAACGACAGATGATGTCCCTCTTTATGAATTTAGCTACCACCTGCTTGGTCACATTAGCATACGAGGCTGCCTCCACCCACTTGGTGAAGTAGTCGATAGCTACCAGAATGAAACGATGACCATTGGATGCAGTGGGTTCGATCTTGCCTATCATGTCGATGCCCCACATGGAGAACGGCCAAGGGGAGGACATGACATTCAACGGGCACGGCGGCACATGAACTTTATCAGCATAAATCTGGCATTTATGACATTTCTTCGCGAATCTGAAGCAATCCGACTCCATCATCAGCCAGTAGTATCCTGCTCTCAGGATCTTTCTCTTCATAGCATACCCGCCGGCGTGCGTACCAAATGTGCCTTCATAGACTTCTTCCATGAGCATACTCGCCTCTTTCTCGTCTACACATCTGAGTAGCACGAGATCATGGTTTCTCTTATACAACACTCCATTAGGATTGAGATAAAAGTTTCCAGACAGCCTCCTCAGAGTCTTCTTATCCTGGGTTGACGCACCCGCAGGATACTCCTTAGTCATAAGGAAAGTCTGGATATCGTGAAACCATGGCTTGCCGTCGGCGGCCTCCTTGATTGCAAAGACAAAAGCCGGTCTATTAAGACGCGAAAGCACAATTCTTGGAGCCTCATTCCAAAAATTGACCTTATACATTGAAGCCAGCGTGGCTAAGGCATCAGCCATTTGATTTTCAGCCCTGGGCACATGATGAAGTTCCACTCGATCGAAGAACGGAAGCAGCCTCCTGGCATAATTCATGTACGGCACCAAATTCGCTTGACGAGTTTCCCACTCCCCTTTAATTTGGTTGATCACAAGCGCTGAGTCACCATATACGTCTAGATTCTTGATTCTCAAATCAATTGCCTCTTCTAGACCCATAATGCATGCTTCGTACTCCGCCTCATTGTTGGTAACTGGAAACGTCAGTCTCGCAGTAAACGGGATGTGGGATCCGTGGGGAGTCATGATGATAGCCCCGATACCACTTCCATAGGAATTAACCGCTCCATCGAATATCAACTTCCACTGAGATTTCCTATCTGGCCCCTCGCCGGGCAACGGTTCATCGCAATCCTTCGCTTTGAGAAACATAATATCCTCGTCAGGGAATTCAAACTTCATCGGCTGGTAGTCCTCGATCGGCTGTTCGGCAAGGTAATCAGACAATACGCTCCCCTTGATGGCCTTCTGGGACACGTACTGAATATCATATTCTGTTAACACCATTTGCCACCTGGCAATCCTGCCCGAAAGAGCCTGCTTCTCGAAGACGTACTTGATCGGATCCATCTTCGAAATTAGCATAGTGGTGTGATTGAGCATATACTGTCGCAGACGTTTGGCAGCCCAAGCTAGTGCACAACACGTCTTCTCCAGCATCGAGTATCGAGATTCACACTCAGTGAACTTTTTACTCAAATAGTAAATGGCATGCTCTTTTCTGCCCGTCTCGTCGTGCTGACCGAGAACACACCCCATACTATTCTCCAGAACTGTCAAGTACATGATTAATGGCCGTCCAGCCACTGGGGGTATCAAGATTGGAGGTTCTTGAAGATACTGCTTTATCTTATCGAATGCCTTCTGGAAATCCTCATTCCAAGTAATCGCCTGATCTTTCTTTAAAAGCTTGAACATCGGTTCATAAGTGGCCGTGAGCTGAGAGATAAACCTTGCAATGTAGTTTATTCGGCCCAAGAAACCACGAACTTCTTTTTCTATTTTCGGCGCTGGCATTTCTTGAATGGCTTTTATTTTCGCAGGATCAACTTCGATACCTCGTTCACTAACGATAAACCCTAGTAACTTTCCGTACCGCACTCCGAAAGTGCATTTGTTAGGATTCAGCCTCAACCTGAATTTCCTAAGCCTCTCAAACAGCTTCAATAAGTTGACCAGATGCTCTTCCTCCGTTTGGGACTTTGCAATCATGTCATCAACATAGACCTCGATCTCATGATGAATCATATCATGAAACAAAGTTACCATTGCTCGCTGGTAAGTGGCCCCTGCGTTCTTCAGACCGAAGGGCATTACCTTATAGCAAAATGTTCCCCAGGGGGTGATAAATGTTGTCTTCTCCATGTCCTCCGGTGCCATCTTAATCTGATTGTAACCGGAGAAGCCATCCATGAACGAAAACACGGAGAACTGGGATGTGTTGTCGACCAACACATCGATATGAGGCAACGGGAAATCATCTTTAGGGCTCGCCCTATTCAAATCCCGATAATCGATGCACATGCGTACCTTACCGTCCTTCTTCGGTACAGGCACTATGTTGGCAACCCACGGAGGGTAAGTGGTGACGGCTAAAAATCCTGCATCCAACTGCTTCTGGACTTCTTCTTTGATTTTTACAGCCATGTCTGGTCTCGTCCTCCTAAGCTTCTGCTTGACTGGAGGGCAATCTTCTCGCAACGGCAGGCGATGAACCACGATGTCCGTATCAAGTCCGGGCATATCTTCATATGACCAAGCAAAGACGTCACTATACTCTCGAAGCATCTCGACCAATCTATGCTTGACATCACTCTGCAGCGCAGCCCCTACTCTGACATTTCTGACGAGCTCTTCAGAACCCAGATTAATGGTCTCAATATCCTCCTCATGAGGCAGAATAACCTTTTCCTCTTGTCTCAACAAGCAGGCCAACTCTTCCGGAAGGTCTTCGTCTTCGTCAATCTCATCCTCGGCTTGATAGATCGGGCAATCGAAGTCGTAGTGAGCCGTAGAGGGTCCAGAGTCGATGTCATCTGTTATGTGGATCCTGCAATAACAAGGGTTAAGTTTAAAACAAGAATATGCAGGTTAGCACAAATCCCGTTGCCATTTTGCTGTTTTTCAAAATAAACATAAAACAGGAATAACAGAGAACACAATATTTGAGTACGAAGGAAACGCCTTTGATTTATTAACAAAATGCATGTACATAATCCAACAAGGCCCTGACAATAAAACCACTATGCCCCGGGTAGGACATAGGGTTGTACAATGATTGTAAAAAGTAAATCATTACTCTTCACTTGTCAGTTGGATAATTTCCTTGATGGTCCAATTGTTGAGGCGCTCGCCTGGCTTGCTTGGCTGAATCCAAGCGTCAAGATCATAATCGCTATCCCCGCTGTCCTCAGACGCCGCGTTGATGCTTTCGAAGATCACTCCGCCCCTGGTGAATAGGATCGGCCCCTTACCACGAGACGTGCTTCTGGACGAAGAAGAGGAAGCTTCAGCTTCAGGAGAATACCCCAATCCAAACTTATCCTGCTTGATCGGTATCTCCAAGATATGCCCCAGCCCGGGGTGGAACCGGCTTCGACGACGGCCCGAGCTTCTCTGAATGAGGAGAGATTCATCTCTTGCTTCTCTGTGACGACAGGAGCTACCTCTTTCACCTTGACGGCTTCAAATGCTTGGCAGAGAGTTTCATGGATTTCAACATACTTAAAGGATGACAAATGGCTCACCATTATGTCCTCCTCACCGCACACGGTTACTATGCTTCCCCCGACAACGTATTTGAGCTTTTGATGCAACGTGGACGTCACGACACCAGCAGCATGGATCCATGGCCGACCTAAGAGGCAACTGTGGGCAGGCATGATGTCCATGATATAAAAAACTGTATCAAACGTTTCCGGACCAACTTGAATTGGCAGGTTCAACTCTCCGAAAACGTGGCGCTTAGTTCCGTCAAATGCTTTCACCACCAGATCACTGGGCGTGCAAAGCAATCCACGAGTGTCCAACTTCATTAATGCCTTCTTCGGAAGCACGTTAAGCGACGAACCCGTGTCCACCAGGACATGCGACATGATTGTGCCTCTGCACTCTATCGAGATATGCAAGGCGCTGTTGTGATCTCTCCCTTTAGGAGTCAGCTCTAAATCTGTGAAACCTAGCCCATTGCCAGCATTAACATGGACTACCACCTCTTCTAGCTGATTCACTGATATCTCTTGCGGTACGTAGGCAGCATTCAATACCTTCAGTAATGCGTTGCGGTGCGCTTCAGAACACAGCAACAAGTTAAGAATAGAAATCTTTGACGGAGTCTGATGAAGATGGTCTACAATCTTGTAGTCGCTCTTTTTGATTAACCGCATAAACTCCTCGGCATCCTTGACAAGCAAATCTTTCTCTACCCCACACGGGACCTCTTCGACGGCTCTGCCTTTACCCTTATCAGCAGCATCAGCTCTGACCACTTTATCTGCCACAACCTCTGTCGGTGCAAACACTCTTCCGCTTTGAGTAATACCACTGACTCCTGCGAGATTCTGCACAGTCGACCCATACGGCTCCAACTCTAACTTCTAACCATTGCAATAGACTTCGGCGCCATAATGCCATGGAACAGCGTTAGTGCTCTCGAATGGGATTGGCCCAGCTCTGGTAATAGTGATTGTGGGCGGTCGGGGCGCAGAATTAGTAATTGGTTGGCGAGGAATGGTGATGGTGGCGACTTCATCTACCTGCTTCAACACTACCTCCCCTGACACACTTCCAGCCCTCCGGCTGAACTGCAAAATACCCTCAGTCATCAGACTTTGGATACCTTCTACCAGTTGCTCACACCCATCAGAATGTGTAGCACAGCCCATGCATAAATTTCCGCATCCTGGAAAGAACCCTTTCTTCAATAACTTAGCTTTGACGAAACTAAGCGGCGTCTTTAAGTCTTTGACATCAGTCAACAGATCTGCACTCTCTTCTTCGATAATGGCGTTCACTTCGCCTCCCCTATGATTAGGCATAGGGTTTTTTGTGACATTGGGCACATTATCGGAAAAGTTTATAACTTGGCATCTACCAGGTCCTGCACCTTGTGCTTAAAGGCTTTGCAGTTCTCGATCGTATGGCCTAGTGCCCTTGTATGGAAATCGCAAGTGGCATTTGCGTCGTACCCCGGTGGTGGTGCCCCTGTCAAGGGAGCCATCGTCCTCTTCTGAACCAACTGAATCTGAAGCAAAGTCTGCAAGAGTTGCGCATACGACATGGGTGGTGCTTCGAAGTGACGGTTTGCCAAAGGAGCCCGATTCTGGTACTTTCTATATCCCTGCTGATTCTGTTGTTGCGGCTGCTGCTGCTGCGGTTGCGGAGCTGCTGGGATATTTATACTGGCTATCTGCTGCTGAGGGCCCTTGCCCTTTCTCCGAGCGTTGGTGACGGCGCTCGCATCTCCTTCTCGACGTTTACCAGCATAGGGTTTCTTTCCGCCTCCTCCAGCTGAGGATGATTCACCTTGGATTTTTCCGATCTTTATACCATTCTCGACGTGCTCGCCCATAGTGATGAGAGCTGAGAATGTCCCCAACATACCGCTGACTAACTTTTCATAGTAGATTCCCGAGAGGGTAGCAACAAACATCTGCACGAGCTCGCGCTCAACCATCGGCGGTTGAACACGAGCAGCCAACTCACGCCACCGCTGGGCGTACTCCTTAAAGCCTTCATTATTTCTCTGTGAAAGGTTCTGGAGCTGGACTCGGTTTGGGGCCAAGTCACTATTGTACTGATAGTGGAGGACAAATGCTTCAGCGAGATCTTTCCAGGTGTGCACGGTAGTGGGCTCCAAGCCCATATACCACTCGAGGGATGGTCCAGAAAGACTATCTTGGAAGAAGTGCATCAGCAACTTCTCATCGTCGGAATAGGCAGACATCTTTCTATAATATGATCGAAGGTGGACACGAGGGCAAGTAGTACCCTTATACTTCTCAAAGACAGGTACCTTGAACTTAGGAGGTACCTTGAAATCAGCAATTAACCCCAGCTTGGACATATCAACGCCCAATGCATTCTGATTCTCAATATCTCTCATTTTGTCTTCCATTGCTTTGAACCTAAGCCGAGCTTCAGCATTCAACTCCGCTTCCGCACCCCTTTGAGAAAACACATCATCCTGATGATCCTCAAGCCACGGTTGAGGCACCAACAGATTCCCGACGCCAGCATTGCCGTTGACCGGCCCGATGTTGACATTAGCTCCCAGACTACCATTGCCGATGCCTGTCGCATTGAGTCTGATATTGGCCATCACATTGCCATTAGCACTGCCGTTGCCCCCGGCAACAGGAACAACATTCTGCGGAGTATCAACTGGAGGAGGAGTAGGTACAGCCCCGCCATGAAGTATGCCGTTACTATCAATCCTGGAGATCAAAGGTTGAACCAAAGTCCAGAGCTGGTCCTGACCATTAGCGACTACCTGCATTAGTTCCATAAAACGATCCATCCGTTCACAGAGCTCTTGGACATCTGACTGCACCTGATCCATGATCCTCGTCTGATTAGCTCGAGTTGAATAACGGTGAATGAGTCTCTGATCAATCCTGGTGACCGGAAACAGCTTGGAACCTGTGAACCTAAAAAAACCTGCAAACACTAGAGGTTAGGAAAAACAACAAGATGTACGCCATGCAAATGCTTTATGCAGATGCATGCGTGTGTCTGTGTGCTTGGGAGATTTCCCCCGATCCTAGTGCCTTAGTGCCAGTGCTGATAATAATAATAATAAGAAGAAGTCCGAGCCCAATCATGGAAACATCAATCTCATATATATATGGAAAGGCCTATCAAGGCAGTACATAGCATCAGCAAGTACAAAACAGATCAACAGCGTGACCTCAGCCAACAAGTCTGGTGATGGTCAGCATACAGCAAAGATCAAAACAAAAGGAATACAACTAGTCAAGCATGGCCACGGGCGCGGTACTCTGCTAATAACTCCTTCGTCTCTGGATGATCTGGAAAAGTGAGCAACCCCTCGACGAGTAGTTCCCTCTGCACAATAGTATACTGAAGTCCTTGAACTGAACTTTCCCATGCTCCTTCACCGAAGCAATCTTCCAGTTTCCTCTTCTTAGACTCAAACTTCAGCTTGCACTCCTTCAGGTTGACAAGGGCTTTGTTGAGTTGGCCTTCGGCGGCGTACCTGCGGGCGGTTTCTTCATCAAACCTCCGCTCACTGTCCCTCAACTCGGCTTCCAGCTTAGAGATCTGCAGCATCAGCTTATCCTCTCGCTCCTTCCTGGTGGCCAGGGAAGCCTTCCAGTGCTGGTCGAACTTAGATATCCTCTGATATGCCTCGTCCAAATGCTGCTTCTTCGTAGCTAGTACGTCATTAACAGCCCTGAAGTCTTGACCCAAGCGTTCGCGATCAGCTATCTGCTTTGCCAAGTCTGTACCCAGTTGGTTCACCAACTCTGTTTGCTTTTTGAAAGCATGGACGGCTTCATTCCTTTCACTTCGAAGCTGAGCTAACTCCTTCTCCAGTTCTGCGTTCGCCCGCTTCAATTCATCCCACTCAGCTAATACCTGGTTGTGCTGAAGAATGGACACAGTAGTAGGTTCTTCAATTGGTGGAGGACTCTCTGGTCTGGCATGAGGAAATGGCATCCCTATAGCGTCAGCTCTGGCTCTGATCCAAGCTGAATAAGGAGGGTAGGCTTGACTGTTGCTCTTTCCCAACAAAGGCTTTCCTCTCTTGCTGATACTATTCCACGCACGCTGAAGCTTGGACAACAAATCCCCCTCTAAAGTACCCGTGAGGTACAGAGATTCCTGTACCTCTTCCTCCTTCGGCGGAGTCCTCAAAGCATATGCGAACTGACGAACTAGCAACGACGGATTGTAGTTGATGCAACCCTTCCTACCTATCAGTGGTACATTAGGAAACCCACTACAACTGAAGATCACCTCAGTACCTAACCTGTCTCTGTCAAAGAACCAATCAATATCTTCTGCAGACAAACTCATCAGACGCTCAGGCCACTCGGTTGTGGCTGCAGACAAGGCGAAAGAACCCCTCTTGGGAAAATGACTATCAAACCATTTGTATAGCAAAGGTACGCAGCATGAGACATTCTTCCCTCTCCGGTTCTCATTCTTGTAGTGCACTGAGTGATAGACATCTCCGATTAAAGTAGGGACTGGATTCCCCGAGGCGAAGATGTGAAATGCATCAAAGTCTACGAAATCAGGCATGTTGGGAACAGGATAATACCATAGATGCATAAAGCGAGGATGGAATTGAATGCGTCCCAACATCTGTCCTTAGCACACTGCTGAGCCTTAGCTACCAGAAACTACAAAGAGAACCCAGGAACCTTGTTCCAACTAGTCACTACTAACTCTGAGGCGTCCAAATGGAGTGAAGAAGCTAAACCAGCCAGATCAGGCTCAGCATCCATATGGACAAAAGGCATCTGCCTTTTGATAGGCACACCCAACAAGTCAGCATACTCTTCCAGCGTCGGCGCGAGAACGAAGTCCTGAAAAGTGAAACACCTCAACAGAGGGTCATAGAACTGCAACAGAGCATGTAACCCATTCAACTCGAACGTAGAAGGCTTGCAAACCAGACTGAGCAACCTGCCATAAGACTTCCTGAACCCATCCTTCACAGAATCACCTGCTAGAGCTATCAAACCAGTCAACTTCGACACATTAGGGGTCGGGAACTTGTACGCAACAGTCTTTCTGAGAGAGGCCATAATAATACAATAGGAGGCGAGAAATCCTGGACTGGGGAAACGGTACCTGCAACACAGACACGCGTTAATGAAATGCAAATGTCATGCGAACTAATGCAAAATGCAGTCATGCAATAATATATCCGGATAGCCGCTGTGGAGATTCTATGTCAACAATCACTGATGAGAAGAAAACCCCGGTGTAAGACCACTGATCTGATCTACTAAGAATAACCATCTGATAGGACGATATACATAGGATCAAAATTCTGCTCTGTCGAGAACAAATGTCTGATAATAAGGACCTCGGATGTATGATCAAGAAATATCTGCTGATGAAGTCTTCAGACCCCAAATCAAAATCTACCCTATCAAGAACAATCATACAGCTGCTGACGAGATCTTCAGACCCCACTCAAAATCTGCTCTATCAAGAACAAACAACATCTGCTGATGAGATCTTCAGACCCCAGAAATGTGCTCTATCAAGAACAAACCACTGATGACAATACTCTGATCAAACCTGCTCTATCAAGAACAGACATACACCTGATGATAAGATCCTCTGATCAAAACCTGCTCTGTCAAGAACAGACAAATCTGATGATAAGATCCTCTGATCAAAACCTGCTCTATCAAGAACAGACAAATCCGCATCTGAGAACCCTGGTACCAACATAACTGATCCACTGTCAAGAAAACCAGGTAGTCTGAAGGTCAAGGCTTCCTGCAATAAACTTAATCCCACTCACAGGTATGGACCTAAACTGACTCACGGTACGGCATCCTATGCGTTCATCAGCGTTACAGACTTTCAAGAGGGGTGATACGATACCCAGAAGGTGTGGCATCACCAGCTCATGAAGCGGCCTCACTTAGCTGAATCACAAATGATCGGTCCCCAGAGTCGACAATCCACCAAACCAGCAACCGTCTCAACCCAAAGGGTTGAAAGTGAAGCCAACCGGATGAACCTCGTCTGAGCGTGGATTTCATGAGACACTAGTGCCTGCAAAGCAAGCACGCGCCCACTAATTTCCACTCTAATGCTATGGTGCACTCAAGCCTGGGTCTGGCTTCTCACTCATCAGAACTCCCATCCCACAACAACACAAATAATCATATTATACTGAAAATAAAATGCGGGAAATAAAGTGCGAGAAGTAAAATGCGATAAATAAACGCAACCCAACATGTAAACATACAAGCGGTAGGATTGACTCTCGCAGAGAACCGTTGGAGTCCCCAGCAGAGTCGCCAGCTGTCGCTTTCGCGAAAATAAGGTGCCGGCACAACAGAAGAGTCGCCACCTTTCGTTATTTATCCCTCAGAGCGGGAAAGGAAACGATCGGAAAAAGCTAACGAATAAGGGTAAGACAAGGTCGTCGCAACCATTGTCTGGGTTCGGGAGTCAGTTACGCAAGGGGAAGGTATTAGCACCCCTCACGTCCGTCGTACTCGACGGGATCCACGCTTGTTTGTTTACTTGGACGGGTTGGTTTTATTCTATCTACCTATCAAGGCTGGCTGAAAAAGAAAAGAAAAATGACTCGGCAAAGCGTCGCACTTTATGCCTACGTATTCTCATCAGAGAATGAGAAATCAGAGTCAACGTAGTTCGGCCTACGAAGGGTTATGGGGGAAGGTAGCTCGCCAAGACTTCGCAATCTTGTGCCTACGTACTCTCAACAGGCATGAGAGATCAGAGCTCACGTAGTTCGAGAAACTACGGTTTATTTCCTGTTTTTTACGAAAGAAGTGTTTTTTATTGTGTTTGCGATTTCAACCGCACTAGAGACTATGACCTGAGAGTGAATGTGTCGCATGTCACCCAAAGGGTACCATACTAAACATCCAGACTATGGAAAAGAAGCTCTCCCACAATCCTTTCTCATATAGCTTAAGGCTTGTAACGTACGAAAGAAATCATTCATGATTACTGTATCTTAAACTGTTTTGAGATGAGAAGAGAACAGGCCCAACTAGGAGGGAGACTATCAAGTCCTACTGTTGTCATGCCATGGATTCATCCTATGGTTGAGGTTTGAACAGGGAACTCCTAGAACTTGTCATGCATAGGTTTCAACCTAAGATTCTATCATCAAATCCTTATCAAAGGAAATGAGAGTCCTAAGGGATCATGTCAATGATACACCAAAACAGACAAAGCATCAGCTTAACAGTAAAATGCATGCAATGCAAGTGAGGGAGAAAATGTGTCTGGGGCTTCAGCCTCCACAAGCTCGTCTCGACCTCAAGCCAGTCATGAAATAACAGTAATCATACTGAAACATAAATAACATGCTACCAAGCAATAAACAGTAAACTACAATCATACAGATAAAATGAAATGAAATGCCATCAGGCAAACAAACC
This sequence comes from Lathyrus sativus, assembly GCA_963859935.3. Lineage (NCBI taxonomy): Eukaryota > Viridiplantae > Streptophyta > Magnoliopsida > Fabales > Fabaceae > Lathyrus > Lathyrus sativus. Next base: position 85,291,841 of record OZ012735.1, on the reverse strand, counting down.
ACATGGGCAAGGGAGCTGGGCTCTACCGAATACCCGCAAGCAAAGCCACGCAATAACAATACAAGCAGAGGGAGCAACTCAACCTCTAATGCAATCATGCTCCTAGATTCTACTTATTCTAGATGAACTTATTCTAATGCAACAGACAAATCAAGCAAAACACACAATACATAAAAGAAAACACAGAAGAAAGCCTCAGCTCCTCCAGCAGCAACTCAGTCTTCAGACTTCAGATATCAACTGCTTTCCAGGTTTCAACCCTACAACATGAGTATCAATTCATCTTCTCCCTTAAGCTTCAGCTTCTTTGATCAGCTCCATCTTCAGGCTTCACTATCTTCAGGGATCTTCAAGTATCAACTTGATCTTCATGCTCTTCAAGCTTCAGCTGGAATGGAAGTCTTCAAGGATTCATCCTCTTCAACAATCTCCAATGAAGTCTTCATCTTCATGCTCAGGCTCTGACAGCTCTCAAGACAATCAAATAGAGAAAAATCACCTACTGGATAAGCTAGGGGATATTGAACTGCTTATTTGATCACCAAAGGTGACCTATAAGGGTTCAATATCAAGTGAAGGGTTCCCTCAAAAGTTCTACCCCCTGGGTATAGCACTAATCCCTCAAAATTTCCCTCAAATGATACTATCCATGTTTGAGAAAGAAATTATCTACATCTAAGCTCTTCCTAATCCTAACCCTAAAACAACAAAAAGAAAAGAAGAACAAGCTCCTCAAGTTCCTCCATGCCTCTTCCAATCTTCTATTATGCTCCACTAAACTCCACAATGAGATGCCAAGCTCCTCAAACCAAAGGGAAACCCCAAAGCAAAGCAAACTAAACAAAACTTGCCCTAAAGGCCACACAAACAATCATTTAATTCAAAAATCAACCAAAAATAGTATATTGTCATATTAAATCCTAATATAAATGCTAGGGGACCCTACATAACTACCCTTAAGTCCCATATATTCCCCATAGACTAAATTGCCCTAAAAACCTAAATCTAAAATTGTTATTGACCTATGTTAAAGTTTTAATCAAATTCTATACTACCTAGAACTACCTAATTAAAACTACCATAAAAATTATCACAAAAATATGGCATTAAATCAGGGGGAAACTAAGCCATCCATCTAATTATCCTAAAAATATTGAACTCAAAATCCTAAGGGAACTACCCTAATTAAAATCTACAAAATCATGCATCAACTAAAAGAATTAAAAAAGCAATTAAAAGTAAAAATATGCAAAAAATATAAAAATGAAATAAAATGGCTATTTTATGGTTTTATATTTTTCTAGACAGAAAATGGAAAATGGGAAAAAAAAGTCTCATTAAAAAATATCCATTCTTCATTTTTATATGAATTTTTAATGTTTAAAGAAATTTGGAGAAAATTATAATATGAAAATGATGAAGGGGTATGAAAAGCAATAATATCCAATTGAAAATGATGATGGGCCCAGAAGGTGGGGTGCGCATAGCAAGGCGCGCCTGGGCCCAGCTTCTATCAGAAAAATCATAAAAAAAACTAAAGAAAAAGATGGAATAGCGGTGTAAATAGCAGGTATACATAGTGCATTTCCAATTGGGCCTTGGTATGGGGGGTGGGGAAAGCAACATTCGCGTGAGGCCCATGCTTGATTAAATGGAACACTGCGTTCCAGGGTCAGAATCTCCCTCCCTTCTCGCGTTCGAATCTCAGCCATCCGATGGTTCCTTTGGTCAAGTGGTCTTACACAGATCCAACGGTCCCCATGTCTTCTTCAACCTTGGGATATTAGGGTTTAGAACCACCATGAAAATGCAAGCTTCATGCATGAACTTTCCACCACTTGTATGACCTTAATACTCCATCAAATGCCACGATCCAAAAACCAATCTTGACTAGAATTTTACGTAGAACACAACCATGCCATTGGATTTCATTGAAACACCCTAAATCCTCCAAACCGAATGGTACAACTCCATGAATCCAAACTTTCTTCAGTTTTCGACCATCACAAAACTCAACAATCTTTATATATAATTAATCCTTATGCCATGCTGATTAAAACCAACCAATTATCGTGCATTATGACCCCCTAAGTCAATCATTCTAACTCCATCAAGAATCAACCTCCATTAATGAAACCTCACTAATTGATATTAAACTCATCCAAATGAATCACCTAATGGTCTCTAATGGTTTCACAACAAGAACTAACCCTAGCCATGCCTAAATGAAAGTGTGGAAGTGATTTTACTTACCTTGATTCTTGCAATGGTAGGTGTTGAAAAGCTTCGAATCAAGCCTTGTAGCTCCTCAAGGATAGTCTTTAGGTGATGAACAATCCTCTGCTTGCACAAGATTTGATGGAAATGGCTTGTATCTCAAGATCCAAGGCCTTTTGCTCTCTTGCAACTTCACTTGGAAAGCTCTCAATTCTTCATCAATGGGGTTGCAAATCAAGATGAATACACTCAACAATGATTGTAGAGAAGATTTGTGTGGAAAAATGGAAGGGTAATGAAGAGAAAAATGAAGTTTCAATACAATTTGCAAAATGGAGAATTTTGGTTCAATCTCTATTCTCTACCACCATTAACATCAACAATCACCAACCTTTCACCAATGGAGATTGTAATCAATATATAGACTGATTTAGAAGGGTCTAGAATCATCTAGATCACTCTAGTAGGAACTTGAAGTTTCATGACATGATACTTTGCATTTCAATTCTCACCACATGATATATCATGACAAAATCCCTTGCAACTTGGGTAAATGACTTGAATATATCCTTACATGAGAATTAGGACAATATACAATGCATATTTCCCTTATTCATTAAGCTTTTTCTTGTTTTGGTTTGGTATGCCATTATGCAATCAAGCAAATTACAAAGCAACCCCAAAATTTAAGCCTCAAATTAAAATTATGGCTGAACCATTGTTCTTAAAATGTCATTTGGAGTCAAAATGACCTATCATATGACATGGTTAGGGTTTATAGCTTGGATTTTATGATTTTCCATTTCACTTGAATTAACTTATGCCTCATTTTTAGGCCATTTTTATCACTTTTTGCTATGAGCCTTTCCAACATATCATGACCACCCTACTAGCCTTAAAACATCATTCTAAGAAACTTTGATGTTGAAGGTTTTTCCATTTGAAGCTTGGAAGTAGGAGATATGGCCATATGCTTGAAATGACCTATAACTTCCAAATGACCAAAATGCCCTTGGCTTGTCAAAGCCATAAGTTGAGTTCTATAAATCCTATCAAGGACTTCTAGTAATCTCTAGAAAGCTAAGAAGATGCTATTCAACATTCATGTTTACCAAGAGATCATAGGAATCATCCTACTAGGGCAAAAGTTGTCTGCAAGTTGGGTGACTTTCAAGGACCCAGATTCACATACCTCAGATGACCTGTAATTTGTCAAAACCATAACTTAAGCTCTGCAAATCCTATCAAGGACTTCTACCACTCAAATCAAAGCTAAGAACAAGTTCTAGAACATTCATGTTGTGGGGAAGATGATATGAAAATCACATCTTGAGCTAAAACTGCCTGGAAGATAGGGATCAAACTAGGGGATTTTACACTGTCAGTCCTTAGAAACCCTAGCTTGAAACTTCTCAAAATCCTCAATCATGATGAGTTGGTCTAGGAATCATCCTTATAGTATCTCAATACATCATTCCATGATCACATGGCCCTTGGATTAGGTCTCAACCTTCTCCAAATCTTCAGTTGACCTAGGGTAGACCCAGTCAAAACCCTAATTCTACCATTCATGGTTGAATCTTCTGAATTCTTGTACAATGACCTCTCTGGGCTTCATGATGGCTTTCAAGACATCTCATAGGCTTTCTCAAAGCTTCAAGTTCACTCTCATAGTCTCAGAATCATCTAAGGAGCACCCACAACTCTCAAGTTATGAAGCACACAACCTTGGTTTCAACCAATTCCTCTGAGGATTTCTTGAGCTTTCTGGCAAAGGTATCAACCTTCAAACACTTGATGGGTAAATAATTGTTGGTCAAATTTTTGGGTGCAACACCTAGACCTGGGTTCGATCCCTGAGGAGGATCAACCCTTTTGTTCTTTTTTTTTTCATTTTCTTGCCCGCGCATGTGTAAGCTGAGGGGCGTGGGTTCAACTCCCACCCCTTGCATTTTATTTTATTTTTACTTGTTGTGTTTTATTTGTACATTTTTACCTGAAACTTCAAAAATTCATATCTTTGTCATTTTTTATCCTTTTGAACCCATTCTTTTTGCAACATGCTTGTATTAAGGTCTATTTTCATGTGGTGTAAAAATAATACATATTGTTATTAATTGTGATGTCTTTTGTCTGTGTGGAAATCTGTTCATTTATTGAGATCGTTATCTTACTTGCTGTTGAATTCCCTTTGAATATGCTTGAATTTTCTTGTGAGATTTTTGCATCCCATGTTAGTTAACATGCTAAGGTTTGTCCTCCTTTGGTCGTCACCATAATCCCATGATTATTTTCCTCCTAAATCATGAGGTTAAACTAATTTATTTGTGTTTGATTGTCATCAATACATATTGTTGTTACACTAGATGCACCTTGAGTCTATGACATGTTTACTTTCAAATTGTGACATGTTTACATGGTTGTTATCTTCCTCATGTTTCAATCTTTGTTAATACTATGCTTCCATCTTTGTTAAGATATTTGATTACCGGTTGTAACCATTGGTGTTTGTTTGTAGTATCTGCTTATTGTAATATGCATGCTTACTTGATTGTAATCTTATTCATCTTGCTTATTAGTATTTCTTCCCCAAGTGATGGAACTTTTTAGTTCTCATCCAAGTTGCCTCTCTCTCTCCTTGCAAAGGAAAAGTCTTTCCGTTGACCCTTGGGTCATAAACAACTCATCTCTCCCTCGACTTCGTTAAGTCATTCATACACTTAGTTAAGTGGAACTTGTCCTTTATACTTTTCTTAAGTCTACAAAGCCCACCCTTGTTAGGAGTGCTCTTTCAACTAGAACTTAGGATAGAGTTTGTTAACTCTATATAAGAATCATCGTCATGATTACTTACCTCCCTTTTTTGAGTGTTCAACTTAGATCTAGAGATTTTCCTTAAACTCTACACAAACATTGTCATGTTTGTTCCCCTTTGAACCTTGATCATAATCAAGTGTTCTTTAAACCTTGTGAGGTGAACTACGATTGCTCTAATTCTATCCTAGTTAGGATACGTAGGCAGAGGACGCGACGTATTTGCGAGCAAACTTAGTGTACATATCTTTAGGTTTTAACCTACACCTTTTTCCAATCCATAGAAAAAACTTAGCAACCTAGCATACAAACAAACAAAAGGTTCATGTAGAGTACTACAGATGTTTAGGATGTGAAATACCTACCCTATGCATAACCAACCCCCGATCCCCGAATCTCTTAGCGTTGTTGTTACATCGCGAAAAGGGTTTTTCTTTCTTTAGACCTTTCCTTTGGATAAATTAAAGTCCGGTTGTGAATTCTAAGAATTAAAAGATTCAAGTTAATTCAATAGCTTGATATCATGATTCTCACCGCAACATCAGGTATACCAACAAATACCACCTTATCAACAAGCAAATCAAGGTTATCAAAGACTAAATCAAGGGTACCAACAACCTTGGAGGCCGCAAGAAGCCGGAACTTCAAATTGTCAACAATATCAAAATTACACTCAACCTCCACAAACTCAAAGTGCACCATCAAAGATGGAGGAAACTCTTACCCAATTTATGCAAATGTCAATGTCAAATCAAAAGAACACCGATGCGGCTATAAAGAATTTGGAGACATAAGTGGGCCAATTATCGAAACAATTGGCCGAACAACAAAAAAGGCCTTTCACGGCTACCGCTCTTCCAAATCCTAAGGAGCATTGCAAGGCGATTCTCACAAGAAGTGGTAGAGAAATTGACATGGGCGTAGGCGAGGAGATAGTGGAGGAAGAAGTTGTAGTTGAAAAAGAAAATGAAAATGTTGAGAAAGAAGTAGAAAACAATGTTGAGGGAGATTTAGTTGAAAATGAGAGAGTGTAAAAGAGTGAGGAAGAAGAGAAAAATAAGAGAGAAGAAAGAGTGAAAAAGTCTAGGAAAGAAAAAGGGAAAGTGAGCAACATCCCAATTCAAAATTTACCTTATCCACATGCTCCGGCACAGAAAGACAATGTGAGACATTATGCTCGGTTTATGGACATATTCAAGCAATTGCGAATCAATATTCCATTTTCCGAAGCATTGGAAAAAATGCCCAAGTATGCAAAATTCATGAAGGACATCCTTACAAAGAAGAAGCGATATATGGATTAAGAAACTATCATGGTGGATACTAGTTGTAGCGTAATCATTCAACGTACTCTCTTGAGAAAATAAAGTGATCCGGGACGAGTCACTTTGTCCATCACAATTGGAAATACTTACGTTGGCAAGGGGTTGATTGATTTGGGCTCTAGTATCAATTCGATACCCTTATCTATTGTGAAGCGGTTGGGATACATGGAGTTGAAGTCTACTCAAATGACATTGCAACTTGTCGACAAATCTACCACTCGCCCTCATGGTGTATCCGAAGATGTGTTGGTAAAGGTTGAAATTTTTTTTTCCCAATTGACTTTGTGGTAATTGATATGGAAGAAGATGAAGACTCTCCCTTGATTCTTGGTCGACCTTTTATAAAGACCGCGCGCATGGCGATTGAAATGGATGATGGTCTAATGAAGGTTAGAGTTCTAGATGAGGAGATTTGCTTCAATCTTTTTGAAGCCATGAAGCTTTCAAAGGACAAAACCGATTGTTTTAAAATTGATGCAACGGAAGTGGCGATTGAAGAAGTCAAGGAGTTGTTACAAGTTCCCACACCATTACAAAAAGTTCTTACCAATGCTCTTTCAAAAGTCAATGAAGAAGAAGAAAGAGAGATTGAAAAATGTTTGCGGGAGCTTGAAGAATTAGAGGAAATTCCACCTTTGAAAGAAAGGGTGGAAATTTTGAAAAAAGAGAACAATGAGGAAGTCAAACTTGAGTTGAAGTTGTTACTATCTCATCCTAAGTATGTTTTCCTTGATGAAGAGAAAAACAAGCTGATGATCATAAGTTCGGATTTAACCATGGATGAAGAAAGGAAATTAATTGTTGTTTTGAAGAAAAATCAAGAGGCAATGGGTTGAACTCTTTCTGACTTGAAAGGTATGAGTCCTTCCTATTGTATGCATCGAATACTCATGGAGGAAGATTTCAAGCCGGTAGCTCAACCACAAAGAAGATTGAATCCTATTATGAAAGAAGTGGTGAGGAAAGAAGTTGTCAAAATGTTGAATGCCGACATGATTTATCCTATTTCCGATAGTCTGTGGGTTAGTCTAGTTCAAGTGGTACCGAAGAAGGGTGGAATGACGGTTTTCCGCAATGAGAAGAATGAGTTGATTCCAACAAAAACTGTAACGGAATGGAGGATGTGTATCGACTACTGTAGGCTCAATCAAGCTACAAGAAAAGATCACTTCCCTCTTCCTTTCATGGATCAAATTCTCAAGAGACTTTCCAGTCAAGAATAGTATTGCTTTTTGGATGGATACTCAGGGTATAATCAAATTATTGTCAACTTGGAGGATCATGAAAAAACAACTTTCACTTGTCCTTTCAGAATCTTTGCTTATAGGAGGATGCCATTTGGTTTATGTAATGCACCAACGACTTTTCAAAGGTGTATGAAAGCTATATTCTCGGACTTGATTGAGAAGACGATCGAGGTGTTTATGGATGATTTCTCAGTTTTTGGACCGTCATTTGATCTTTGTCTGCAAAATCTTGATGTTGTCTTGGAGAGGTGTGTGGATACTAATTTAGTGCTTAATTGAGAGAAATGCAACTTCATGGTTACGGAAGGCATTGTGCTTTGGCACAAGGTTTCTTCAAAGGGACTTGAAGTTGATAAAGCTAAAGTGGAAGTGATTGAAAAGTTACCGGCATCTCTGAATGTGAAGGGAATTCGAAGTTTTTTGGGTCATGCAGGATTCTACCGAAGATTCATCAAAGATTTTGCGAAGATAGCGAAACCATTGAGCAACCTGCTCAATAAAGATAAGTCTTTTCTTTTTTATGATTCTTGTATGACAACTTTTGATTCTTTGAAACAAAGCTTAATAACTGCACCCATAATCATCGCATCAAATTGAAAAAATGATTTTGAACTCATGTGTGATGCGAGCGATTATGCGGTTGGCGTAGTGTTAGGCCAAAGAAAAACCAAAATTTTCCATGCGATACATTATGCAGCAAGGTTCTTAACAAGGCTTAAATTAATTATGCAACAACTGAAAAGGAATTTCTCGCAATAGTGTATGCATTAGAAAAATTTAGATCGTATTTGATTGGATCCAAAGTTGTGGTGTACACCGATCATGCGGCGATCAAGTATCTGCTTACGAAACTGGATTCCAAACAACGGTTAATTCGTTGGATTCTTTTACTTCAAGAATTTGATCTTGAAATTCGTGATGAATAAGGCTCCGAGAATTTGGTAGCAGATCACTTGTCCCGAGTTGTGAATGATGAAGTCACAAAACATGAGAAGGAGGTGAGGGAAGAGTTCTATAATGAAAAGTTGTATACGGTGAAGGTTAGACCTTGGTTTGCTGATATGGCTAACCACAAAGCCACCAGTTTAATGCCGGAAGGTCTAACTAGTCACCAGAGAAAAAAAAATTTGTCTGACGCCAAATACTTTGTCTGGGATGAGCCACATCTTTTCAAACTTGGTGTCGACAACATTTTAAGGAGATATGTATTTAAGGAGGAAGCCAAAGACATCCTGTGGCATTGTCACAACTCTCCATATGGAGGTCATTTTAACGACACAAGAACAACCGCTAAAGTCCTCCAATTGGGATTTTATTGGTCGTCCTTGTTTAAAGATGTGCATGCGCACACAAAAAGTTGTGACAAATGTCAGAGGATTGGTGGGATAACGCAACAAAATGAAATGCCACTACAAAGCATGATAGAAGTCGAGGTTTTTGATTGTTGGGGCATTGATTTTGTTGGTCCATTCCCACCGTCGTTTGGAAATGAGTACATTCTTGTTGCGGTGGACTACGTCTCAAAATGGGTGGAAGCCATAACTAGCGCTAAAGCATACGGGAAAACCGTAATAAATTTTTTGAAAAAAACATAATTTTTCGCTTTGGTACTCCGAGAGTGTTAATAAGTGGCGTAGGTTCACACTTTTGTAACACTCAGTTAGCAAAAGCTTTGGAACAGTGTGGTGTGCGACACAAAGTTGCTACACCATATCATCCGCAAGCTAACGAACAGGCGGAAGTATCAAACCTAGAAATTAAAAAGATTTTGGAAAAAACTATGTCTACCTCGAGGAAGGATTGGTCAAGCAAGCTTGACGATGCCTTGTGGGCCTATCGGACAGCTTTCAAAGCTCCGATTGGTCTCACACTGTTTAAAAATGATTTACGGTAAAATATGTCACCTTCCGGTTGAATTGGAGCACAAAGCCTTTTGAGCATTGAAGTTGCTAAATTTTGATCATAACTTGAGTGACGATAAAAGAAAAAGCCAACTTCATGATTTGGAAGAAATACGCCTTCAAGCTTATGAATTGAACAAAATCTACAAAGACCGAGTGAAGGGGTATCATGACAAAAAGATTGTGACCAAGAAATTTGAGGTAGGGAAAATGGTGTTACTATTCAATTCTAGGTTGAGATTATTTCCCGGAAAGTTAAAGTCCAAGTGGCCAGGTCCATTTTGGATTCGCAACATTTTGAGTTACGGGGCAATTACCATTGAAGACATAAAGACCAAAGAGAATTGGACAGTCAACGACCAAAGGTTGAAGATTTACCTAGGTGGTGATTTCGAGCGAGACACCACCTATGTGCCTTTCTCCGATCCGTGATCGCATCGGACTGTCGAGCTCCAATGACGTTAAAGAAAGCGCTTGTTGAGAGGCACCCCAACATTGTAAGTATTTACTACTTTTTGTTGTGTAATGGTTGTGCTTGTTGTGTAGACTTTGCTGAAAATGATTTGAAATGATAAGTGAAAAAAACCAAAACCTGTCATGTTCACCAGCACCTTCGCTAGGCGAAGCTCTCAGCGAACATGTATGCTAGGATGTTCGCAGTGCAAACAGAGCGAAACAAGTTGGGTATTTTAAATTCAGTGGGCCACCTAATTAGGCCCAAACCGTTTTTTATGTTTTTGCAGTCTTTAGGGTCTCCACACTTCACTCTCACGTTTACCACACTTCACTCTCACTCACATCAATTATGCCTCTCTTGCAAACCCTAATATTTTTTCTCACAGCCTCAAGCAAGCTCCTCAATCAGGTATGTTTCCCTTTCTCAATTCTTCTTTGATTAGGTTGCTTTAGTTGCAATAGAACATATCATTTGCGTTGTATAGGGTTAGAAGCAGAACTGTTGAATTTATGGTTGCATGCGTGTTTAGAACTGTCCCAAGCATGACAAATGTTGTAGTTCTTGAATTATTGTTGTTAAAATTGGATTGTCTTGCTTTTGGGTTGGAAACAGTGGGAAATTTCAAAAACACGCAGCTTTCACTGGCACCTTTGCAGTGCGAACTTGGAGCGAGTATTCGCTAGGTCTTCGCACAGTGAAGCTTGCACCGAACATGACAGTATTTTGTTTTTCTGTTCTAATTGCTGGACTGATCTGTTATATGGATGTTTTTGTTCTTCTATTGTGTTTTGTTTACAGATGGCATCCAGGTCAATTGCTTCCAAAAAGAGAAAGGTCGGTAGCACCTCATGGCCTCAACCTATCCAGTATGACACTGAGAGATTTGTGGGTCCTAAGCAAGTCGCTCGCTACGTGGCTTTGGAGAAGAAAAATATTTTTCCAGAGAAAAGTTTTCTAATTCATTTAGAAGGATCATACAAAATTTTCGTAGGACTTATAAACAGCAAGAAGTGGGACGTGTTGGTGACGCCAACCGACAGCTATAACATCGAGGTAGTGCGGGAGTTCCATGCCAACACACTTCCTAATGATGACGAGCCATTCACTTGGACCACAAGGGTATCAGGAAGACCAGTGAGCTTTGACAGAGATTCCATTAATAGGGTACTCGGAAGACATCTTAGCTTGGGTGGAGAAGAAATTGATGATTACCACCGAGATCTAAGACTTCACAGAAATACATATGTGATCTCCGATGCACTATTGGTGGATGGTAAGACTCTAGAATTGAACCCATCTGGGGCTCCAAGGCAGTACCATAGAGAAGACATGAAGCCTCTGCCTCAGTTAGTGTTGCTGTTAATTTTGGCAAACGTTAAGCTAAAATCCCATACATCGACTGTGTCGATCCTAGTGGCGCACTTGGTCCATTCTATTCTTACTAATGTGCAGATTGAGATGACTCGGATGATTGCCGATGAGACGCGGTCCGTAGTAGAGAGTGGATTGAAAGCGGGGGCGCGAGTTAATTTCCCCCTTGCTTTTCCTTGTCTCATTATGGCATTGTGTGTTCAGTCGAGGGTGAGATTACCTTCGTGGCGACAGGTGACTATTCCGGCCCCTATGTCGCTACTGCAAAAACCGGCGCCGGCTATGACAGAAGAGTCGCCACCGTGCGTTATTTATCCCAATGGAGGGAAAGGAAACGCTCAGAGTAAACCTAACGCAAAACAGGAAAGGAATGGTCATCGCAACCAAATTCCTGGATTCGGGAGTCGATTACGCAAGGGGAAGGTATTAGCACCCCTCACGTCCGCCGTACTCAACGGGATCCATGCTTATTTTCTAATACGGATTGTTATTCTATCTACTCTACAGGTTTGGGTTAAAAGGAAAAGAAAATGACTCGACAAAGTATCGCACTTTATACCTATGTATTCACGTCTGGAACGAGAAATCAGAGTCAACGTAGTTCGCCTACCTACGGGAAAGGAGGGGAAGGTTGCTCGCTAGGATATCGCATCCTATGCCTACGTACTTTCATACAGCATGAAAGATCAGAGCAAACGTAGTTCGGGCTACGGAAGACACAAGCTTGTCTGACTGTTTTGATTACCTTCAAAAAGGGATTTCCTTGATTAAGAGTCCAAGCGGACAAAAATGACACTTTGATGTTTGTTTTGAATCTTTTACGAAATAAGTGTTTTTGAGTCTGATTGCAACTTGTACCGTACTAAAGACTTGTGACCTGAGAGTGACTACGTCGCATGTCACCCTAAGGGTACCATACTAAGCAGTCATATTACTGAAGAGTGACCCTCCAGCAAACTTTTCTCAAATAGCTTAAGGCTCGTAGCGTACAACACGCGTCATCTTTATTACTGTGTTTTTGAATTGTTTTGAGATGGGAAAAGAGAAAGAAGCTCTAAAAAGCCTAGGGTTGAAAGGGAATAAAACTAACCTAATGTTGTCATGCATGGATAAGAATCCTAATGTCTGTCATAATTCCCTCCTGCACAGAGGAAATCAGAGATCCTAGGGGATAAACATAAAAGAAAGCAAGCAAATACAGTAAAATGCATGTCATGCAGCAATACAAGCGAGGCAAGGGAGTCCCACTCAACCTCGAATCCTGGGAAAACAACATGCAAAGTGAATTAACATTCACCTCAAACCTAGGGGCCGAGCTACACAAACCAACAAACAATACAGAAAACAAAAGCCACAGCAGAGAAGGCAACCCAAGCAACAACACCAATCTCAAACAGCATCTCTGACAGCAACAAATGATTAACCAGCAAAAAGTTGACAGCAACAACCTTCATCTTCATGAATAACTCCTATCTTCAAGCTTCAATAATCTTTTAATCTTCAACAAGCACCAAGCTTCACCAAGCTTCCCTCTTTAACAAACTTCAGCAGCAAATAGCTTCACCAAGCAGACAACCTCAACAAGCAGACAACTTCAACAAGCAAGCAGCTTAAGCAAGCTCAAACCCCAACCAGCAACCAGCTTCAGTAAGCTCCTGACCTCAACAAGCTCCTAGCTTCAACAAGCAAACAAAACCCTAGCTTCAACAAGCTACCACATCTTTTCCTTTACCAAGCTTCAACAAGCACCTCCAAGGGAGAATTATTCAACAAGATTAACTTGGAATGTTAAGAAGCTCAATGAAAACCAAGGGAAGTCACTGAGAACTTAACATTATGAAAGACTGGCATCCTCAAAGTTCTACTCTTAAAGCATGCCATTCATCCCTCCTAAGGAGAGATGTGACTTCTTTAAAAGGACTTTATATCATTGGATTGAATGGAGATGAACAATATACTCCATGTTTGAAGAAACAATTAGAACTACTCTGATGCTCTTCCTAAAACCCTAGTTTCCTTAAGCTCCTGACAAGCACTCCACAAGATGAGAAATCTTCAACTCCAAGCTCATTCAAGCTCTCAAAAGCATATTCAATTGGTCTTCATGATCATCCAAGCTCAAAAGCAACACCACCCTAGTCTAAGGGGAACTATTGAATTAAACTAGCCAAATTAGTTCATCAGAAACACCTAGAAGTTAGTCCTAAAACTAATTCTACTTAAAATACCAAAAGGGATTGTAAAATCCTATAAAAAATTCTAAGGGTTACTAAACCTCTTAATAATCTCTCATACAAAAACCAGGGGGCTAACCATTCATTTGGACCTAAAACTATGCCCTAAACCTAAAGGTATCATCTTAAAACCCTAATTCTAAACCACCTAATGTTCAATGCTCAAACTAGCCTAAAATTATCTCACAAAAATAGGATAAAATTACTATAGGTACATGCATTTCTAAGCTATCTAGCCCAAAAAGAATCAAATCAAACTCATACACCAATCAACCACAATAAAATCAGCAAGAATACATGTCAAACAAATTGAAAATAAAACCAATTAAAATGCAAAAAAAATAAAAAATGCATGAATTAAACATTTTTCAATCCTATTAAATTCTAAATATTCTAAGGAATTAGGGGAAAAAATCTAGCCTAAAAAGATTTATTTTTCTATATATTATGGATTTATTTCTAAACTATGTGAAAAATATGAAGAAAAAAAAAGAAAAATAAAGAAAATGAATAAAGTGGCGTGTCAGATAGCAATTGAAACCAGTTGAAATCCAAACTTGGGCCCAAGAGGGGGTGTCAATAGCGCGCATGACATAAGCCCAAACCAAAATTAAAACAACTCAGAAACTCAAATAGAAAATGGAAAAACGTTGTGTCAAATAGCAACTAATTCACGTTGTAATTTCCAATTGGGTCTGGATGGAGGTGTGGTTAGCAAGGGTTCCCTAAGCCCATCCAACAAGTTTTAAATGAAACGGAGTGTTTTGGTCTCCCTCTCAATTCTCTTCAGAAATTCCATTCACTCGTGGCCATTGGATCAAGCTTCAGTCAAAGGTCAAACGAAGATCCTAGGGTTGGGAGTCATCGTCCCCAAAACATTTGAAACTGAGGGGGAAACTCAGACGGTGGCCTGAGCTTGGCGCCACCGTCTTCTCCGGCATGGCAATCCCAAAATCTCATTAATCAAGCCAACAAAAAACCCTAATCCACTCCAAATTTCACCATGAGTTCAAATATACACTCCAATTTTATTGATTCTCCTCCAATTTTCAAACCCGATAGAAGTTGCAGAAAATTCATCCAATCTTGATCAACTCAATTCTTAAAATTAAAGGCCCTAGCATGAACTACAAGCTCCCCTGATCAATTCTCACCATTCATCCACCATTAAAACTTCAAGAACAAGGAGATACAAGCTTCAACAGAAAATGACATCACCCTAATTTGGTCTCTAATTGCTCCCAAACCTATCCAGAAACGATCCTTATGCACCCTAGGCCCTAACCACATGCAAGATTCTACTCAATTCTTCCTAGATCGTGAGGAATTTGAAGGTGTACATACCTGGAAAAATTGGATCAACAGAAGTAGCAAATGCTCAATTCAAGCTTCAAGACTCTTCAGACACGATCAGTGATGCACAATGAAGCTTCTTCAACCTTTAATTTGGCTTGAATGGGCTTGCAAATCCAAAACCGATTCTGAGTTGGAGTTGAGAAAATTCAGTTGCTCTCTATGATTCCTTGCTCGATCCTTGCCAAAAAAAACTATCTGAACCCAATGCAATGCTTATATAGAAGCTAATAGAACCCTCTAGAAAGTTCTGTAACGACCACATTGAGAAATTCAATTTCTCATTTTCCTTCAAAATCTCATATGCCCAAGTCATGCCTTGCTCTGTTTCAGCTTGCAATTTCACCTGAAATTCTCACCTTGTGATATTTAGAAATGAATTGAAATGGTATTCTCCTTGTTTTTGATCTTATGGAGTGTGATGGTTATGTTACTTCAATCTTAAGTAACCAAAAGGAACCATGTGCAAATGACCTCAAATCCAAAATGTGATATTTCCATCCTTTTTAAAACATGTTTACTGATCAAATTGGTATACAACATTGCTTGGTTTGGCCATGAAATCAAGAAATCACATTTTTGCCTTTTAAATGACTTTAATTTCTTCATTTAAAAACCATTTCAAACCAACTTCTCCTATGAGCCAATTCAAAGCCTCCTTGATGCATGGTCAAGGTTAAAACCCTATTTTGAGCAACTTTCTAGTTGAACAATTTTCCATCTGAGGCCTCTAAGTTGGAGATTTGGACCCATGATCATAAATGACTTATAATCACCAATACCCAAAATACCCCTCGATTGCCAAGATTATAACTTGAGTTCTACAAATCCCCTTGAGGACTTCTAGTACTCTATGGAAAGCTAAGATCAAGACCTACAACTCTTATGTTGGCTAAGAATCCATTTGAAAACTCCTTGAAGGGCAAACGTTTCTTGGAAGTCAAGTGACTTTCACAGATAAATTTCAGTGTCCTCTGATGACCTGTATTTTGCAAAGACCATAACTTGAGTTCTAAAAATCTTCTTTAAGACTTATAGTACTCTAATTAAAGTTATTGAGAATCTCTACAAGTTTCATGTTGGCCAAAGATCCATTTGAAACTTTTACTTTGACTTATGTGGCTTTGAAGTTGGGCACTAAACAGGGGATTTTACACTGAAACCCTAATTTAGCAACTTCCCACATTCTTGATCTTTCTTTGATTAACCTTGGCACAACACCACACATGTATCAACATACCAATTCATGAATCCTATGACCTCAAGGTAGGCTTTGATGCTCTCCAACTACTCAGTTGAATTAGGGTTGACCCAGATGAAACCGTAGTTGACTGCACCTCAAATGTGGCTCTCATACTTGAATCAATGACTTGCCTCAGCTTCAATAAGGCCCTCTAGACATCCCATGAGATCCATACACACCTCACATTCACATCCCATGTTTCTCATCCCACTGATGATTCTCAATATTCCTCAGGATAGGAGCAAAACCCACATGTAGGCACTCAAACTTCTCAAGATTTCCAATCACTTCCTGATGGCTTGGATGATTTCTCAAACTTGGATAACACCTCTTGCTAGGCTCTTCTCTTGATAGACACCCTTGATCCCTTGTTGGATGCATGTTATGCTATGATATGCCAATGATTGAACTATGTACATGATGTAACTATGCAAATGAAATGCAATGAAACACAAATCAGGCAAGAAAAGGTTGAGCAAATTTTGGGGTGCAACACCCTATTGATGACAGATATATGGACAAGTACTGCCGACCCAAAGGTTTCAAAGGGAGTTCAGCTGCTGCAGATACCGGGGCTACTGATGGCCCTGATGTTGCTTTTCACAGGCTTTTGATCCATTCCAACAGGTTGTATGCAATTATAACTGGGATTGGATGGCAGTGACTCAGTGCGCCATGGTTGATATACATGATTCTATGCAGGTACTTTAGCTGCAGTGTCGTGACCCCTCCGTGGAGCATAGTATGATGACTCGTGAGCAGTTCTTGGAGCACGCGAGCTGGCCTGAGGTCAAGCCTATTTTTGGAGAGCGGGCGGGTGCCTCTGGTCCTGATGGTGGTAGCGCTAAGGTGGAGGATGATGATGGTGGTGATGAGGATGCTGATGGAGAGTCCGGTTCAGGTTCTGAGAGTATGGAGGAGACCGAGTCCGAGGAGGACTGATTTTGTGATGTTTTGATTTTGTGAGCGTGAATTCGAGCAACTTCCTTTGGTCGTCAAAGTGAAGTATTTTTGTGCTTGAATAATTGCTTTTCATGTTTTATTGTATTGTTGTTTTAGATATTGGTTCTTGTACTATTTTAGGGGTGTTTTTTCATCCATGCATATTTTTATTAAGTTTAATTAATGTTAAGTTTATGTTTCAAAATATTTTGTTTCTCTTTTCAAGTGGTTATTAATATCTTGTGGCTGTTGAGTTTTCTACTAAACTTCTAGATTGATTGCTCTCTGGAAAGAAGTATCCAATGAAGATGCATCCGAGTTTGGATGGCAATGATAATATTTAACAAGTGAATAATGTCAAGGTACATGGTTACCTTTGGTTATAATTTTAAAATGCTTAAGAACTTTAAGCTTGTTGTAAATGAATATTGTTCTTTTGGCAACATTTTTGAATGAATGTTTCACTTAGGACTTAGAACCACAAATTGTAAGGAAACCTCCATTGTGCACTAAATGTTGGATTCTAGTAGACTTTATTGATTCATTTGATTCATACTTTATCTTTTATTATTGTGAATTTGTGGAAGCAATTAGAAATGATCAAGGCACTTGTTTTTATCGAGCACAACCAGTTCCAAATGCAACTTACCCGTGAGCAGAGAGTATTCGTAAACCCCTTGAGCCTAAACAGTGTGAATCTCAACCTGAAATTGTGCGAGATTCCAAAAAACTTTTTTCTTGAACCTTTGAATTTTGTATTAATTGTTATCTTTGCCTTAAAAAGTTAAGAGCATTCACTTGAGGGTTGAGTAAAATCTAATTTGGGGAGAATGAAAAAGAAGTATGGTAGGTTGCTACAACTCTTGAAAAAACAAGCAAGCATTGAAAAATATTGTTATGTGAATATGAATGTAAACAAAAAAAAGAGAAAAAGAATGCTTGCTTGGAAAATAAATTGTGAAAGATTGAGTTGTGAATTAAGAGTTGGGAAGGTTTTCAAATGAGAAACAAGTGGAATGAATTTGGGATGTGTAAATAACTTGTACAGTGAAGGTCTCTTTTGTATCGGCAATTTCGTTTCAATGGCCTTAGAAATGTCCCTTGTTTGTAAACCCGACCAAGCTACAACTGTAAAAGACCTTAGTGATCTTCTTGCTTCCATATTTTCATTTATGATCGTTAGATATTGTATGAATTAGATTGATTTTGGCATTGTTTGTTAGGTGAATGAAATTGTCCCCGCAGTTACAAACGCGTAATTTCTTCAATCCTTATTTGAAGAGGAGAGATAGGATGACTCATTCAAGATGACATTGTTGTTGATTGATATATATTTTTCATTGCTTTAAGACTTTAGTTCTTATGTGTTGTTTGATTCTAACCATTGGGAACCTATGTCTGGTTGCATTCCTTGTGATTGAGCCATTTAATTCAATTTCGGAGAAATCTTTTTCTTGAGCAAATCCTCTTGTTTCATCAAGAGGCATACTTTGCTTGAGGCAAGCAAAAATCTAGTTGGGGAGAGTTGTTAGATGCCGAACTTTGGCTATTTGATCTATCAAATGTGGGCATCTTTCACTCTTTTTTGTAAAGAAAGTGTTAGAATCACTCCTGCTTTGGTTGGTTTGCAACATTATGCGAAAATATCTTGGTTCCTTTGATTTGTGTGTTATTGTGCAAGAATTAGGCATGAAAAATTGAAGATTAAGACACAAGAAAGAGGACAAAGAAACCAAGTCAGCATGCAAACAATAGCAAGTTCACTGTGCGAACTTGCTAGTGAAGCTGCCACCAAAACTTCACAAAGTTCGCTAGGCAAACTATGTAGCGAAGGCCAGGAAACCCCATGCACTATTCACACAGAAATAAAAGAGCCCTAAACTCGCTAGGCGAAGGAGGAAGCGAAGAATTCGCTAGGCGAAGAGGTAGCGAAGAGCTAGCGAACACTCCCAGACTTGAGGCAGTAGGTATTTGGACAAGAATTCGTTTTGCGAAGTTTGTAGAGAAGGCTTCGCACTGCGAACAATTCTTTGCACAACAAACATATGGAAATTCGTCTGGGGAGTTTTCATAGGACATAGGAACATCAGGTACCATTTTGGTTGTTCGCTAGGCGAACAATTTGTTCGCACTGCGAACGTGACAACTCAGCAGCCCCTTCTATAAGTAGTATGAGCTACTTTTTGAGAAAATATCTAATATTTTGTACTTGCATTTTGAGAGGATTTTCAGACCTAAAAAACTCATTCCTCCATTTCTCATTATCTCTTAGCAATATTTCACTAAAAGAAGGTGGATTCCCATCCAATCTCGATTATTCGACTCAGATATTGATCAACCTTCTTCCGAAACTTGTTGCTTAAGCTATCATGGAAATGGTTGGCTAAATCCCTCTCTTGTCAAGGTTAGAAGTAATTAGTTTAGATTTTATGTATTCCTCTTGATCTTTTGTATGTGAACAATGTTGTGATCAATATATATATGAAGTTATTTGCTACTCTTTGTACATTTATGGTTTGAATTGCTTTAGACATGAACTTTCCAAGTCTTGACCTAATTTCGTCATCTATCAACTATACAAATTCTAGACATAGGTTTGAAAGTTGATATCCGCTTTGTATTTGTCGCTACTGCGAAAATCGGCGCCGGTTATGACAGAAGAGTCGCCATCGTGCGTTATTTATCCCACAAGAGGGAAAGGAAACGCTCAGAGTAAACCTAACGTAAAGAGGGAAATGAATGGTCATCGCAACCAAATCCTGGATTTGGTAGTCGATTACGCAAGGGGAAGGTATTAGCACCCCTCACGTCCGTCGTACTCGACGGGATCCACGCTTGTTTTCTATCTAAGGGTGTGTTATTCTATCTACTCTACAGGTCTGGGTTAAAAAGAAAATAAAATGACTCGGCAAAGTATCGCACCTTATGCCTACGTATTCCCGTCTGGAACGAGAAATCAGAGTCAACATAGTTCGCCTACCTACGGGAAAGGAGGGGAAGGTTGCTCGCCGAGATATCGCATCTCGTGCCTACGTACTTTCATACGGTATGAAAGATCAGAGCAAACGTACTTCGGGCTATGGAAGACACAAGCTTGTCTGACAGTTTTTTTTATCTCCTTAAGAAAGGGTTTTCTTGATTAAGAGCCCAAGAGGACAAAAGCAGAGTTTGAATGTTTGTTTGAGTTTTTTTACGAAAGAAATGTTTTTTAGTCTGTTTGCAACTTGTACTGCACTAAAGACTTGTGATCTGAGAGTGACTACGTCGCATGTCACCCTAAGGGTACCATACTAAGCAGCCAAATTACTGAAGAGTAACCCTCCAGCAACCTTTTCTCAAATAGCTTAAGGTTCATAGCGCACAACACGCGTTATCCTTATTACTGTGTTTTTGAATTGTTTTGAGATGAGAAGAGAAAGACGCTCTAAAAAGCCTATGGTTGAAAGGGAAACTAACCTAATGTTATCATGCATGGGTCAAAACCTAATGTCTGTCATAATTTCCTCTTGCACAGAGGAAATCAGAGATCCTAGGGGATAAAAAGCAAAAGACAACAAGCAATTACAGTAAACAGTAAACAGTAAACATGCATGCTATGCAGCAATACCAGAGAGGCAAGAGAGAAAACAATAGGCAAGAGGAGACAAGCTCCACCTCAAACCTAGAGAAAACAACAGGCAAAGTGAATCAACTTCACTTCAAACCTATGGGGCAAGCAACACCAGCCAACAAACAATACAGAGAAAAACAAAAGATACAGAGGAGGCAGCCCAAGCAGCAACACCAAACTCCTACAGCAAACAGCAACAACAGCTCTAAACAGCAAAGTTGGATAGACAGCAAAGTTGACAGCAAAGGCTTCATCCTCAAGCAAGCTTCTATCTTCAAGCTTCATCAAGCACGCTCCAAGATAAGGATTAATCATCAAGATCAAGTTATAATGTTAAGGAACTTAATGACAACCAAAGGAAATCACTAAGAACTCAACATTGCACATGAAAGGTATCCTCAAAGTTCTACTCACTTGGGCATACCACTCATCCCTCCTAAGGAGAGATGGAGCTTCCCAAGGAGGACTTCATGTCATTGGATAGAATAGAGGCAAACAATGCACTCCATGTTTGAAGAAAGAATCAAAACTAGGTCTAAGGCACTTCCTAAAACCCTAATTTCCTAAGCTCCTAAGAAACAAACTCCACAAGAGGAAAAGCCTTCAACTCCAAGCTCCAATCTTCAATCCCAATTATCTTCAATGAATCCAGAAGCTCCACCAAAAAGAACTCAAGCTAAACTAGCTCCAAAGCAGCCAACCAAACCAAACAATCCAAAGCACTCAAGAGAGGAAACCACAAATACAAGCCACTTGCAAAATACAACTAAAATAGAAAATGAAGTTGCGAAATTCTAATAAAATTCCTAGGGGAAAATACATGTTTGAACAACCTAGTGTAAAAAGATTGAAGCCTAAATCAACTTCTAAGTTATCTAAACAATTCCTACATTGGGATAGGTCAAAGGAATCCACAAGTTTGGGAGGGTCCTAATCTCAATACCTAAAACAGAACCTAATGTTGTTCTAAAAATCCAAGAAAAATGCTAGGAGAACATGAATATCTACCCTAAAACATACTAAAAAAATCAAAGCCAAACTCATCACCAATTGGAAGAACAAAATTCAGCAAAACAGATAGTCAATTATGCCAAATTAAAAGAAATAACAAAAATAAGAAAAATCACATTAAATTGAAAAATGCATGAAAATGCATTTTATTGATTTCAGAAAATCAAAAATTCTCTCAAGATCATGGAGGTATTTTTAAAATAATTTTATGATCAAGAATGAATTTAATATGATTTTTGGAAGCAATAAAGCATTTAAAATAAAACAAAAATGAATAAAAGAAATAAAATGCTGAAATAAAACATGAGCCATTGGATCTGGAGACTGGTCAAGCAATCCAACGCGCTAGAGCTTGCCAGCGCATTAAGTGAAACCCCTGCGTTTTGAATTAAAATCTCTTCTCCTCAGATTAAAACACAAGCGTTGGATCTTCAAGTCAGTCAATGGTCAAGGCAAGATCCTGTGGTCTACAACTCATCTTCTCCAAATCTCAGGTCATCAGAGTGGAGATCCAGGCTGGTGGTTGGTAGTGGCCGGAGAAGACTCCGGTCATCTTCTCCGGCGAGGGTACGTTTGCAGGTGATCAAACATCACTCATCCTTACATCAATCTCTCCAGAATTCCAACAGGAATTCAAATATCCTATCCATATTATTCAACTCTCCATGGATTTTCAAATTCGAAGCAATGTTCAGAACACACATCCAGTTTGATCAGCACAATTTGCAAAACTAATGACATAGAAATGTTCCTCATGTTTCATACATCAAATTGATCTATCCAAATCATGTCATGGCCTTAAGATCAGATCTACTCGAATCAAAACAGAAATGGCACCTCATGATCAAACATCACCAATTGCTTCCAAATTGATCCTAAAACGATCTATACCTTGTCTAGATCCTAACCACAAGTTCAATTCTAACTACATCATGCTAGTTCATGTGGAAATTTGAAGTTTACTAACCTGATGTAGGTCCACTAACAGAGATGCTTAGAGCTTGATTCAACCTCCAAAACCTTCCAGAATCTTTCAAGGATGCAAAAGGATGATGTTTCAACCTTCAATTTGGCTTGAATTGGTCTGAATCTCAAAACACGATTTCAATTTGCAGCTGTGGAATTTCAAATGCTTTCTCTGGTTCTAGCGCGAAATGAAGCTCAACCTTGATCTGAACTTGCTCTAATGAATATATAAGAGTTTCATGGGCTTTTGGATCCAAATTGAAGCCCAAAACAGTAGTTCACATTTTCTGGTTTTTTCATTCAAGTGCAATGTACCAGTCGTGCTTTGCAAGCTTTTCCTTGGTTCTAGAAGGTTCTCACACCTTGCACATGTCATTTGGAGTGAATTTGGATTGATAGAATGGCCTGTTATGCATTGTGTGATGATTTGGTCATGTAACTTTCAAGTGAAGCAATCACATGACAACTCTCAAAATTTGGCTTAAACTCAAAATTCTGGTATTGCCAATGCTCTTAGAATGTGATTTCCAATCATAAAATGTACATATTTGCTTGGTTTTGGTCATCTAACTCAAAAAGTCAATTTTCCCTCCTTTACACATTTGAATTTTTCCCTTTTTGAAACCAATTCAAACCAACTCTTGCTATGAGCTCAATCAAACCATCATGGCCTCTTGGCTAGCCTAAAAACCATATTTTGAACAACTTTCATGTTGAACAAAATTGCATTTGACAAGTGGAAGTTGGAAATTTTGGCCTATGCTTGAAAATGACCTATAATCTCACTTTCCCAAAATACCCCTGACTTGTAAACCTCATAACTTGAGTTCTACAAATCAGATGGAGGACTTCTAGTACAATTTATAAAGCTAATATCATGAGGAACAACTTTCATGTTGACCAAAAGTTCAGGTGAAACATCCTTCTAGGTCAAACATAGCCTTGAAGTCAGATGATTTTCACAGACAAATTTCAGAAGCATCTGAGGACTTGTAACTTGTCTGGACCATAACTTGAGTTCTATAAATCCCCTTGAAGACATATAGTACTCAAATTAAAGTTATTTAGATTCTATAAAAGTTTCATGTTGGCCAAAGATCCATTTGAAACTTTTATCTTGACTTATGTGGTCTTGAAGTTAGGCACTAAATAGGGGATTTTGCACTGAAACCCTAATTTAGCAACTTCCCACATTCTTAATTCTTCTTGATTTGATCTTGGCACAACACCACAAATGTCTTATCATATAATTCCATGAACTCCATGACCTCAAAGTATGCTTTGATACTCTTCAATTGCATAATTGACCTAGGGTTGATCCAGATGAAACCCTAATTGTCTGCACTTCAACTGTGGCTCTTGCATTTGACACAATGACTTGATTTAGCTCCAACATGGCTCTCTAGGCACTCCATGAGCTCTACACACATCTCATATTCACACCTCATGCTTCACATCCCATTGATGGTCCTCAGCTGATCAAGACCTCCCACCACCTCCTGATGACTTGGATGACTTCTCAAATTTGGATAAGATTTCTTGCTAGTCTTCTCTTGATAATAATCACACTTGATCCCCTGTTGGATGAATGATATGCCATGATATGCAAATGATAGAACTATGCAAATGATAATGCAATGAAACATAAACTAGGTAAAAGATGTTGAGCAAATTTTGGGGTGCAACAGTGTTGATCTTAATGATTATTGTTTCTAGTGTTATTTAGAGAGATCATATAACGATCGAAACAATAACATTCACGAAATTGATTTAGAAATGAATGTTTTTGCGAGGATATGAGGTTAGGTTGGTTAAAACTTTGTTCATATATTTGATCGGTTGGATACGTTTAGGACGGACTAGCGAACCCTAATCTTGACATGCTTTTATCAAACTTAGACTGAATTTTAATCCATTTTATTTCTTGAAAACTTTTGTTACGAAAATAGAAACTATTCTAAAAATCCCTTTTCTTAAATCATTAAACCGTTGAACGAGAAGCATTTATATTCTCATTAATCCCTGTGGATACGATAAAACACTACCCCAAAATACTTTCTAACAATGTGCTCTAGAGGATAATTGATCTTAGTGAGCCCTTGAGATGACTTGCCCCGGTATGAGCGTGGAAGCGACTTTACTCATTCTGACTGAGCATTAGAGGGATTCACCCTTAGTCAACATAACATCTGGGTGGCCTACCCCTGTTTGGCAGAGTCTTAAGATGATTCTCCTCTGATCAACGAACTTTTGGCTGATTCTCCCCTCTATTAACTGATACCTAAAGAATTGCCTTAGACTAGCTGATTCCTAGGCCGACATAGTCGTTGGATGAAAATTCCCCTGATCCATATGACTACAAGGTGCTCTTGATTCTGGTCAACCGTTGAAAGATCAAGTCCCCTTTGGCTGCTCCTTATTGGAATTTCCTTGATGCCAAGTACTAACCTGCAATTAAAAATATTTGTTTGCTAATGGTAATTTTAATGTGATGCTCATTCAGAGTTTTGAAAAATCAGTCATTATTAGAATGACGTGACAGTGTGTGACGAATGGACCATTTGTCCAAACGTAGTGCTGATTTTGTTAGTGTGAAAAATATAACAAGAAGAAGATTAGAAAATCTCTAGGAGTCAGTTTACGCAACCTTGTTGTAGTATGCTTTTTTAGGGTTGTAACGTGGTCTGGTTCACGGTTTCAGAGAAAAGGATTTATGGCTCAAATTTTATTTGTACCCACCTGTTCTCCTTGATGTTCTCCAGTTCTACATTTAGCTAATTTGGCACAAACACTTATACCTCAAAAGGATTTTGTGATGGTTAAGGAACCAACGACCCTAATAGCCTAAGAGCCAATAAGGTTTGATTTTTTTAGTAACAGTCACGCCTTTGGTCTTTGTGTTATGTAGTCACACGACCTGCTCTTGCTCGAGGATTTTTCTTTTTGTAATCCTTTTTTGTTTTACTTTTTTTTTTGTTCCCTAACTTTTTCCTGGACTGATCTTTGTTGATTTTGAATGTCCATTAGGATGTCCTAACTTTTACTTAAGCCACTCGTTTTCAAGTTTTGACTTAGCGGGCTTTCTTTCTTTTTCTTTTTTTCCTCTCTTTTTTTTTTACTCTTTTTCTTTTAAGGAAATCATGTGACACTGACTTTCTTGATTTTAGAAGAGTTGTGACTGCCTCATTCCTTGGTTGGTGAGGGATAACCACTGTGGTCTCACATCCTTGACCTTATGATCCGTGAGGAATAACAGGTGATGGATCCTCGAATGAGACACTCCTTTTTCCTTTTTGAAATTTGAACGCCCAGTCAAATTAGATGACGATTATCCTGCCCCTAGGTTAGATGTGAGGGTTTTTTCATACGAAAAGAAATTCCTACTTCTAGGCTCAAAAGTTAACGAGAGTTTATCTCTCTTATATCTCCGGTGTTTGGGGATTTGAAGGAATGTATGTACATCATCAACAGGGTCTTATTCGAAAGCACACCATCGTCAATTATGAGTATTCAATTTTCATCATCCTCCCTCAAGTCTTTGCTAAAGCAACAATTTGATAAAGTGAAGTGAATGGAAGAAACATGGATGCATTTTTTTGAAGAAAATTGAGCGAATGTGACATAATTAATTCAAAATATGCATGAACACTTCATTAATATTATCATTCAAAACAATAATGTTTAACAAACAAGTAGCACTTAACATGAAAGAAACTACAATGCAAATGATAAAAATGATCCAATGATTGCCAGCCTTGAGGATGTCCTCCTATCTGAACCACTGGCTTAAGGAGATTCCCCATGAAGTCTTCAAACTCATTCTTGGGAGAGGTTGATGCGCACCACCAAGTTCCTTCTGGAAAGGATATGTACCTTTTGTCAATCAACTGTTGCACTTTGTCTTGAAAGGCTTTGCAATCTTCAGTTTAGTGCCCCATGGATTCTCCATGATATCCACACTGCACATAGAAATTGTACCCAAGCAGGTAAGGCTTTGACACAAGCTTAAGAGACATGGGAACCACCAACGTGTTTTGAATCACATGCGGCAGAAGTTGACCGTACGTCATAGGGACTGGATGAAGAGGGGCGTTCCTTTTTTCCAGGTTGTTGCGAGGTCTATTCTGATTCTGGCGTTGATTTTGATATCCTCGACCATGTGCTCGTTGATTTGCATGGGGAGCAGTCCAAAGTCTTTGGGACAAAGCTCTAGGATAACACGGCGGTGGAAATGATGATTGCTGAGAAGACGAGGGACCATGAAGTTTTACCGGTGCATCTTGAGAGTACTCAACTTTTTCCATGGTTGCGTTGATTTCATCCTCTTCTTCCTCTTGGAAATTTCTGAGGGATTGAGTCTCACCGACCTGGCCGCTTGAGCCGTCTTGGATTTTTCCACTCTTCAGGCCGCTCCCAATGCATTCTCCAACTATTACCAGTTCAGAAAAGTTTGATGTCCCACTGCTAATCATCTTATCCAGGTATGGGCCTTGCAAAGTATCCATAAAAATGTCAATCAATCCTCTATCTAAAAGCGGTGGTTGAACACGAGCAACTAACTCTCTCCATCTCTAAGCATACCCTCTGAAGGACTCATTGTTCTCTGGAGACAAGCCTTGCAACTGCATGCGGCTGGGATCCATGTCAAGATTGTATTTGTACTGCTTCAGAAAAGCTTTAGCTAAGTCCAACCGAAAATTTCGTGCAGCTACCGAAAATTTCCAAAACAGTGATTTTTTTATCGGAAATTTTAAAATTTCTAATATTTACATTGAAATATGTACTAGAAATTTCAAATTTTCTGGTGTTTACATTGAATTGTATACCAGAAATTTCATAATTTTCGATACAAATCTCATACTTTATACTGGAAATTTGAAATCCGCTATCGAAAATTTTATTCTGTATTAAAAATTTCATACAAAATTTGGTGTGTTTTTCACCCGATGACAATTTAAAAAATATGAAATTTTGGAAAATAACAAATATAATTTAAAGAGTGACATATTAAATTCTCGAATTTCAAGTAAAAATCAGGACGACCCAAGCCAAATATTAGTCGTGAAGCATTTGTTTGCAATATCTTAAAATAAATTTTTTACTAAGTGATATAATTTCATATTATAAAGTTACCAAAAGATTTGGGACAAAAAACATGATGTGATTTGTGTGGCATGTTAATTTACAAGCATTCATGATTTTCATTTAACGATGGCATGTTATTATGATTCTACAACAGCAAAGTAAAAGAAGGGTCAAAATTAGGGATGACTAACCTTAATAAATAGCTCTCATGGAAGGAAAAAAAAACAGTATGATATATTGCTTCATCTCACATTCTCGAATCGCTATGAAACAAGTCTATCAGAATATAATTGGTAAACTTCCTTCAACTTTACCGACCATAATTTTAAACATGAAAATTTGGAGGTAGCTTATTTTGTTTTCAAACTATGATCTTGTAATTTAGAAGAAGTTTACCAATTTTTTAGAAAATTTAATATTTTTCTCAAACTTTAATTATTTTTAATAGCAAGTAGAAATAGAGGACAAGAGATACTACATTTAAAACGTGAAAATGCCAACTATATGGTCATTATTTTCATCTTATTCAATGTTTTATATTTTTTTCTTCTATATTAGGTCTTTATCCCTCTTTTTCAACTATATATTACTAGCTAGTAACATCACCCTAATTTGGTAGAAATACTTTGAACAAGATTATGATTTATCTATTAGTTTTTCAAAGACTTTTGACTAGTTATTTTTCAAAGACTTAATTGTTAATCTTTATTTGAAATATGATCAAGGTTGTCTTAATCTTAGCAATTACTAGTAACATTCATAGCAAAAGCAAGTCATTTCACATACACATAGTCATGTTATGGCCCTATAAATAAAGACTCATATTGTGCCTAGTTAAGCACAACTTCAAAAATCTATATCTCTAATATCTCTCAGATATGAAAAGGAACTTCAAGTTAAATCTTTTCATAGCAATAGCTCTTTGCTTTGTTGCGGTTGTGTTTAGAGGACTACCAGTACCATCCTTCACCTCAAAACCACAGCTTGATCCATTGTTTTACAGTAAAACATGTCCTCAATTGCCTTTTATAGTATATCAAATTTTATGGAATGTTTCTAAGACAGATCATCGAATGCCCGCGAGTCTCATTAGGCTTCACTTTCATGATTGCTTTGTTCAAGTATGTATATATCGAATCGTTTCTCAAACTCAACATTATCTATATGTATGAATGTGTCTAAGATCTTGTGTAAATGTTGATATAGGGTTGTGATGGATCGATTTTACTGAACAATACTGATACCATCGTGAGCGAACAAGGAGCTGCTCCGAATATCAACTCGTTAAGAGGTTTTGATGTTGTGAATCGAATCAAAACAGCGGTGGAAAAAGCTTGCCCTAATACAGTTTCTTGTGCTGATATTCTTGCGCTTGCAGCCGGAGTATCATCTATTCTGGTAAATATAATTGTGGCGAATTTGACTTCTATTTCTGTATAATCTTTATTATATATAATCTATATTGACAGACTCGAGGTCCATGTTGGACTGTTCTAATGGGAAGAAGGGATAGTGTAACAGCAAATCAAGCTCTTGCAAATCAAAGTCTTCCATCTCCTTCCTTCAATCTAACTCAACTAAAATCTTCTTTTGCTGTCCAAGGCCTCAACACCAATGATCTAGTAGCACTCTCAGGTATAATATATATACATGCATGCATGCATGCATGCAACAATTCTAAATAAGTATTCTATAGTGAAAATAGTTTATGATTTACTTATATGCTTTTATTGTAGGTGGTCATACATTTGGAAGAGCGCAATGCTCAAAATTTGTCGATCGATTATACAACTTCAACAATACTGGTAAACCGGATCCAACTCTTGATAAAGCCTACTTGAAAGAATTGCAGAAAGAATGTCCTAAGAATGGACCTGGAACTAACCTTGTGAATTTCGATCCAACGACTCCCGATATATTGGACAAGAACTATTACTCTGATCTTCAAGTTAAAGAGGGTTTGCTTCGGAGTGATCAAGTATTGTTCTCAACACCAGGTGCAGATACTATTGGCATTGTCAACAATTTTGCTAGTAACCAAAATGTTTTCTTCGAGAATTTTAAGAATTCAATGATTAAAATGGGAAATATTGGTGTGCTTACCGGAAAGAAAGGTGAAATTAGAAAACAATGCAATTTTGTTAACAAGAAATCTTCTAAACTGGATCTTGCCACTGTGAGGTCCGCAGAATCGTTAGAGGAGGATTTAGTTAGTTCAATCTAATGAATGGGTGTTACTTTACTTTAAATGTGGTGATTGGCATTTAATAATAAGTGATAGTTAAGTACATTTATGTCATGTTGTTTTGTGCTACGTGCTTTGTGTGTATTTCATATAGCCTTCATAATAATATCTTTTGTTTCTATATGCTTGCATGACTCGTATAAATTATTAATGTTAAAAAACTAATAGCTTTTCTTTTCGTTTGGGTTAAAAATTCAGGGAAAAAAATCCATAAGGGATACGTCTATAATCACAACTAATAATATTTTATGTTTTTATTTCTTTCATCCTTATTTTATTTTATTTATTATTAAAATTTAAGTTGTTTTAAATATCATCTGAAAAAAATATTAATGATATTCTAAAATTGTTATGATAGTTTTCATTCACTTTTTTTTATTTATTTTCTTTTTTACATTTTTTGAGCCATAACGAACTAAGTATCTTCTTTGTCTTTTCCACTAAATCAAACAAAATTTTATTTTGTAAGTCGAATAAAGTAAACAAAAAAAAAACTCAAATAAAGAAATTCAAAACTCATACCAACTCATTTCATTGACTTTCTTCTCGTATTTTTGTTACGTAAATACTTTCTCCATCACTGTATTAGAAATGTTATTGTTGTTGTTGTTGTTGTTGAGATATTTAAGATTTTTAATGTTATTGTTGTTTTTTAGACTCCATATTTAATATTGTTGTTTGTTGTTGTTGTTGTTATTGTTGTTGTTGAGATTGAATGTTTAATGTTATTGTTGTTTTGTTGAGATCGAATGTTCATTGTTGTTGTTGTGTTAATTTGTGTGTGATTTTGATTTTATTTTTGTACCTTAGTTTGATGAAAGCCAATAGATTAAGTGTAGAGTGTGAAATCGAGTGCATCAATTTCTTGAATTCGACAAAAGAAACCTTTTCGACAATAAATGATTTTTTTGTTGTCCTTGAAAAAAAAGCGTGAATACAAAAAAATGTGGAAAGAAGGAAAAAGAGTGATGAAATTTATCAAAATTATACGACATGGATCTAGCATGGTGAAGTGACAAAAAAAACAAATTGTGTTACATAGAGTTGAAGTTGATGAAGATATGAGTGATCACCTAGAAGATATAATTTGTGATATTCGAGAAGATTCTTTTAGGAGAGCCCAAGTGTATAATACTTTATATAGTAACAAGGAACCATTATTTTTGGGGTGCAAAAATTTCACAAATTGTCCATTGTGTTAAGATTGTTTAATTTGAAGGCAAAAAATGGGTGGGCGGGTAAAAGTTTCACTAAATTGCTTGAATTTTGAAAAGACAAGCTTTCATAAGATAACACGTTAGAGTGATAACCATGCAAGAACCCCCTAGATCCTTCGTATACCATCAGTTAGAGATCAATGACTCCACTTTAAGATGTGTAATGATCGAAACCTTCGATCCAAGAAATTGGATCACCGAATCGCTTACGGAACTTCGTTCCACCATAGATTCAACAATCTGCACCATTTTTGGTTCTACAATGAAACAGTGACGCCGTTTGTGAGAATTGACTTGCGATTATACGGTTTGTACGAGGTCAAGTCCGATTCTCAAATCTGAAATTCGAAAGCGTCTCATGTGAAAAAATTGATATTTCGCAAAGTCAAGATCTCAGATCTGCGGAGGTTAGATATATCGAACTCCGGTCCAATTAAGATCGATCGTTCACCTCGATCTTAAACCACCGTGAAGAGATGTCAAAACATGCCCTCAAATTTGGATACAAATCTACGACATTCCGATCGGTCAGGCTCAGCTTGAGCTTAGGCCGACGAAGAATCTTGACGTGTAATTTTTGTTGGAACAAAATTGGTTTGTCTCATATCCCTTAGGTTTTGATGAGAACAAATTATTTAAAAAACAATTGAATATACTAATGTTTGTTCAAGTGTGCACGACCATAAACTAAAATTCATATAATATCTAAGTATTGGTTCTGACTCTGAACATTTAAAGAGAAGCGTGAAGACCACACTTTAAAGATTTCATCTTACAAAGAGATCAACATCTAAATATATTAGAGTCTGATTGAGTCATCCTCTGAAGATTAGACTTTGGAGAAGTCTGCTTCTAATCAGAACCTGAGCTAGTTAAAGCATAAGGATTAAAGTGACACTTATAGGTCAATGTTCATATTTAAATATAGTTTATCACGTGAAAATTTAAGCTCTATCTTTTTTATAAAGTCTGTTAGGATACAACTGCTAAATTTTTTTGAAGCAAAGGTCTTTTAAATTAGGTTTCACCTATACTGATAGTTGAAATAATAAATGTTAGTGGTTGTTAATTGTATATTAGGGGTTGTTTTAGTTGTAGCTATGAACATTTTATTTTGTATTTTCAATCAACATAACAATATTAGGATAATATTACATTGAATGTGCTACTTTTCAATCTACCTTTGTGTCAGGAAGGTTGTATGACTTTTTGAAATGACAAATGTTAGTGGTTGTTAATTGTATGACTTTTTTACACAATTTTACAAGCTCTATCTTAACATATGTATGTTATGTTTATTAAAGCTTTTTATATACAATTTTACAGACTCTATCTAATTTATCATAATATTTTTGCATAGGTGCAAGCTTGTCGATGATGTTGGCTCTGTTGTAAACAACGATCTTGAAGTCAATTTTTTTTGATAAGCAAATAACATTAGAAAGAGATTAAGAAAATCTCAAGGCAACAGAGTTACAAACAACCCACAAGATTAGGGGAGTTACAAAAAGTGAAACGGAAAATTGAACCAATCGTATAAGCTACAATGCTTACTATCCTTCCTACCTAGAATCAACCAGTTCTATGATGAAACTTTAATATCGACAACAATGTCGTCTACATCGATAGTATCATTATTGAAAATAATTTTATTTCTGGCCCTCCATAAAATCCAGCAAGTAATAAACCAAATAAAGTTGATCTTGTTCTCTTTGCACCGACCCGAGAGACTAGATTTCCAGGCATTCACGTGACGGAGACAATTATCCTCAGAAATACTCCCTATATCGACCCAGATGCATATCTTATTCCAGACCAACAAGGATTTAGAACACGTGAAGAAAAGATGAGAAGTGTCCTCAATGCAATTCGAACAGAACGCACAATCCGTAAAAAGGAGGTCGTCAATCACCCGTCTTTTCAACAAGTTAAGTTTAGTAGGAATTCTATCAAGAGCCAACCTCCAAGAAAAAGTTTGAACTTTTACCGGAAGAACCGTTTTCCAAAGAACCTCCAGAAATATATCGCTATCTCTTTGAACACCGAATTCAGGAACAGAAGAAGAAAGAGCAGTGTAGAAAGAACTAACCTTGTACGACAAAGAGTCATCGAGAAGCCATTTCCAATTATCATCGACATTAATGTCTACTGTAATCTGATCCAAAGCAAACCTACTCTCTGTCCACTCAGGTTAAAAACTGGAGACCGGACCTAACAACGAATCTCTCAAGTTCCAGACCCATAAACCGTCTTCCCAGGCTCCCATCTGACTGACACTCGCTAATTTCTTGGAACAACCCTGAAACAGACGATGAAATCTACTTTTAAGCGGCATATCTCGAATCCAAATAGATTGCCAGAACGCCGTGTCACGACCGTCTCCAATAGTGCTAGTCGTGAACTTGCTGAAGTCCATATTAGATCTGATGATAGATAGAATATCCTTCATCCAGGATGAGTCGATTTTCGGGCTTCCAGCATCAACATAAATTTGCACCTTTAGACTCAAGTTATCGTATCTGAGGTTAAGGGTCTTTCTCCAAATTTCGTTACCGCCTCTTAGAAATCTCCACAACCATTTTGCTAAAAGGGCACAATTAAATTGGCCAACATGTTTTATACCTAAGCCTCCGAGCTCCTTAGGTTTGCAAATAGTATTCCACAAAACCCAAGATATGAATTTTTTGTTGGAGTTCCCAGCCCAAAGAAAATGCCTTTGAATCGCAATAATATCACTAATAATTTTCTTGGGGGCCTTGAAAAAAGCCAAAGGATGAATAGGCATGTTAACAAGGACCGAGTTAATGAGGGTAACTCTACCCCCCATCGACAAACTTCTCCCAGCCCAGTTAGAGAGCTTGCTCCTCAACCGAGACAGGGTCAGAGTCCAGAAAGAGATGCGCCGATGGTTTCCTCCAACTGAGAAGCCAAGGAAAGAGAAAGGAAGCCTACCAGATTTACATTGCAGGAAACCTTCAGCAGCAGAAAGAAATTCAGATTCAACTCCTATCACAAAAATGCAGCTTTTAGAGAAGTTAATCTTCAAGCCAGAACTCAGTTCAAAAGCACGCAAAATAGCCTTGAATATCCAAATGTTAGAAGTCGATGCGTCACCTATAAGCAGGGTATCATCTGCAAACTGTAACAGGTTCACAATGGCCTGACCGTTAATCTTGAATTCTGATAAAAGGTTACCGGTTGCCATCTCTCTAACAACACAGGCCAGCCCTTCAGCAACAATGGCAAACAGAAATGGCGCCAACGGATCTCCCTGCTTAAGACCTTTACCAATCCAAAAATATTTCGAGGGACTTCCATTAATAAGAATAGAAATAAACTGTTAAAAACTGAGCCACGAATCCATTTCATCCAATTAGCACCGAAGCCCATCTTGACTAGCATATCGTCGAGGTAAAACCAGTCGACACAGTCATAGGCTTTAGCGAAGTCGACTTTGAGGAGAAGACAAGCCTTGTTAAACCTCTTTGCGTAATCAACTACTTCATTAGCTAGCAGAACCCCGTCATAAATTTGCCGACCCGGGATGAAAGCTGTTTGGGATGGAGAAACAATTTTGTGAATAACCTTGCTCAATCTGAAGGCAAGCATCTTAGATATAACCTTAGTGATACAGCTAACCAAAGTAATAGGTCTGAAGTCTTCGAACT
The DNA here is from genome assembly GCA_963859935.3 of Lathyrus sativus. NCBI lineage: Eukaryota > Viridiplantae > Streptophyta > Magnoliopsida > Fabales > Fabaceae > Lathyrus > Lathyrus sativus. Next base: position 85,256,935 of record OZ012735.1, on the reverse strand, counting down.
GTTGGGGATTAGAATTCTTCGGAACCAGCGCTATGAATGAAGACGCAAACAACTTGGGCATAACTCATGTCTTGAAGAATTCCAGGATGCAGTTTGAGAAATCCTGACCAATAATATCCCAGCAAGATTTGATAAATCTGAAGTTAAAGCCATCGACGCCAGGGCACTTGTTTCCGTCGCAGTTAAAAACAGCCTTTCTCACATCAGATGGGGAGAAATCTGCTTCAAGGAAGCTAATGTCCTCAACACCAAGGCAGGTGTTCAGAATAATACCACTACTGACTTTAGCCTTCAGATGCTGCAAAAATTTATCCTTAAAGAACTTAACAGCTTCGAACTTAATATCCTCAGGAGCGTTAATAGTCCTTCCTCCCACTGTGATAGCTGAAAGGTGGTTCGAATGATTCCTATATTTGAGAGAATCATGAAAAAACATAGTATTCGAATCGCCGTTTTGCAACCAACTGATTATGGATTTCTGAGCCAGCATATTTTCTTTGATCCTCATGTCTCTCCACATTTTCTCCTGATGCCGAGTCATTTCTCTAATAACATCATCATCACACAAAGCTGAACCGTCGACGGAAGATAACTCCAGCTTATTGAACTCGACAATATTTTCCTCAATTTCTAACTCCAGCCAACCAAAAACATTAAGGTTCTAGGTTCTAAGATCTGATTTCAGGGCTTTAAATTTCTTGGAAAGGATGTTGCAGAACAACCCTGAAACATGATAGGAGTTCCACGATTTCGACACGAAAGGGATGAATTCCTTATGATCAAACCAGCAGTTGAAACACCTAAAAGGTTTAGGCCCCCAATTAACAAAGTTGGACTTCAACCACACCGGACGATGATCCGATATGTCACGATCCCCCACCACTTGGTTCTTCAACGAAAGCAGAGATATAACCCGATCATCCACCAAGATTCTGTCAAGTCTACTTCTGCTCTTACCAGGTAAGTCGGCTACCAAAAACCGGCAAGTCTGAAACGTTAAACTCTTCAATGAAGTCATCAAACTCCTTCATATCCCTATTGTTATTACCGCTGGGACCTTGTCTCTCCTCCCCGTTTTTCACCGAGTTGAAATCACCCCCAAAATCCAGCCTGCATCATGGAAATTGCTTTTAATATTGATCAAGTCTCTCCATAGCCTCCTCTTATCTGCTGGATTACACGGAGCGTATACGTTAATAACGACCAGATTGTGATTATTCCAAACTAAATGCAGGCCAAGAAAACCTTTCCCACTGAAGCTTGAGAAAGCTGAGATTCTGGTAGTGTTCCACATAGAAAGGATGCCACCTGAATTGCCTACTGAGTTCTGAGCAGACCAGTTCTTATCAACAGTACTCCACATGCTGTTAACAAAACCAGCTTCCATCTTATTACACTTAGTTTCCTGAATCATGCTAATATCAGCTTTGCCTCTCAGGAGAACTTGGGATATTCTCCTTCTCTTCACGGAACTACAACATCCTCTTGCGTTGAAGGTAACAATATTCATGGATCACCTCTAGCTACAACCTTCTTATTAAGGACAGCCTCTTGGTCTTCCATGTCCAGCTTCCTTAATATAAGCCCAAAGTTCTCTTCGTCTTCGCATTGAAAACCCTAAGCGTTAATGAAATTTCCCAGAGTAGATGGTATTTCTTCAATAGCTTTCCTGCATCTCGAGTTGCCTCTTTCCACGTCAGTGTCCGTAATCGATTCACAGCATAATAAACTGGATCCTGGACAATCTCTGGCCAGCTTGCCCTTCTTTCTTTCCTTCTTATCCTTAAACTTCGGTTCAGGTCGAGATATATCCGTAGGAGCAGAGTGAAGCAGAGTTGAGAAATACGAGTGGGTGTAAGGAATCTTAATGCTGTTATAAACCTCATGGAGTAATTTTTTCTTTTTAACTTTCCCTTTAGAAGCAGGCCCAGAACCTCCACCAGGCAGCCCACAAAAAGGAGGATGCAAGCACAAATATGCCTCCAAATCCCCATTACAATCTACCTCTGCTACTTTTGAGTTACAAGAAACCGAATCAGCCTCAACAGGAACGGGTAGAGTTCCTCTAGAAATAATCAGACCTGCAGGATTCACGAAGGAAGCCTCTCTAATCCCTGCACTTTCTACAACAAGGTCTGTGCTTTCCTTAACAGCAGAAACACAATCTGAAGCAGACAGGTTAACATCAATCTTTATAGCTTCAGGGTGAGGAGTTCTGGCTTCTGTCTGGGGAACAAAGGGAATGTTATCTACGCTATCTTCCTCCTCGTGAAACTCCCAATCAGCATTGAGTTCAGATGGATTTGTGGATTCTATTTCATCCGAGTCTATCAACTCATCAACTTCACCAGATAGGGGATCTCCTAATCCAGACGAGAATTCTTCGGAAATAGAGACGGAGAAGGAATGATTACTAACGACAATATCAACCTTAAAGTTCAGAATAGCCCTAAGACTTGTTTTAATCAGAATTCTAGCTATATCTAAGCTCTCTTTGTTCCACGTCTTCTTGTCGCATTTGACATAAGAACCCAGTTTAGAGGATAACAGTCTGAAATTATTCTCATTCCAGGCAACAAAGGGTAGACCAAAGCACCTAATCCACATTAATCTGTCTCTGTCTATATCCTCCAAATTCCATGTTCGAATGTCCTTGAACCAGATGTCCAGCCAATCACTAGCTTCTTTGATGAAAATCTCCAAGTCACCTCCAGAGGTATCTTCTAACAGACACAATGAAACTCCCAGAGGGGTAGCCTTAATACTAAAGAAACCTTCTTCGTACAAAAGCTTCTGAATATGGAAAGCATTTCCATCTTCCTGAACAGTTCCCACTATCATAATATTCAGTCTCCTTAGCCACTCATCTTCCACCTCTAGAATAGTGGGTTGAACAACTCTCTTTGCAGCAACCTCTGCATTAGGATAATCTCCCTTTACCACTATGGCAAAGGACCTAAGCATATTGACAGGTTTCTTAAGAATCCCATTTTGAGCATGTTGAGTTTTCCTCCATAAGACTTCGCTACCAGAATTAATCCTCTTGTTCTCCTTACTAAACCTGGGGATATTCACAAAGATCTTCTTGCCTTCCAGAACAATGCTATCAAGGTTACATGCCAGAATACGAGGGTCATGTACCTTACGAAATTTTGCGAAACCGAATCTGTTTCCTCGCTTATCCCTCTTAGCGGAGATGAAAACTTCTGAGATTACTCCATAGACCTTGAAGACCTCAAACAGATCTCTAGCATTCAACTTTTCTGGAAATGCGGTAACAAAGAAGGAAGTCGTATTATCACCATTAATATCTCTCTTACCTCCATTCTCCTTCCAAACAGAGAAACCACCATGAAATCCTTTCCTAGCATTCTTAGCGAGCTTCTCCCAGACCATGATAGGACCGCAGTTCAATCCAAGAAAATCAGGTGGTTAACAAGGCCCCTAAACTCGAAAGCTAGGAATTTAAGCCGAAGATAACCTCCTAACCTTCGAAGGATCGAAAAAAACAGCTACAAATCTGAATAAAAACAAGGAACAGGGGATGGATTAGGGGATGAATTATGAAATTAGGGTTAGGGTTAGGGATTGGGGGTTTTCCTGTTCATCAAATTATCAATAGCGGAAATTATAAAAGTTCCTGAAATCAATTGTTACTTGAAGGTAATTTAATTATGCACGACTTTTTTAGATTGCAGCAGTGTCTTCGTTTTTAGAAAGTTAAAAACTTCATATACAAAGTGCTTCATTCATAAACTATAATTATTTATGTTATGCTTTTAAAGTAACATATTGTAGTGAAATGCTATGAACTGAACTGTAGTGAAATGTTGAGTTGAGCTGATATGGTATACATTCTGTTATGGATTATTTACTAAACAATGATATGTGAACTTAATTGGTGGTAAACAATGTTATTTACTGTGTGAGCTGACTAGTATACATTCTGATATGGTAAATATATATGCTACTATGTATTAAATAGTGCTAATTAAAATGTTATGTGCTATTTACTAAAGAATTGAAATGTTATGTGCTACTATGTCTGAACTGAATTGATGTGAGCTAACTAGTATAAATTATGATATGGTAAATATGCTATTATACAGTTTTGTTATGTAAATATGCTACTATACATTTTGATATGGTAAATATGCTACTATACAGTCTATTATGTGCTAATTGAAATGTTATATTCTACTATATCTGAACTGAATTGATGGTAAACATTATGCTATATGAACATTCTATTAGAGGTGACAATTAGATCCATTAAAGAAAAATTTATCTAATCTATCCATTAAAAAATCCATCTAATCCATCTATCACATAAAAAATAAGTTAATAGACTGGATTAAATCCATCCATTTATATGCATGGATAAATTTAATTCATCCAACATATTTTAAGAATCTAATGAATTATTTTTATTTTTTTAAAATAATTAAAAATAAATTTTTTAAAAAATAATTAAAAAACTGTGATTTTTTCAAAAAAAAATTATTTTTTTTTCGAAAAAATTCGATTTTTTTTTTCAAAATAAAAAACAGATTTGTTTTTCGAAAAAAAAACGATTTTTTTAAATAAAATAAAATAAAATTTTTTCTCGAAAAAAAAACCGATTTTTTTTTGAAAAAAAATCGATATTTTTCAAAAATTAAAATATCAATTTTTTTCTTGAAAATACAAAAAATTCATTTTTTATGAATATATTAAAAAAATAATTCTTTTTAAAATACAAAAAATGAAATTTTTGAAAATTAAAAAAAATCGATTTTTTAAAAATAAAAAAATATATTTATTTTTACGTAATAAAAAAAAGTTGGATGAATGGATATCTATCCATTAAAAATATGTTAATGGATGGATTAGATGGATTTTATTCTTAATAGATGGATTGGATTGGATAATTTTAAGAAAATTTTAGTGGATTGTTAATGGACTAATGGATTGTTTTAATCCATCCATTAACAACCCAATTCATATCCATCCAATCCATCAATTTTGGCACCCCTACTTTCTATATCTGAATCAAATTTTGAATTATGTTATGGGTTAGAGGAAAATATGCTTCATGGTGACACATTCCTATATTTTTATATCATCCAACGGTTCAAGACTTGTTTAAACCTTGTTTTAGGTTGTGTTTGTACCAAGCTACATGGATGCTCAGGAAAAAGTAGACGAAGCATATCGATAAGACTCAATCGATCTCTCATGTTTTTTCATTTTTTGATTTTTGTGTTATAATTACTCATTTCGTTTCTAAAATTTAATTCTCCGCAGATTGCTGTTTTGCAGTGTTGTGGTAACTGATCTGAAACTTACATAACTTTGAAGTGCATGGTGCCTATGTAGTGTCTTTTATCAGAGCCATAACAATTGCTTATAAGTTTCCATTTTAGGACTGTAGTCTTCACTTTTTGAAGTAGATTGTTGGGTTTGGGAGTGGCTGGTTGAGTTGGTAGCAGTGTCGTGGAGAGTCAGTTTTTGACCGAGTTGAAGTAAGATTTAGCGTCGGTCAATCGACGCTGCGAGAAATTATTGACTTTTATTTGTTAACTTTAGAGTCGGCTTGAGCAATGCTAAGTATAATTGTTGGCTTTTCATGTTTTTGAAAAAAGTAGCGTTAGACCTCTTAGCCTCGGTTAAGCCGAAGTTAACTAGCTTCGGCTTCTCTATAGCCGAAGCTAACTAGTTTCGGCTTCTCTATAGCCGACGCTACCCAATAACTTTGTAGGTTTTATCAAAGATCCGACACCAACACTAATCCAACACTAAACTTATATTAGTTTCCGTTTTTTCACCTTTAGCAGTCTTCAGACAGTTGATATTAATAACTGTTTTTCTAGTGGTGATATTAAAAGAATTAGATCCATCATCAAGTTGCCACCACTAATCCTTACATTTCCTTGTTTCAATAAAACCATTATAATAAATTATCTTTTAATTGAAGGTTTTCCATTATGCCTCTCACTAATATGTTTGATGCATAGATATAAATGATAGGTAATCCGTATCATTAGACTCTAATATCATCTTAAAATTTAGATTGATTCTAACTCAACTCTTATATTGACTTATATATCTCTCAAGTCTAGAGGGTTGATGTGCAAATTTAATTTACCTTCCAATGAAACTTTCTCTTAATTATTTTAAGGGTTATTTTTTCTTCAAATTATTACTGTATCATCTCTTTCATATATATATATATATATATATATATATATATATATATATATATATATATATATATATATATATATATATATATATATATATATATATATATATATATATATATATATATATATATATATATATATATATATATATATATATATATATAAAATCTTATTTTTTCTCTTAATTCTTGAATGTTTTTAATACATGTAATTAGATTCATTTATTTTTGTGTGCTATCTCAATGTCATGACAGTGTCTTGTCTGTAAACTTCACAAGGGTTTGAAAAATGTATCTGACAAGGAAGGAAATAAAATTTTTGTATGTTAAAAAGACATGGGTTTTGAAATGAAATAAAAAGTTATTTGTCATAATGTATTGTGTGAAATACTTAATAAATTTTATTCTTCTAATTTTTTTTGAAAGAAATTTCTCACTCTACAAGTATATTTATATTTGAGCCAACCTTGGAAAATTTTATTATAAATCTTCTCAATTTAGTGTACTATCTTTTTAAGAAATATTTTGAATGATATTAAAACTAGAAAATTTAGTATTTATATACATTGGATCTTATTGTCTATATTTAAATGTTTAGGGTCATGCTAACGAGTGTCCTCAGGGCACTAGTTAAGAATTCCAAATAAGGAAAATATGTTATATTTAGTTCACTCAATACACACAATATTCTTTAAAAAATCTGATTATTTCTCTTTTCAGGGCATTGAATACACATATATTTAGAAAAAAATGTATTTTCAATCTCTTAAATAATGTCCAACTTACCATTTTAATCTCTTAACCAATGCCCTGAGGGCACTCGTTAGCATTTCCCAAATGTTTATTATCATATTATGACACTTAAAAACAGGTTAGATAGACCATTACAAGTCAAAATTATGATTTTTCATGAAAAACAAGTCTATGAGTCAATACATCAAGTCTATGGGCCGATACATACTGAAGGATTCTTAAAATAACAATCTTGCATTGAATGTATCGATACATAGGAGCCCTGGCTTGATGCGTAATACATATGAGTTTACTCATCCTTGTTTGGAGTCAAATCCAGCTAAAGGTTTTGGCATGCCAATGGCTTTGCGTTAATTGTATTGACTCCTAAAGTCTATGTATCGACTCACAAATTTTATGTATTGACCCGTACAAATTCGGAGTCAATTAATGCATTATGTTCTATTTTACAAAAATTGTAATTTTCTACTAATAATCTGTTTTGTTTGTTATTTTTCTACACACATACATATAAATATGCATGCATGCATCATTTCTCAAAAAATTGAAACCAAAAACATACAAAGAAATTTCTCATCATTTTCAACCTTTTTTCTTCATACATTCAACAATTACACATGATCATTTTTGTTGAGTTTCATCTAGATTAGATTGATAAGGTCTAATTTAGGATTGTTGTAATCAAATTGGACTGAGTATTATTTGGGGGTTTCATTGATAAAATTGATTAGGGTTTTCCTCTAAGATTAAAGATTGATTTAGGGGTTTTTGTACAAGATTTTGCAACAAGGATTCAACCGGGTAAAAGCTTTTAAAAACAGGGCTCTGTCAAAAGAGTGGCATTAACTGAAGGACTTAGAAGTCTTGGGTCACTTAATCTTGCTTAAGATCAAAGGGAGAGAAGAAGTTAGAATCAACATAAAACATATGGTTTGGGGATTTTCAATGCTACTTTTTCTCTTGAATACAACTCTTGTAAAGGTTAATTATGTATCTCAATTCTAATTGGAATTGGAGGGGGGACGTATCCATAGTGAGGAAAATTAGAGAAATGTCTAAATAAATCTTGGTGTTCTCTCTCTCTCTCTCTCTCTCTCTCTCTCTCTCTCTCTCTCTCTCTCTCTCTCTCTCTCTCTCTCTCTCTCTCTCTCTCTCTCTCTACAATTTGATAATACACTTAGTATGCAATTTGATAAACTGAAAATTCTGTTTATGTTGAAGTGATTCAAACTGTTTAGTGAAGATAATTGCAATCTAAACAAATGAAATTTGTTTTTCATATCTTCAACACAAAGGAGAATCAGCTTGGTGTTTATTGCACACCAAGTGTTTGATATATTGTCTTAACTATTTTTTGTTTCCTATTTCATTTGAAATTGATTACAATGTCTGACATTGTTCAAATGGTTATTTTGTAAAACATATTGATTTACTTTCTCATCATTGTTATACATTTTGTTACAATTTATATGCATATCTGATTCTTCTAATAACGGTTAGGATAGATGAGTTTCGATCTAGAATTACTTTCGCTTGCCACAAAGAATACTTTTCAAACCAGAACTTTTAATTGAAGAAAATTTTATTGGTGATTTATTCAACCTCCCTTCAAGATTGTTGCCCTCGTCTAATAAGTGGTATCACGAGCACCGTTTTATCTTGGGATTCAAAATCGCTTATTAGATTATGGCTTATGAACCTAAAGGAGCGTATAATAAATCGCCTGTTTTTAATGGAAAAAACTATGGTTATTGGAAGGATTGTATGTGTATCTATGTCAAGTCTACTAATAGAAATGTATGAAACACCATCTAAAATGGTCCATTTTCAATTACTATGATCAGTGTAAATGGTGTTGTTATACCTAAACCGGAAGCACAATGAAACGCAAATGATGAGAAAAAATGGTCTTGTGATTGAAAAGCAGGGAATATTCTAATATCCACTTTAAGAGTTGATGAATATTATCGTGTTTCTCATTGCGAAGCCGCTAAAGCTACGTGGGACTTATTGCATATTTCCCATGAGGACACAAATGAAGTCAAACAAGCTAGAATCAATACTTTAAACTAATAATTTGAACTCTTACGTATGAAGCATGGTGAAACCATTGCCGATATGAAAAAGAGGTTCCCTCATCTTGTAAACCGTTTGAGTGCACTTGGTAAGCCAGTTTCCAATGAAATTGCTACTAATAAAATTTTAAGATGTCTTAATAGGGAATAGCAACCTAAGGTCATCGCAATCAAGGAAGCCATCAACCTCTTGACTTTATACACTACTACTTTTGTTTGGTAAGCTTGAGGAACATGAGCAATAACATATTTTCTTGAAGAAGCATGATAAAAAGATTAAGAAATAAAAAAACAAAGAAAAGGAGGTGGGAAATAAGTCAATTGCTCTAATGGCTTCCAGTTATAAGTCATTTACTAAAGTGCAGGATGATAGTGGAACTGGTGATGATGAATGTTCGAATGATGAATAAATGGGTTTGTTCGTTAAAAGGTACCATAAGTGCGTCAAGATAAATAGAGTGAAGCACTCCGACAAGAATCTCATGAACTATAAAAGGAAATCAAATTCCTAAAAGAAAGATGAGAATAAGAAAAAAAGATCTAAAAGTTCATGTTACAATTATGGTAAAGTCGGTCATTACAAGCTAGGTTGTTCTTTGATTAAGAAAGATAAACGAAAGGCTCAATATAATAAGTCTAGTAGGCCTAGAAGAGCATACATTGCTTGGGAAAGTGATAGTGAATCATCAAGTGAAGATAGCTCAAGTGATAGTGAAGAAACAACATATTTTTTGCCTCATGGCCCATCAAAATAAGAAGAAGAATGTAAGTCATTCTAACTATGAACCTATTGATAAGATGTGTTATTTTGAGTTACAAATTGCTTTTGAAAATCTATATGGTGAAGTCGTAGACGCTTTTAAAAGGTTAGCTTCAAATAAAAGGATATTTTCATACTTAGAAGCCAAAGTTTTAGAAATTAAAAAACAAATGGAAGCTCTTAAGCAAACCATGTTAGAGGCTTCAAAAGTTGAGGATGAGGATGAGAAGGCTTCTTGGTTTGGTTGTGAAACTTGTCACATTTGAAAAAAAAGGTTATAACTCTAAAAGCCAAACTGAACAAGGCTTTAGAACCAAAAGTTACCTTTGCTATTGATCCCACAAAATTAAAAAGATCTTTACACGTACCATATAAAAGTGACAATTTGTTTTGAAAAGGAATCTAATAGCAAGAGTTATTCTCATCATAATTTGACTTGTCACTATTGTTGCAAGAAAGGTCATGCCATTTCTAAATGAAAACTTATGATATTTGGTTCCTAAAGGTGTGTTTCAATGGTTTCCCAAGTGCAACAATGTTTCCACTCACACTCAATGACCTGATGAAAAATGGGTACCTACCACCTTTGATTAATCTTCTAAGATTGGTTAGTTCAGATACACACAAATAATAATAACTCAAGAAATCAAATAATTGACAAATTAAATACTTCAGAGTCTTAAACATTTTGCATCTGAGAAGTTTGCTTCTGATAAATATCATTCTGGACAAAAATCCATACCAATATTTTTCAGAATAAACTTGAACCTATCTTCAGCAAGGGGTTTTGTGAAAATATCATCCCACTGATGATCTGTATCAACAAAGGCTAAGTTTATAATACTCTTCTGAACATAGTCTCTGATGAAGTGATGTTTAATTTCTATATGTTTTCCTTAGAGTGTAAAATGGGGTTTTTAGACAAACATATAGCAGAAGTATTATCACAGAATATAGAAACATTACTCTCAAAGATCTGATAGTCTTCTAGTTGACTTTTCATCCAGAGCATCTGCGTGCTACATCCAGCAGCAGCAATATATTCTGCCTCTGTAGTTGATAGTGCAATTGTAGGTTGTTTCTTGTTGTACCAGGAGATTAAACTTCTTCCTAGAAATTGACAACTTCCAGAAGTACGTTTTCTTTCCACTCTGTCTCCAGCGTAATCAGCATCACAGAATCCAACTAATTTAAAATCATCAGATCTTCTGTAACACAAACCCACATTAGAAGTACCTTTCAGATACCTTAGAATCCTCTTAACAACTGTTAAGTGTGATTCTCTAGGATCTGATTGGAATCTTGCACACAAGCATTCACTGAATAAAATGTCAGGTCTAGAAGCAGTTAAGTAGAGAAAAGATCATATCATACCTCTGTAGAGTTTCTGATCTATTTTCTTCCTTACCTCTTCCTTACCAAGAGTACTTGTTGGATGCATATGAGTCTTTGCCATCTTACTATCAGTCATGTTAAACTTATTAAGAAGCTCTTTAACATATTTGGTCGGATGAATGTAAGTGCAATCTGGAGTTTGGTTGACTTGAATTCCCAGAAAGAATCTCAATTCTCCCATCATGCTCATCTCAAATTCAGCCTGCATACATTGAGCAAACTCCTTTCCCAGCATAACATTGGTAGATCCAAATATAATATCATCCACATATATTTGGAAAATTAACATATCTTTCTTAAATGTTTTACAAAAGAGTGTTGTGTCGACTTTGCCTCTGATAAAAATTTTCTCCAGAAGAAAATTGCTTAATCTCTCATACCAAGCTCTGGGAGCTTGTTTTAAACCATAAAGAGATTTCTTTAGTTTAAAAACATGTTCTGGAAAATTTTCACTTTCAAAACCAGGAGGTTGGTGAACATAAACTTCTTCTTCTATAATTCCATTTAGAAAGGCACTCTTAACATCCATCTGATATAGAGTGATGTTATTTTGTGCAGCAAAAGAAATGCGTAAACGAATAGACTCTAACCTGGCTACATGAGCATAAGTCTTTGTATAATCAATCCCTTCTTGCTGGCTATAACCTTGAGCAACAAGCCTTTCTTTATTTCTCTCAACTTCTCCTTTTTCATTCAACTTATTTCTGAAGACCCATTTAGTTCCAATTATGTTGAATCCCTTTGGTCTTGGAACTGTCGCACCTCGAAAATTCATTTCGAACATACGACCCTCGCGCGAAAAGGCGCGGAAATGCGGTTCGACAGAGTCGCCACCGAACTTTATTTTTCCCGAATGAACGGGAGAGGAAAATATCGAGAAAACCTCATAAACGCGGAAGGAACACGGCCTTCGCAACCATATTCCTGGGTTTGGGAGTCGGTTACGCAAGGGGAAGGTATTAGCACCTCTCACGTCCGTCGTACTCGACGGGAACCTCTTAATTCGAGTTAATGGATGTTAGCTAAACTAAATTTTCTCTTCTCGCTGCTAAATGCTAAAGGATACTATAAAGGGATAAAAACACTAGGGGAAAGGGGATGTTTAGAGGATAGGGTGCTCGCCAAGGATTGGGGCCCTTGTGCCTACGTATGCTCATTCGGACGAGAATGAGAAATCAGAGCGTCGTAGTTCGACTACGGGTAAGTGTCATACCCCAAATTTGTCCTACCTTTTTCAAAAATTCTCATTTGCCCGACTTTGTTTTTAATTTACCTCGCTTATACAGCGTAGCGTATTTTTCAGCAAAAGCAGACATTTTCGCTTTTTTAGCCCAATAAGGGTATGACACGTGGCATTTGTTTTTTTATATATACCTATCTTTTTTTATATATTTTCTTTTTTTCTCGTGATAGGTTAATATAATGGCTTTTTATTTTTTTTAATTAGTTTTGAATTAGAAATTAGGATTTAGATTTAATTTTTTTTTTAATTTTAATTAAATAGATTTAATTTAGAGCTTAATTTTAATTTAGAAATTTTAATTTTTTTAAAAAAAATATAGATTAAAAATAGAGTTAGAATTTAATTAGGATTTATTTTTAAAAAAATTAGATTAGATTTTAATTAATTAGTTTAGATTTAAATTTGTAAGTAATAGTTAGAATTAATTAAATAGGAAATAGGTTTTTAATTTAGTTTATTATCTCAGAAAAATAAATTAAAAGAAAATAATAAAAAAGATGAAAGTTAATTTGTTTGAGGACACGGTGGATTAGGGTTGGATCTCTTGGGATAAATAGGTCAGTCATTGTTCACCATACCCTAGGGATGAAAGGCATTACTGTTCACCCAGCCCCAAAAAAACCCTAGCCGCCCCAATCTGAAAACCCTAGAATTTTGTCCTCTGCCCCAAATCGGAAACCACAACCGCCGCTCCCAAAACCAACTCTTCTATCTCCTCTTCATTTCCCCTTCGTCTCAATCAGAATACCACCTTCTCCGTCACCGCAACTTTCTTCTCCGATTTCTCCCTCCGTTTTAAACTCCTTACTGTCTCGAAATCCCTCGCCGACCACCACCCTTGAATCCTCTCTTCATCCCTCAAACACCATCATCCTCAACTGAACCCACTATATCCGACGATACTAATCACCGCTCTAACACCAGAGATAACCTTGCAAGCCCAAAGTTTTTTTTCTCTTTCCAGCTCGACGGAAACCATAATAATAGAGACGATTTGCAACACGAACAACGCGAGATTTGTTTTAATTTCATGCCAGCAACACAATCTTGACGTTAATCACTCACATCTCGTGACATCCGCAACAACTTCGCAATGCACTCGCTTTACCGGAGTTTTCATCTTCTTCAGAATCTTCACCGTTTGTCTGAGTCTGATCCTGATGAGAATGCGGCTATTTATAATACGCTTGCTACGATTGAGAATTTGATTGAGATGAAACCTGCTGTGGCGGAGTTGGTATACGAGAAGACAAAGTTGTTGAAGTGGTTGTTAGGGAAGATTAAGGTGAGGGAGTTTGATGGGAATAAACAGTATGTGTCGGAGATCTTGGCGATTTTACTACAGAGTAGTTCTGTGAATCAGAAGAAATTGGGGCAGATGAATGGTGTGGATGTGGTGCTTCAGGCTGTGGCGATGTATAAGTCGAAGGATCCTAAGAGTTCTGATGAGGAGGAAATGGTGGAGAATTTGTTTGATTGTTTGTGTTGTTTGTTGATGCCTTTGGAGAATAAAGAAAAGTTTGTGAAAGCCGAAGGGGTTGAGTTGATGATAATTATAATGAAACAGAAGAAATTGGCTTATGCTTCTGCTATAAGGGCAAGGAAAGCTCTTCCAGAATCTTCCAAGGGAGTTCATGTAATCCTGACTGCTGAGAAGAGTTATCTCTCAGCTCCACACCATGCAGAACTTGTGGAAAGGCGATGGGGTGGTAGCACTCACATTACTGTTGAAGAAGTGAAGAAAAAGATTGCTGATTTACTTAGAGAATATGTGGATAGTGGTGAGACACTTGAAGCCTGTAGGTGTATACGTGAGTTGGGAGTTGCGTTCTTCCATCACGAAGTTGTGAAGAAAGCTCTGGTACTTGCCATGGAGAATCCTTCGTCAGAACTTCTACTGCTGAAGCTATTAAAAGAAGCAGCAGAAGAAGGACTAATTAGTTCTAGCCAAATGGTGAAAGGGTTTTCTAGATTGGCAGAAGGTCTAGATGATCTTGCTCTTGATATTCCATCAGCTAAAGCCTTGTTTCAGTCATTTGTCCCCAAGGCAATCTCTGAAGGATGGCTTGATGCCTCCTTTACCAATCCAGCTGGTGAAAATGGGGAATTCCAAGTTGAAGATGAGAAGGTGAGGAAGTACTAAAAGGAAGCTGTGACTATAATTCATGAGTACTTTCTCTCTGATGACATTCCTGAATTCATTCGAAGTCTAGAAGATCTGGGAGCACCTGAGTATAACTCAGTATTTTTGAAGAGGCTAGTCAGCTCTTTGAGACCATGTTGTTTGAAGGGCTTAAACCTACTGTCGATGTCTTCACTGCTCTTGTAAGCGTTTACGGTCAAAGTGGTCTCTTTCGTCACGCATTTTCTATTGTTGAAGATATGAAATCAATTGCTGATTGCAAACCAGATGTTTATACATTCTCTGTTCTTATAAGTTGCTGTGCAAAATTTCGTCGATTTGATTTAATTGAACGAGTTCTTGCGGATATGTCATATTTGGGCATTGAATGCAACAAAGTGACGTATAATTCAATAATCGACGGATATGGTAAGGCTGGCATGTTTGAGAAGATGAAGAATTCATTGACAGATATGATTGAAAATGAAAACTGTCAACCCGATGTTTTCACGCTGAATTCTTTGATAGGATCATATGGAAATGGTGGGAAAATTGATGAGATGCAGCAAATGGTTTTTCTTCAACTATGACGGCTCGCATTGCGGTAATGGTATCAAGCTTGTGCATATTTACAACATGACTATTTGCAGTTCTAATTTGGCTCTGATTTAAATGCGATTACGAGTAAACTCGCTTCCCTATTTCATTATGTTAATATGTACTTAATTTAATAGCATTTGTGTTCATGGTTTCGAGACAAATCATGCCGAAGCGTCCTGCTGGATTTTATTATTTGAGAATTGTTGCTTTCATTTTTCAATTTCAAAAACTGGTGAGATTAAGCAAAACTCAGCGGCTAAGATAAACAAAGGTTGCGACATCGCCGGTAATTTGTTGAAGCTGCCAAAGCCACCATTAAGCGGCAGGACAACAGAGATTACAATGAGTGACCTGAAGAAGTGTGTAGCAACAACCAGTTGGAACCGGCAACATTTTGATTTTGCAACAGAGCTCGATGCCAATGTCGTAACAGCAACTCCGTAGCACGAAACGATACAAGCATTACAGCAATGTTTCGGTTATGCTTCCAACGAGAACTCCTTATTAAAACAACCACAGTCGGGTAACACTATCTTAGACTTGTTAATAGGGATGAATACACTGTTATGGCATTTTCCCAACTTGAATCCTTTGTTGTTTTGTGAAATTTTGATTATATTCCTGGCTGCTAAAAATCCTGCACCCATGTAAATGTTATTGAATCATTGCTGGTGTACCTCACAGTTTGAATCCAGTATAGTTGTTACATTGCGGCAGCATTTTGCTTCGAAAGTTCTGTTGCAAGCAGTAGTGTAATTAATTTTGTGTTTCGATTTCGTTTCTATGCATTTGATTTCATGTGCATTAATTTAGTCTGGTTGCTAGTGAGGAGACCAAAATAAAGTGATTTCATATTTGCTGTTTCATCAGAGTATTGTGCTATTGTGTTGAGTATCATTTTAAGTCGATTCCAGTGATTGAAAATAGTGTGTTGCTTGTGTTGAATTTACGTTGAATGTTGTTAGCGGAGATTCTGAGTTCAAAGTTTTCGGAAGTCTCAATTCATTTTTCGACAAGGATCTCCTTCTGTTTCGCGGCGACACCGCGAAGTTTCCAGCTGCGGTGACCGGAGAACGTCCTGACTGTTTTGCTTCCATCTCAACAACAACGACAACACGGCGTCAGCATTCTCGGCTTCGGCTAGGTAAACGTATCAACTAGTTTCGCTTATTTGTCGGATTGGGTAATTATTTGTGATTGTTGTTCAATTAAAGGTTTTCTATTTTTCATTGGTGATATGGTTTGGACGTTCACGTTGTTGTTTTAATCCTTGGTGTTCTTCGATGTTGGATTGCGAAAGTTGTTATCATTTGAACTAATATACAGATCTACCAGTTTTTTTTACTACACTAATTATGTATATTTCTGCTGTGATGTTTTGAAATACTAAGCCACTGATGTTAAATGCCAAAGTTTTATTTGTTTTATGTTGTTCAATGTTTTGATGTATTGTAAAATTATCTCATTGTGAATCATGATTAATGTTTGGATTAAATTTCGCAAGAGTTTTTTATTGTTCCCTGTAGATTTGATCCGATTTTCGCGGCTGTTACTGTTTTGTCTTGACAGTTAGATTAATTGATTCTTCTTGAACAAATTGCAACATTGTCCAATGTGTTGGTTTATTTTTATGGTTTGTAAATAACTTATAAATAGTAGAAATAATGGTATAATGAGGTTGATAAAAAAATGTTTTATTTTTCGGTGGATCATAAGTTACAGTATTTATAAAAACATTATGTTGAAAACCTACTTTACAAAATACTTTCCTTTAGCTATTTTTAAAAAAAAATTCTTATTATTAATAGGTTGATTAAATATTTAATTTTGTATAAAATAGGTAATTTTGACTTTATTTTTTATGTTAGTTAGTTAATTAGATTAAGATATGTTAATATACTTAATTAAGTTATTTTTCCATTCAAATTAATTTCTTATTCCTATTCTTTTCGATTAAACAATGTAGATATTGGACTCTTGGGGTCTAGCATCCCTTGAGTCCTTGAACAACTATTCTCGAGGCGCACGCCTTTGAGTTACTGTCGTTCCTTTTTTTTCGATTTTCAAAAATGTTCACTCAATTCAATTAAAGCTTCTAAAAGATTTTTTAAAATTAATTTTATTAATTAGATATTTTTATAATAAGGTCCAATTATTATTCTTTTAAAAGATATATATTTCAAAATTATTATCAAATAATATTTTGAATATTAGAAAATTATATTTCATTAAGTTAAAATCTTCTTTAAGATATTAAACTTTTTCTCAAAACAATTAATTATGATTAGTTTTTCTCAAACTTTTTTGCAATTGATTAATTTATTTTATATATGAAAATTAAAACTATTTTTCTTAATTAAATTAAACTTTTTCCTAAACAAATTTCAAAATAATTAAATTCTTGGATCTCGCCTTCCTTGAATTTTTTAAGCGACCGCTCTCGAGGTGCACACCTCGAGTTGTGACCCTTTCGATCTTATTTTCTAGAGTACATGGCACGCCTAGTCCGAGTACGCTAATCCATTCAAATTATTTTTCTAAATTAAATCACGAAAGAATCGAGTTCTTGGAGTCGCGCATTCCTTGAATTCGAGTATGATCACTATTGAGGCGTACGCCTTGTATGGTGTGTCATTCAAACTTTCGTTCTTAAAATACCTCCTTTAATTATTTGGACAAGTATTCACTGTCCAGCAAACACTATTTCATAATTAATGGAATGAAAAAGATTTTCGTTGGGATCTAGCATTCCAACGATATCCCGACTAATTGATTACGAGGTCGGCGTCTCGTTTATCGAGTAATCGTCGTTCCTCCTAAACATTTAACTCGTCTAACCTCGTCCCTCACCTTCGTGCGATCGAGTCTAAACCCTGGTATGTCTCTAAACCCTGGTATGTCTCTAAACCAAACGTCAAATCCAAATTATTTTCTTGATTAAATTACGAAAGAATTGAATTCTTGGAGTCTCGCACTCCTTGAATTCTTGAGTAACTACTCTTTGGGCGTACGCTTTAGGTTGTGGATTACCCAACCTTTCGTCTATAAAACACGTGCCCTAACTATTTGGACAAATATCGCCATTGTCCATTCAAATGCACTTTCCTAATTAATTGAATGAAAAAGGTATCATTGGGATCCAACATTCCAATAATATCCCGATTAATCGATTGCGAGACTGACGTCTCGTTTATCGAGTAGTCGTCATTCTCCCTTAAAATATTCAACCCAACTTGCTTTCCTCGCCTCCGTGCGATTGAAACCTTCTCAAACACATTTCGTAGAATCTTTCGAATGAAAAAGGTGTCATTGGAATCCAGCATTCCAGTAATACCCCGATTAATTGATTGCGAGGCTGACGTCTCGTTTATCGAGTAGTCGTCATTCTCCATCAAATTATATAACCAAACTCCTCTTTCTCGCCCCCGTGCGATCGAAACCTTAAACCTATTCAAATATATCCTCTAACCAAAACATCCAATGCGATAAACACAAATTCCTCGCCCTCGTGCGATTTCCAACCAAAATACCTTTTACCAAAGAACATTGTTTAATCCCTTCTTCCGCGCATAACAAACTAGTGCTTCAGCCTCCCCTAGCGAGCAGACAAGCCAACGTTTAGCAGTTAGAATGCGACTTAAACTCTCGTTCATTCCAAACCCAAACCTTTTACCGTAGTTGGCCGAACTACGGCTGCTCTGATCTCTCATATCTGTTGAGAGTACGTAGGCATAGGATCGCGATGATCCTAGCGAGCACTTTTCTTTCTTTCCCACCATTAGGTTCACATACCTTTTACCCAAGAAAATTGTTTAATCCCTTCTTCCGCGCATAACAAACTAGTGCTTCAGCCTCCCCTAGCGAGCAGACAAGCCAACGTTTAGCAGTTAGAATGCGACTTAAACTCTTGTTCATTCCAAACCCAAACCTTTTACCGTAGTTGGCCGAACTACGGCTGCTTTGATCTCTCATATCTGTTGAGAGTACGTAGGCATAGGATCGCGATGATCCTAGCGAGCACTTTTCTTTCTTTCCCACCATTAGGTTCCCATACCTTTTACCTAAGAACATTGTTTAATCCCTTCTTCCGCGCATATGAACTCGTGCTTCAGCCTCCCCTAGCGAGCATACAAGCCAACGTTTAGCAGTTAGAATGCGACCTAAACACTCGTTCGTCCCCATACCAAACCTTTTTACCGTAGTTAGCCGAACTACGGCTGCTCTGATCTCTCATATCTGTTGAGAGTACGTAGGCATAGGATTGCGATAATCATAGCGAGCACATTCCCCTCTTTTCCCGTAGTCCCACAAACTACGAATGCTCTGATTTTCCACTTCTTACAAGTGAAGATACGTAGGCACAAGGGCCTCAATCCTTGGCGAGCACCCTATCCTATAACCATCCATTCCCCCCATAGGAGAAACCTTAGAAGAAAACAAATAAGCATAGTTAACTTTACTCTCGAATCGATCAAGAGGTTCCCGTTGAGCACAACGGACGTAGAGGGTGCTAATACCTTCCCTCTGCGTAACCGACTCCCGAACCTAGAATATTGGTTGCGATGACCATGTTCTTATCTCCTTTAAGGTTTTATCGATATTTTCCTATTCCATCCTTGGAATGAATAAAGTTCGGTGGAGAATCTGTTCGAACGTATTTTCCGCGTCCATCGCGAGGATCGTATTTTTTCGAGGTACGACAGTAAGGATGGGAAAAACGGAAGATGGAGGGGATTGTGCTCGCCAAGATCATCGCAATCTTGTGCCTACGTATCTTACATTCAAGAGTGAATGAAGAATCAGAGCGTCCGTAGTTCATGGTAACGACCACGAAAGAAACGGGTTTGAATTGGATTTGAAGTGGGTACGGATGACGATTACTCGAAGCTTAAGAAAGACTTCTCGTACCCAAGTAATCGGGAGAGCGAACCAAAGACTCGGGACACTCTCTTTTTCATCTTGAAGAAAAATGTTAAGTTTGAATGGTGTTTGGGATGAAGAGTAGTCGGATGACGACTACTTGAAGCTTGAGAAAGGCTTCTCGGATCCAAGTAGTCGGGAAAGCGAACCAAAGACTTGGGACACTCTCTTTTTCATCGTAAGAGAAGTTGTGTTTGAAAGGATGAGGTTGAAATGATGACAATTAATTGAAGCTTAAGAAAGAGTCCTCAAACTCCAAATAATCGGGAGAGCAGACCAAAGACTTGGAACACTCTTTTTTTCATCGTGAAAGGAAAGTTGCTTGAGTTGGAGATAGTTGAACGATGTCGAGTTGTTAATGTTATTTAGAGGTGTCAATTGTTCACACCCGAATAAGACAACTCGTATGTAAACAACTGAAAGCAAGATCAAAGACTTGAACCTACTCTTTACACCTTGAAGAGAATTAAATAGTTGTTAATTGATTGATGTTTTGTTTCGAAAATCCGCTTGACGTTGGATCAAGGGTTTGACTCGTTATCGCGTGCAAAGCGTGCTGAAAATGAAATTATTTGGAAAAAAAGAGACCGGCTTGACTTACGCATCAAGGGTCGAGTTGTAATAGGTTGATGGCGAATGCGTATGAGCACTCGACTTACGGGGTTTGAAAATGGCTCGATGATGAATCGAGAGTTAGTTTGAAAATAGTTTGAATCCGCTCTAGTCCCTATGGGTGCTCCTAGGAGATAAACTAATGATCAAAGAAATGCGAAACATACATCGGAATGGGAGAGGGATACATGTAAGTTACACGGGATTGCACAAAATAAAGGGGTCTCATTGTTAGGTAGCCCAAGAGAAAGCCGTGTGTGTGCATTTGTGTCCTAAACTACGCCTTGAGCAAAGTCGGGCACGACTTAAAATCAAGATACCTGCAAATAACCAATGATCCAACAGTCCACCAATTTTGGCTTTTAGGAGTTTCGATAATTTATTAGGTATTTTCGAATATGGGTGAATAAATATGATAAATATGAGATATATGAATAATAACATGAACAATATGAATAAATAATATGTTAAGACAAATGTAGCAATAATATGAATAATATGAATAATAATATAACAATATAATACCCACAATAATATTTAACAGAAATTTAATTTAGTGGTTAATGAAATAAAATCGAAAGAAAGAAAAAAAAGTGGTCTCCGATCCTTTGTTTCACGCCACTAATGTGACGGTTAAACGTCGGAAATTTCGTCATCGACCATAAAACGAAAATAAACCAAATCTAAATTCGAAATTCCTCCCAAAAAAAAATCCAATAAAATAAAATAGTTAGTAGTGAAAACTTAATAAAATTACATAAAGAAAGGGGAGGGAAAGGATTTAACGGGGTAGTTGAATCATATGGACTTCAAAATGAAGCTCATCATCTACTTGATTCATAACACAACACAAGACAGAGGGTGGAGAAAGTATGAATTACAACGGGCCAGATGAACCCATTAAGTTCAAATGCAGTAATTTAAATAAACAAAACCAAATGGGCTAGCTAGCCCAAAGCATCACCGGACATTCAAAACAAAAAGAATCTGTTTCTTTAATAAATGAATAAAATAAAATAAAAAATCATGAAAAAGAAGTAACAGGTTCACACAATCTAAGTTCAAATAAAATAAAAAAAACAAAAGCCAACATCATGGTATCGAGCTCAGGAGAATCATCTTCTTCATCATCTCGCTACACCATAACCAAATAGAGGCAAGAACATTACTACCTCTTTCGCAAGTCTCTGTATCTCTCTCGATCTCGCTCGGGTGACTTCGCTTATATTGTCCGTCTCACACTCTCTTGTTTCTGCTTCTGGTTTGTATTTATTTGGGTTTGCCGAAGAAGATTGGGTTAAGGATATTTGTGATTATTTTGATCGTGAAGGGTTTGGGTTTATGAGTCCGCGGTTTGAAGGAGGGCGGATGAAACTGATGCTTGATGTGTTACGGCGGCGTGTTCTGGGTATCTTCTGAGAGGGTTTCGAAATAATTTTCTGATATGGGTTTAAAGGACGGCGGTTTGAAGCTCGGCGGTTTGAGGCTTGTTGGATTTGGAACGGGTTTTCTGGTTTGATGTGGATTGAAAGTTTTCACGCGGTTGTAGTGTTTCGATTTCGGAAGCTTCAAAAAATAGGATGAAGGTTGAGAGATGGAAGAAGTTCGAGGGGTTTTGAAGCTTTGTTGAAAATGGTTGAAGTGTCGGAGAAAGGAAGTTCGAAGAAGATTAAGCTTACATTTCTGAGTTAATGAGCTTGAGTTGGAGAAAATGGTGAATCACGAAGATGGCGGTTTGAAGTTCTGAGAAGATGAAGCTGATAATGGTGAAAATGGTGAGATTGATGGTGCTGAAGAGAGATTGATGGTGATTTCTAGGTTGCTTAGCTTGCAAATTTGGTTGCAGTTTGTTAGTTTTGAAAGGTTGAGAAGGGTGTTGAAGAGAAATTGATGGTGATTTCTAGGTTGCTCAGCTTGCAAATTTGGTTGCAGTTTGTTAGTTTTGAAAGGTTGAGAAGGGTGAAGATGGATGAGGGAGCTGGGGCGGCTGGCATTGTGGCTAGGGTTTGGAGGCTCAATCTCAGATTAGGTTTTTTTTAAGGTGGGCAGCCCCTCCTGGAGGGTTAAAGTCCTTATTTTTATATAGGGGAATCTCTTGGAGAGAAGGTGTCAATGTTGAGCTGGATCTCAAGGCTTTCTATCCAGACATATAAGAAAAGTAAGGTGCAACTTTTTACCGCGGTGAAAATTACGAATTACTGCTGCCTTCTTGCTTCCTTATAGGCTGTAAATGACAAGAGTCCCACTTGTGGTATCATGCCCGTTTATGGTTTGTATCCCTAATTTTCTCATTCTCTTTCTCACCGTCATAATCTGAATAGATTTTATTGGCGTAACATTGGTCTTGTGCAGGGGATATGTTGCTTTAAATTTGGCATGGAGTGAGGTTTAAGAGAAGAAATTGGTCAAAAGTTTAAAGCAGGTTCATCGTACGGTTTTGAATAGTTGTGTTGCTGTTGCTTTATGAAGAGTTCTTGTGGCAGATTGGTCTGAGATTCTTTTTGGAGGAAATTTGTTGGTGTTTTGTCACTGGTTTGGTGTGTTGAAGATTACTGGTGAAGGTTGGATGAAGATAAAGTTGGTTGAAGGTTAATGTTATGGAGATTGGTGAGAGGTTTTGTGAATGATAAACAGATCATGAACTGGTCGTAGTTAAGATTGTTTTAATGGTGGGGTTTGGATTTGTGTGTTATGGTTTGTGATGGCAAGTGGTCATTAGAAGTAAAGGAGGAATGATGAAACTGTAAGTTGACGAAACTCACTGCACCGTACCGTGTCGGAAAGCTCACAGCTGCTATCTAAAACCCAAGGCGATCACAAGAGAGCCTGCTAAACTACTAAACACCCCATAACCCTCATATCATGCTAACCTTTTCGCAACGAAACGCAATCAAACCAAACAAAGATATTAGAACAATAAAAGCAAGAAAAAAACTCCGACAATGACAACCGACCAACACTGACAGATTAGTACCTTAACAGAAAACAACCTTCAGAATCCAAACATGCTACACGTAAATCAGCAGGTCAAGCAAATGACAGAAAGTGAACAGATCTTAACTTATTATGAACCGCGAGACAAACATCAACAAATCAAAACCGAAACAACTTGAACACAATGCACAGACAAATCCAAGGCCAATGTAAAGTGAGAACAAAACCAGAGCACCATATGAGATGCTGCAAAGAGTAACTTTGAGATGTTGCTACCAGCAGAACAGCCGCTGAAAATCATTGGCTATGCGACATGGGTTAAACAAAACAACACGCAGCAACCGAGCTCGCAAAGCCATCACATTATTAAGACATAAGCAGTAGGAAAAGCACACATTTAAGATGAAGTCAAACTGAAAAGAACGGAACACTTATGCGGAATGAAGTAATACGAAAAGAAAATACAAAGCACGTCGTTACCGTAAAACGTCGAAGCGATGTTGGTATGATTTGGTGATATGCTGACACGCTGAAATTACTACAAGGTCGTTGTTGTATTCTTGCGACAAAATGCGGAGGTTTCGTCACAGCTGCGCAATTACAGTCAGTATGCTTGTCCCTTCACTTGTGAGCATCGTAACCGTCGCAATGAGTTAATAAAGAGGGAAACACTGTGAGATTGCTGCAATGTCGTCCACCGCCAGTAAACTTGTGCGCCAACCCTGCAATCTTTTTATGACCTCCTCCCTCCTCAATCTGACAATTTTCCTTGTAATTCTGCAAACTCCTTGTTTGGAGCCAGCGCTTCTGTCAATAGACCTGATGGAAGAGGTTTAAAACATAAGTTCAATTCAGCTTATGGTAATTTTTCTAGGAACTCTTCACAACTTTTATCAAATCAAACAAGTTCCTTGGCCAGGGTATCAGAAGGGCCGAGAGCTAATGATGGAAGGAAGCATGCAAGTGTTTCTGGAAGTAGGTTTCTCAACATGGCCTCATCAGCTGTTCATCAGGATAGAAGTTCTGATGCTTCAGTGCAACCAGTAAGTGCTATTTCTAATGGGAATGCTATTTCTCATCGTAATCAATTGAAAGTAGCTGCTTCAAGTGAATCTTCTCATTTTTGCATCAAATCCTAATGGACAGTCTGCAGTTGGTAAACTTAGGCCGAAGGTTGACATATTTAAAGTATCAATTGATGGAAATGGCAGCGCTGATGTATTGGGTGAGAAAAATCGAGGCCCTAGGACTAGTAGATCAAAACTTCTTCAGCTGATTTTCTTGTTTCTTTTTATAATTTCTGGACATCACTGCTTTTCATTGCTGCCCAATTGTAGTTCGGGATGTACC
Organism: Lathyrus sativus; assembly: GCA_963859935.3. NCBI lineage: Eukaryota > Viridiplantae > Streptophyta > Magnoliopsida > Fabales > Fabaceae > Lathyrus > Lathyrus sativus. Next base: position 85,231,987 of record OZ012735.1, on the reverse strand, counting down.
CACGTATATCCTTGTATGTACGACTTTTCGCGCGGCTTTGTTTATTGCTGCTTTATGAATATGCTTTTGTGAAGGTTGTTGTGTTGTGCTGTTGTACTTTTGTACGAGTTATTGGTGTAATGGTCTTGAGAGGAATGTGAAGTTTGTTTTTTTTCTTTCCTGTGAGATGTAGTTTTTTATGCAGGCTTTTTTCTTTTGGAGTGTTACTCAAGAGGTGAAGGCAGCTGGTATAGGTTAATGCAAGAAACCGCAGACTGTGAACTGCACCGTGGTCGCTCGTTGCGGAGTCTGCGTGCCTACCATCAACATAATACCAAATGATGAAAATGTGGATGGGCTTGTGTAATAAAATCTCAACAATGGGCCTTATGATTTTTTCTTTTAGGACATGGGCTATGTACTTCAAAGTTTAGCAATTTTGGAGAACAATTCTTCATATCTCTTGTAACGAACATGAATTTCCATGAATATAATCCTCCATTAAATTGACTCGAAATACGCTCTTATACTTTTTGAGTTTTCGTTTTGCTTGCATAGTTGTTCTTGTAATAACATGAGCTTCTTTTTTTATTTGTGTCACAACAAGGCAATGCCACTCTTGAACTTCTAAAAGTAAATGAAAGTATTAGAAGTAACATAACACCTAAACTTGAAAAGTGAAATTGAAGTGAGACAACATTAAATCTCAAATTCCTCTATCCTTGAATTCTCATTAAGAACAAAACTCGGAATGAATTAAAGCTTGTATCAAAAGTGATTCAAATCTTGAAATCGATATTGAAGAGCAATTGAGTCATCTAAAATTCTCGCTGAACTAATTGCCACTTGGATTTACAATGAGCCACAATCTTTCAACACGAACCCCAACGGTTCGGATACAACCACAAGGTCACAGATTTGACCCATGAACCGCGTTTTCCCACAATCCCTGGTTGCAAATAAACCAATCCTTAATGATCTCCAATCATGAAGCATTCTAAACTTAGTACCACCGGACCTTGAACAACAAGCAGCATATTTTGAATTTCTGGATAATTATCAACGGATGAACGTACAAATGAAAATTATACACAGGTAGGACAAATTTGGGGTATGACAGGAACCAAATCCCAAACATCATTTCTTGTGAACTGATTGAGCTCTTCTTGCATGGCAATTATCCAATCATTGCCTTGTAGAGCTTCATCCCCAGAAGTTGGTTCAATAACTGACACCAATCCAAATAATGATGCTTCAGATGATTTAAGGAAGGATCTTGTTCTTACGGGGTCATCCTTCTTTCCAACGATCACATCCTCTGGGTGAAAGGCCTTGATTCTGGAAGATGATCCTCTAACATTTGATTCTTCAGAAATGTTCAAGTTGTTCATTTGAGAAGCTAAATAAATTGCATCTGGCGTTGCTTCTGGTTCCTTCACTTGAGCTTTTTCTGCCTCTGAGCCTTCAGAGTCTGTGAGAATTACTTCTCTATCTGCAGAATTTTCAAACTGCTTTGGATTTTCAATGCCAAGCTTATCATCAAATCTAACATGTATAGATTCCTCCACAATCTGTGTTTCAGTATTGTATACTCTGTAGCCTTTAGAGCGTTCAGAATACCCAAGCATGAAACACTTTTGTGCTTTAGAATCAAACTTGTTAAGATTCTCACTACAACATTTTTACTCTATAGCAACGCCTAATTTTCAGGAAGTAAAAAAATTGTTCTCGTAGGGAGTAATAGGCAACTAATTATATAATTTGTTGTGGTAGCTTATATAATTTTTTGTAAATTTTATACAACGGCCCGAAACCGTTCTGGTAGAGGACAATGAGAACGACTCCTATTAGCAACGGCTAGAGCCGTTCTTATATAATTTTAAATTATTTTAATAAAATATTATTTACTAAAACCGTTCTCATATGTGTATACTTTTCATTCTCCCTCCCAAACCTGAGTAAAATTTTCAGTTCCCTCCCAAATTTATTCTAGCGCATAGAGAAAGAGAAGAAACATTAATCTCAAATTGATTCTAACCCTAACATTTTGTTCTTCATCCCATATGTAACCCTAATCCTTTCTTCCGAGCTTCTCCCAAACCCAACCCTATTTTCAATCAATCGCAATCGTAACCTCTCTCGCTGCCGATCAACCATGTCTCACCGGACTTCCGCCACTTCCCTCCATGTCTCCACCGCTCATCCCTTTCCGATCTCCAAAGGTTGTCGTCTCTGATTTCACCGTCTCTTATGCCACCACTAAACCCTAGCTTCTTCTCACTTTCGATTAACATCGATTTTAATTTAATCCTAAACCTAATTCTTAGCTTCTGCTAGTTATTATTTTGTTGGATTAGAAGCTTCTTAGATCTTCGCACCGTGTTAAAACGTCTATGCTTTTTCATCGTGTTTGAAATCATGAACTGTTAGGTTTTTTTGTTTATTCTATACTATTTACTTTTAGTGGAAAAGAGCTATAGATGGAAAAATAGTTAGTAACTGATAAACTGTGTTCTGATTCTATACATGATTATCTGTGCACTGTGAAACTTATGTCAATAGTTTTACTTTTCCTAGATTCTGCTTTAGTAAAATTTTTGAAATTGGTTAAAAAATTCAATTCTGTTTTAATAACCGAAGTTCTTATCACATATGTTCAGATTTCCATGGCTCAGAGAATCCTATTCCACTCTCACCGCAGTGGCTTCTGCCAAAGCCAGGGGAGGGAAAACCTGGAGCAGGAACTGTGGTGTGTAACAATTGCCTGCAACTTTTTGAAATAGATTTTTCTGGTGTACGGTTGTAATGTTTTTGTGAACACGTCACTTGAGAATTATTTTATAATTGCTTCTAAGTCAGTCTGTTTTATTTATTTCTCAGGAAAACCATGTCATCTCAACTCCATCACTTAGCAATCGCTCAGAGATTGTTAAGACGTCTGGAAATGGAGAAGATGCGCATGACGACCATAAGAGAAAGGATGTCTTTTGGCCATCCGTGCTTGACTCTGGAAGTGGACGTCATGACCGTTGGAGGGATGAAGAGTGATGGAGGGATGGAGACAAGGGCTTAGGTGATGCTCGGAGAGTGGAGTGATGGGTAGATAATCAATCGGCAAGGAACTTTAGAGAAATACATCGTAGTACATCTGATAGGTGGAATGATTCAGGAGAAACACGTCGTAATTTTAGGCACTCATGTCTCTGACTTGAATTTTTCTGAAGATAATAAGCTCAAAGATGCTCGGGAGGTAACCCATACTGGTCCTGATGTTGCTACTGCTATAGAGGACTTGTTAGAACAAACAAGCAAGGTAAAAATGTTTAGTAGAAAAATGTTTATTGTCGTTGTCGTCTCACCATTTAGGCTGTGTCTGGTATTTCGTAGATTTGACTAGCTTACAAGCTCATTTGTGTATAGTAGAAATGTTCGGTAAATTTTTGAAGCTTGCCGTGATAGCTTTTGAAAATTTTTCACATGTATCTGGCCGCAGATATGAAAAAGCAAATATCATACTTGAAAAATTTTCAAAGATCAAAATGTTCTTGATTATGCTGGACCTTGAGTGTGATGACCTGCTCATGGAGATGTTTCAACATTTCCTGAGAATTATAAGGTTAGCGCATTCACTCCTGGTTTATGTAGCACTGATACATACACGGATACTTGACACATGCCATTGACATTGGCATTTCAGCACCTATAATAATTAGAGAAAATTGAATGATAGAATGGAACTACATGTGACGGTGTCATGTCAATGTTAGACACCGGACGCACCTTCAATCTGAGTAATCAGTGCCTAGATGAAATTTACTACCTACATTTGGTTTTTCATTATTTCTGTTACTTTGGTAATTGATACTTTAGGGCATGAATCATGAATGTGATATTGGTTCTGCTAAGTCATTTCCTATAACAACACTGGAAAATGACTTGATATTTGATATATTTATTTGATGAATGCATATCAAATCTATAAATTGAGTAAGAAATGTCTTTGTTAGGTTTAATATAATTTATGACGCTTCACTTATTTGATGAATGCATATCATGACTCATTTTTTTTATCGAACAAGCATTTTGCAAAATTTGCATCAGATCTTGTACAAATTACCCTTGGATAAACTTAGTATCAGTAGAACTGAAAAAAACTTCTGTGAGTGTATTGAATAAAGCAGTATTCTATTTTATATTTAATATTAATTTGCTTGACAGGTGTGTATGAATGTGAATATTTTCTCAGGAATTTATTATTTCTTTCCTTCTTACACCATTTAGTTTTGTTAATTACTTGAGGAATTTCTTTCCTCCTCAGGATTTGTTTGCTTGTACTTGTTTTCTTACACCATCTTGTCTTCTTATATGTTCCTTATTTATCAGTATGTGAGTCGTATCTTTACTGTTTTCATACACCCGCTTTTATTGGTTTCACATGGTCATAGGTATTTTAAGAAGCCGTCGCAACTGTTTGAGAGCATAGTGGTTGTTGGACTTCACCCGAATTGTGATGTTCAGACACCACATACACAATTTTTTGATAAAAAGTTTGAAGAATCTGCTAAATTGAGAAGTGCACTTGGTTGTCAGAATCAATCTCTTGTAGAACCTAATATCGAACCTCAGGTTGTGATTTTCGGTAGCAGAGACTGAACAATGTTATAAATTTACTTCAATGGCGACCAAAACGATTTTTAATTACTGTCTTTATGATGGGCTATTGAGACTGATTAAGCAATATTGGTGCACCCAACGTCTTGTTCTTAACCTCTCTGATTTTCTACAAAAAATTGGTTTTCTGATTTTTGAGTTTTAATGCAGGTCTAATATTGGGGGCTTCATTTGTCGTGACTGCATCTTCTTATCACGTGATCGAAACCAATTCCGATGACGCTGATCAGTCAGACATGAATGCTCAATGTGAGTAGTAGGATCCTTCTTCTTTGAAGTTCTATCACCCACGTCATTGTCATTAGTCCTGAATTGTTGTTGTTTAATTTTTATTGGTCAAATTCTTCAAAGTTTATCATTTTTCCTAACATGGCTATGACTTGACAGTTTTTCAAAGCCTTTCTAGTGTTCTACATTCAATGGACCAGGGTTTGATATGCTATTTAAATTGTGATTTAGAAACAATGACAGAGGCTCCTTATCATTGTTATTACATTCTGCAGCCATCAGATAAAGGACCAATGCATATGAGAGTGAGAACTAACTTTTGCTCTTTATCCCTCTTAATCTCTGTCTCCGCACATTAGCACATAGTATAATAGCAGCGACCATGTAGTGTCATTACAATGCAATAGAACATATATTGGGTTCCTAACATACACATTGATGACGATTCACCACTTTTCATTATCCATAAAACATGCAGCGCCTTGTAGGGGCAGAAGAAGTCAAACAAGCTCCTGACAACCGATTAATTGATCCATTGGTCAATAAAGATGTAGAGAACTCTGTTCAAGCCTGTTTGCTTAAGGTGTGAACTGGTAGTAGAACTGGTAGTAGTGTTAGTTAACATATAAATAGAGCTGGTAGTAGAACTGGTAGAACTGTTATGCTGTTAGTTAATAAGTTATGCTAATTGAAATCCTAATTGATTAGTTATGCTGTAGTGTTAGTTAACATATAAATAGTGTATTGGTGTGTTAAAGTGATATGAATGAAATTGGATGGCTGGTTTGTATATTGCAAATGTGTATGTATGGATTCTAAGTGTTGGATATGTGTGTATGGATATGTGTGTTACTTGGAGTGGATTATTTAATTTTTGATCCTTCGAATAATAATCTTATTTAAGTTATATTATTTTTACAGGATTGCTATGTTGACACCCATCTTTACACCCTACACCTCAATTACTGTTCACAAATACTTGAACAAATTCCCCAGAACATGGTTAATAGTGTGTATTTTATTGGTTAATGAAGTAGTGAAAGTGGTTAATAAATTATAGGTAAAATAATTGGTTAATAATGTAGATTTTTGTGGTTAATGCAACTGTGAAGTTGGTTAATGCGCAATCTTATATTTGTGTTATAAAATAAATTTTAAAAATAAAACTTTTTTTAAAAAAAAATTAATATTTTAAAAAAATATATTATTTTAATAAAAAAAAACACTGTTCACCGTATAAATACGGTGAATAGTGCATACGGTGTAAGTATTGGGTGTAGGAAATGGTGTAGGAATAGCATTTTTCTTATTTTTATTTTGCAGGTCATGAATGATAATATCAATGAAGATTTTGAATTTGAAGATGAAGAAATATAGATGTAGATGTTTAAGTTTAATTTTATAGATTAAAGATGTTATTTTGACTATGAATGATGATTGACATTGGGATCGATATGTAATTTGAAGATGTTTTGTTGACATTACGATATGTAATTTGAAGATGTTTTGTTGTTGGATCATTTTCAATTTGAAGATGTTTTGTATTTGAATATTATTATATAAAAAAATTGTGAATGATGTTATTATCAGGTTTATAAAATAAAATAAAAATTTATTTTATTAAAAAATAAATAAATTTATTTGGTTTATAAAATAAAATAATTTTTTTTGCAACAGTTACAAAGTGTGTCTGTAGTAAAGAAGGCGTTGCTATAACCTATGAAGAAAAATTGAACTTAAGCCTCTATTAGAACAGTTTAGAATAGGCTACAGCTAAGAACCGTTGCTATATTCCATAAAATAGCCGTTCTTTAATAAACAAAAATTGCAATGGTTTACATTTGAAAACGGCCTCCAGCCGTTGCTGTTCTAGGTCGTTCTCTATATAAAATTACAGCAACGGCTCTGAACAAGGCATTGCCGTTGGCTAAATAACCGTTCCCAAAGGCTAAAACAACGCCTTGGTTTAGAACGCCCTGAAAACCGTTCTTATATGTAAAGGCAACAGTTTTTTTGGATTTTGCAACGGTTTTTTTATGTTGTTGTATATTCAAAATGTTGTAGTGTCTCTTTAGTGTTCAACATATAACATGTACATCCAAAAGGATGAAAGTAAGAAATGTTGGGCTTTCTGTTCCTCCACAATTCATAGGGAGTCTTTTCCAGAAGAGGTCTTACAGACACTCTGTTCTGAATGTAACAGGCTGTGTTTATTGCTTCTGCCCAAAAATGCTTTGCCAGATTAGTCTCGTTGATCATGGTTCTGGCCATTTGTTGCAGAGTTCTATTTTTCCTCTCTACAACTCCATTCTGTTGTGGAGTTCTAGGGCAGGAGAAATCATGAGCAATGCCATTTTCATTAAAATATTTTTCAAAATATTTGTTTTCAAATTCACCACCATGATCACTTCTGACTTTAATAATTTTAAAATATTTTTCATTCTGGACTTGTTTGCAGAAGTCAAAGAACACAGAATGTGACTCATCCTTGTGTTTTAGGAATTTCACCCATGTCCATCTGCTATAGTCATCAACAATGACTAATCCATACTTCTTGCCTCTGATGGATGCAATTTTCACTGGTCCAAACAGATCAATGTGAAGTAATTCTAATGGTCTTGAGGTTGAAACAACATTCTTAGTTTTAAAAGAATTTTTTGAAAATTTTCCTTTTTGACATGCTTCACAAAGAGCATCTGAGTTGAACTTCAACTTAGGAAGTCCTCTGACCAGATTGATTTTATTAATATGAGATATACGTCTCATATTAATATGCCCCAATCTTCTGTGCCAGACCCATTGCTCATCATTAACAGACAAAAGACATTTAACATTTTGAACCTTAAGTTCTGAAAGATTGATTTTGTAAATGTTGTTCTTCCTCTTTCCATTAAATAGGATTGAGCCATCCTTCTGACTAACAGCTTTACAACATTGTTGATTAAAGATTATGTCATAACCATTGTCACTTAATTGACTTATGGACAATAGATTATGCTTTAATTCTTCTACGAGTAAAACATTAGATATAGAGGGAAGATTACCATTGCCAATAGTACCAGAGCCAATAATCTTGCCCTTCTGATTCCCTCCAAACTTCACTTCTCCTCCAGATTTAAGCTCCAGGCTTTGGAACATAAACCTTTCTCCCGTCATGTGACGTGAGCAGCCAGAGTCCAGGTACCATGACTGGCGTCTTGACTTTTCTGCTAAATACATCTGCAATAGGGATTATCTTATCCTTAGGTACCCAGATTTTGTTGGGTCCTTTTGGGTTAGTTGCCTTGAATGTTTGTCTGAACTTCTATCTTTTTACAACAGTTTTGTTCTGACTTACTTTTGGCTTAAACACAGGAACGTTCTGATCAGAACGTGTGTGTTTAATATCATTCAGATGGCCAAACTTGAAATGAGAGTATAAGGGAGTTTTCTTAATTATAAGTTTATCAATAGGAATTGGATTTAAATCCTTTCCAGAGGAAGATTCATATCCAATTCCTTTCCTGTTGTTTCTGCTAACTCCATAGATCATTGAAGCCATCTTGCTTCTATCTATGCTTTTAGCCAGAAACTTCTGAAAGCTGAAGTCGTATTCTTCTAAAATGTTTTTGGATTTAGACTTAGTTTCAGACTCAGAGTCATGTTGAGCTTTTTCAAAATTAGTTTTCATTTTTAAATTGTTTTCTTTTAGCTCAGCAACTTCTGACTTTAACAGATTATTCTCAGATTCAAGATTGCATTTAAGCTTCTTGGATTTTAGCTTAATCTGATTATAGTTTTTCAGAACTTCTGATAAAACTTTAATAAGCTCTTCCCTAGTAAGGTCAGAAAGTACCTCTTCTGAGTCAGATTCAGAATCAGATTCAGATCCAGATGATCCTTCATTCTGATCTTCCACACCTGCCATCAGAGCCATGTTGGCGCATTCTTCTTCAGAATCTGATGAAGATTCAGAATCATCTGAATCATCCCAAGTTACCATTAGAACCTTCTTTTTATGCTCAGGCTTTCTTCTAGGCTTTTCTTTCTGAAGCTTTGGACACTCATTCTTGTAATGGCCAGGTTATTTGCATTCAAAACAAACAACTTCCTTCTTTCCAGATCTTTTTGGTCCAGAGGACTCCTTGCGCTGATCTGGCTTCTTGAAGTTCTTGAACTTCCTCTGCTTGTGCTTCCAGAGTCTGTTGGTTCTTCTGGACAGCAAGGACAGTTCATCTTCTTCTTCAAAAGAAGACTCTTCAGAACTCTCTTCTAACACCTGCAAAGCTTTCACATATTTGTTAGATTTTAAGGCAATTGACTTACCTTTCTTTTGAGGCTCATCTTCCTCAAGTTCAATTTCATGGCTCCTTAATGAGCTGATTAGCTCCTCCAAAGTGATCTTGTTCAGATACTTAGCAAGCTTCAGAGCAGTGACCATAGGTCTCCATCTGATAGGCAAGCTTCTGATGATCTTCTTCACATGATCAGCAGTTGAGTAGTCTTTGTCTAGCACTTTTAGACCAGCTGTGAGGATCTGGAATCTAGAGAACATAGTTTCTATAGACTCAAATTCTTCCATTTTGAACGCTTCATACTTCTGTATTAGCGCCAGAGTCTTGGTATCCTTGACTTGTAAGTTTCCTTCATGTGTCATCTTCAAAGACTCAAACAAGTCAAATGCAGTTTCTCTGTTTGTGATCTTCTCATACTCAGTATGAGATATTGCATTTAACAAGATTGTTCTAGCTTTGTGATGATTTCTGAACTCTTTCTTTTGGGCTTCAGTCATAGATTTTCTATCCATTTTCTTGCCATCCCCATCAGTGGGATGAACATACCCATCAATGACTAAGTCCCATAAATCAGCATCATAACCAAGGAAGAAACTCTCTATCCTGTCCTTCCAATAGTCAAATTTCTCCCCATCAAACATAGGGGGTTTTGTGCTGATTCTATCCCTTTCTTCATATCTGTTGTTGTTGTTAGATGTTGAAGTTTCATCCATAATAATAACCAAATATATATCAAAGTTTTCTCACTGGATCTTTTCTGTCACTGTGTAGTGGTAGCACACACAGAACCGGAGCTCTGATGCCAACTGAAGGTGAGAAAATACTTAGAAGGGGGGGTTGAATAAGTATATAGAAAATATTATGGCAATAAAAAACTCAAAGATTTTTATCCTGGTTCGTTGAACTCAACTACTCCAGTCCACCCTATCAAGAGTGATTTGCCTTTCTCAACAAGGACTTAATCCACTATTAATCAAACTGATTACAATAGCAGGCACTAAGAGCAACTGTTCTTAGTCTTCTCAAGAACTACTGATCCCAACTGGATCTTCTCAAGGACTTTTACAATCAATATGTAAAACTAAAACAAGTGTTTGAATGCTTCTAAATAAGCTATTTCACAACTGTGATTTTACACTTAAGTTTAAGAACAATGAAATAAATTCAGCAAAGAGTATAAATTGTATGAGAGCTTTTCTTTGAATTCTTTCAATATTTCGTCATCTGAAGAAGAGTGATGGAGTCTTGCTTTTATAGGCACAGAAGTCCAAGTTGTTTTCACGTTGAAGGCTATGTACGGAAAAAGGCTGTAGCTTTTTTGTCTTCACATCACTTGACCTTTCCTAGAATTAGAATGCACAGAGAAATCCTTTTTGTCTGTGTTCTTGTGTCTAACATAAATGAGGAAAGAGTCGTTTGGCCAAACCAACAGACATAACTTAGAATTCTTCTTCAACAAGTTTCTAATACTCAGCAAATAACATCAGAGCCTTGAGTGACCAGAGTCTTTGATGTTCATCAGAGTTTGCTGAATCAGAGCATTGCAGCAAGTGTGCTTTCAGCGTGTAATTATTCAGAGCAGAGTTTTAGGAATCAGATCCTCAGTACTGGCAGCGTAGTACTATCAGAGTCTTCTGAAATAAACTCAGCTTGAAACTTTTCATACAAAAGTCTTCAATGTTTCAGATGCTTCTGTAGCTTCTGCTTCATATCCTTCTGTAGCTTCTGCTTCAAAATCTTCTGTAGACAGCGTTCAGATTCTTCTAAGAGATCCTTCTGATACTTCAGAGCCTTGCATAATTTCATGTTCAGATCTAATTTGCTTTCAGAATAATACTCACTTTAATATCTGCAGCAAAACATACTAAAACAAATTTTAAAGTATATTATTTCTTAATACAAAATTTCATAAGAGTTATCATCAAAATATAGAGATATAATTAAGAACCAATATGTGTTCTAACAAGACGTGTCTTGCAAGTTTAGATGACGTGTGCAGTGAATTATTTTGAATTAAGTTAAATATTTACAAATTGATTGATTTGCCATTATATTTGTGAGATAGAAAAAAGGTGTTACAAGAATAACTTTAGTTTTGTAATGAACTCATCAAAATATTTGTCATGTCATATGATGTGAAATACATGCAAATAATTATACTGTTCATCATACCAAATTCCCCTGGTCATGAAGATCAAATTATGCACACACAGAAAAAATCATTTAAGCTTGGTGATCTTTGCGTTGTATATTTTCTGATTGTGCAGATTTTATCCTATACTAAATTACCAATCTACTAACAGATTCATATTTAAGTGAGCCTGAGAAATTTTTATTATAAATTTTCTCATTTTATGTTTCCCATCCTATGTTGTTGGTTCATGTTTATACCTTTTTGGACTATATGAGCAAAATTTACATTTGAAGCTTCATTTCCAAATAATTTAGATTTTCGTTTTAGAAAAATTCCTAATTTGTTTTTGATTTTCACCTTGAGTGAAAAAGAAAAAATAAGCCCTCATTTTTCCATAATAAAATAAAAAAGAAAGTTGAAAACATATTAATTGATTATCTTGAATGTTTCTAATTTATATTGTTATTTAGGATTTGAATAAACATATTTGAGCTTAAATATAGATATAATATTTTGAGATTGTTTGAGGGAGCTTATGATAACGATTTATTTATGAATATATAAGTTGTTTGGAGCTTATTTTCACGTGAGATCTTATGAAAAATAATTCTAGCTTCTATGAAAACAATTTGAATTTATTTTATCATGTAGAAACAACTTATACCGAAAATAATATATTTTATCAAATTAGTTGTAAATTTTTTTTTTTTGATAAGACCAAATTAGTTGTAAATTGAAAAACAAATTATTGAGAATTAATTAAAATTTAATTATATTTAACATATATCACATTGAAAAATAACATAAATAATAATGATAAATTTATTGTGAGTAAATCGATAGAATATTTTTAATTAACCAAATTTAATAATTAATTATTAAATTAATATATTTTTGCAAATGTCAATTTTTAAGTCATGACTTTCAATAGAGAATAATAACGTGCCTTAGCCTTTTAAATTTTGAATATGAATTTTGAAAGAAACTACATATGAGTATTGGTTATAAAAGTAGTTTAAATGTTAAAATTTGAATATGAATTTTGAAAGAAACTACATATGAGTATTGGTTATAAAATAAGTTGAAATGTTAATACAAGAATGACTCATGTCAATGGAAAGGAATTATGTCGTGTTTTTTTGGGTTCTTCGACTATTCTTAAGAATATGGAAAATATGAGTATTTTTTGAATTTATAAATAATGTTTTAATAGATCTGCAACTATGACTGTCATTGAGATCGTACAAGATGGTTTATAACACACGACTTTACATTATTTAATGATTAATCTACGAAAAAAACTCTCATATACATATTTTATGATTAATTTACAGTAAACTAGAGTTTCTTAAAAAAAATCGATTCTATTAAAGCAAACTTCAATTTCTTATTAAGAATAATATAACAAGTATAAGTTGGAGTTCTACGTTAATTATAATTGTGAAGAATTGAGTATTTATAAGTAGGAGAACTCATATACTTATCACTTTAAAGTTTTGGATGAATATGTTGTGTCTCTATCACTTGTGTTGTTCTTGACTCAATGTTCAATGCTTTATAGTAAAAAACTCTTCCAACACTTCTTACAACCGCTCTTTCAAAAATTTGAGATAGCTCTCTCTTGCGCATTTTCTATATAACTTGAGAACCATTATCTTTGTCTAAGTCGATAGAGAAGTAAGAGTCTTTTAACTTTGTGGTAGTAAATTGTTAATGATTTATTTAGACAATTTTTTATGTTGATGTTGATTTCTTCTGATTGATATCTAGTCTCTTTCCGGTATAGTATGGTGGTGGTGTTTGGTGTTTTTCCTGCTTTGAATTTTTTTTAACCTCATGGTAAGTTAAATATTTTATTTTGAATATATAGACATCTTGTTTTACTTTGTTTGGACAATTATGTCACCTCGATATATTCTTGATACTTTGTGTTAGCTAGCTGGTTATACTATATTTATATGACCTCAATGTGCTTGACTTGACTTTGTTTAAATGGCTCTTCCTAATCTTTAATGGTGATAATGATGGTTGCAAACAGTTGAACAATAATGGCAATAGACAAATACTAAGAAGATAAGATAATAGTACTAAGAAAAGAAGACCAACTTGCAAACTTGGTGTCCTAGCTTTGTAAAGCACACCTTATTTTAATGCAACACTTATGCTTTGAAAAATATATTCCCACCACACCACACTTTTGTAAACACACTTTTTGTTTTTTAATAATTTTCTCCCACTACTCCATAATGGGGTAATCTGCTTTCAAATGACAATGAAGAAAAATTAAGATTTTACGTACGAATTGTCGTCTTGGCCACGTGTAGGTTTAACGTGACCCATTTCTTTCTTTTGGTTAGGTAATGATACAATGGATTTCATTAGATGAGTTATAAATTTTGTCAATTGTGGTTGGCTTGCTTTTACTATATAGGTCCCACCATGAGAGTAGCCCTAAAACATAATTACTGGTAGATATTTTTTTCTTCCCTTTTAGACTTTTACTATATCTATGGTGTATCCTCAAATCTACTATAGTACTAATTTAAGCTATTACACATTAAATTAGACCTCAAATAGTTGAATCCATAGCAACAAATCCTCAAATTAGACCTTATAATATTTGTAGTTAACAAGAAGAGACATGCATTATTTTATTAAGAAAAAATAAATAAAAACTTTAACTTTTTGAATGCATGATGTTGGCATTATAGTTTCTTAATGTATTAAAATTGCAAATATATTCATAACTTTGATTTATTAATCATTTTAATTGTCGAATCTGTTTTTAATTAATAAGGTTTTTTTTTAATGTGGCTTTTGAATTAATTGATTTTTATAAAATTATCAACAAAAATAGAGAAGTTTTTAGAGTTACATTTAGGGATGTAAATGGATATCCATGAGACGGATAGTATGATATACGTGTCTGCCCCGTTGGATAAATATGATATCCGTATATGTCCCATATCCATACGGATATCAGTTAAGCGGGTAATCCACGGGTTTTAAGGTATCCGCGAATATTTACAGATATCCATGAATAACTTTTTTTGTCTAAAATTATTTTTTAAAAATATATTTTTTTTCTCTCAATTTAACAACTAAACTTCATCATATTATTTTCATTCTTTTTTCACTAAAACATAATAACATTCAAACATAATATCTATACATTTCACTTTTAACAAAATAAAATTCATCATACCATATAATAATTGTTTAAATAAAACAAAAAGTAATAATGCAAATAGTTTTCATCAATCATTACAAAACGTTAAAAAAAGAAATATGAAAAAACTAAATTTCTTGGAAGATGTAATGACGTATATAATAAATTAAAAATATTTAAATATTTTTTATAATTTATTAACGGGTATAAATATCCGCGGATACGGGTATCATTAAACCCGCATCTAAATTCATTAAATAACGGATATTTAAATATCCACTTATTTTATCCATGGATATCCATTAAACTATTCACATTATATCCGTGACGGATTATATCCGCAGATATCTGCAGGCACGGGCTTTTTTGCCATCCTAATTACATTCAGTTATATAATAAAAATAATTTAATAGCACTTCTCATTACAAGCTTATCTTTTGAAGATTTAATAGCACTTAAACCTTGAACTTTAAAGCAAAATACCTAATGCCTTGCCAACTGAACCACTTGACATTTGTTTATTAACTTTTCATATTATCTATTTATTGGCTATTAAGTTGTTCTTTTTCATATTTATTATTTTAAGATATTTTAAAATGAATGTCCTAAATAAAATTTATATGAAATAAAATGACTTTTAAAAATTATTCAAACTTATTTAAAAATATATTAAAACTAATTATTAAAATAATATCCATATACATTTAATAAAATTCAATTTTTTTATTTATAAATTTTAATATTTTAAAATAGTTTATAATTTGAATTTTTATGAGTTTT
Source organism: Lathyrus sativus (assembly GCA_963859935.3). Classification (NCBI taxonomy): domain Eukaryota; kingdom Viridiplantae; phylum Streptophyta; class Magnoliopsida; order Fabales; family Fabaceae; genus Lathyrus; species Lathyrus sativus. The sequence continues at coordinate 85,216,752 of OZ012735.1, read as the reverse complement.
TTCTAAAAGCTCTTATTATGGAAAAAAAATAGTACTTATTAATATATTTTTTAATAATATTTAAAATGTTTGAATATGTTAAATTTTTTAATCTTATTTTATAAAATTAAGTATTTAAACATGTGTACATATTTAATCAAATATAGTTAGTTTGTACATAGACATTTTTTATTTAAACAAATTGTCATAAAATAAAAAATTACAAAATATACAAATAATAAAGATGAAATTTAAATTTTTTATATTCACGAAATTAAACAGAAATATATAGTAGAGAAAAAACACAGTTAATCTTAATAAAAATAATTATTTTTTAAAGAAAAATATGTTATATTAATATTTTATGAATTTAATTGATATGCACTATCAATATAAATATTTTTTACACTGTGAGTTGATTTATTTAAATGTTTTAACTTTTTTTCTAATCAGTTGAAAAGTAATATTAATGGATGATTGTGATGTATTAACGGTGTAAAATTTATTACACTGACAATGCATAACAATTAATCTCTTATTTTATATAGAAAAGGCAATGGATACCCATAAACACGGATAATAATCTACCTCTACCCGTCCATTTATTAAATATGCTCGCGTAACTGAATTTTGAGATACCAACAAATATTAACAGAAGAATTTAATTGATATTTATTAACAATGTAAATTTATTTTACATCACGCAATCACCCTCACGTATTCAGTATCGTAAGTTTTAAGTTAATTTTATTATATGAAAGATTAATATATTTCTATTGAATGATAGTGTAAAATTTTACACTGTATATTAATTAAACTCTTAACAAATATATAATAAATTTTCTATCCTACAAAAGCAATTTCAAATTAATATATAATAATAATGACAAAAATAAATTACATTTATTTTATTTCTTATTTTATCAAATAATTATATTAGATCTAACAAAATAATAATAGTTTTATATTTAATATAATAATAATAATAATAATAATAATAATAATAATAATAGCTAGGTTATTATTACCTTAATTAATTTGTTTGTTGGCTGGATCATGTGATCGCCTTGGATTGTAATGTGATTTTTGAGTTAATACCACAATTTTTGATTCAAAAATAAAAATAAATAAATAAATAATAATAATAATAATAATAATAATAATAATAATAATAATAATAATAATAATAATAATAATAATTTTAAATTAAACAAATTAATAGGAGTATTTATGTAATCGATAAGAAAAACAAATAATTAAATACTATTTATTTTACTTGTAGATTTAATATCCAACTTGTACTGGTGATAGATTTTATCCAAGATATTCATGTTTTTTTTTAATCCTTACTTTTGCAGTTACCAGCCTCTCAATCTTTAAAAGTCATTTTTTTCAACAAAAAAAAAAAAAGAAAATCCAGAATACTTTACAAGTCATCATAGGCATTAGAACATTTATTTGCATATAAATAGAGGCTTGATTGATGGCCAATCACACTCAACAACAAAATGAACTCCTTTGGTCTCACATTGACAGCTCTATGCTGTGTAGTAGTTGTGCTTGGAGGCTTACCCTTCTCTTCTAATGCACAGCTTGATGCATCTTTTTACAGAAACACTTGTCCAGATGTTCATTCCATTGTCCGTCAAGTCATAAGAAATGTCTCCAAGACAGATCCCAGAATGCTTGCTAGTCTCGTCAGACTTCACTTCCATGACTGTTTTGTTCAAGTATGTCTCTATATACTTTTCTGCATATTCATTCTTTCACGCCTTTCTAATCTAACACCAATTTACTCATTCTAACAGGGTTGTGATGCATCTGTTTTGCTCAACAAAACTGATACCGTTGTCACTGAACAAGAAGCTTTCCCTAATATCAACTCTTTAAGAGGCTTAGATGTTATAAACCGGATCAAAACAGCTGTGGAAGATGCTTGTCCTAACACTGTTTCTTGCGCTGATATTCTTGCTCTTTCTGCACAAATTTCCTCTATTTTGGTATACCACATCATATACTATAACATATATTATATATACATCGTGTCTGGAGTCCGTGTCTGTGTCTTTGCTTCATAGTGTAAAGCTCTTATTTTATCAATGATGATGTAATTACAGGCGCAAGGTCCTAACTGGAAAGTTCCATTAGGAAGAAGAGATGGTTTAACAGCAAATCAATCGCTTGCTAATACAAATCTTCCGGCTCCTTTCAACACATTAGATGAACTCAAAGCTGCATTTGCTAAACAAGGCCTCACAACTACTGATCTAGTCGCTCTTTCCGGTGCTCATACATTCGGAAGGTCTCACTGTTCCTTATTCGTCGATAGGTTATACAACTTCAGCAATACCGGAAAGCCTGATCCATCTCTCAACACAACTTACTTGCAAGAGTTGCGCAAAACATGCCCTAAGGGTGGAAGTGGAACAAACCTAGCAAATTTTGACCCTACTACTCCCGATAGATTTGACAAGAACTACTACTCGAATCTTCAGGTTAAAAAGGGTTTGCTTCAGAGTGATCAAGAGCTTTTTTCAACATCTGGTGCTGATACTATTGGGATTGTGAACAAGTTTAGTGCTGACAAAGATGCTTTCTTTGATAGCTTTGAGACTGCGATGATTAAAATGGGAAATATTGGTGTGCTTACTGGGAACAAAGGAGAGATTAGAAAACATTGTAATTTTGTTAACAAAGATCGTATCAGAATGGCTTCTAGAGATTCATCAGAATCTGGTATGGTTAGTTCAATTTAAGTACATTAAGGTAGTGATTGGAGAGCACAAATAAAGAAGATATATCTAGGCACATTCTTGGCATGTGTCAGATTGTTATTAGGTGTTTGTGAGAGATATTTTCTTGTATTTGAAGTTTATAGTTAGTTTCATGAATGTGATTTTATCAATCTTACAACCAATTCAAATGTGTAGGAGAAAGTCTTTCTTTGAGTTGTGTTTATAACCAATTTTCTGCTGCTTGTTTTGAACTTGCTATCCATATATAAAAAAATCTCCATATTAATATTAACCAAGTAACTACGGGAACCTTTCATTCTCCTGTTCCATTAACTTTTCTATTATGAAAATTGATGTCAGTGAATAAAATAAAACTGTGAGAGAGTTTCTTGATCAATTCAAGAAGTGAGAGAGAGGAGACCGAATAGAATAGGTTATAAAGGTTATTTCATTTTTTAATTGAGTGTTAAATGATTAGAAGTGAAATAAAATAATAATTAGTATCTCTTAAGAAATTTTTACTTAAATAATTTATTTTTTAATTTATTTTACAAAATACCTCACTTTAGAATACTGATTGTATGGTGGCGCCATATGGATTGACGACTCTTCATAAGGGTAATGTGATGTCGCCAATTGAATTGGAGACAACACATGGTGTTGCCAATCCACATATTGTAATACTTACAAGGGTGTCGCAAATTCATCTGGAGACAATCTTGAAAGTTGATTTTTTTTTATAAATAGAAGTGTTCTGATCATTTAATTTCACAACTCATCTCATATCTTTGTTCTACTGATAACATCTATTGTCGCCGGTGGGGAAAAGTCATATATTCGAAAGAGAAGCCTTCGATGTACATGTTGTTTTGGAACATTCAAAGTTTCAATCAACTTAAGAGGGAGCTGAATCGGTGGTTAGAATTCGAAATATTGAGAGACTTGATCACCTGTGCGGATGGGTTCGCGTTAAGGCTGACAAGAATGCGAGGGAAGTCACGTTTGGACCGAATAACATTAGTTTGAATGTTGTAATCAGTTAGAAATGTTTTATGTTTCTTTTCTGTTGTCTGTTTTATGTGTCGTATGTGTTATCTGTTGTTAGTTCGCGGTATCTGTTGTTTGTTCTTGACATTGTTGTAACAAAGACTCATTAATATATGAAAATATTAGGTTACAACAATTGAAAAGATAAACTAAATCATTATGCAGAGGTTACTCCGACACTCGGACAATTTTTTCCGGTTGTGTCCGGGCTGACGACATATACTGCATAATCTTATCATTATATCAGGCGTATTTATTTCGGTTCTTATACGCTTATTGTTTGGGCGTCCTTTTTTCTTTCTTTGCATCTCATCATTGTACCAAACTATGTCCCCTTGGTATGGAGGCTAATATTCCTCCATTGGTAGCACTGCGAAGCCTTCGTTGTAGATATTCATAACATTAATCGCCTTATAAATATCAGATAGATGGCTATAAGCATCCTGACGAGCATGTGCGCATGCCGCAATGACATGTGAGCAAGGTACACGGAAGGCCTGGTACTTGCCACAATCGTACCAACATCTATTTAGTCTAACAACATAGGATAAATTTGATATTCCCTCATTATGGTCTATTGTTTCTTGTACACTGAAAGTTTGCCTATGACGGTCAAAGACTATAACTGCAGTGTGATGGCTCTGATAGTATCATTTTTCATCACTTTCGTTATGCTTTCACTAAATACTTGACATGACATTAACACTACACTCCATCTTTCGCCTCTTGTTGTGAAAATTGATGCCAACCTATAATAGGTTGATCTCACCAAAGTGGTGATTGGAAGGTTTCTAATTTCTTTGAAGACCCCGCTCATGGACTCCACAAGGTTTTTCGTCATGTGACTCCAATGACATCCACCATCAAAATCCCTTATCCACTTTTCCAATGGAATGTTATCCAACCACCTTCCTGCATCTGCGTTTGACATCCTAATTTCGTTAAGGTATTATTGAAATGATGGACGAGTTAGAGCATACCCGACATTCACAACTTTTTTATGAAGGTTTTTGTCTTTGATTGCACGGATGAAGTTTTGTGCAATATGTCTAATGCAATATATATGGATAAAAGGAGGATTACGACACCCACTATCATGGTTATTATAAGAATTCTCTATAGCAGCATGCCTGTCTGAAATCAAATAGAGATTGGCTTTTGGAGCAACATGTGTTCTGAGATTCTTAAGGAAGAAACTCCAGGCAGAAGTGGTCTCACCCTCAACTAGATCAAAGGCTATGGGAAAGACATTATTATTGTCGTCTTGTACAACAGCCATAAGCAATGTGCCCTTGTATTTTCCGTAGAGCCATGTTCTATCAATTTGAATAATAAGTTTGCAGAATGCAAAACCTTTTATGCATGGTTGAAACGACTAAAAAAGCCGATGAAATATGACATTTCCATCAACAATAGTTCTATCTGGCCTACATGTCGGCACTGTCTGCATGACTGCAACAGTTCCCGGTGTGTATGTCTTAAGTGCTATAAAAAATTGCGGTAATTCTTTGTAAGAATCATCCCAGTTGCCAAATACCTGTTCAACAACCTTTGTCCTTGCAATCCAAGCCTTCTTGTACGAGGGAGTATAATTATATGCGTAACGATATGATAGAGTATTATACTCACCTTCACTGATGAATCCTTGTTAACAAGTGGCAAAATGTTTTGACATATCAATTCTGGGCTTAGCTTTCGGTGATCCTGAACAATATTTGTGGCAGTGCAACTGTGAGGTGGCTCTATAGAAGCTATCTTCCAAGAATCACTTCTCTTTCTGTAAGACGCAGCAAGCTAAAACTTACAAAGTGGACTACGACAAATAATGACATACCTACTCGAATTAGTTCGATGTACATTGAAGTCAAAAGAGTTATCCATGTGATATTTTTAAGGGCTCGTACATATTTTTACTTGGTACGAAACTTGTCTCCCACTTTTAATTCCTTCTCTAACCACATATACGGGTTGTAAAACAATGTGCAAATGTGTATGTTTTATTTTGTTTATTGACAATGTGTGAATAAACTTGTTTATTATTTCATAGGATGTCTCTAGGTTCCGTCCTCATGCCCATGAATATGATGCCCCTGGCGAATTAATTAAACCTTATATTGAGCTCGCCAATTTTGGACATGTAAGCAAAATCATGTCTTACTCGGTTGATGCAAAGTTTATACTAGTTTTGCAAGAGAGATGGCGCCCAGAGACACACACCTTCTTTTTTCCAACCGGTGAATGTACCGTGACGTTAAATGATATATACATGTTACTCGGTTTGCATATTGATGGTAAGGCGGTCAATGGACCAACAAACCTTGATGGTTTAATTTGTGAGGAACTTTTGGGTGCCGACTTGCTGGATAAGAACTCAAGAGGCCAAGGGATCTTACTTTGGCGCCTCAAATCATGGTACACCGATTTTATATTAGATCAAGATTCTACCGAAGAAATGAAAATAATAAGAACTAGGTGTTATCTTATGCTTTTAATTGATTTATTTTTATTTCCCGAAGGCACTGGTTCTTCTATGCATGTTATGTATTTACCCTTACTGAGAAACCTATATAAAATAAGATAGTATAATTGGGATTTCGCTTATCTGTCTTATTTGTATATCTGTTTGTGTAAGTGCGCCAAAAAAAAAACACATCTGTTATTTTCTGGATGCACCGTTTTGCTCCAAGCATGGGGTTGGTCTACATTGCCATCCCTAGCGCCCGTCAACCACAAGAGCTTTTCCTTCCCGTATGCACAAAAGTAAACTGATAACTTAATATTAGTTTATTTCACCTTACTAATTATTGTGTCCAAATAATTGAATTTGAACTTTTTTTATATGGTCGGCTAAGGGTTTGAGTTACAATAGATGTCCTAGACATTGTATCATTCAATACCACAATCTGTTGGATCACTTAACACTTGGAGATGTAAGGCCTCTAAACAAATCAATTTCTTTTTTATATAAACAATTTTATGATATAATATTTTTCTCTTCCTCAATTCATTTGGCGTCCATATCTAAACATGAAACACCTACATGAAGTCAGAGAGGAAGATGTAGCCGTTTGGACTGCATGTGTGTCGATAATCAGATTCACCACTGTGGAGACGCATAACAGTTACCATGTCAAACTACAATTTGGAATGCATCAAAACATCCCAAATTCCCCAGTTGACCTCGGTAAATGGCATCTAAAAAAATTAATGATTAATGGGACTATCTCGACTGGAAGGATTTTGCAAAATCTGAGTTTTGTAAATGGAGGAACCACATTGCCCATGTCTTACGTGAACCGGTAATGGAAATCCCGTCTATACCAACTAATAATTATATGGCTTGGTACAGATCCATTGCAACTGGGTTTGTCTCCAAAGAGAGGTATCTATACAAACCACAGTGAACCACCTACACACAAGAAGCTTCAACGTCTAACCCACAAAGAAATTATCGACTATGTTACTCACAACCCCCTACCCAACAGAATTACCAACCCACTAACATACAAACCCACCATCCAAACATGTCAAACACCCAACCACAATACCAATAACGTCCCCATACCATCTCCAACAAAATGACTATTATCAAGAAACCCAATATGGCTATGCCCCCAATACAACATCAAGATATAGCCAAAATGAGAGTACATCATACCATAGCCATAACGCCTAAACATCTTTCCATAGCCAAAACGCTCAAATATCATACCCTAGCCTACACACACAAAGATCCCAACAACCTTATGGCTTTCAAACACCATTACCATTTCAACCTTTCGCCAACGAATTCTTCACATCAATGTCCCTCTTTAATCGTCCAGGACGTACACCAATGAACCCTTCATCATATTCGAACTACTCTAGCATGGGTCACGTGGTCAATTTCAACACACAATACCTCATGGAAATGCAAGAAATTCTTAGGGAATCAGCTGAGAATGTTCCTGAGACTTCAACTCCTCAAACACTTAGATTGAATCAACAATGAGAGGAACGAGTGCAATGAGTGAAGGTGCCTAGGGGATGTGGAATCGATGGTCGGTATGACCAACCCGGTCGCCAACATTAATTTATGTAATATTATTTTTAATTAATGATTAATGTTATTTATTTTTGTTTAAAAATTTTACACAATGCACCTTGTCAGCATATCAATTGGCGACTCCCTTTTAAAATTAAGACCTAGTCGCCAATTGAACTAGAAGCACCATATGGTGTATCTAATCCAATTGGAGACACCACTAAGGCAAATAAAGTTGTCGCCAATCCACATGGCGCCACCATACAGTATGTACCCAAAAGTGGGGTACTTTGGAAAATAACTTGAAAAATGGGGTATTTTGGGAATTTTTGAAAAAGTGGGTTATTCTGGTAAAAATTTCCTCTCTTAACAATTGAGAAATTAACCTATTTATAAATTACTATCATATTTTTAATATGTATGAAGATAACACTCATATATGATATACATAACTACTACATAACATAATACATAAACTATATTTTACTATTGCATACTTGAACACACTTCGACTACAACATGCACATTCGATCCCGGTGGATCCCAAAGCTACTCCTGTCGAGACTGGTGTTTGACCCAATACTACGAATCTCCACCTTAGAACAAATTCCAAAACATCAAGGGAATAAAATAGCTATCACCATGAAGTTTTATCAACTGCATGCAGTGGAAGAACTTGTTGTTTGGGAATGACATGGTGATCATATCAGTAGTATTGTGATCAGTCGAAACTTTCATCACTTTGACTTCTCCCCTTTCGATTTTCTTCTTAATGAAATGCACCCTAATATCAACGTGTTCAATTCTCTCATGATAAGATGAATTTTTCATCAAATGTATGACACTTTGACTATCACATTTAACAATGATTGACAAACCTTGAAGTTTAAGTTCCTTGGCAAACCCTTCAAGGCATAATGCTTCTTTTACAGCTTCATTGAGGGAAATATATTCAGCTTCAGTTGCTCATAAGGCTACAACCTTCTAAAGTGTCGTTTTCCAACTGATTATTGTACCAAACATAGTGAAAATTTATCTAGAAAGATATTTTATGGTATTCATACATCCTACATAGTCATAGTTAACAAATCTTTCGAGTTTGGCTCTACCATTTTGTACCTCGAAAAATACGATCTCCGCGATGCGTAAAACTAGGGTTTGCACGATTACAGATGGACTTATGAGAGTCGCCACCGAACTTTATTTATTCCACGAGAGGAAAGGGAAAATATCGAGAAAACCCATAGGGAAAAACGACAGGGTATGGTCATTGCAACCATGTTGGGTTCGAAAGTCGGTTATGTAAGGAGAAGGTGCTAGCACTCCCTACATCCATCGTACTCGATGGGAACCGTCTAAGTTATCTAAGCATGAAAAATGTTTGATATCTTATTTCTTGCTAAGGGAATGAAGGATAATTACTTAAGGGAAAATGAAATATTTTTATTATTGAGTCCGTCTGAGTTTTCAACCCAGTTCCTACGTATCCCAGAGGGAATCAAAACTCTGTAGTTCTTGTTAAAAATGTTTTTGGTTTGTTGTGTGTTTTTTATGAACCATGCTACGAAGCATGACCTTTTTGAAAAGTTTTTAACAAAAAAGCCAAGAGGAAACAGGGTTTAATATTTGTTAAATATCTTTTAGAATTTGAAAAAGAGGTTAGAGATAAAATAAAGTATTTTTAGATTTTTTAGAAAAAGAGATTTTAGTTTTAAGAAAAAGTAATCGATAAAAGATCGAGGTTTGAATTTGCATGATGGAGATTGCAAAAGGCAACCGACTTATGAGGGAAGAAACCACTTGGCGTCGGGTCAATGGTTTGAGAAAAGGTTAAGTTGATTCCTAGTCCCTAAGGGTGCTCCTAGTAAACGAAACCACAACCAAAGAAAGAGAGAAAGTGTTGGCATGAGATTTATGACAATGCTAAAAAGAAGTCGACTTACAAGTTGGGGTATGACTTGATATATGAATCAAGAATATTTTGGGTTTGGTTGATGACGATCGTAAAAACAATCGACTTACAGGGTTTAAAAATGACTTGATTAAATCAAGAATTAGTTTTAAAAGCAATTTAGGCGTGAACGGAAATAAGATGCATACACAATATTAACATCACACATCAAGTGAATCAAAACGTAAATTAAAAGAAAAGTGCACAGATTTAAAATCATGACGCAAATACGCGAATCAAAGTCGCGTGCGCGAAAACGTGCAACGATACTAAGAGAAATCCAATTCGATCTAAAGATAACGATGTTGAATCATTGAAAAATAATACACATTGAAATAGCAAATTGCTACCGCATTAGCAGTCATCGCAAGTCGAATCAAGAAACAGCGAGATAATAAAATTAAAGAAAATCACAAATTGCAAATTGAAACGCGAATAGGTAAGCGCATAAAAAGAAAATTGCCGCTAGGCTAAACCATCAGACGCGTGTATAAAATCAAAACACAATGATAATCAATTTAAAAATATCACCCATAAACAGATAAAACCACCAATAACTTGTTATACTTAACGTGATCATCGTAATATGGATCAAAATTGTGCGGATCTGAATTTTATCCAAAAAGAGACACAATGAAAAAGTGAATTTTAAACGTGCTAAAAAAAAATAGTGTTGCTAACGCAAGAATGCGATCATCGAAACCGGATCGAATCAACACAAAACTTACACATCATGCACACCAATATGCAAACGGCGTATCGACATGATTCAATCCGAAAACACAATAATAATAAAAAAATAAAAATTGCATCAATGTACTACAATATATATATATATATATATATATATATATATATATATATATATATATATATATATATATATATATATATATATATATATATATATATATATATATATATATATATATATATATATAAGAGAAAGATATAAAATCACTAATTAAAATAATATGTATATCCTAAAGAAAGAGAAAGTTCTAAACCAAAGCAATGATACAATAAAGTTTTATTCACATACAGTATGTGTAACAACCCAAATTTCATTAAATAATTAATTGTAGTAATTAATTTATTTAGTGGGATTTTATTAATGTTGGAATTAATTTTTATTAATTGGTATGGATAGAAAATTAAGAAGGAATTGGGGAGGAAGGAAAATGAAAGAAATATATATAAGAGAGAAAGAAAAGAAAAGAAAGTTAGAAAACATTTGGAAAGAAAGAGGAAAGAAGAAGAAAGGAGAGAAAGAGAAGAGAAGAAGAGGAAAAGTGGAAATCATCAAGAACCAACATCAAAGCTTCGATTAATCGAGGTAAGGGTGAGAAATGTTTCTATTTGATCATGGTATGATGTTATGTATGTTGGGTTAGGGTTTTAGTAGAGTTTCCATCACTTTCCAATTAGGGCAAATGTTGGATTAATCAGTAGAATGATGATTTAATCGGTTGGAACTGAGCAATAATACCGTAGAATAGTCGGGTAACATGTATTGATGTTGTTTGTACTGATTTGGATGTGTAAGAGAGGGTTGATGATGGATTGGTGAAGGAGGAGCAGAATGGGGTTCTGTTCTGCGCAGGTTCGCTGGCTCTCGCCAGGCGAGCGAAGGCGAAGCTTCGCCAGGCGAAGCCTAGCGAATGTTGGCGAATAATTATATTTAAGTCCCAGTAGACTTCGCTGGTGGGTTCGCCAGGCGAAGTTGGATAGCGAAGGTTCGCCCAGCGAAGGTGCTGGCGAATGGTGGCGAATGAAGTCAGTAGCTACTGACTTGGGCTCGCTGGGGAGTCTCGCCAGGAGAAGCCTAGCGAGTGTTCGCTGAGAGAGTTCGCCAGGCGAAGGCCAGGCGAAGGTTCGCTGCGAGGGTTCACCAGGCGAATGAAGGCGAATGTGACAGTATATTTCTTTGCTGTGTTATCCAAATGGTGATTGTTTGGTTGATTCGCATATGTTTATACTTCTATGTTATGAATGAGTATGTGAACTATTATGATAACATGTGTTGTGGGTAGCCTTCGGGCGTGAATCCTAGAGTTGTGATATGAATGATTAATTGTAATCGGTTAAAATACATGAGAACATAATGATGATTATGTGTGCATTAATTGATGAGTTGTGAATGTTTGATTGTTGTGTACAATTATGTAATGAGTATGCATGAAAACATTTTGAATATGTGTGCATAACTTATAATTGTATGATTGGTATTGCGATGTGAATACCTTGATTGTTGTGATAATTAGAGATACATGGGAATACAATGAGGAATGTATGTGTATCGTCTAATGAATTGTGAGTGCATATATGTATGCGATTGTTGTGTGAATGCATGGGAACATATGTGATATGTGTGCATTGTTGTTGAATATGATGATGTGTGAAATGAATACATTGATAAATGTTGATATATGTTGTATGTGCAATCATGATGAAATTCTCGAAGGGGTGAATTATTCGAATGCATGGGATTAAGACGCGGGAACGGTCTTAAGTGCATTTATTGTGATTGGTTGATTGTACATGCATCATTCAGTCAAGAGGCAATGTCTGTTAGTTTCGTGGAAACTAGTGGCTTGTCCCAAACCTAGAAGGGTGGGTTTGAAGCCTAGGGGACGGGCTTGGTAGTTATCGGTCTAGAAGGGTGGACCCGGTTTAAAGTAAAAACCGAGAAAAGATAACGAGAGTCGGTACCGCATAGCATTGAGTTGCATTGAATATGTTGAGTCACATTGCATAATATTGTTGTGGTACATATGTGCTTGTGAATGATTGTGAAGTCAAGCATGAAGGGATGTGCTTGTGGTTATTCACAATGTTGATATATGTGAATGTGATATGATTATGATTGTGAGAATAAAGTGTGGTGAGAAATGTGAATATGTGTTATATGATACCTATATATACGTAATCTTATGCTTTGATTATTATGGTTATATTTCTCACCCTTCTGCTGTTTTATAATGCTCTATGAGGCATTGCAGATTAGGATGCTGGAGTCCTTTTGTGAAGATTAGTCTTCATTCTTTTGAGTCTGCTGCTCTGATATGTAACACCGGGTAGTTAGACTAGTATAGTCATTCTTTTGTGATACATTGCGATGTATCAGCTGATGTGGTTTTGTAATCTAACTGATATGATGTATTAATCTGGATGACTCATGTGCATTTGAATTAATATTTTGGAACTGCTTAAATGATTTGATCTTCCGCTTACTTTTGAAAATGTTACATATTTTATAGAGCAAAATGTTAAAGAGTTTTATTGGTGAAATTGTGGCATTCTTCTTTTATACCTTATTATAAAACCTTTTTACTCTGATAATTTGTATGTGCTTAATTGTTTTATATGCATTTATTTGGGGTATAGAAGGGGGTGTTACAATAGTGGTATCAGAGCAGGTCGGTCCGTCCGGCCAAGTTGTTAGAGTGTTTTTCCCTGTGTGTTATTGATATGCGTGTGATGCATTATCAATATTGGTTGTTCTTACTTGGTTCTGTTGCTGGAATTAGTAAGATGGTTGCAGGAAGGAACGACGAAGCGATTGCGGAGGCATTGACGAGATTGGCGGGGGCAATTGGGCAGAATCCTCCGGCCAATGTGAATGAGAGGAATCGTGCTGATGATGGATTCCGTGCTTTGGGGAAATTCCAAAAGAATAACCCTCCGGTCTTCAAGGGAACTCATGAACCGGACAAGGCACAAATTTGGTTGAAAGCTGTGGAAAAGATTTTTCGAGTTATGAATTGCTCGGATGCACAGAAGGTGCAGTTTGGGACTCATATGCTCGAAGAAGAAGCTGAAGATTGGTGGGGTAATACTCGCCAAAGATTTGAGGAAGATGATATTGTGATTACGTGGGATTTGTTTAGAGAAACTTTTCTGGAGAAGTACTTTCCAGAGGATGTGCGGGGGAAGAAAGAGATCGAATTTCTTGAGTTGAGGCAAGGTAATTCGACGGTTGCTGAGTATGCGGCGAAATTTGAGGAGTTGATCAAATTTTGTCCTCACTATAATACTGGTAATGCTGAGAGGTCTAAGTGCCTCAAGTTTGTGAACGGTTTGAGACCTGAGATTAGACAAGCTATTGGATACCAGGAAATCAGGCGGTTTTCTGAGTTGGTTAACAAGAGCAGAATTTATGACGAAGACAGTAGGGCTAGGTCTAGCCACTACAAGAGCCTAAGTGATAAGAAAGGAAAAGGTCAACTCAGAGGAAAACCTTATGTGACTCCTGCGGACAAAGGGAAGCAGAGAATGGGTTATGGCAAGAGGCCAAGTGGGGGAGTTTCTACTCCGGTGAGATGTTATAGGTGCGGTGAAGCGGGACATCATGCTCCCGAATGCAAAAGTGTTGAGAAGGCGTGTTTTAAGTGTGGCAAGCCAGGCCACAAGGCTCTAGAGTGTAGAAGCGGTGCGGGTGTTACTTGCTATAATTGTGGTGAGCGAGGGCACATCAGTACCAAGTGCGATAAGCCGAAGAAGAATCAAGGGAGCGGGAAAGTGTTCGCTCTTTCTGGATCTGAGACTGCTAGCGACGATCGATTGATCCGAGGTACGTGTTTTATTAATGGTATACCTTTGATCGCTATAATTGATACCGGAGCTACGCATTCTTTTATTTTTTTAGATTGTGTTAGAAGGTTGAATCTTGAGTTGTCTGTGATTGGTGGCGGTATGGTTATTGATACTCCTGCTATGGGTTCGGTAACTACACCGTATGTTTGCTTGAATTGCCCGTTGAGTATTTTCGGTAGAGATTTTGGGATTGATTTAGTGTGTCTTCATTTAGATCAACTGGATGTCATTCTTGGAATGAATTGGTTAAAATTCAATCGTGTGTATATTAACTGTTTTGACAAAACGGTTATTTTTCCCGATTCAGATGTTGAAAGAGATTTGTTTATGACGAAGAAACAAGTGAAAGAATCGGTGCAAGATGGGGCTAAGGTATTTATGCTTATGGCAACTTTGAGGACTGGTGAGAGTGAAGGGATTGATGGTTTGCCCATTGTTAGAGATTTTCCGGAAGTATTCCCTGACGAGATAAAGGATTTACCGCCAGAGCGAGAAGTAGAGTTTTCGATAGATTTGATTCCTGGAACTAGTCCGATATCGATGGCTCCATATCGGATGTCGGCCTCAGAGTTGAAAGAGTTGAAGAGTCAACTTGAGGATTTGCTTGAAAAGAGGTTTATTCGTCCGAGCGTGTCACCGTGGGGTGCACCGGTGTTGTTGGTTAAGAAGAAAGAGGGTTCTATGAGGCTCTGTGTGGATTACAGACAGTTGAACAAGGTGACTATTAAGAATAAGTATCCACTTCCAAGGATTGATGATCTGATGGATCAGTTGGTTGGTGCAAGCGTGTTCAGCAAGATTGATTTGAGATCTGGGTATCATCAGATCCGTGTGAAAGCTGAGGATATTCAGAAGACGGCCTTTCGTACGAGGTATGGACACTATGAGTATTCCGTGATGCCATTTGGTGTGACTAATGCACCGGGTGTATTTATGGAGTACATGAATAGGATTTTCCATCCTTATTTGGATAAGTTTGTGGTGGTGTTTATCGACGACATCTTGGTTTATTCGAAGAGCGAAGGAGAGCATGCCGAGCATCTGAAGATTGTACTATCTGTGCTGAGAGAGAAGCAGTTGTTCGCGAAGCTTTTTAAGTGTGAATTTTGGTTGAAGGAAGTTAGTTTCCTTGGTCATGTGATTTCTAGTAGTGGTGTTGCGGTTGATCCGTCGAAGGTTGAAGCGGTGTCGCAATGGGAGACTCCGAAGTCAGTTTTTGAGATCAAAAGTTTTCTTGGTTTATCCGGTTATTATCGGAAGTTTATTGAAGGATTTGCTAAGTTATCGTTGTCGTTGACGCAGTTGACTAGGAAAGGTCAAGCCTTTGTTTGGGACGCCAAGTGTGAAGCGAGTTTTCAAGAACTTAAGCGAAGGTTGACGACAGCTCCTGTTTTGATTCTGCCAAATCCAGAAGAACCATTCGTTGTGTATTGTGATGCTTCTTTGATGGGTTTAGGAGGTGTGTTGATGCAGAATAACCAAGTTGTGGCTTATGCTTCGAGGCAACTCAAAGTGCATGAGAAGAATTATCCGACGCATGACTTAGAGTTGGCCGCCGTTGTGTTCGTGTTGAAACTTTGGAGGCATTATTTGTTTGGTGCGAGGTTTGAAGTGTTTAGTGACCACAAGAGTTTGAGGTATCTTTTTGATCAAAAGGAATTGAATGCGAGACAAAGAAGATGGCTTGAACTTTTGAAGGATTATGATTTTGGCTTGAATTACCATCCGGGTAAAGCGAATGTAGTAGCGGATGCATTGAGTCGGAAATCATTGCATATGTCGGCATTGATGGTGAAAGAGTTGGAATTGGTCGAGCAATTTCGGGATTTGAGTTTGGTATGTGAGAGAACTTCTTTTGGATTTAATTTGGGTATGTTAAAGCTTACAAGTGGTGTTTTGGACGAAATTCGAGAAGGGCAGAAATCGGATTTGAGCTTAGTTGATCGGTTGACTTTAATCAACCAAGGCCAAGGTGGTGATTTTCGGATTGATGAGAATGGTATTATGAGATGTCGGGATCGAGTTTGTGTTCCGAACATGGTTGAGCTTAAGAAGGGCATCCTTGAGGAAGGACATCGTAGCGGATTGAGTATTCATCCGGGTGCTACTAAGATGTATCAGGATTTGAGGAAAGTATTTTGGTGGCCTAGTATGAAGAAGGATATTGCGGAATTTGTGTATTCTTGTTTGACTTGCCAGAAGTCGAAGATTGAGCATCAGAAGCCATCGGGTTTGATGAAGCCGTTGTTTATTCCTGAGTGGAAATGGGATAGTATCTCCATGGATTTTGTATCGGGTTTGCCGAGGACGCCGAGTAATTTTGAGGCTGTTTGGGTTATCGTGGATAGGTTGCCTAAATCTGCTCACTTTATTCCTATGCGTATGGATTACCCTTTGGAGAAGTTGGCTAAGTTGTATATTGAAAGGATTGTGTGCCTGCATGGTATTCCGCTGAGTATTGTTTCGGATAGAGATCCGCGGTTTACTTCGAGATTTTGGGAAAGCCTGCAGAGTGCTTTGGGTACTAAGTTGCGTTTGAGTTCAGCTTATCATCCGCAGACTGATGGTCAGACGGAGAGGACGATTCAGTCGCTTGAAGATCTTTTGAGAGCTTGTGTATTGGAAAAAGGAGGAGCTTGGGACAGCTACTTGCCTTTGATTGAGTTTACCTACAACAACAGTTTCCATTCGAGTATTGGTATGGCACCATTTGAGGCGTTGTATGGTAGGCGGTGTAGGACACCATTGTGTTGGTTCGAGTCCGGAGAGAGTTCGGTTGTTGGACCCGAGTTAGTTCAACAGACTACTGATAAGATCAAGATGATTCAAGAGAAGATGAGAGTTGCTCAGAGTCGTCAGAAGAGTTATTATGACAAGAGGAGGAAGGCACTTGAATTTCAAGAGGGAGATCATGTGTTTCTTCGAGTCACTCCGATGACAGGTGTTGGTAGGGCACTGAAGTCGCACAAGTTGTCGCTGCGTTTCATTGGTCCTTATCAGATTTTGCAAAGGATAGGAGAAGTGGCCTATCGTGTGGCTTTACCACCGTCGCTTGCTAATCTTCACGACGTATTCCATGTATCTCAGTTGAGGAAATACATTGCGGATCCGTCTCATGTAGTCCAAATAGATGATGTGCAGGTGAGAGATAACCTGACTGTTGAGGCATCACCTATGCGGATAGAGGATCGGAAATTGAAGCAGCTTCGAGGTAAAGAGATTGCTTTAGTGAAGGTCGCTTGGGGAGGACCGGCTGGTGGAAATGTTACTTGGGAGCTTGAGAGTCGGATGAAGGAGTCTTATCCAGAACTGTTTGAATCAGGTAACATTTTCGAGGACGAAAATTCCTAAAGTGGGGGAGAGTTGTAACAGCCCAAATTTCATTAAATAATTAATTGTAGTAATTAATTTATTTAGTGGGATTTTATTAATGTTGGAATTAATTTTTATTAATTGGTATGGATAGAAAATTAAGAAGTAATTGGGGAGGAAGGAAAATGAAAGAAATATATATAAGAGAGAAAGAAAAGAAAAGAAAGTTAGAAAACATTTGGAAAGAAAGAGGAAAGAAGAAGAAAGGAGAGAAAGAGAAGAGAAGAAGAGGAAAAGTGGAAATCATCAAGAACCAACATCAAAGCTCCGATTAATCGAGGTAAGGGTGAGAAATGTTTCTATTTGATCATGGTATGATGTTATGTATGTTGGGTTAGGGTTTTAGTAGAGTTTCCATCACTTTCCAATTAGGGCAAATGTTGGATTAATCAGTAGAATGATGATTTAATCGGTGGGAACTGAGAAATAATGCCGTAGAATAGTCCGGTAACATGTATTGATGTTGTTTGTACTGATTTGGATGTGTAAGAGAGGGTTGATGATGGATTGGTGAAGGAGGAGCAGAATGGGGTTCTGTTCTGCGCAGGTTCGCTGGCTCTCGCCAGGCGAGCGAAGGTGAAGCTTCGCAAGGCGAAGCCTAGCGAATGTTGGTGAATAATTATATTTAAGTCCCAGTAGACTTCGCTGGTGGGTTCGCCAGGCGAAGTTGGATAGCGAAGGTTCGCCCAACGAAGGTGCTGGCGAATGGTGGCGAATGAAGTCAGTAGCTACTGACTTGGGCTCGCTGGGGAGTCTCGCCAGGCGAAGCCTAGCAAGTGTTCGCTGAGATAGTTCGCCACGCGAAGGCCAGGCGAAGGTTCGCTGCGAGGGTTCGCCAGGCGAATGAAGGCGAATGTGACAGTATATTTCTTTGTTGTGTTATCCAAATGGTGATTGTTTGGTTGATTCGCATATGTTTATACTTCTATGTTATGAATGAGTATGTGAACTATTATGATAACATGTGTTGTGGGTAGCCTTCGGGCGTGAATCCTAGAGTTGTGATATGAATGATTAATTGTAATCGGTTAAAATACATGAGAACATAATGATGATTATGTGTGCATTAATTGATGAGTTGTGAATGTTTGATTGTTGTGTACAATTATGTAATGAGTATGCATGAGAACATTTTGAATATGTGTGCATAACTTATAATTGTATGATTGGTATTGCGATGTGAATACCTTGATTGTTGTGATAATTAGAGATACATGGGAATACAATGAGGAATGTATGTGTATCGTCTAATGAATTGTGAGTGCATATATGTATGCGATTGTTGTGTGAATGCATGGGAACATATGTGATATGTGTGCATTGTTGTTGAATATGATGATGTGTGAAATGAATACATTGATAAATGTTGATATATGTTGTATGTGCAATCATGATGAAATTCTCGAAGGGGTGAATTATTCGAATGCATGGGATTAAGACGCGGGAACGGTCTTAAGTGCATTTATTGTGATTGGTTGATTGTACATGCATCATTCAGTCAAGAGGCAATGTCTGTTAGTTTCGTGGAAACTAGTGGCTTGTCCCAAACCTAGAAGGGTGGGTTTGAAGCCTAGGGGACGGGCTTGGTAGTTATCGGTCTAGAAGGGTGGACCCGGTTTAAAGTAAAAACCGAGAAAAGATAACGAGAGTCGGTACCGCATAGCATTGAGTTGCATTGAATATGTTGAGTCACATTGCATAATATTGTTGTGGTACATATGTGCTTGTGAATGATTATGAAGTCAAGCATGAAGGGATGTGCTTGTGGTTATTCACAATGTTGATATATGTGAATGTGATATGATTATGATTGTGAGAATAAAGTGTGGTGAGAAATGTGAATATGTGTTATATGATACCTATATATACGTAATCTTATGCTTTGATTATTATGGTTATATTTCTCACCCTTCTGCTGTTTTATAATGCTCTATGAGGCATTGCAGATTAGGATGCTGGAGTCCTTTTGTGAAGATTAGTCTTCATTCTTTTGAGTCTGCTGCTCTGATATGTAACACCGGGTAGTTAGACTAGTATAGTCATTCTTTTGTGATACATTGCGATGTATCAGCTGATGTGGTTTTGTAATCTAACTGATATGATGTATTAATCTGGATGACTCATGTGCATTTGAATTAATATTTTGGAACTGCTTAAATGATTTGATCTTCCGCTTACTTTTGAAAATGTTACATATTTTATAGAGCAAAATGTTAAAGAGTTTTATTGGTGAAATTGTGGCATTCTTCTTTTATACCTTATTATAAAACCTTTTTACTCTGATAATTTGTATGTGCTTAATTGTTTTATATGCATTTATTTGGGGTATAGAAGGGGGTGTTACAGTATGGCGGTACGGCGCCGGCGTGAGAGAGGCAATTAAATTTGTTTCTAGTTATTGAAAGACATGAGTAGTAATTTTATTTTATTGTGAGGAAGAATAAAGGGGTAGAACAAAAGACCCACTCCATTGGTTTTTAGAATGAGAAAACCGAGTGATACAGTTGGGGCGGCTATGACGGGTCTCCTTTTCTTCACTCTCAGTCATATATACATGTAGTATTAGGTTTTTTTTATTTTTCTAAAAATTCAAAAATACCCTTAATGGTTAATTTAGAGATATAATTAAATAATATTAATTAAAATTAAAATGAAATATTAAATTAAAAATAACTAAAAAAATTAAAAAAAAAACACTAATAATCCTATTTATTTATTTTGAATACGTAAACAAAAATGCGAAAATAAACGGACTCAAAATAAATAAAAGTCGGGCGGTCAAGTGTTCGAAAAAATAAACCAAGTACACCAAATTGATCAGCGTAAAATATACGACTTTGAAAAATATAACATTTGGTCAAGTTTTAAAATAAGTTTTGACCCGTAAAAATGCTCAAACTGATTAAAATGCAACAAAAAATAGTCAGAAAAATTAAAATGAGCACGCCAGGTTAAATTACGTGAACCGTATATTAATATAATTGAGATCTGCAAGCTCGGTTTTAAATTTTTCGTCCACTGATTTTAGGCATCGTTGAAATTTAATTTGACCGGTCTACTTGTAAATCCGAGAAATTATTTCGTGTGACATTTTAAGCACTACACGGGATGAAATGTACGAATATAATGCAAAGTGAAAATAAAGTCAGATAAATGAAAATTTTAAAATGCCCGGACAAAATTAGGGTATCTTGAATTAGAATTCATTGGTCACATCTTGAAGCACTTGGCTATGAGAATAAATATTGTTCGTACTTGAAATCAATGCATTTGCACAAATTGGTTAGTCATGGTGAATACACGCATAAGATCCTATGACCTAGACTCTCATAAGATTATGGTCAAAGACCAGATCATCTTATAGAGAGAAAGCTTACACAGGTAGGACAAATTTAGGGTATGACACACATAAACCATGACCCTGCTTAGGAATCCTTTTATGTATCTTAGGATTCATTTCAAGACTTGCCAGTGCGCCTTTCCAGTGTTGGTCATGTACCTACTTACAAGGCTAAATACATATGTTATGTCTCTCCTGATACACACCCTAACATACATCAAATAACTCATTATATTAGCATATGGAACATTGTCCATATAGGCCCTTTCGACTTCAGTACTAGAAAATTGAGTTATACTTAGCTTAAATTGTAGAGTTGTTGGTGTTATAATAGGTTTTTAGTTCGACATACCAAACCTATTGAGAATCTTCCTTAGATATGACTCTTAAAATAAACATAATTTCGACTGATTTCTATGTCTCTTAATATCAATACCTAAAATCTAGGTTGCAGTTCCAATGTCCTTCATTTTGAACTCCTAGTTGAGTTCGACCTTCACCTTCGTTACTTTTTCGACGAGGTTTCTTGCTATGAGGATGTCATCTACATAGAGTTATAAACACAATGATTGAAGTTGCTCCTTGTGAAACCTATGTGTGTCGTGAATTTGTCGAATGTCATATTCTGTTGCCTAGGAGGTTGTTTTATGACATATAATGACCTATTCAACTTTCTCATATAATCCTCCTCACATTTTCTTCATACCCTTCACGTTGCTTCATCAAAGTTATTCCGTCTAATCACCATATTGAAAAACAATCTTGATATCCATCTGCTCCAATTCTAGGTCAACCCTAGACACCATAGCAAGGATAATTCTAATGGATTTGTGCTTCAGAACATGAAAGAATGCATCATTTAAATCCACTCCTTCCCTTTGTGTGAAGCCCATTGCAATGAGCCTTACCTTGAATCTCTTCAATATAACTCCTTTAATTCCTTCCTTTACTTTGAAAATCCATTTACAACTGACTAACTTTGCCCTTGCAGGTTTTTTAACTAGTTTCAGATGTGGTTATCATGAAAAGATTTTATCTCATCATTCATGGCTTTCATCCATTCCTTCTTATTTTTGGCCTTTAGCAGCGCTTAAAAGCGCTGCCAAAAGTGGCGCTGCTAAAGGCTCCCTTCAGCAGCACTTTTAGCAGCGCTTTTTTAGCCCTTTAGCAGTGCTTTTATAAGCGCTACATATTCCCCCCAACCCTCCCCCCCCCCTTTAGCAACGCTTTCACAAAGCGTTGTCTTAGACCCCACCTTTAGCAGCGCTTTTACAAAGCGCTGTCATAGCCCCCCCCTTTAGAAGCACTGTCTTAGACCCCCCCCCCCCCTTCCCAACCTATAGCAGCGCTTTTGTAGCGCTATGTTTGTAACTTTTAGCAGCGTTTTTTTTTGTAAAAGCGTTGTCTAATGTCCCAGATTTTAAAATTTTTTTTTAAATATTCACGCTGTTTTGTATATTTACCAACAACCTGCTTATATTACACAAACCTGCTTATAATTCAGGCCTTTATTTCAACACTTTGGCCTTATATATACAATTCAAAACTTTGGCCATATATATATAATTTAAAACTTTGGCCTTATATATACAATTCAAAACTTTGGCCTTTAAGTATACATTGTAACTCATCACTTTGCCCATAATCATTTTAATACACATAAACTTGGTTAAATATGTTACAACAAAATCCGATCCTCAGAATTACAACATCACAAATACAGTCAATTTACATATAATTACAATTCTTTCAATCCGATAACTTTATACAATTCTCAACTCAAGAATAAATTGACACCATTCCTCTTTAATTTCTTCCAATCTTACTTTCGAGTAAGTAGCGCACTTGAATTCATCAAAATACTACATAATATAACAGAACATGAAAGATTTAATTTTAAAACTAATTACTCAGATGAAGTATCGGATAATTATCAAAATGAATCATATAACTTATGAATTGATCCATACCATGATTGGAACCTCTACTTGACCAGAAAGAATAATTTCCTTCATAAAGCGCAATACAAAATATCCGCAGTCAATCCCATTGCGCTGTCGAGGACACTGTAAATGGAAAAAACAAACGAAAATTTATCAGGATATATAGTTTAAATGGTTTTATCAAGTAGAACCACTATAACAGTCAAACATGGGAAAATATACCTCCACTCTGATCCAGTTGATGTTGTTAGCCTTGCTTTTTGGTACCGTTGCATCTCTTTGTGCTCTGAATATTTGTATAACTCTAACATAATATAAATGCATATTTAGAACAATGTCACATAATAAATAAAGATATATAATTATTCAGAACAATATATCTCATCACTTACATATCAACCATGTTCCTCAGATTTTCATATTTTGTTGCATCGCCATCCAATGAATCTATATAATACACTATTTCTTTCCTCGGATTAATCGCGACCAACAACCAATGTCCACTATAAAATAAGACAACAGTTTAGACGGAAATGTTATATAGAAAGGAAAAAATCGAACAATTATAATAAATGAATTTAGAATAAAATCTAACCCATGGCCAGTGTTATATGGCAACAAGAACAACTTCTTCGTAGTCGCACCCATAAATCTCTGCACTGTGTGCTCTTTGACTGCATCTGGTGTCTGGTCTATTGTCCGTGAGTTGACACAGCTAGTAGATAAGAATGCGAATACTGAAGTCAAATCATTCGGGACCAACAACTTGTCATACAAGAGCCTAAAAAAACATAATCAACATTATAATATTCAGTTAAACGAGCAAATTTTAAAATGTTCAATTATTTAATTAAAATGGATCAAAGTACCTGATGTAGGAATGCATAACACCGACGCCCAATTCAGAATGTTTGAAAACCTGGTCAAAATCCTCCTTAGCAATTGTTTAGGGATATTCAAAACCGAAAATACCTTCGTCCATATGTATTTGACGGATGCCACCCTCAGGCATATCTGATGTTCCCACATATGTTTCAAGGCACATCCTAAATCGAGGAACAAATGCTTTTCTGGGCACCTTGGAAGTTTCAGGCATCTTACCCTTGCTGAATTGTTGTGACTCCTGATCATGAACCTAAAAGTCATATATAAGTTCAGTAATTAATGTATAATAAGATAATCATGTAACTGTAGTAGTACCTGTTTCTTTGATGCAGCTGAATCGGTATCCCGCACAATAATTCTATCATCTTTTGATTTGGATTTTGTAGGAGTCTAAGATCATCATGTAAATAAGAAAATGTAAATGTAAGAATAACTTTCATGTATGGATCATAAAACATTTGAATATTAAAAGGTTCAACCTACCTCATCATCTATGCAAATGAGATTTGTCGGCCATGCCACATATGCTCCTATTGCGTCTCCCACCACTGTTGCGCCTGAAACATCATCTGGTATAGGCAAAAACGCACCCCCCTCTAACGCAATATCAATAGATACTTTCAAAAATCCAAAAGGGAGCGGTTTATGGTGAAGTAAGTCTCCCAGAGTGTTATGCACCTTTCCCTTGCCAACCATTCGATGAGTCGGTGACGATAAATATAGCCGGCAAAATGAAATGCCCTAAACAAATAATGATAAACCAATGTGTCAATTAAGTAAACTGTGCTAAATTAATTTCAACGTAATATATACAATTACCTCTGGAAGCTTCTGCGGACAACCGATACTATCTTTGTCACTAGTAGCTTTACCCTCTGGAGCGCGCCTTTCTGACATGTATCTCTCCTTGTCTTTCTGTAATTCACGAATCTGCGCTTTCAATTCCTCTAAAGTATCCATTACTTCTTTATTGGTTGGATTTTTTTTCTTTGGCTGCTTATACAGTTTGGATGGAGTGACACCAAATCCCTTACCCCTCACACGCCCAGAATACTCAGGAATATTCAACACCCGACTCAGTAAGCTCCTGCAATCATCATCCTCAGCGGGAGTTATGGTCTGGGATAGAGTCTCCTGAAATATAGATAAAAGCATATATAAATATATTATACACTTTTGATCAGTTACTGACAAAGATAACGTTGTACTTACACATTGTTCAAAGACTTGTTGAACTTCTTCCTGAACGACTCCATCTCTTCCCACACGGGCAGCCTTCCATACAACATGGTCCGGAAGAGATGTCGCATCACTTTTATCCTCTTCCAACTACGCATTAAGACGGATAATAAAGCATTATATCCTATTATATATACTTACTATTTTTTGTAAATATATCATATTAAAGCATTTATATGTACTTACTATTTTTTGTTCCAAGCGTGCATATCCCAAACGCCCCTTTTTGTATGGATATGCGGGATTTGATGCCCGTTGACGATTTACGCCACTAACAACCTAAAAAAACAAGTTTATCAGAACTCTTGTGGAAGAATTATATATATTATACATAGTTCATGATAAGTTGTACTTACTTCAAATTCTTTTGTTCTTCGCTTTGCAACAAATGTCTCTCATTCTTCCTCCGAAATCAAATCCGCGTACTTCATTGGACGCTCCGAGTCAACAAAGTTTCCATCAGAATCTTTAAGAAACTTGTTTGTTAAAAACGCTCTAAATCCCCTCAAGCGTTTTCCGGCCAATTGAATACAATATTTTCTCCTACGATCTTCAATATTAAAAGATCTCTGCAAACAAACACACATACATATAACATGTTAGTATGATTAATTTAAAGACGTAACTGTCAACATAATTAAAAATAATCAAATATCATACCTGAATCTCGCTCCAAATTTTATCTTTAGCCGGTTGTAATGAAAGAATTC
The DNA here is from genome assembly GCA_963859935.3 of Lathyrus sativus. Lineage (NCBI taxonomy): Eukaryota > Viridiplantae > Streptophyta > Magnoliopsida > Fabales > Fabaceae > Lathyrus > Lathyrus sativus. Next base: position 85,190,931 of record OZ012735.1, on the reverse strand, counting down.
TTCAATTATCGCAAGTAATCGGAACTTGCGAACATACAAGTGCTCAGATGTAACTTGTTAGCAATGCACTGTTAGGCTCAACTAACTGATTTCTTTCATTCCAATGGACATCATACTTTACTCCTTTATCTCTCGCACGGATGATATTTTTCATAATCGTTATGCCTCTTTTAATATCGCCTTCCACGTCTTTTGTTGTTTGTTTTCCATCATGTGATGTTTCCTCGTTGCTGGCCATAATATATATACCTGTAATTCAGAAAAACCAAAGTATCAAATGAATGACATGCAAATATGTAAATAAGAAATATATACATAAGAAATGTAAAAATAAGAAAAACATGGTAAATGGTCCCCGAAGTGGGAAGGACCATTCCAGGTATCGAAGGTATTTTTCAATGGGGCATATGAAGTGACAGAGCTGAGCAAGGATGAGAGAGTATTAAAAGTGAACGGCAAATATCTAAAGAAGTATAAGCCTGCACTTCGAGAGGTGAAAATATCAACAGAGTAATTATAAAAGATAAAGCGAAGCCATAAATGGTAATTTAAATATGCCAAAATGGGCCAATGTCTTACAAACAAAAGAAATGGCTCGTAAAGGCCAGTATAATCTACTCTATTACAAAGCCCAACAAATTAAAAAGGAAGATTTGCCTTCATCTTAAGGTACGTCAACTTTTGAAGTTCGAGGCGGCTGTGGCATTGAGCTTTATCTGCCCTTAGCTGGGCAACTTCAGATTCTAAACGACGGGCTTCCTCAGCATAGGTGACGGCATGGTCAAGCTCAACTGTTAAGGAGGTATCGTCGAAAGAAGATAACTCAGTATTCCTTTTCTTAGCCTTCGATATCTTACTACGGAGCTTTTTAATTTTTCGTTCCCAACAGGCGATGTTCGCCTCGTTAGTTAGAACCTCTTGTTTATTCTTTTCCTTGGTTTCTTCCAACTCAGCAATTTTCTCATCAGAATCTACAACGGCGCTCCAAGCGGCAGCTTCGCTGCCAGCCTTCGTTTCAATCTCACCCTCAATCTGGGGCAGCAGTCGATAGTTTTTGTAAACTTGGTCGATCAAGGTATTAACCTCTCGAATAACACTTGCAGCCTCAGGGGTAAGGGATTCAATGTCCATTTTCTGAAGGAGAGCTTTGAGGGGAAGATGGCTGGCAGGGCCCATTTGCAGGAGGGTAAAGAGATCCCCTTTGAAGATTTTTTGTTTGACCTTGTCGAGGGCACTGTCAGTTGGGGGCTTCGAGGTTTGCCCTTCAGAAGTCAAAGTACTAAGCGTACGGCTGGAAGAATGGCTTCTTCTACTCAACAAGAGCCTGATATATAGTCGAGGGTTGGAAACCTTCAGCGCATCTAGTTCAGTGAGAGTCAGTTGAGTTTCGTCTGGGAAAGAGCTTGTCGGAATATCTTTTGGGATAGGAGGAACGGGAGTCCTTGCTGCTTCAACAGTTTCAGGTTCTTTGACAGAAGTATCCATAATTGGAGATTCTTTATCTTTGTTGTCTTTGATCTTATCAACATCCTCCTCCATGGCATCCCCAGGGCCTTTGTCATTAGATTCATGCAATTCAGGCTGGGGCTTAGCCTGATCCTCAATGGCTTGACTACCTTCGACAGTTGTTTCATCCATAGCTACTGTCTCACCCAAATGGGAGTTGGTCGTATCAGCCGAAGTTGTTTTCTCCTCTGAAGCGTCAACCTCATCGTCCACTATGATAGAATCAGCCTGAGGATGGTCATCTTCATGATCAGACCCATCAGTCTAAGACTGCTGGGTAGTAGTCTTTGCAGGAAATGGAGGGGTTGTGAGAGAATCAGGTTTATTAATTTTGCCAAGTGAACTCACACCAGAACCCAAATCAGAAGTGGGATGATAGGTAGGCTCACCTTGGCTATTCAAGGAGTATAACGACAGAGGGATCACAGTGGGATTAGATCTTGAAGTGCCAGCATCATCCTAGAAAAGGTAGACATTAGACAAAGATTCAATGCAAAGACCCAAGGAAAGGTGGATGAGTGACATACCTTGACAGTTTTGTCAGCAGAACTCGAATTATCACTTTCCATAGGGACAACCGCTTGAAGCGAAGCATCCCCTACGGGAGCAGGATTAGGTTCTGGAGGAGGATTGGCAGGTTGAAGTGTGTTGGTCACAACAGGAGCAGTAGGAGCAGGTGGAGCATCAGGAGTATCTACATCATGAATAATCTTTCTTTTTCGTTTCACTTGAAGACTCTCACGAGGAGACTCGTCTTCGTCATCAGAATCAAGAATAATTTGGGGAGAAGCCCTTTTCAATCTCCTTTGAGGAGTAGGCGGTTTTCGACTAGCCTGAAAACAACATGAAATGGTGAGATCGAGATAGTAAAAGCTGCGGAAGGTTACCTTTTGACCTTCTTCCTTGACTTCAGTCCTGGTCGTTGGGGCAGCACGTTTTGGGGCAGCTGAAAAATAGATGATACTTAAAACGGTTAGCAGCAATAAAGCTCAGAGAGAGAAGTCCAAATTGAAGGGGGATGAACCTTCAAGAAAGTCGGATTCGATGCGAACATCTTCGATACTAACATGAAGGTGCCCTTTAAACGTATCGAGTGTATGTTTAGTCGGAACCACCCGCTGTGCCTTGGGCTTAGACTGCTGTCGAAGAATTTTTATAGCATCCCCACAAATAAACCAATCTGGAAATGGAGGGGCAAGAGCCACGCCAAAACCAGCGGTTGGAAATCGAGGTATTTTTGGGGGAAAGAGTTTAAAGGCAACCTCATACCGTTTCTCACGAGGAACAGAAGAGGGAATCTTAAAACTATCCAGTTTTTTGGAAAATTTTTCTTTTAAGGTAACAACAGCCTCGCGGATGGTTCGACTAACATCATCTGGTCAATAGGCAGTTTCGAAATATTTCTGGAAGGCTTGGATCTCTTTGATATGAGTGGACGTACCTTTCTTGACCTTCTCCTGCACATCAATAAAAGCTTGGTCAATCAAGCGAGTAAAACCTGGAGCATCGAGAAATTCTGAAACATAATGCTTCGACCACCAGTCATAGAAATTTTGAGAACAAAAATAAGAGGGTTCAAAGTGAATAGGTGTGAGGTAGGACTTGTGAGCATGGCGTGCCAGTTGCGTCAAACAATCTAGAGGAGACAACACAGTAAAAGGAAGGATGACGTGTGACTTCTTATCGTACAAACATTTGGGCAAGGTTTGAATCAACCCAAATTGTCTAGAAACTAAGTTAGGCTGATAGACCAACAGGCTGGAGTAACCTTTTACGAGGTTTTGTTTCTGGACCAGTAGGCGGGGAATGAGGAACCTCTCCCAGATCAGCTTCGACTCCTCCTCATGTTTCTTTAAGGGAGCGGGGAAGGGTCTAGTAAACCATTCTGGCCCACATTTTCGTTCTGCGAAAGGAGCCATGTTCGCGGTGAACTCATGCCGTTTTGTAAAAATATGAACGAAGCTAGACAAGTTGGATCAAAGGGAGTGACCTTCCTCACTAGGAGTAAGTTGAGCCAGGCGAGGCCACTCGACTTCCCTCTCAGCAACTGCAGGCGAATGTTCATCAACTTCACCTTTGTTGGGGAGACTGTGCTCGAACGTCGCATTAAGCCACAGCTGAAGAAGCCAGAAGGGGCCCGACAACAGCAAGTTGCCATGACTGTCAGGATCTTTCAGTTTACCTACACCTTCACCTAAAGCTTCGTAGAGACTAGCTAGGATCATTTCACTGAGACAAATGCCTCTCTTCAGGTGCAGTTGGTTGGCCAGGACCAAATACTTTCTCACCACCTGCAAAGATTTGGTACAAAATACACAGCGGGATAACCACATGGCCAAGAAGGCTATGTGTTCTTCATCCTCAATAGAGGTACTAGTTTTGATGTGGTAGTGTTGGACAAAAGTTTTATAGGTGTGTTTAGTATTAGCAAAACCAATACTGTCATGACTATCGATCTCGGGATCATAAACAAGGCCATAGGGTTTTAGGCCTATAATGACAGCTACGTCGAGTAAAGTGGGTGTCATCATCCTACAAGGAAGGTGAAAAGTGTTGTGTGTCCTATCCCAGAAGAATAAGGAGGAGGCCAACATGAGAGGGCAGTACGAAGGGCCTACCTTCGACATCATAATCAGATCGTAAATCCCAATTTCCTTCCATTCCTGGGCTTTTACCTTCTCTATTTTCGTCATCCAGTTAAGATAGAGTTCAGAATCTTTGAAATAAGGGGTGGCTCTAAACAATCTGGCCCCGTCTTGAAGATACTTAAAGTCCACGTCGAAGAGGCTCAGGTTATCAGGACCATCAGTGGAAGCTTTGTTGAAGTTTCTTTGCCCTAGGGGTTTAGTGGTTCTGTAAGAAGGGAAGAAATATTTGATGGCATATTAGTCGAGACCGGAAGGGGGTAAAGGCCCATACATGGCTAAAGGCCTCCCTGCAACATTAACAGGGATGATTACCTGAGATTCGTAGATGTGTCCTTTTTCCTCCGTCAGGGGTTCGCGGATGAATTGTTGATTTTTTACCACCTGAGGGCCGCTCAGACTAGCAAAGGGAGGAAGTGCGGGTGCAGAAGTTTGTCCCTTAGGTTGCGCTTTCTTTTTCTGATGATCAGCCATTGTTGAAAGAAATAAGAGTTGGTTGGTTGAGAGCAGAGAATTAGAGAAAAAGCAAGGAAAGTTATGGGAAGTTAGAGAAGTTGTAAAAAATGAAAACAACAAAGGAAATTACTTATGTAGTGAGTGGAAGACTGAAAGTTTCCATCATTGAGGGGCTAGAGGTAGTGGGCCACGTGTACGCCTGGATGTGGAATGGCAGAGGTAGTAGCTGCAAATCACGTCCCCGAGGATGGTAGGATGATGATAGCCCACGATTTTGTTGAGTCCCGAGAACATAGCCATGATGATAATGATGTCATAAAACGTGCATTAAGGCGGCGGAACAGTAGCTTGCGTGTTCATAGCTATTTTTCTTTTTCTCTTTCAACTTCCCAGGCTCACATTGGTGGAAAGAATACCAGATGACACTCACAGGGGCAAAGCGGCGTCGAAGGTCAGATGTTGTCAAAAAATGTGCTTTTCCACGGTCGAAGTTGAAAAGACATTTTTGAGGGGCAATTTGTTAGCTCCTAAATTCGACGCCTCAGCTAGAAAGAAAGTGTCCAGAGAAAAGGGTGGAGAATACCTTGAATGCAAGAAAATGGTTGAAAGGAGGAAGAAGCTAAGTCGAAGGACTCACCCCGAGGCCAAGGGTTCGACCGCCTGCCAATAACGAATGGTGTGTCAAAGTATTTGAAATTTGAATGTTGGAGGGAACGGTTTTGCTTGTGGAAAATGGAGGGAGACACGTGTCACATTATGAATAATGGATCCATGCATTTAAGACAAGTGGCAGAAGGAGATTATGGTGGAGGTTATTAGAGGTTATTTTTTGTTACTATAAATAGAATGTCTTAGACATATCCAAAGTGTGTTGTAATTTACTATTGTACAAGTTACTCTTGAAATTACTCCAAGTATCCGAGTGTAGAGAAAGCGAGTATTGTAAGAGAATGTACGTGATGTAAACACACCATCTTTTAAACTTAATGCAATTTATTTGTTTTTACTTTAAGTTTTACAAAGTCTTTTATTGCCTTTATTGTCCTTACCCTTTTTACTCTTTACCTTACTTTTACGCAATTCTTTTCTCTTCGCCCTCAAACTAAATTCACCTTTACCAACAAAATTTCTTCTCTTTTATTAGAAGCCTTATTTTACCTTCAAAGTAACTCGTAGTCGAATAGATGTTCTTTTAGGATTCTGTTTATCCCAACCCTATTCGAGTGTGGAAGTTGGATAAATTCTTAAAACAAAAAAATAAATCTTTTAGCACATGTCCTAGGATCAATCTAATCGACCCTGTGAGTCACCAAAGTTAGATTTGGAAGATCAGCGGTTGTTTTCTGATTTTCAAGGGAAACAGGTAGGCAATTTTTTTTCTTTTTTTTTTAATGACCCTTTAGCAGCACTTTTTTAAAAAGCGCTGTCTTTGTATGCGCTGCTAAAACTAAATTCTGGCGTAGTGAATTCAAGTATTGGTTCTGACTATGAACATTTAATGAGAAGATTCAAGATCAAAATCTGACATATCAGAAGTTGAAGACCAAACTCTGAAGAAGTCATCTTCTGAAGAGGTCATCATCCAAAGATCAGAGTTTGAAGGAGTCAGCCTCTAAAGATCAGACTTTGAAGAAGTCTGCCTCTGATGATCAGAACCTAAGCCAGTCAAAGCGCAGAGACCAAAGTGACACTGATAGGTCATTGTTGATATCTGAACATACTTTGTCACGTGAATACCTAAACTTTATTTTCTTCATAGAGTATGTTGGGATACAAGTGCTAATTTCTTTTGTAGCAAAGGATTTTCAGACTAACTTTCACCTAACTTGACAATTTGGTGAAACATCTCAACGTCTCTTTTGAAGCTTGTAAAGAAAATTTATTATGCTACATCTTCGATGACTTTTTTCTTTATTTAAAGACTTAAAAGACTTGAACAACATACAAATGAACATCAATTGAGAAGTCACTCCGTTAAATAAACTTTAGTAGAGCTATGTGATTTAACCGGTTTTCAAATCTTAATAACATTAAAAAAAAAATTACTCTATTTGAAATCATGGAAGTTTAAGAATTAATTTTGAATGAGTGATAATATTTTAATAAAAATGTAACATGAAGATAGATTGGTGAAAAAATAATCCTTACTGAATTAAAGAACTAAATCACGGTTACCAATAATCGAGGTGTGTAAGGAATCTACTACTTACAATTTTTTTATTCAACCTCAAAAATGACATTATGATGCACCCAACAAATATCATGCATTAGAGCAAGAGATTCGCCTACACAAACATATAAATTCAGATACCAACTAAATTGTGACGATCGAGCATAAAAGATGCATCGACATTATTATACTTCAAAAAAATATTGTTGCAACTTTACAGACTTTTCTAACATTACTACTCTTAAAGATACTTAAAGATCTACTCTTGTCTTATAAAATATCTTACCTAATCTTTAAAGGCAGTAATAATGATGCTTCCACAATAGAACGTTGAATTAGTAATAATGAAATACATTCAAAATGTGTGATTCTTTTTAAAAGACTACATCTGATAAAAATATGTCAGAAAAAAGAAAATCAAAGCTCTTTACAGATCAACACAAGTTGGGGTCAGAGTTTGGAAAAGCATTACTGCTTCTTTTAATGCATATTAGTTTCCAACCCAACCTCACCACTAGGTGTATCAATTTGCACTGTGAACCAATTCTTATTTGAAACTAGGGGAATAGATTTCGAAAATTCTACTATGACTGAAGAGCTCATGGCTGCAAAAGTCCGTTGAGAAAAGTAATTTGAAACGCTTGTTTTCTGAAAATTGGAAATTGATTGTTAATTTCTTATTTAATGTTTGCAAATACCAATTAAATTATTTTTTTATCGATTAATATCCTGTTTTTTTTTTTTTTAAAACAAAACAAGAATTATTTATTGATTAATATATTGTTGGGCCTGGTGTTACTTTGGCCTGTAACATTATAACAATTTTAGAGGATTTTTTTTACCCTCTTCTATACCATGTGAACTTTCACCTATGTCCTTTAATTTTGGAGATATATCTCCGGACGTAACAAATCTTAATTGAACGTTAAAATATTTTGGAGATATATTTTCGGACGCTCCAACTTAATTGAACGTTGAAATATTTCGGAGATATATCTCCAGATCATTTTGGAGATTATTATCGCGCCAGACTTTTTTCCTCCTATATTTTTCGTTTTCATTCACAAAATCTTCCACTATCAATCCCAAATTTCTCCAACTCCACCAAACCAGATTTCATCAATAGGAGGCTTCAAGTAAACATCAAGCATCATCCATTTCATCATTCAACATCTTCCAAATCATAAATTTCGGGTAAATTTTTCGAGTTTTCGATAAATATTTAAGTTTTGTTGTAAACGAGTTAGAATCAATCCTTAGGTGTAGAAATATTTAAAAATCACATGAAACATAGTTTAATGTAAGTATATGTATTATTTGTTGGCTTAAATGGACGACCAGGACTATATTTTTCACATTTTGAATACTCAGAAATTTTCGGAGATACATTTCCGAAAAAGTTCAACATTTTCGGAGATACTTTGGGAGATACATCTCCGCAATGTTTCTGTAGATATAATGGCTCCGAAATTTCCTCAGTCTATTTTTTTATTTATAATTTTGCCTAATTTTATCTTGCAGACATAATGGCTGACAGAGTCGTCGGACTGAGACTTGGACAGGTTTGCCAACACGAATTCATTCGGCGGGAACAGAGCAAGCATGTTCGGAAGGTAGCAAGTACATCTGTCTAGGCAGAGGAGTCGACTTCTGTGGCACAGTCTACTCATGGGGATCAGTCTACTCCCCGGGCTCGACCTTCACCTCAGGCCACTCCATCTACATCTCAGTTCACTTTATCTTCATCCTAGGCCACTTCATCTTCATCTCAGATCACTCCACATTCTTCTTCTTCTTCTTCTTCTTCTTCTTGTAGGAGACATGACGCACCAGCTGACGCGTCACTTCCCCCATCCTCCTTCAGGCTCGGGATGCACTTGTGCTACCTCCTGCTGATCTAATGCCACCTCCCACTGATGATCCTGCTAATCTAGTGCCACCTCTTGAGGGTGAGGTTGCTGAGGATGTCGAGCTAGAGGGATTTAGAGGAGGTCCATCTGATTTGTCCATATTTCCTCTATATCTAGACCACACTGTCATACATATTTGGGACATAGAGGTAGCTTTAGTCTGATTTTTTATTTATTTTTTACGTTAATTTAAATTGCTGACATTGATTATTTCTAACTTTGATTACTATTGACATTGATTATTTCTGGAAAATTGCAAGTGTGTGATCCCCATAAGTTTCTAAACCAAGGGAGAAAGATGTTAGCATTGCATCAGTCGGAAGACTAGTGATTTCAGTCGGTTCTGACCGCTTCTAGGTTGCGTGACCTATGCATAACCGGTCGGAGTCTGGTCAACCACAGGATGTTTAATGCATTCGTCGAGAGATGACATTCTAAGGCGGCTTCTTTTCATCTCCTGCATGGTGAGATGTCTATCACACTGGACGATGTCTCGTCTTTGTTGCATCTTTCAATCAGAGGGAGATTTCTCTATCATGGTAGGATGGCTAAAGGCGAGGCGGTCTAGATGATGGTGGAGCATTTGGGGGCATATCCAGAGAACGTGATTGAGGAGGCCGATAGGACCAAGGGTGGCCATGTTAGGTTTGAGTTCCTGAAGAATAGATATGATGATGAGATCGCTGTTGTACAACAGGCTTATGGTGATGCCGAACAGGTGGCCTTACACTAGACTTATGCTTTGAGGGTATGTTTTCTTTATTTGGTTAGCACTTGTATTATTGTGAACACGTGTTCCACCTATACCGACGTTGCATACCTCTGATCCCTCTTGGATCTAACATAAATCCATGAATACCACTAAGGGGTGGCTTGCCTGGCCTATCTATATTCGAAGTTGAGAGATGAATGTCGATGGAGGACGAAGCAGGTCACAGGAAACACGACACTACTGGTGGTAATAATTTGTTATCCTTGAATGCTTTTTTTATCATTTCATTTCATATTTGCGATAATTCTTGATCCATGAATGCTTTTTATTTTCATTTTAGGCTTCGACCCTCCAACACTTCCCACGCATCACTGGCTAGGCGTGTTGGGATGAGTACACCGAAGAGATATCTCATGCTTGTGCTTTTATCCCGCTGAGAGAGAACCAGGCGGTCGAGCCTTTCAGAGTCTATCTTGATCGCCTGGCTGCCGAGGACATCCACTTCAACTGTTATGTGGGTTACCATCATATGTGTCCATTTGACAGCATATTTCTATACTCTAGATGGTTGGCCTGATGATCACGTGTCACTACTCCTCATCTTATCGAGCGGGTCATGCTGCAGTTCAGGTACACCTAGATGATCCCCAAACATTCTGTTGTCTCTGCTCCTTATGCCTTGACACATATATAGATAGATGAGATGCTTGTTGGTTATCAGAGTCATCTAGTACCAGATGAGACTTGGGCCACCATAGCATCGAATGACTGAAGCTACATAGACAAATACATCAGATGATTCTTTATGGTCTCACATCCGTACATGGTACCGACTGCTCCAAGAGATCCGCCGAGACTAGCTCATTAGAAGATTTTAGAGGAGCAGCAGGCTCAGCTAAATCATACTGAGGATGTCTTACCTCAGTATCGTTGCACAGTGGAGATTGTGTGAGCAGACATTGACAAGAGTATCTTCCTTGAGGGTTCTACTATCAGGCGAGTCCTGTATGCCATGGTTGCGAAGGCACATGGGGCACTATTGTACCACAGACATCGCATGAGGAAGGGGGAGGGGTCGATGGCCAAGGAGGCAAACCAGAAAGACTAGGCACAAAAGGCAGAGGAGAGGTTGTCAGGCACACCCAGTTGAAGCATGTTATTATTTTGATGTATTACTATAGTTTGTACTTTTCCCTGACATTGTTACTATATTTTGGATTTAGTGTTGTACGATATTTTACTATTATATTGCTATACTATTTTGTATGTCTGTTATTTTATTCAATATCGTTCTTCATAATTCATCTAAAAACAAATATGCAGCTTGTTATAAAAAAACATGTTCTGATACACTTCGGAGATGTATCTTCGAAAAATTCCCGTAGATACATCTCTAGAAATATTTTTAAAAAAATAGGTTATGGGAGATAAGCTGTGAGCATTTAAAGTTTAATTAGTTCCAGAGATATATCTGTAGAATATGCTAACGTTTACTCAGAAGTGGGGTATGTTTGGAGATATATCTCTGAAACCTAGTGGCATAATGGGAAATGTACACGGTGGATAAGAAATGCATAGGATACAAAAAGAAATTCTCGATTCTTATATCTATTAACATAGGCTTGGATTCAATCTAGAATATCTTCGATCCAAACACTTTTTTTTTAGAATTTTTTTTCCACCCTAAGTATTTCTACCGCACCATCTAAAATTAAAAAAATGCCCACTAATTTCGAAGATATATCTCCGGACGCACCAAAATTAAGTGAAAGTTGAAATATTCCAGAGATGTATCTCCGAAATATTTTGGAGGATAATATCACGCTAGACTTTTCTCCTCCCACACTTTTTATTTTCCTTGAAATACAACTCTTCAACTCTTCTCGTTCTCAATATTATTCAACTTCACCAAATCCGATTTCACCAATAGGAGTCTCAAGGAAACAACAAGCATCATCCATTTCATCATTCAACAACATCCAAATCATAAATTTCGGGTATGTGTTTTGAGTTTTTGGTAAATATTTGAGTTATAGTTGTCATACCCCAAATTTGTCCTACCTTTTTCAAAAATTCTCATTTGCCCGACTTTGTTTTTAATTTACCTCGCTTATACAGCGTAGCGTATTTTTCAGCAAAAACAGGCATTTTCGCTTTTTAGCCCAATAAGAGTATGCCACGTGGCATTTTTACTTATTAATCGTTTTGTTTTTATTTTAAATAATGTGATATATTTGTAATGTTAATTAACTAGAATAAAGTTTTAATTTAAAAATAATTAAAATTAGAATAGGTTTTTTAATTAGAAATAGGATTAGACTTTTTTTATTTATTTTTATTAATTAAATTAGAATTTCATTTAAAAAATATAAGTAGTTTTGTTATTTTTATTAATTGATTAAATTAGAGATTTAAATAGTTAATTTTGAATTATTGATAGATTTTTATTTTTATTTATTTATTAGAAATCCATTTAGAATTATATTAATTAGTTAATTATAAAAGAAAAAGGAAAAATAATAATAATAAAAAGAGATTGAAAACACGGTAGCAATTGGCAATTAGGGTTTAGAATTAGTATAAAATAAGGCATTTCACTGTTCACGAGGGGGAAGAAAAACCTACACTGTTCATTGGATCCCAAAGTTTGAAGGGTAACCCTAGCCGCCAAATCAAAAAAACCCTAAAAATTGGATAATGTTCATCACCCCCAAAAATTCACTCCAAACCCTAATCCTTTTCTTTCTCTATCCACCGTCACACCCTTTCTTCCTCATTTTCCTGACGAAACCATATCGCCCACCTTCTTCTTCATCCATCTGATTCAAAGCTTCAACAGAAAAACGCTTGTTCAAATACCAGTGCGGTTTGCTCATTCTCCTCCAACTCACGCAATGGTAGCAGCGACTCGACAGTGATTGAAATAAGGGCTAACAACAGCGGTCACGATTTAAGGCGATAAGCAACGACACGCGATTCGGTTCCTTGTTCCAAGAGTACGTTGTGGGTGTTATTCAACTTTCAACGCATTCAACTATGCAACGAATCCAATCTCATCTCGCAACCCCCACTATTCAACAAACATCAACTTAGTTCAGCGGTAATTATGACATCCACTTCAGCAGCAAGTTCGGGACGACATCGACAACGGTTCCTGATGGTGCCGAGTTTAGCTCTCCGTTCACAAGCGGACGTGGTTTATGACACATAGATGTTTGAGCCATTACAACGATATATCGATGCATTCTATCTCGAACTTCACACAACAGTTTCGCAACAACAACTCAAGGCGGCAGTGACTTACGTGTTCGCGGTGTCGACCTTAAAGTCCTTAACCGCAGTGACCAAAGAGGTCCCAGCTACGGTTGTCAACTCAGGTTTGATCCGAACATTGCGTTAATAGCTCAAAACAATCCTCTGTGTTTGAATAGGTTCATGGCTGTTATTTTGTGAGTAAGATTCATTGTTTACACAAATTATGTATTCGATTTGCAAATATCTGGTTGAAACTCTTTTGGAAGCAAGACCCGTAAGTGTGCTAGGTGTTTAGATGATTGTTCTAGTTTGTAAATATGCTATTGGATTTATGTTTTCTTTTATGAATGCTGGCTTGCTGTGATATCCCCTGAAACCGATATGTATGCCGCAGACTATATGCTACAGAATTGTATGTTACGCTTTCATTGTTTTTGTTTCGTACCTGAACCCAATCGAACTTCAAAAACCTCCGATTCTCTCTGCCACAATCACAATCGTCTCCGTAGAAAAACCATTTTTGTATCAGTATGATGAGGAACAAGGCTAGTAGTAGCAGCACTAAAGCCCCACGGGAAAGCGTTGTTGTTGATTGCGGAAAATGTCGAAGCTCTTGTGGTTATTGTAGATCTCCCCGTCACAATAGTATCTCTCACGGTATGCTGGCAGAAAGTCTTACAGTGGATGATTACCAAGGGCTGGAGAAGATCTGGATGTTTTCTTTATAAGCCAGAGATGGAGAAAACATGTTGCCCTTCCTATACAATCCGCTTGAAAGCAGCTGACTTTGTTCCCTCTAAGGAACAACTTCGTGTATCTAGACGAATGCAAAGGTTTTTAGATGGAACCTTGGATGTTAAAAGAGTTGATGCCATGGAGGAATCAAATACCAAAAAAAAATTCAGGAAGTCTTGTCCATAATAATCCTTCATCATCCCTGTCAGAAGAATCTCTATCTGTTGGCAACAAAGAGGTAGATGAAGTTGAAAAATATTTGCATTATTTACCGGATCAGATTGATAATGTAGTACAGATGTTCACTGAGAACGGGGAATTTTCATCTGGTATTCAATTACCAAAAGCTTCAGTCAGAATGGTTTCACAGGGGAAAAAGAAGTTATTAACCAATGGATCCGAGGATCTCTTGTATAGTAGCAATATAGCCTTTCAAGTTGCTGCATCTATAAACCGAGCACAGTCAAGGGACAAGGATTGTAATGATTCCAAACCATCAAGAGATAGTCAGAAGGAGAAAGAATTTTCTCCTAAAATTATTGCAGAAAAGCTGGTAGTGGCTTTAGACTCAACAGTGAAATTATCTGGTTTGTCTACCAAGGCTTGCAATGGTCATATCAATTTTTATGCTTCTAGTAAGCAAGTTTCCCAAAATAGAACTGTTCAAAATGCTACAATTCCTAAGAAGTCTGGTATGAAGCTTGATAAAGGAGGAAATTGTTTGATTAGTCCTCAACATTGTCAATTTAAAAAGCGAAAGCTTGAGATCCGTTTGAACAGAACCAGTTTTGATCCAAAAGAATATGCTTTATATAGAAAATATCAGAGCAAAGTACATAATGATAAACCACAAAATTACACGGAGAGTTCGTATCGCAGATTTTTGGTTGATACTCCATTATTATATGTTTCACATACTGGGGATAGCACAGTTCCTCTTTGTGGTTTTGGCTCTTTCCATTAACAATATTTAGTGGATGGCCAGTTAGTGGCAGTTGGGGTTATAGATATCCTTTCTAACTGTTTATCCAGTAAATATTTGTTCTGGGATCCAGACTTTGCCTTTCTATCACTCGGCAAGTACTCTGCACTTCAAGAAATTGGTTGGGTGAAAGATAACCAGGTTTATTGTCCTAGTCTCCAGTATTATTATCTTGGTTACTATATTCAGTCTTGCAACAAGATGAGATACAAAGCTGCATATCGCCCTTCAGAGCTTTTATGTCCTCTTCGTTATCAGTGGGTTTCATTTGACATTGCAAGGCCTTTACTTGACAGAAAGCGTTATGTCGTCTTATCAGATGCTTCCATTTTACCAAATGGAGAGTCATCCCCACTTCATGTTACTGACGTTCAAGATGCAATGTTAATCCAGCTTGATGATAATGGTCAAGACGATGCAAATGATGTTCCAATGAATGAAGATGAAGAAATGGTTGAGTTTGAATCAGAAAGCTCTGACGATGAACCTGATTTACAAACTAATTGTGAAGCAGAAAATTGTGAGTTCAGCAAAGTTTTGCTAGAGATAAAAGGATCTCGTGTGAGATACAAGAATCTTCAAAGTGTGTTGGGTCCTGAGCAGCAGATATACTTGGAGTCACAGTTGCAGAAATACAGGAGGGTGGTGGGTGTAGTGTTATCTGTGCGCATGATTTTTGACAGGCACTAATAAGATGTTATGAGCATGTTTTATGTCCTTGTTAGTTCAGGTTTCAAGGAGGTTTCAGATTTGTGATTGCAGGTAGAAGGATATTATGCTCGTGCTGTCTAAATCCCGAGTCACGAACAACTCAGAGCTCAGTAATCGTTTTCGACTTCCGCGAGTTGACTTTCCTTGATGATTGTGCTGGTGATGCACCTTTCAATGATGAACTCCACGTAACGAATACAGTCACAGCTCCCATTATTCAGCGGCATTACCGGCAACAGCAGTTTACAGCTAGCGCGAAGTGCCGCGGTTCCGACATTATTGGCTTTCGTTTTCGACCGCAACACAACAGTTCAACAACAAATCCAGCAATAACAATGTCGTGAAAATCTCGTCGGTAATCTCTTATTGATTGTTTATGCTACCGCAATTATGCAGTTTTGTTACCGACATGGCTATAATTGATTAAATTACGTTGCTAAATGAGATGTTAGCATTTGATGTTATGTCGGAATGTTGAACTCAGTATGTTTTTTATGATATTTGTCTGCTGGATGTGCCCAGGTATAACTAATATATTGTCGGTTTTATACTGAATATCTTGAGAATAATAAGCATTACATTAATTCGGTTGTGTTTCTTTGGTCTCAAATTAAAGATTACGGTTGTCTTACTCTACCCGATATATTGTTATTGTTGTTGGTCTTATTTTGACATATCTAAGAGTTGTTGTTATAACGTTTATTGTTCGACCTGATTACATGGCGGTATTACTTCAACCTTCCTATTTTTATTATGTTGTTGTTTCGTGTTCTACTTCATAGCAGTGTAAACATTACTGTTATTTGAAATAAGTTGTTAATATGTGTTGGTTTTTTGTTCGGAGTCAATCTCGTGTGCGTATGTTCCATCTACTGTAATAAACTATTATCTATTGTTTGACTTGTTATGGACCATGTAGATGTTACTTGAAAGTTCATGGTGACTGTTGGTTTTTAACTGCATTACATTTAAGTCCATGAAAGAATGGGAGGAGATGGGTGTTATTCATAATGTTCTGGTAATCTGTACTAGGGATGATAAATCATATTGATATCCATTTTTTTATATAGTTACGACCGTCATGCTTGCTTGATTCGAGTTACTTTCTTAGAATATTCCAATTTGAATAATTTAAGCCAGAGGGTGATTCGAAACATGTTGCTTGCTTCCTCATCATTAGGATTAGTTTTGTTTATTATAATTTAACCAAACAACTTAAAGTAATTAAGATTTTGGTTAAAAGACCAAATAATTTTTTAATCCGATTAAGTCTTTTTCTTAATTTAATAATGAAAGTGGCGGATTCTTGAGGTCTAGCACCTCTTGGGTTCTTGAGCGAATGCTCTCGAAGCGCACGCTTCGGGTTGTGTTCGCTCCGTCTTTCATCTCTAAAAAACTTTTAATCAATTTGAGTATTTTTTAAAATTGAAATTTTAAACTATTAGAAAATCTACTTTACAAATTAAGTCAAAATCTTCTTTAAGATATTAAACTTTTTCTCAAAACAATTAATTGATTAGTTTTTCTCAAACTTTTTTTTGCAATTGATTAATTTATTTTATATATGAAAATTAAAACTATTTTTCTTAATTAAATTAAACTTTTTCCTAAACAAATTTCAAAATAATTAAATTCTTGGATCTCGCCTTCCTTGAATTTTTTTAAACGACCGCTCTCGAGGTGCACACCTCGAGTTGTGACCTTTTCGATCTTATTTTCTAGAATACCTAGCGCGCCTAGTCCGAGTACGCTAATCCATTCAAATTATTTTTCTAAATTAAATCACGAAAGAATCGAGTTCTTGGAGTCGCGCATTCCTTGAATTCGAGTATGATCACTATTGAGGCGTACGCCTCGTATGGTGTGCCATTCAAACTTTCGTTCTTAAAATACCTCCTCTAATTATTTGGATAAGTATTCACTGTCCAACAAATATATTTCATAATTAATGGAATGAAAAATATGTCGTTAGGATCTAGCACCTCAACGATATCCCGATTACTTGGTTACGAGGCCGACGTCTCACTTATCGAGTATTCGTCATTCCTCCTAAATTTCCAACTCGTCTAACCTCGTTCCTCGCCTTCGTGTGATCGAGTCTAAACCTTAGTACGCTTCTAAACCATGCGTCAAATTCAAACTATTTTCTTAATTAAAATTACGAAAGAATGGAGTTCTTGGATTTTCGCATTCCTTGAATTCTTGAATAAACACTCTTGGGGCGTACGCTTTAAGTTGTGGATTACTCGACCTTTCGTTTATAAAACACATGCCCTAACTATTTGGACAAATATCGTTATTGTCCATTCCAATACACTTTCCTAATTAATTGAATGAAAAAGGAGTCGTTGGGATCTAGCATTCCAATGATATCCCGATTAATCGATTGCGAGACTGGCGTCTCGTTTATCGAGTAGTCGTCATTCTCCCTTAAAATATTCAATCCAACTCTCTGCTCTCGCCCCGTGCGATTGAAACTTTCTCAAACATATTACATAACTATTCGAATGAAAAAGGAGTCGTTGGAATCTAGCGTTCCAATAATGCCCCGACTAATTGATTGCGAGGCCAACGTCTCGTTTATCGAGTAGTCGTCATTCTCCCTTAAAATATTCAACCACGTCAAATCTCTTTCTCGCCCCCGTGCGACCATAACCTTAAAACCTAGTCAAATCCATCTTATTTAACAAAATACTCAACAAACCAAAACTTCTCAAAACCAATTCCTCGCCCTCGCGCGATCCTTACAACTCAAAAAAACCTTCTACCAAGAACATTGTTTATTCCATTCTTCCGCGCATAACAAACTTGTGCTTCAGCCTCCCCTAGCGAGAAGACAAGCCAATGTTTAGCAGTTAGAATGCGACCTAAACTCTCGTTCAACTCATACCCACCTTTTACCAAGAACATTTTTTAGTCCCTTCTTCCGCGCATAACAAACTAGTGCTTCAGCCTCCCCTAGCGAGCAGACAAGCCAACGTTTAGCAGTTAGAATGCGACCTAAACACTCGTTCGTTTACCAACCCTTTTACCATAGTTATCCGAACTACGGCTGCTTTGATTTCTCATTTATCAATGAGAATACGTAGGCACAAGATTGCGATGATCTTGGCGAGCACAATCCCCTCTTTTACCCGTAGTCCCATGAACTACGAATGCTCTGATTTTTCCACTTCTTACAAGTGAAGATACGTAGGCACAAGGGCCCCAATCCTTGGCGAGCACCCTATCTTAAAACCATCCATTCCCCTCATAGGAGAAACCTTAGAAGAAAACAAACAAGCATAGTTAACTTTACTCTCGAATCGATCAAGAGGTTCCCGTTGAGTACAACGGACATGAGGGGGTGCTAATACCTTCCCCTCATGTAACCGACTCCTGAACCTAGAATATTGGTTGCGATGACCATGTTCTTATCTCTCTTAAAGGTTTTATCGATATTTTCCTATTCCATCCTTGGAATGAATAAAGTTCGGTGGCGACTCTGTTTCGAACAGTATTTTCTGCGGCCATCGCAAGGATCGTATTTTTCGAGGTACGACAATAGTGTAAATGAGTGGGAATCAATTGTTAGGGGAAGAAATGTGTAGAAATCATATGTAACATTGTTTAGAGTTAGTGTATTGATTGCGACCGTCTGATACTTGACGGATTAATCTGCAAGCATACAGTTGATGATGTAGTCTTAAAAAGTTTGTCGAACCCACATGGACAGATAATCAATCTATTGTGGTATATGGTTGTTGTGCAAAGCCAAGGCGCTAATGGTTAACAACGGACCGAAACTAGAAACGATACTGAATTATTAGAAACTGAACTAAATAGTAAAACGAGTCTGATAGGAGATCTCCGCGCACCTAAGGGACTTGTAGGAAACATTACTATTTACGGTCAAATGCCTATTTTGTAGGATACACTAACTCAAAGGCTCCACCTCACGCTCTCGCGATTTTGACAAAAGTTGTGTTACTTAACCCCAAGGTTGCTCTCACTCGCCCGGTAATTAAGAATAATTTTTGAAAGTCGGAAATATCCTAAACGACGTCTAAAGCGCTCTCGCTGTTTTTAGACGAGATGCCTAGTTTTTACTATCTGGCTCGCTCCTCACACTCTCCCGACTCTCGTGAAAAAGAAATGGTAAGCAACTTCTCGCGACAAAGCTACCTAAATTACGGCTAGAAACTACAACTGAAACGACTTAAAAACTGCAATTTCACACTAAGTTCACTACCGAGTCTCTCCGGTAACAGCGGTCCTCAACGACGGACTCAACAGGATTTAGCCAAACATAATTATCATTACTTTTAAGATACTAAAACATGCATTTAATTCTACTAACATACTAAAATAATTTAAGGCAGAATTAGTAATAACAGTGCAATTCAAAGTAAAGAAAAACCTGTAGAAACTAATATTAATTGAGAGAAAATGGTAGCGAGCTTCGATTAACTTCAAAATATTTGGTACACAATAGAAAATACAGAATTCCAACAATTTCTCGATGTGAGTAATTATTGCTTCTAAAACTGTCTAAGAATGCCTAGAATTCAAACTGAAAAACACCAGCGATTCCGCAGTCGAATTCTCTCTAAAAACTACCTAAAGACCTTGTATTTATAGGCAAACAATTAGTTACAACAAAGAGGAATTCGAAACGAAGTAGTGGAGGGAAGTAGAACTGCTGATAACTGCTCTAAAACTGCTTCAAAATTAGAAACTGTTGCTGCAGCGCCATGCTTGTTTCAATGCTGAAAGTGACCAATAAGTGATGGCAAATGCCATCAAGGGATGGAGAACGCCGTCTCAGCATAATCAGTAAAATCTGCTACTTTTCTGTGCAGATCTTCTCCAAAGGCTTTGATTTCCTGATTCTTGCATGATGAAGTAAAAGTGCGACAAAATAACAATACAGACTCGATAAAACACGGATAAAAATATGCATAATGAGTCAAAAATTGCGATACTAAATCGAGTTATCAAACTCCCCCACACTAAGACCTTTGCTTGTCCTCAAAGCTCAAGGTTGCTAGGCTATCGCTAAACATATAGGTACTAAATAGTGCAAATAAGGACATTGTACTGATAGAGATCCGCAAAACCGGAAGGAGACTCCCATCTTTTGTGATACCAAGTCAAATTACAACATTATAACTCAACCTATAGACTCCATTCTCGTTCACCTCTCTTTCATGCTCGCGCAATCACATTAAGCTCGTTATCCCTCGGCCACGACCTCTATGGTACTGAGGATCTCTCATAAAAGCAGGGTGTGCCTGTGGAACATGTTGAATATACTCCCGCAAGCTCTGAATCTGCGCTTCTAGGCCTTCCATCTGTGTGGTGAGATTACCCATGTTATGCTGAGTTCTCTCCAAATAGTCGGTTCGCTGCTGTCTCATATAATCAATAGTCTCTCTCAACTCCTCACGTTGTCTAAGTAAAGTCCGCAACATCTGGTAATGGTAAGCTTTCATGTTGTTCCTTTGTCGTATCTCGAACAAGATTTCGTCTAATGTGCTCCACATAGCTGTGTAGTCGTACTCTTGCTGAGATTGATATGTACCTTCAAAATCATCAGTAAAAGGTGTAGTGTGTGTGTACGGGTACTAAGCCCGGGTGCGTTAAAAGCAAGGGGACGAGTCTCAGTGGGAGGCTCGGGATGTCCCATAATAGAGCGGTAATGCCTAGCGGCTTTCTCTTGCTCTAGATCAGGTGCATTAACATCAAAAATCCAGTTAGTGCTAATGCACATGTTAACGCGATCAGATCAAGGCATAGTAACTCCCATAATCTCACGACTACAAATGACCAGGTGATACTTGCCATTCGGCAAAGACTTAACGAGCCGCATTAAATGACAGTAATCTAAATTAGCAAAAAGAGGAGGTATCCTCTCAACAGCCTCCAACTCAACATGCAAACCTAAATGAAGGGCTATGGTGGTAATGATGCCACCGATACAAATGGGACCACTGGTTCTACCACTGGTAGATGCAAGGTGTGCAAGCAGAAAATGGGTTAGGTTAACTTTTGTTTGCGAGAGAGCATAATGAATAAAAGATAAGTCTTTGGAATTCACATTTGTAGTGTTCTCTCTTCCAAAGATGGTCAAGGCTAAAATACGGTGAAGGTAACAGATAGCAGAGTTGTGTATGGTTGTGGCCTTCCCCAAGTGGTGGTGTGGTTGTTAGTGATTTGATACAAAAAATTATAAGCACCGACCTCCCACTCACTGTCAAGGGATGCCCATATGGAATATTATTCTCCACTAGGAAAACCAAAAATATAACCTATATGTTCATGAGTGACGCAATAGTCAACATTGAACATCCTAAAATCAGCTAACCCTGTGGTGCACGAATAATCAGTGTAGTGCCGAAAAGAACTCAAAAATTCATAAGTAAGTCTAACGGATGTAGCATTGCTCATGGAACAAAATTGAGACATACCTAGATTCGTGAGCATCCAGTCGGTGCTATCGTAGAGGCCTAGAGCTCTTACAGTATTAGAATCTAGGTACCTTGCAGCAATGACTTGCCTCTTATAAAGCTTATGGTAATTCACACGCTGGGTTTGGCCAACAACACCCTCTAGAAACTCGATACCCATGTAGTCGATATCTCTAGCGACTCGTGGAGGAATTGTGGTGGCTTTTGGAAAAGGAAGGAGTAAAAAGATGGATGTGGATGATTTTATAAAAAGACAAGAGAGAGTGTTAGAGGTTTTGGTGAGTTTAGAATGATGGTCTTACGGGTATTTAAAGTGAATGATTAGGAATGTGGATGAGTGGTGGTTAGAGATGGTTAATGATGATTAGTTTGGGTGGTTGGAAGGTTTCTTAGGGAAGAGGAATGGAAAAACTTTGAAAAAGCGTGCAAATTCTAAAACTGACACAACTCTGTTCGTTTTAACTTAATGGCGAGCGCCATGAGGCATATGGCGAACACCATTCCTTGAAAACGTGAAAAATTCCAAAAGAAACAGCAATCGCGAACGCCATCAACATAATGGTGAACGCCATTAGGCTAAAATTCGCAAAAATTCAGATTTTCAAAGGTCCGAACACTTTTTTAGTTTTTGAAAGATTTATTTTTGTATTCTCTTGTTTGTTTTAGGTAGTGCAGATAAAAGATAGTGAAAGAAAATAAAATGCACAAATATAAAAGAAATAAAATTCCATATACTGAATAGAAATTGCATTAATGGAAAAGAACAGTAACAAAGAAGTTCCTTGTCGACATGCCGACGATACACAGAGTGTTACGGAACTGAAAAATTACAAGAAGTAAAATATTGAATGAAAATTACAAAATGCGAAAGAAACAAAACAAAAACATCAAAGAAGGATGACATCAACCCCTGTGACGCTTCAACGAGAACACTTGTTGAAAACGCTAGTCGAACTGCTCGTTGACAACGTCCATGAAACCATGAAAGTCGCCTCGCAGCGAAGTGATTTCACCTCTAAGGAAGTCAACTTCATTCTGGAGAGCAAGGATGTCTGAAGCAAGGTCTGCTGGAGGGTGAAAGGATAATGGCTCAGCAACACAAGATGTGGCATCAGGGGTTGGATTAGCATAGTTATCATACGGTTGTGGGCTGCCAGGTGGTGCAGGTGATATGTCCTTTTCTTCCAGGTCATAGAGCCAGTTGGTTCGGTTATGAACATTTGATTTCTCATGATTCGGTAGTATGAAGTTACGAACCACTTTGTTATCAATGAGGTACTCAAATTTAACCGGGCCAAGGTTAGCAATGATTCTGCGGTTAAAATAGAAGGTAATGCTTATGGGATGGATGGATCCAAAATGACGGATTTGGTTCAGGTGGTATCTAAGTCCAATGAAATCAGCTATCATGGTCACAAGATCTCCTAAAAGTAAGGCGGTGTTAAGTTCTCGGTTGATCTTGGTTAAGTTAGCAAGTATGTATGCACCGACATTCACATGCCTTCCCTGCGTAGCACAATACATGATGAAAAGCTCATCTTTGGATACAACTGTGATGTTTTCTTCCTTGGTGAAAAGTGTATGGGCCAGAATTTTGTGGAAATATCGGAGAACGGGGTTATGGATGCTCTCCAAAAACATGGTATTGGGCTCTGGATGATAGTCACCTGTTATTGTTCCCCAAAAATAGTCAAGATTCATCTGGGTAAAGCCATCGTCGGGTGTGACGGTGAAGGCATCAGGTCCACTAGGAAATCCTAGAAGTTCAGCTATCTCATGATGTGTGTAACAGTATTTGTTACCAAATAGTCTAAATGTAGCCAGACCTCGCCCGGTTCCATACTCTCGGGCAGGATCATGGTAGAGTGAACTGAGGAACTCAAGTGTGAGCCTACAGTATGGGCTAAATCTCCTTACCACAACCAAATTTTCCCAACCCAACTAATTGAGCAAATACATAACAAAATCTCTGAGTCTAAGAACATTCAGAGTCAGGTCATTAGGGTAAATAGGCAGAGCCATGTCTTTGAGAGCTAAGACATCGAAGCGGCGCTTCTGTGCCTCGTTCTTAAATACAACTTCCATGTCAACAGTTGGCTCCATATCCTAAAAATAGCAAAAAGGTAATCCTAAATTATGCTATCCTAAAATAAAAAAGAAAACAAATATAACTCTATTAGAAATTAAAAAACAAATTGTTAAACTAGTAATAAAGAAAACAACAACAGTAACGGGAACAATAATACTAACAATAGTAATGATAACAATAATTAAAAAGATATGCATTACGATAAACACAAACTAAGAGTTAAAGGAAACAATACATATAAAAGAATCTAAACTACTAACTATGGGGTGCCTCCCATATAGCGCTTCATTTATTGCCGGGAGCTCGACAACGATTCGGCATACTATTCAGGTGGAAGAGCGGGTAGCTCCTCTAATTTATATCTTACGCATAAGTCTGTGTTCTCTACATTATGATAATGCTTAAGTCTTTGTCCATTCAATACGAATGTTTTGTTCGACTTTCCTTTAATTTTGACAGCTCCGCTTTGGTAAACTCTCATGACTTCAAAGGGCCCAGACCATCGAGAACGTAATTTACCCGGAAACAATTTAAGTCGGGAGTTAAAAAGAAGAACTATGTCTCCCTCGTTAAACTCTCGTCTCAAGATTCTTTTGTCGTGCCACTTTTTGGTTATTTCTTTTTAAATTCGGGCATTTTCATAGGCATCGAGTTTAAGTTCTTCCAGTTCATGGATATCTAGTACTATTTTCTCTCCTGCGGTTGTGTTCATATTCAGGGTTTTAATTCCCCAATAGGCTTTGTGCTCTAATTCTACAGACGGGTGACAAGATTTACCATCAACTATATGGCTGGCCTACGAATCACGTATCACTGCTTTTCATCTGCCTGAGCGAGTCATGTGGCAGTTCGGGTACACCCAGACCATCCCTAGATACCCTGATGTCTCTGCTCCTCCTGCCTTGTCTCATAGACAGATAGTGGATATGTTTGCTGATTTTTAGAGTCATCTGGTACTGGAGGAAGCTCGGGCTACCATAGCGCCGAATGATTAGAGCTACGTTGATGGATACATCAAGTGGTTCTTCAAGATCTCACATATGTACATGGTGCCAACTACTCCAGGGATCCGCCGATACCAGCTCACCAAGAGATTTTAGAGCAATAGCAGACTCAGTTTTATCATATTGAGGATGTCTTGCCTCGTTGTTGTCGCATAGTAGAGATTGCGCGGGCAGGAACTGATGAGGGTATCTTCTCTGATGGGTCTGTTGTCAGGGGAGTCCTGGATGCCATTGTAGAGGAAGCACAATGGGCACTGTTGTACCATAGACATCGCTAGAGGACGAGGGGTGGTTGATGTCCAAGGAGGCAGAGGAGGTATATGAGAGGTTGTCAGGCACACTCAATAGTTGTTTGTTATTATTTTGATGTTGTATTATAGTTTGTACTTTATTTGTGACATTGTTACTATATTTTGGATCTCATGATCTACGACATTTTACTATTGTATTGCTATATTATTTCCAACACAAGTAATTTTAGTCTTTTATTAATTTGTACGTCTGTTTTTTCAAATTGAAAACAAATACAGAGCTCATCATTAAAAAAACATGTTCTAATACACTTTGGAGATGTATCTCCGAAATATTGTCGGAGATGTATATCCGAAACAATTCAAATAAAAATGGGATATGAGTGACAAGTAATGCATGTTTAAAGTTTAAAATTAATTCAGAGATGTATCTCCGGAAATATCAATGTTTACTCAGAAATGGGGTGCGCCCGGAGATGTATCTCCGGAATCAGGGGGCATATATGGAAATTCCCATGATGCATAAGAAACATCTTGGGTGGAAAAGTAAATTCTCATTATTTTTTAATTGGAAGCCTCACTCACGATCAAATATGTCGTTTCATTTTTCTCTCTTGAAGTGTGAAACCCTAACAGTTATGAATCTCTTCCATAGTTTCTTCAGTTGTGAGACCATCATTCCCCAATTAGTTCTGGGTGATTCTTCTGTTTCATCTCTTCAACAATATATTTCTTTTCAAATTCAGAGATGACATTTTGGAAACACAATTTATCACCGCTGAAGTAGCTTGCTTCAGAGCCATAACTTCCGCTTATTGGATCTCCATTACTATTGGTTTTGAGTGAATATATGGCCAAAACATCACCTTTCTCATCTCTGTAAATCGCACCAAGCCCTTAATAACCTTTTATAATGATACTTACGTCAGTTGCATTTAACTCAACTCGTCTCCAGAGTCTTCCATCCACTAGTGTTATTAGTCTCAGGTGTGCTCTCGATCTTCTTGATGTTGTCTTGATTAATCCTATTCTTGTGCATTCTTCCTTGCCTTCTGATATTAATGTCCCTGTTATTTTTTATATGTTGGTTATCATTATTAAAGCTTCCTATTGAACAGTGGATTTGTGAATCTTCTTCATAATGTGATTGAGGTCCATTTCCAGGTTATAACTTTTACCATTTTTGTTGTTTTTATTCCTTAAACCGTTACAAATTCTAATGCCTTTCTTGATCTTATTAAGCCTGATTTTCTTCATTTCCATGTTGGTTTGAGAGGTTATATTTGGTGTTGTTTTTGGTTTCTTTATTATGGATTATTCCTTTACTAGTAGTATAGGTGTTCATCTAGGTAGGAAAGCTTTTTTTTGTTTCCAGCATTGATGAATGAGGTAATACTCTCCTGGTTATTGCTATTATTGTGTTGCTAATCTCCATACTTATACTGATTGTTGTTGCTTGTACTGATCCCAGGTTTAGTGGCTAATTGATATGCCAAATAGTTCTGGTTGGATTGATCAATCACTCTAGCTGGAGTGATAACTTTGTTTTTTTAAATTAAGGTATTTTTTAACAAACCACATATAATATACAATATTATTGATGATCAAGTTTATGTTTCCATCAAGAGTGGTGATGCTTTCTCTGAGCCATTAAATTAAATTAGAATTGTTGTTATGCGTGATAGTGAGTTGGGATGCAAGCCAAACTTGTTTGGCCCATAAGAAATCTTTGAAATAATGGTTGATGGACTCAATACTTGAGCTACATATAGGGAACAAAGGGCTGCATTTGGCCCATTTATTTTTTAGGTTTTCTCTAACTAGTATGATGTTGTTTATGATCTTCCACGTGAGAAATTTTTGCTTGAGAGTAGTTTTGTTTTTCCATAGTATAGTGGGAAAATTTGAGATTAAACTATTGATTAACTAAACTCATAAAACAAGAGTCAACAGTGCACTTTTAGTTTTTCAAAGGAAAGGGAAAAGAGCGAACAAAATGTAAAGAAGTTTAAAATAAAACTAATAAAAATAGAGACAAGGGTAAGGGGGTTGGTTATGCAAAGGGAAGGTGTTAGCACCCAAAACGTCTATAGTACTCTATAAGAACCACTTTGAAAATCTAGCATTTGGCTTAAAAAAGTGTTGTTTGCAAAAGATTGGGGAGGTGAGCAGAGAAGTATTTTTTTTTTATAATTTTGTGTTTCACAAGACTTCCTGAGCCTCATACCTACGTACCCACAAAGTGCAATGGAGGATCAAAACCTCGTAGTCATGGTAAAAATAACAAAAGAGATTTGTTTTGATTGATTTTAAATGGGAAGACAAGTTGTCATTTTAAGGAGAATACTCGACTAGTCAACCACGAGTGTATGAAAAAGGACCTTTGCATCACCATTAGAAGGGCTCCAGCTTGGATAAAACTAACAAGTATGCCACTAACTCTTTAAAGTGGAAAAAAGTTCAACACTAAACATAACTATTGAGATAGGAGAATTACATCTCAACTATGCAAATGACTTATATGTAAATCTTATGAAAAAAATTAAAAGGAAAAGCGCACAAAGGCACAAAATGGTTTGAATGAGTTAAGTATTTTTTAAAGTCTTTTGAAAATGGTATAAGTACGCTTAAGATTGATTAGCATTTATTAAGAAAATGAGTTTGAAAAATGCACTTGACAAAGTTAAGGTTTATTATGAAAAATTTTCTATTTTGAAAGAAGAAGGTTTTAAAAAAGGGAGAAGATTTTGAAAATTTAAGAAGGGGGAAGAGATGAAAAAGCTATCCTAAAGCATAAATAAAAGCTAAGGAAGGAAAGATCTAATCAAGATACAAGTCATCCTATCCTTTGGACTCAAGCAAAAAGTAAGCACTAAGACAAGAAGAGAAATAACCAAGCATCAAATGAAAGCCAAGTATCCAAGCCAAGTTTTCAAGGAGGTCAACTCAAAGTTAAAGTACCAAATAGTATCCAAGGTATCAAGTTACAACTCCAAAGCATGGAGTAAGAAACCTAATTCTAAGTTCATCATCCATGAGCAAATGATACTCACCAAATAGTCCAAGGAAGAATTAAGAGTCTTTTAAGTGTTTAAGCCTTTATTAATGTCTTGAAAAAGGAAAAGAAAGTCCAAGTGGACAAAGAGGAAAAGGCGAAAAAGAAAAAGAAAGTCCAAGTGGACAAAGAGGAAAATGCATAAACATAAAAAAGATGATAATCTGATATGAAATGATAAGCATAAAATAAATAGCATAAAAAATAAAGATCATAAAAATAAAAGAGCATAAAAATAAAAGAGCATAAAGTAAAAGTTAGTACAATTAAAGTTAGTGTTAGTATTAATGAAGAAGATATTTTGTCATTTAAAGTAGATTACTCAACTAATCAACCCAACAATGTGGAACTTTGCATCACCCTTTGAGAAGGTTCTAACTTGAATAAAGTTAACAAGTATGCCACTAGCTTTCTTAGGTGGAAAAGAATCTACACACTATGGAGATAGGGGATTTACATCTAAACTAAAAATGACTCATATCTAAAATTGGACCAATATGATAACTTTCCGTTTAATGACAAATTTAGCGCTATGTTAAGCAATCTTAGCACAATCTATAAGGAAAACCATACTATAGGAGGCCGATCAATATCGATTTATGTATCATACATTTTAGAGATATGACATAAAGATCATACTACTAAAACATGTAGCACAAGTCAAAACAATGTTGATCAAGACCAAAGTCAAGGAAAGATGAATCCATTACATCAATTAACCCCTCATAATACTTTGGATAAACTTATGCGTCAATTCAATGTACCTAAATTGATCAAAAGATCAATTAAATAGTAGATTTGAAATGATAAAAGTTCATCAAGCACCACTCAAGTTTTCATGAACAAGATGACCTACACATCCTCCAATTGGTCAAAGAAAGGGTGAAAAAAAAAAAAAAGAAAGGGATGGAGAAGAGAAAATCAAGCAAAATAGCAAAACCAAATTGGATCAAAGTGATGATCAAGTTATCATCAAAATCAATCATCCATTTCGGTGGATTAGGGTTTTCACCCTATCAACACCCAAGATCCATTGAGTTTGATGAAACTTGTGAGTAAATCAACCAAGATCCAAAGCCAATCGTTGATCAAACAAGAATAAAATGCAATAATATGAATTAAAATGCACTAAAATGATTTTTAAAATTAATTTTAAAATGAAAATAAAAATAAAAATGAAAAAGATACATCAAATCAAATCACAAATGGTGAAGAAAAATCATGCAAGTCAGAAACAAATCAAGAATGATATATACAATTTTTGAGAATTTTGGATGCATAAAAATATTTTTAAACTAATTAAAATACTTAAAAAATTAGAAAAATTATGAAAAATAGAAAATGATGAAAATAAAATATGAAAAAATAAAATCATAAATTGAAAAATAAAAGAGAATTTTAGAAATTATTTTAAAGTTTTTTGGAGTTAAAATGAACCTTCTATGAATTTTCAAAGAAAGTGCAATTTAAAAATAAAAACAAAAAAAGAAATAAATGAGAAAAAAGGAGGAGCGTATGTTAGGGAAAACAATCAGCAAGCAAAGGACTACATTATGAAAACTTGTTTGATTGAAAATGGAGCCTCAAACTACCTTGTCCAAAAACGATCTGAGGAACATGGTGGAGCTAACTAAATCAAGAAATTGAGTTGAAAGTGGTTGGAAATCAAAACACGATGGAGCTAACTAAATCAATGAATTTCATGGGCTTCCAAGCACAATTTGACTTTGACCTTTGAAGCAAACTTTTAGAGAGTATCACAAATGATATTGTGCAAAAATAATGAGCTCCATATTTTGAAAATTGAAAAAGTTGTGATTTTTGAAAGTTAAGGAAAAGTCATTTGAAAATAGACAAAATTTCGCTAAGGCCACAAATGACCTATAATATCTTCAAACATTTGATGATCCTCCAAGCATAATTGACTCTTGTCAAAGAGAAGTTGAATAGGATGTTTAGAAGAGTCATATTAAAAAATAATCATTCAAAAATATTGATAATTGAAGGAGTTTTGATCTTTGGAACTTTGACTTGAAAAGTTGATTTTTTAAGTCAAATTTCCTTGAATCAACTTGTAAACTTGGAGTTTCCTTGCATTTCAAAGCACATGGATGATCATATAAAATTAAAATAATGTTTCTTTGAATTCCGTTTGACTAATTTGACCAAATCTTGAGGTAACTTATTGATGAAGGCATGAAAATAAACACACAAACCTTTGGCTTTTCTTGAGAGACAAGCTATTAAACCTTGAGATATCTTTGATTAAAATGAGATTGAATGATGTTTGAAACCTTGTACTTTGAGATTAGAAGTCATGTTTTGATGAGACAACCCTTGGGTATAAATGATTGACTACACTTCAACTTGAGGGATCAAAACACTAGCTGATGAACCATGCTTGATGCTTTAGATACAATACCCTACCTTGCAAAGAACGAAAGGGACGAAGCATTTTTTTTATTTTGATATTTTGATTAGTGTCTAGTGAAATATAAAATAAATCAACACAAATGAAAAGATACAAAGAAAAGATGATTGTCGATCTCTGCATAAGCAATCCCAAGGATGATGGGGCTAACGGAGAACCAAGTTTGTGAGCTTGATGCATTATAAAGATGAAAATGAGGTGGAATCTTAGGGATAAAAATTAGGGTATGATACAAATTTCTTCCAAAAGGTTTTATCCTTGTCCCTGGTAGAATCGTAGGGATCTTTAGAAACATTCTAATTAGTAACACATTGATAGTCTGACTTCACATTGTAGTGGCCATTAGTAGTGTGCATCCAACTTATAATATCATCTTCTTTAGTCCTAATAATAGGGATACCTTGTATGAACTTTCTATCTATATGAATGAATATATTATTTATAAGTTTGAGGTTCCAAAAATTGTTTCCCCTTTCAATTATTTCCTTAACTCTAATCACCTTTGTGTCCAAGGGTTTTTGTGTTAGAACTTTAAACCCTTCTTGATTGGGGATCCAATTGTCTTCCCATATACTAACCTTATATACATTTCCAATAATCTAACAAGAAACTTTTTCAAGACCCACTTACTTTTGTGAATACTTCTCTAAATGTAGTTAGGGTTTCTATTAAGTTTAACCTTAAGAAAACTTTGGTCTGGGTAATATTTAGTAGCTAAGGTTTTAGCTATAGAGAATTAAGGTTAGTGAGAAGTCTCCAACCTTGCTTTGCCAATAGATCAATTTTGAAATATTTATTGTTTCTCAAGTTTAAACCCTCTTCAAATCTAGTATTTTGATCATGTAAAAAGGGTTAAGTGTATGTACATATTCTGATCATGGCGTTATATATGAATCAAATCATTAGTTTGATATGGATGTTATAGTAATATTTGTTGGGTCTAAACTCTAGACATAGATTTAGGTTAAACATTCACGTGAGTATCAGTTCTTAATGTCCTTTGTTGGTTTTATTGCATGAGATATCACCGATTAGACAATACGGTTAGCCTCTCGACTTTCTGTTAGACATAACCTCTGTTGTGGGTGATACATGATGATATTAGACAAAATTTTGAGTTGTGTATAACATGATTAGAAGAATGCATGTGTTATCAATTGATGAGATCCAATCCCAACAAGGATCCGTTTATAATTCAGTCTTTACTTTATATTTTCTGTCTTTATATTTTATGCCTTTATTTTTGGTTCCTTGAACCGTTTAATCAAAACATTTGCACCATAAGCTTAGAAATGTAGAGACCGTTGAATGATAATTATTTCTCTCGCATCGATCCCTGTGGAGACGATATAAATACTGGAGGAAATTCCTTCAAAAATAAATTTTGCTTCTTGCCGCTTTACTGCAGTTCGAACAAAATGGCACTGTCGTCGAGGATTGGTGTTTAGATATTGAATTGCATTGCAATAGTTTATAAAATTTTAAGCTTTGTACATTTTCTTATATTGTATATATTTATTTCCTTTTATGTTTTCTCTAGTATGATTAGGAATGATGAGAACTCCTTCTTGATTGGTTGCTATTTGTATAAAAGTATTCAATGAAGCTTTGACCGAGTTTGGTTGGTGATGGTAGGATGTTGAACATTGAATGCATGCGAGGTAAATTGTACCACTTTATAGAATGTTAATATGATTTAATAATTTTGTGCTTTGTGAAAATGTGTATTTTTGTTTCACTTTTAAAAAAATTTTAAATGTTTGTACCACTTAGGATCCAATGGCCACAAATTTGTGAGAAACCTCCATTGTTTACCAAATGCATAGGATGACTGATAAATCTTGTTGAATACTTTTGATTCATACTTAATCTTGTGATTATTTTGATTTTGTGAAAGCATTAGATTTGATCATGGAATTTGTTGATAATGAGTACAACCATATCCAAAAGTAATTTATGCGTGAGTAGTGAGAATTTGATAACCCCTTTGAGCTTAATAGTTTAGATTTTAGTTTAGTGATTAACTTGGTATTTGTAAATAATTTGAAAGATAGTTCATTATTGAATTGTGTAGGATTATGAAAAAAATTTCTTGAACCTTTTAAATTGTGCTAAATTGTCTTTCTTGCCATAAAAAGCAAGGAACATTCACTTGAGTTTTGATTGAAACCAAATTGGGGAGAGTGAAAAAAAAAGTGGTAGGTTACTCAAAATTTTGAAAAATTTCAAACAAGCATGAAAAGAAAAAAAAAGTGAATATGAATGTGAAAAACAAAAGAAAAAGAAGGCTTGCTTGAAAGAGAAAAATAGAGAATGAAATAATTGTGTATAAGGAAGTTTGATAAGGTTTGCAATAGAGGAAATAAAATGGTGAAAAGAAGTTGGAATGTGTAAATACCTTGTATAGTGAATGTTTCTTTTGCATTGACAATTTTGATTCCACGACCTCTAAAAATGACCATTTGTTGTGAACCCGACCAAGCTACCACTTTAAAATCCCTTAGTGATCTTTTTGCTTCTATATTTTCACTTTTGATTGCTTAGATGAACGTATGAATTAGACTGTTATTAGCATTGTTTGTCAGGTGAGTGAAATTTCCCCACGGTTGCAAACACGTTAATTTCTTCATTCTTATTTTGAAGAGGAGTGTTAGAGTGATTCAAGTATGATAATTTATTTGTTATTTGAAACATAGCATGATATTTGTTTAAGAACTAAATTCTTTATCATTGTTCAATTCTATTGAGTGGTGAACGTTGGTTGTGCATATTTTCATGCTTGACCAAATCCTCTTATTTGAGCAAACTTCTCTTGTTTGAATTTGAACTGTTATCTCTTTTCTTGTTTAAATCTTATGCTTGAGTAAATCCCCTTGTTTAAGCAAATTTATCTTGTTTTCAATGAGAGACATACTTTGCTTGAGGACAAGCAAAAATCTAGTTGGGGAGAGTTTGTTAAGTTGAAACTTTGACTTAAAATGAACCATCTTTCTTGGAACTTTTCCACTAAATTCTCATGTTTTCATAGTTTTATTTCATATTCTTTAGTGATTCTTCAATTATATTGCAAATACCTTTGGATTCCTTGATGTGTGTGTTATTGTGCAGCAATTAGACATAAAACATCAATGAGTAAGACACAAAAGATTGGACAAGGAAGCCAAAGAAATGTGAAGATTCTACAATGTTCGCTTGGCGAATAGTAGCGAGCAACTAGTGAATGTTCCCTGTGCGAAGTTGCAGCAAGGTCCTAGCGAGGAGGAAACCTTGGAAGTCAGTAGCTAAAGGACCCAAAGTTTATTGTGCGAACTTGTAGCGATGTAGTTCGCAGAGCGAAGAATTGCTCGTACAAACTCATATATTTTCCAAGGGAGGTTTAACAGTTCTTGAGGCACTTCAATTGCCTCAAAGTAAACTCCGTTGGGCGAATAGGTAGTTCCCAGTGCAAACATGACAGATTTTGTAAATACTATATAAGTATTTTTCTTGCTTTTTAGAAACAAATGTTATATTTTTGGGATCAAAACTTTATCTCTCTTCATTTCAAGCTTATTTTAGAGAGAGAAATACAAACCCTAAGAGGGAGAAGGTTAGATCTTCAATCTCTTGTTGGGTTTAGATGTAATATTTTGTTCCCTTATGTATTTCATCTAATGTATGTATGTGAGCTATTGTTGATTGTCTTTGATTTCTTATTTGTGAGTCTTGACAAAACCTTTTCAAATCTTTGATCTAAGATTTTCATCTATCAATGAGCAAACTTTTGACATGGTTTTGTAAGTTGATATTCATTTGCATTATAGTGTGTTGATCGGTAGCATGAGTAGGATCAACACGGTAGAGACCATGATAACGTTCTTGACACAAACGGTATTGTAAGGATGCATGATAATAGAGATGAGAAACTTGTTCACATACATTTGGAAAATTAAATGAATGCATGTAAAAAGGGTTAAGCGTATGTATGTATTTTGATCATGGCGTTATATATGAATCAAATCATTAGTTTGATATGGATGTTATAGTAATATTTGTTGGGTCTAAACTCTAGACATGGACTTAGGTTGAACATTCACGTGAGTATAAGTTCTTAATGCTCTGTGTTCGTTTTGTTGTGTGAGACATCACGGATGAGACAATACGGTTTACCTTTCGAATTTGTGTTAGACATAACCTCTATTGTGGGTGATATGTGATGATATTAAACAAAATTTTGAGTTTTGTATAACATGGTTAGAAGAATGCATGTGGTATCAATTGATGAGATCCACTACCAACAAGGCTTCGTTTATAATTCAGTTTTTACTTTATATTTTTTGTCTTTATATTTTATGCCTTTATTTTTGGTTCCTTGAACCGTTTAACCAAAAATTTTGCACCATAAGCTTAGAAATGTAGAAATCGTTGAACAGTAATTTTTTCCCTTGCACCGATCCCTATGGAGACGATATAAATCCCAGAGGAAATTCCTTTAAAACTAACTTTTTCCTTCTTTCCGCTTTACTGCAGTTCAACAAACATGTAAATTGCACAGTTTATTTGGCTCGATTTGTACTAGTTTTTGGATTGAATTCATGGATTATGTAGTGTTATGTTGGTTTCTTGTTGTGAATTTCAGGTGTCGATCATGTAGAAGTATCTACCATGAAAAAAAATAAAAAAATAATTGGTGAAAACAAAGAATCAATGAGCATTTCAGGATGTCATGATGGGCTTTGTCCAACCATGACGCCCATTATGGGGTAACAAGCAATGGCCGTCGTGAAGACCGTCATCTAGAGCAATGGAGTTTTGATCAAAGAGCATGATGTGATGGTCATCACCTGAGTGACCATGTCATACTCATGATATACAGAACGTCATCATCTGAGTGACCATGTCATACTCATGATATACTCATGTTATACCAATTCCATCACGAGTTTTAGTCTATAAATAAGACTTTAGTTTACAATTTTGATCATCATAGCTTTGTCTGAGCATTAAATTTCACTTGTAAAAGTATAACCAACTTATATCGAGGTGTTTATGCACTTTAAATTATGCATATTTTATAGTTCTTGGTTGTTGAATTTTCAATTTCTTATAAGTTGTTTATGTATTGTTGCAAGTTTCAATTGTTGTTGTTGCATTTTATTTTGATGTATCAGATAAAGTCTTCCCTTTTGAGAAATTTTATGATTTAATCACTAGATTCTTTCATTCTGTTATGAGATCAATCCAAATAAGGAACTTAATAATATCAATTAGCATAAGTAAGGGTAGAAAGGACCAAGTTGATGGGGTTAAACAAGAAGAAAAATGTTGCTTTAAAGAAAGGCTCCAAGAATTAGACTTAAAAAGATTTGTATTCAAGGGTTGATTTGAAACATTTATATTAGGAGGATAAAATAAGATTAGAGGAACCATTCGCATATGAAGAAATTAGAGAACCTGTTTAGAATAGTGATGGAAATAAAAACCCAGGGCTTGATGGATTCAACTTTGATTACCTTAAAAAGTGTCAGAAATTAGTGAAGGAAAACATTGTGAAGTTTGTGAATGAATTTCATACAAATGCAAAGTTTCCAAAGCCGACCACAACTTCATTTCTAACATTGGTCCAAAAAAACCCTCAAGCATTTGGTTTGTGTGTAAATTTCTATAAAAGCATGTTCTATGGAAAAAATGTGAAAAAAATTCTTTCTACAGGCGGTTTCAACCTCTATGTATTTTTGTGTGGACGAATTATCATTCAAATTTCTAGGGGTGTCGGTTGGGTCGAATCTAGGAAGGAGTTATATGTGGTGTATGCTCATTGAAAGGTTGAGAAAGAAGTTGTCATCATGGAATGGCATTAACTTATCTATAGGAGGGAGAGTTGTGATTTTGAACTGAACTCAATCCTTAGTAACATCCCAATTTACTTCCTATCTTTATATAAAGTGCCAGTAAATGTATGGCAAGAGATCATTAAAATTCAAAGGAACTTCTTAGGGGTGGCTTATAGCAAAGAAATAAAATTAATTGGGTCAATTAGTCTAACATTTTCAAATCAAAAGAGGATGGAGAATTATGGGTGAAAAATATTGAGGCCTTTAATAGGGCCCAAATATGCAAATGGAAATGGAGGATACTAATGGAGAAAGAAGCATTGTGGTCAGGAGTACTAAAGCAGAAATAAGGGAATATTGAGTTAAAGTTGCTTAATAAGGAAGACAACCCAAGAAGTGGAAAATTAATTTGGTGGAGAGATCTTAAACAAACATGAGACTATTTGGTGATGGAGAGAGACTAATACTTAAGCAACATTTCATGAATGATTGGAGATGGTAGTGGCATACCATTTTGGACGGGTAAGTGGTTTGGTAATCAACCTCAAATGGATGTTTCCTTGAGTTGTTCTTATTATCTAGTAAACCTAATGGTAGTATGACAGAAATAGAGTGTTGGATTGGTGAGGAGTGGATATGGAATATTCATCTGTACGAGGAAGAAATATCAGTAAAAATAGTGAAATAGGTGAAATAGATACATATCATTCTATTAAAAGTGGTTCCTAGAATAGGTTAAAAGGACGTGTTCGTGTGGATCCTTAAATGTTCCAAAACCTTCTATGTCAACTCATGTTACAAATTAATTGCATGGACTAATTCAAATATCTCACTAGAGATAGGCTAGAAAGCTACCTTAAGAGAAATTTGGAGAGGAAAGGTCTCGTCTAAAGTCCAAGAGTTGAAATGGAGGCTTCTACTGGACAAACATCCTACGAGGGCTCAGTTGGCTAAAAGTGGAATTCTTCAAAGTAGTAGGAATAAGGTATGTGTTTTTTGTTTCAAAGAGGAGGAGAACTTAACACATCTCTTATTCCAATGTTCTTTTATTGCAGGTGTATGGAGGACGGTGGATGGATAGTTTGGTATCTCTGTGCCTAATGGTCAAGCCAGTTGAGAGAGTTTCAATCAACATAAAAGAGGATTGAAAAAGAAAACTGAAAAAAAACAAAGAGGGGATATTATAACTAACAATATGTTGTGCATTTGGTTATAGAAGAACAACCTTCTATTTAATGGTGAAGTGGAAAGTGGAAGGAGTGTTGTTTAGTATCAAACCAACAACTTGCTTTTGATCATGTAACATAGGTTAAATCAAATGTATGTAGCAATTTTTATGAATGGTGTATAACCCCTTACAATTTCATTAATATAAGAGGTAACATTATAATATAATGGCAAGAGTGCCCCTTATAATTTACTTATAAAAAAGTTAATATGTAAAAAAAAATCTGATTAAAAGGACCTAAGTGGCCAGTAAAATATGTTTTTAAAGTAATTAAAATATCATTTGTTGTCTAAAAAGAAGAAGAAAAACTCCAATATTTTGAACAAATTCGTACCCCCCACGTGCCTCGGTTGAGCAGAACCATTTGTTTTGGTTAAAATACAATGAATTTCATCAAATGACAATACTCAACGTCGATTCAAGTTGTCTTTTATGGGGTCCCTTCCCCTCGTGAAACTAGTACGACAGCATCTTTCCCGTACTCCTCCTATATGGACCTTTGTTTTATTCAGTCAGTATTTTCACCTTAGACAATGTTTCTTGACCATTCATTGCAACCACAAGCCTTCGCTATTCATCATATCATTATTCATTATACTATATCTATCTATCTATAAATAAATCTTAACCTTACCACACTTTCATCTCACAACAACAACAACAATGAACTCTCTTGCAAAGACCTCTTTGTTCAGTGTTCTACTTCTGTTTGGAGTGTTACCTTTCTCCTCAAATGCACAACTCGATCCATCCTTTTACAAAACCACTTGTCCAAATGTTAGTTCCATTGTTCGTCAAGTCATAAGAGATGTTTCCAAGACAGATACTCGTATGCTTGCTAGTCTCGTCAGGCTTCACTTCCATGACTGCTTTGTTCAAGTATGTACACTATCTTACTTCTTCATATTCATCATTCACCATGCTTTTTATGAAGCTTTTGTTCTAACAATATTTTTCATCACTGTTACAGGGTTGTGATGCATCAGTTTTGTTGAACACAACTGATACCATTGTCACAGAACAGGATGCTTTTCCAAATCTTAACTCTTTAAGAGGTTTAGATGTTGTCAACAAAATCAAAACCGCTGTAGAAAGTGTTTGTCCCAACACTGTTTCTTGCGCTGATATTCTTGCCCTTGCAGCTGAATTATCATCTACCCTGGTATATTTGCACCGACCCTTATGATTACGTTTAACTTATTTTTTTAAATTATTATCGATGTTGTCATGTCAGTGTCAGGTCTCTTTCGAGGCGTCAGTGCTGCATAGTATATTATATAGTATTTACTAATTTTGTTTTTTGGTTTTGTCATGTTATGTAATAATACAGGCTCAAGGTCCCGATTGGAAAGTTCCATTAGGAAGAAGAGATAGTTTAACAGCGAATCAATCACTTGCTAATGAAAACCTTCCATCTCCATTCAGCTCATTAGATCAACTTAAAGCAGCATTTGCCAAACATGGCCTTAATACTACTGATCTAGTTGCTCTTTCTGGTGCTCATACCTTTGGAAGAGCTCGTTGCTTTTTATTTGATAGCAGATTATACAACTTCAGCAATACTGGAAGTCCTGATCCAACTCTTAACACAACTTACTTACAAGAATTGCGCAATATATGTCCCAATGGTGGATCGGGGACAAACCTCGCTAACTTTGATCCAACGACTGCGGATAAATTTGATAAGAACTATTACTCTAATCTGCAAGGTAAAAAGGGTTTGCTTCAAAGTGATCAAGAGTTGTTCTCAACATCTGGTGCAGATACTATTAGCATTGTCAACAAGTTCAGTGCTGATCAAAAAGCTTTTTTTGAGAGCTTTAAGGCTGCAATGATTAAGATGGGTAATATTGGTGTGTTGACTGGGAAACAAGGAGAGATTAGAAAACAGTGCAACTTTGTTAATTCAAAATCAGCAGAACTTGGTCTTATCAATGTGGCTTCTACAGATTCATCAGAGGAGGGTATGGTTAGCTCAATGTAAATGTAGTGGAGGAAACTAATAAAGATGTTGTAATTGGGCACATTCATGTTGTGTGTCTTGGAGTTATTATTATTATTATTATGTACTCTGTGAGCGAAAATCTTTGTGTATTTGAAGTGTTTTGATGTATATCGCAAATGTACTATGTAACGGTGTAGTAAAATATGAATGTTTTCTTAGGGACTATATTTGTAGTAACATATGATTGATTAGGTTGATTTGAGATATTTTAATTGATTAAAATTATGATAATAGATAGTCTAAGGATGACCGATCATGTAAACCTATTTTTTAAACTATGTTATGAGAACTTTTAGATTGAGAAATTTAAATAGATAAATGTGACTTATTTCTTTTTAAAGTATATAACCGTATCTTAAATCAACCAACCATTTATTTTGTTGGTTGATCTATTTGCTCAAGATCTATTAAGAAAAACTATTTTCAGAAATATTGAATATTCTTGATTAAGCCAAGGTCATTTTCATGTTTTAGATTAACCATCTGGGCTCAACACTCATACACTGTCTATCAGAACTTGGTGAAGAAACTAATCACTTAATTTGCTGCAAGCAGACACAGAAGATGGCAACCACCAGTTTATTTAACATTCACTAACGCCCATCTGAATCCTTGAGGGAATACCTCACCCGCTTCAACGAGTCAACAATCAAGGTGATCCATCCAAACTAGAAAATGTTCTTAGGAGCATTTCACAATTGGCTCAGGGCGGGACACTTCAATGAATCCCTCATCTAGAGGCCAACGACGTTCTTGGCTGAAGTGGTGACACGGGCAGAATGTTATAACAAGGGCGGGGAAAAGAATGTTGAAAAGAAGTCCTGAGATACAAAAGAGGGAACCTCCCATGCAAATAGCTCATAACACTCACGAAGGAGTTAATACACATCTTCCGTGAGAGACAGAATGTCACTCAAGATAAGTTGAAAATTCATCTAAAGCTTCATAGCTCATAAAACACACGAGAAATAGATATGGTGAGAAGTCATCCATATGCATAACATCCAAAAATTGTCAGCTCCAAAGGCAAACATCACGAGGCCTAAGCCTAACAATTGTTGTAAGTTCCATTAAGGCAATATACATCATACTGAGGACTGCTATCAGCTCAAGAATGAGATAAAATGTCTGGTCTAGAAGGGTGGCATCTAAAGAAGTACGTCAAGGGTGGCTGCGCTCGAGCGTCAGGAGACTCTAACTTGCAGGGGGGAGATGCCTTAGGAAGTCCATGATCCAATAAAAGAAAGGAATCAAGCAAGGGAAACAACGACAAATATGTTCACCTTACTATCTGTTTTGCCAAAAAACCATAATTGATCGATGATCGAAGGTTTGGATTGGCAATGGTGGACTTGGGCTTCTGGTGCAGTGAATAAGGTGCTGACCTGCAAAGTTATCACTCTAACGCCAAGTCAATATGAGAATAAGACGGGTGAATGAATTTTGAATTCGAACCGTATTTGAGAAATGACGCCTGCCCTTTTATATAGTAGGGTAGTTATAACAACTTGTTAATTTTTAGGTGTGGAATGTAGGGATCCTTATGATGGATCTTGGATTTAGATCACATGAACTCTAGACTAGGAGTGACACGGTGGATTAATATGTTTTTAGGGCCGTAGCTATTGGTCCTTCTGGCCGATCCAAAACACTCCCAATACCATTGTAGAAGGATTTGTTAAGGTGGAGAGACCAATTCCACCCTTAAGAGGTACGATTACATATCATAACCATTCAAGGTTCACCCACTATTTGTGATTTAGGCAAATTAGAAGCCCCGAAAGCCGATATTGCCGTTTTGGAGGAAGACACTGCAGACGTCCACCACATAACGATGATCCCATGGTCATGATTGTAAGATGTGATAATTGGGAGATAAAAATGGTCTTGATTGATCAAGGAAGTTCTACAAACATCCTATAATAGGATGCATTTGAGAGGCTTTACCTAGACTTAAATGATCGCAAGCCCTTCCAAGGATTGTTGGTGGGCTTTTCGAGCGAAAAAGTTCAGATGAAGGGCTATATAACATTGAACACTATTTTTTAGAGCTGAAGAAAACGCCTGGAACATTATGGTAATATATCTAGTCATTATGTGTCTTCCTCATATAACATCATTATAAGTCGGCTCTCCTTTAACTATTTAGGAACTTCCCTATCTACGTTGTGTCGCTTCCGCGAAAATAAGGTGCCGGCAAAACAGAAGAGTCGCCACCTTTCGTTATTTATCCCTCGGAGCGGGAAAGGAAACGATCGGAAAAACCTGACGAAAAGGTATAAGACAAGGTCATCGCAACCATTGTCTGGGTTCGGGAGTCGGTTACGCAAGGGGAAGGTATTAGCACCCCTCACGTCCGTCGTACTCGACGGGATCCACGCTTGTTGTGTTTACTGGACGAGTTGGTTTATCTATCTACCTATCAAGGCTGGCTTAAACAGAAAAGAAAATGACTCGGCAAAGCGTCGCATTTTATGCCTACGTATTCTCATCAGAGAACGAGAAATCAGAGTCAACGTAGTTCGACCTACTACGGGTTACGGGGAAGGTGGCTCGCCAATACATCAGTACTGTGCCTACATACTCTCAACAGATATGAGAGATCAGAGCTTACGTAGTTCGGGATACTACGGATTACGGGGATTCAGATTCATCTGTTTTATTGAGTAGGGTTAAACAACAGTTCCAGCAGTTAGGGACAAAGCCTGTTTGCGGTGGCGCTGAAGTTTAACGACACTCTTTTCTTCAGAAAAGCCTCCTTTGAATTACGGGCCCACGGGGCAAAAAGGTTTGAAGTTTGTTTTCTGTCTTTTACGGAAGAACTGTCTTTTATTGTGTTTGCAATTTCAATCGCACTAAAGACTATGACCTGAGAGTGAATGCGTCGCATGTCACCCAAAGGGTGCCATACTAATCATCCAGACTGTTGAAAAGAAGCTCTCCAACAATCCTTTCTCAGATAGCTTAAGGCTCGTAACGTACGATAGAAATCATTCATGATTACTGTATTTTAAGCTGTTTTGAGATGAGAAGAGAACAGGCTCAACTACGGGGAGACTATCAAGTCCTACTGTTGTCATGCCAAGGATTCATCCTATAGTTGAAGTTTGAAACAGGGAACTCCTAGAAGCTATCATGCATAGGTTTCAACCTAAAGTTCTATCATCACTTCCTTATCAAAGGAAGTGAGATTCCTAGGGGATCATGTCAATGATAAACAAAAACAGATAAAGCATCAGCTTAAACAGTAAACAGATATACAACTGTAAAATGCATGCAATGCAAGTGAGGGAGGAAATGTGTGTGGGGCAGCAGCCTCCACAAGCTCATTTCAACCTCAAGCCATATATGAATAACTGCAATCATACAGAAGAAATAACATGCTATCAAGCAAGATATAAGTGACTGTAATCATACAGAAGAAATAAAATAAAATGCTATCAAGCAAGATAAACCACATGGGCAAGGGAGCTGGGCTCTACCGAATACCCGCAAGCAAAGCCATACAGTAACAATACAAGCAGAGGGAGCAACTCAACCTCTAGTGCAATCATGCTCCTAGATTAAAGTTAGTCTAGATATGAACTTATTCTAATGCATCAAGCAAGTCAAACAAGGCACATCAGCACAGAAAAGAAAACAGACAAGAAAGCAGATCAACAACTCCCTCTCTTTTCCCAATCCCAAGCTTCAGCTCTTATGTCCATTCCACCTTCAGGCTTTGCTTCTAACTACAAGTATCAACTTGATTCCTTCAGGCTCTCCAAGCATTAATGCAAGTGTCAACTTATCCTTTATTCCTCAAGCCTCAGCTCTACACTCAATCTCAATTGAATCCTTTTGATAAGTATCAACTCAGTCTCCAAGCTTCAGCTCTCTTTGCTTCACCAGTATCAACTTGGTCTTCCTCATCTACAAGCTTCAGCTGCTCAGAGTAATATTCAATCACCTGGAAGTGTCAACTTCATCCTTCAGTCTTCAAGCCTCAGCTCTTCACTCAATCTTCATTTGGGTCTTCAAGTATCAACTTGTTCTTCTTGCCCTTCAAGCTTCAGCTACAATGGCAATGCTCAAGGAATCATCCTCTTCCACACTCTTCAATGAAGTCCTCATCTTCAGACTCAAGTCCAACATCTTTCAAGCTACTCAGCCCAGAAGACAATTGATTTAACAGGATGAGTGGAAATGATAAACAGCTTACTGACAACCAAAGGAAGCCTGTAAGGGTTCATCATTATGAGAGACTGGTTCCCTCAAAGTTCTACTTCCTAGATAAAGCCACTCATCCCTCCAAAGGAGGGATGTGAATATCTTGGAAGGACTTTTAGTCATTGGGAGGAGTGGAAGCACAAGATGCTTTCCATATTTGTGAAAGAAGTCATTCTAATCATAAGGCTCTCCCTATGTCCTCTATCTCCTAAATCTTCATCAAACACCTTCAGGCACAAGCAACTCCAAGCAACTTCAAGCATCCTCACCTTGTCTTCAACTTGTCTTCAATCTCAACCAAAGGCAAACAAAGCAAGACCCTAATCTAAGGGAGCTAAATGAGTTAAACTAGTTGAATTAGTAAGTTAGGATCACCTAACACCTATTACTAAAGTTAGTCCTAACTAAAATACTAAAACCAATTATAAAATCCTACAAAAATTACTATGGGAACCTAGGTCAATCATGACTCTACCACATTAATTCCAGAGATCAAATCATCAAATTAGACCTAGAACTAAATTCTACATTATGAGGTACTAACCCTAAACCCTAAAAGGAAGCATCTAAATCTCAATCTAGAAAGCACACCAATTTTCATCACAAAAATGTGATAAAAATGCTATGGGATCATACATGTCTAACCTAATCATACACAAAAAATTAGGATCAAAATCATCACCATATGATCACACAAAATTATGTATCAAACATAACCATTTTAATATCAATTAAAATATAAAATCCCATAGAAATCAGAAATTACATGAAATGAAAATATTTTTTCTCTAAAAAATACTGGACTCAATCATGAGTAAAATGCAAAAAGAATGGGATTAATTGGATTAATTTTCAATTTTATATGATTTTTCCAAGAACCATAGATAAAAATGAAAAAATAATGAAAATCAAATTAAAATAACCACACGCGCGGTGCAAATAACAATGATACACAGTTCAAACCATGGATTGGGCTCGCTGAGGGGTGTGGATAACAATCTTTCCACTAAGCCCAGAACCACTGATTAAATGAAACGGTGCGTTTCATAATCAGAATTCCTTCACAAATTGAATTAAAACGTGGTCGTTGGATGAGCTTCTAGTCAAAGGTCCAACCAAGATCTGATGGTCCCAGAGTCATCTCCTACCTTTCAAACCTCTGCAACTTCGCGCCC
The DNA here is from genome assembly GCA_963859935.3 of Lathyrus sativus. NCBI lineage: Eukaryota > Viridiplantae > Streptophyta > Magnoliopsida > Fabales > Fabaceae > Lathyrus > Lathyrus sativus. The sequence continues at coordinate 85,146,140 of OZ012735.1, read as the reverse complement.
AGCTCTGACCACCACCGATGGTGCTCCGGTCATCTTCCTCAACCCTAGTTCTCTCTAGGATCCTCCATTGCAAATGGTCAATACATGAAACTTATCCCAAATTGTGTCACGAATTCATTCCCGCCCTTAATTCAACCTAAATCCTTAAGATTCACCATATCCAAATCTCAACCGAAAATGGTAACACACCTATTTTGTCACTAATTCTCAAATTAATGGTCTGAAATCAATCCTACACCGTTCTACAATGCAACTAACACCTTAATTCATCTTGATTCTACCTAATTCATGCTAGAGGAAGAAAGTTACCAACCTGAAAATCTTGGATGAACAGATGCACTAAACCTCCACTTCAAGCACTCCAATCTTTCAGACACGATCAATGAACCCTCTCCTTGCTTCTGTATGTAAAAGAACCGGTTGAAAGCTCCTAAATCTTGAAATCTGATGGTGAGTTGCAGGTGGAAAAATTCAACTGCTCATACACGATTCAACCACGAATTCTCTTGGATTATGATCTGGAATCACTCCTTAGCATCCATGGAAGAAGTTTCAATCAAGAAAATGGATGGAAAGTGAAGAATTTTGTGAAACCGAATTCAATTGCAAGCCAAGAAATCTCAATCTCAATCTATGCTCTCTCCTTCAATCATCACCAACCCTTGCATTGGATCACCTCTACTCAATATATAGATGATGTATGAATGATCTAGAACCCTCTAGATCCTTCTAATGAGAGTTTCCACTTCTCATGTCATGAGATTTTCAACCATGTATCATGATATGCATAATGCTGCAAACAGCTTGAAACCAATCTCATTTACCTCCAATTTCTCCCCTAGTGACATTTTGAAGGTGTTTAGCTTGCAAAGGGCCTTGCTCATGCCTTGATTCTATGTTTTGCACATGTTACTTAATATGCAAGTAATCACTTTTCAAAACAAGTCCACAAATTGAATCTCAACTCAAAAATGTGACTAAACCAATGTTCTTAAAATGTTTTCTAGAGTCAAAATGATATATTACATGCCATGGTTTGGATGTGTAGATTGAAAATATCAATTTCCAACTTTGGTTTATTTAACTTATGCCCTTATTTTAGGTCATTTTTGCAACTTTGAGCTACAAGCATTTCCAACATCTCATGACCTCCTTACTAGCATTAAAACATCATTTTGAACAAGTTTTATGTTGAACATTTTTCCATTTGAAGCTTGGAAATAGGAGTTATGGCCTTATACTTGAAATGACTTGTAATCTCCAAATGACCAAAATGCCCTTGACTTGTCAAAGCCATAACTTGAGTTCTACAAATCCTATCAAGGACTTCTAGTACTCTCTAGAAAGCTAAGAGGATAAGGAACAACATTCATGTTGACCAAAAGTTCATGGGAATCATCCTTCTTGGGAAAACGTTGGATGCAAGTTGGGTAACTTTCAAGGCCCCAGATTCACATACCTCAGATGACCTGTAACTTGTCAAAGTCATAACTTGAGTTCTATAAATCCTATCAAGGACTTCTAGTACTCAAATTAAATCTAAGAACAAGCTCTACAACATTCATGTTGGGGGTAAGATGAGATGACAATCACATCTTGAGCTAAACTGCCTTGAAGATAGGGGTCAAACTAGGGGATTTTACACTGTCAAGCCTTAGAAACCCTAGCTTGAAACTTCTAAAACTCTTCAATCATGATGAGTTGACCTTGGAATCATCCTTATAACATCTCATTGCATCAATCCATGATCACATGGCTCTTGGATTAGGCCTCAACCCCTCCCAATCATCAGTTGACCTAGGGTTGACCCAGTCAAACCCTAATTACACCACTCATGGCTGAGGCTTCTTAATCTTGCACAATAACCTGTCTAGGCTTCATGATGGCTTTCAAGACATCTCATAAGCTCTCTCAAGGCTTCAAGTCCACATTCTTGGCTTCAGAATCATCTGAGGAGCTCCCCTAACTCTCAAGTTAGGAGGCCCACAACCTTGGTTTCAACCACTCTCTCTGAGGATCTTTTATCTTCTCTGGCAAGGATATCAACCCTTGAACACCTGAATAACCTTCTTGGCTAGCTTCATAGTCTTGTATAGCTCTTGATTGGTACTCATACCTCTTGATCTCCTGCACACATGTCAATGAAATGCAAATGATAATGCTAATTTGAATGAAATGAAACACAAGCTAGGTAAAGAAATGTTGGTCAAATTTTGGGGTGCAACAGCTGCCCCTATTCAAGCGGCTTGGACCTGACTGGGTGAGAAGCTAATGGCTCTCACACAACCAAGGTGCGAGACGGTTGAATACCAACAAACCCGGAAATTCGCCAACTGCACAAGTACACGGTACTCTGATGGGAACAAATATTCGAAAACTGAAATGCTAGCTGCACGACAACTAGCTGGGGAATTGGTTACACGGTAACCGGTGATACATGGTCGATCACGCCGTCAGGCATCAGGACTCCTTGGGACTCATCAGGTCAACAATCAAGTTAATCATGCCATCGGGCGTTCAAAGAACTTTCGGGCGTCGGCCGGACTTCGTCGGTAAGTCGGGAATAGCATTCTCGGTCAATCATGAACCAATTGGGGATATCCAAACTTCTGCCATCGGGTACTCCGCATCCGCTGGGAGAACTGCTTCGTCAATACAGTTGGACTTCAGTCATCAAGTCTTCAAGGGAAGTCTCAACTTCACTGTTCAGAAACCTGCTGGGGATGACACATCTCCGCTGGGGATGCTGGAGAACTATCAAGTAACTCTGCTTCGGGGATCCGGAAATCATTCTGGGTAGGTCATCTCTGCTGGGGAAATCAAGAATCATCTTGAACAAATAACTCCGAGGGGACTTCAAGAATTATCCTGAACCCATAACTCTGCTGGAGATTTCAGGGATCATCCTGAGCAAACACTCTGCCGGGGACTCTAAGCATCAACTTGAGCAACCAACTCTGGCGACTTCACAGGGGATTTTAAGAATCATCTTAAACAAGCACCTTTGCTGGAGAATTCAAGAATCATCTTGGGCCGAAGACTTTACTGGGGAATTCAAGACTCATCTTGAGCAAGCGACTCTGCGGAGGAACACCTGCAAAACAAGAACGGTAACGACCTAGCTCATGTTTAGTATGCATATGCTTTGACAACGGTGCAATGCTCCACACGGTGGAAATACTATGCGTTTATGATAAATGCTATGCAATCATGCAAAATGCTGCGATCCCGTCAGCAAAATAAATGCCGAAGGGAGGATCCTCCTATCAAGGAGAAGGAACCACTCTGGTGGGGAAGCAAACTCCGATCGACTGCCACAGGGGAATGAAGCTCTACGAGAACCTGGACCTGCTGAGGAAAGCGATGTCGATCGCGGAAATAAACTGCGCGGCCTTCATGACTACTTCCCTGGAGATAACGACTCCGGCGGGGAAATACAGCATCATCTATTCAACACGCTACTGGGGACAACCAATTGTGGCCCGAACTGCTTCCAAGGACTCGGCTCTCTTGGGGATCTGCAAACTCAGTTGGGGAAGAAGGAATCATCCTGTTTACCGGGGAGAGTACGACTCTGTGGGGAATCCCAATTCTACTGAAGACTTCAGTCTGGAACTATCAATCGCTGCACACTTCAGTGAATAGTCTCCTACGAGACCTGCACTTGTGACCCGGTGCTGGGGGATGAACACACGCTTCGGCGCCTGACTCAGCTGGGGAGATACCGCTCCTTCAGGATACATCTGATTGGGGAGAGAATCTTCTCTACCTGGGGGAACATATCAATGCTTTACGATCTCTGATTCAGACTCTGCGGGGAGAGGCTGCTGAACTTTGCTGGAGAAGAAGGAATCATCCTGCTTGAGGACGCATACGGCGTGCTGCCTGGAGTACGCTGTAACACCCTTCTAACCCCACATGAAAATACATAAATAATCAGAGTAAATTAACATGCTTTCACAAAAGGGCGTCACACATAATTTCAAAACATCAAAACCACCTGTCATGCTTTAAACACTCAAATAAAATAATCATGCTTTTCAAAGTTCACTTTGCATGTAGCAGCGGATTCAATTTATATTCATAATTCTTTTCACATAGCATTCATGTTCATCTCATAATTCAACAATACTTTGGCACTAAGGCCAACATCACAATATTTCGATACATTTAAAACACAACTTAAAATACATAAAATATCTCTAAAGCAAAAACCCAAACGATCCCAGTGTTACATAACCAGAGCATGACTCGACCCAACATAATTAAAATACTAAACGACTGCACCAGCAGAGACCTCACAACTATTAGCAGTACAACTCCAAGATACCTGCACGATGTCATAAAGGACATCATTCCAGCAGAAGGGTGAGCAATATTACCATAATAATCAAAGCACATAATCATATATAAATGCGCAAGTACAGAATACATACATTTCACATTTTCTCACCACAATGCATATTAACACAATAACCATGCACATAATATATATCCATAGCATCAAATACACATATTATACTCCTCACCACAATACCTCACATACCCACTAACATACATCGCAAAACATATATGTATAAAACCAAGCATTTCATCATGCATACATTCCCAATTACAATTAATCCTCACAAACATACACGTTATGTTTCATTCATCACGAATCATATAACATACGCCATCATGTTTAATCATCAATTCATTATTCAATATCTTTCTCAATTACTCAATCGCAACCCACAATTCAACAATTCATACTCACATGCATATTTCATATAACACTCATAACCATGCCATGTGACTCACTTAAAACTCACCCAATATCACCAATCCCCTTTTTAGGATTATGGGTACGTCACTTATACCCAACCAGGAATAACACCTCAGTTATTCTACCCCGGTAATTACTCCACTAGGAACGACACATTGCCATTCTACCCCAGTGAGTATAAATCTTTCACATAAACATTATTATCTATATTACTCTCATATTTACCAATCATTACCTATATACATGTACTATTATATTCTCAGGCATTATTCACAATTCATCACATACATTACACTGCATGTATATATATATATATATATATATATATATATATATATATATATATATATATATATATATATATATATATATATATATATATATATATATATATATATATATATATATATATATATATATATATATATATATATATACACAACTAAGCATACTCATCAATCATGCTTCTACAATTCACATCATTTTCACACAAACATTTATAATTATATTTATTCATACATCTCAATCATTCCATACATCGCAATGTATCCATATAAGTATCTATATATAAATAGAACATCAAGCATATACAATATGCATTCACCAATGTTTACATCAATCCATGTAAACCCACATATATATACATGTCTTCAAGCATACTCACTCATGCCATTATCGCAATTCGTGTTAGTTCACATAAACATACACAATATGTTTATATCATCACCATTTCACATAAACATTCACATATATGTTTATTTCACCAATGCATCATATAAAGATGAATTATGCAACTCATAGAGACCAACTCACGACTCTATGCAGATGCAAATGCGGTACCGACTCAATTCAGCAGGTTCAATTGAAGAACCAAATGGAACCATCGCTCGTTACCGAAGTAACTCCCCGTCGGGCCTACGATGTTCACCATTGCTCACACCCCACATGGGCACACAATGTTTATGGATTGCTCACACCCCACATGGGCACACAATCTGATTGCTCACACCCCACAAGGGCACACAGTCGTTCTGCAGATTCTACGTGGAATCAAATATAGACCATCGCTCACACCCCACATGGGCACACGATGTCTCTGCAGATCCTACACGGGATCAAATATAACCATCGCTCACACCCCACATGGGCACACGAGGTTCTGCAGATCCTACACGGGATCAAATAACACAAATGCATATCATGATGCTTCACATGCAAACATGACTCAATCAACTATAAACAATCGCTCACACCCCACATGGGCACACGAGGTTTCTGCAGATCCTACGCGGGATCAATCAACACAAAATGCATACATGTTTACAAACATACTCATGCATCTATCACATTTCACTGCATACATTTATTATGCATTCACAACATATATATCATAATGCAAATATATATATTCATCATTTATTTCACAGCATTTCATACATGGTTCTCATACAAAATGACTCAATCAGTTATAGACCATCGCTCACACCTCACATGGGCACACGATGTCTCTGCAGATCCTACACTGGATCAATCAACACAAACTGCATACATATTTGCAAATATATTATCATGCATTCTTCACACATCAACACGTACAATTATCATGCACTCACAATGTGTATTATATTCATCATTCATCACAATTGCCATGCATTTTTATTCAATTCTAAACAATGCATAATTTGCCCAAAGGCCACGATTCAAAATCATATTCATACACTAGGATTCACGCCTTACGGCTACCCACAGCACATCACAAACCAGCATATAAGCTATTAAATCAAAGAAGGGTCGATCGCTACCGAAACCCCAAGCCACGACAGCACCACGCAACAGGGAAAATTCATCCTGCTACGTTCGCTACACGCTCGCCTAGCGAGTGTTCACTACCTCCTCGCCTAGCGAACTGCTAGCGAGCAAGAACAGAGGCTACAGACCTCGTTCGCTACCCCATTCGCCACAGCGAACCTCCAGCGAGCTCCTCTCTATTCCCTTCGCTGCCAGCGAGGGACATCAGGATCTCACTGTCCCAAGTCTGGGACCGTTCGCTGCACACTCGCCTAGCGAGCTGCTAGCGAGCGTTCGCTGCGTGCTCGCCTAGCGAGCTGCTAGCGAGTCGCCTGCGAACAACAACATTCAGTTCTGCTCCAGCACCTCCAAACTCACCAAAATCACCCGATTAAATCCAAAGTTGTTCCAGTAGCCTTAGTCTAACATATCCCGACTAAGCTACGAAAGTTATTCTCGATTCTAACCGTCCGAACATCGGCTTCTATCGATTTCTATCATTTCGACCTAAATGGAAACAAGGTTGGAAAACAACCAAACTCATCCACACACATACACAATCATACACAATGATTAAGATAGTAAGATTTCACACCCTTACCTTAGATTAATCGAAGCCATAGGATGTTCTTGATGATTCTCCAAGTTTTCCTCTTTTTCTCCTCTTTTCTCTTCTTCCTCTTTCTTTCTCTTTCTTTCTTTTTTTTCTTTTTCCTTCCACTTTCTCATATATATATATCTTTCCCTTTATTTCTTTCCATTGAATTTCCTCTCTCAAAACATCTATCAATCCATTTAAATAATCATCTAATTATTCAAATAATTAGAATAATCCAAATAAATCAATTATTTAACACAAATAATTAATCATTGAAAATTGGGTTGTTACAACTCTCCCTCACTTTAGGAATTTTCGTCCTCGAAAATGTTACCTCTTGCTCATCAATCCGAACTAGCAATGTCTCAACAGTCAAATCCTTCCTCACTTGTACACCATCCACCCGGATGAATGCACTTGCACTTCCTCGATTAGGCATATACCATATTATGTAAATTCACAAGCGACAGCGGTAAGACAATCAAACATGATACTTCTCCCACGCTTCTGTTGCGCCCTCTGATACTAAGCAACAAACCATGGTGTGTGCTTCCGAGACTTCAAAGCTCGATCAACACCCGTCACCACTGAAACTCTCAGAACACGTCCTTTGTTAGATCTTCTTGATCTTCTCAGTTGTCTCTTACACAATCCTCAGGTCCGAGCACAACACTCTCGCCTGAATCATACCAATACAAAGGAGTCCTACACCTCATACCATACAACGCTTCAGATCCCTATCTGACACAATATTCGACGACACCTCATACAACTTCATCACCTCAGCGATATCCATCTCAACCAGCTCCAACATAGAATGATTAATCCTCATTGGTAGGAAAAAAAACCAATCTAGCCATTCCATCCAAAATCACTCAATTAAAATCATACTCCTCAAATTCTCCGGAAAACCCAACGCAAAATCCATAGGAATACTATCCAATTTCAACTCTGGAATATACAACGGTTACATCAGACCCAACAGTCTCATACGTTCATTCTTCGACTTCCGACAAGTCTAACCAGCACATACGACTAAACCACTTCTCTCTTCATCTATGGCCATCAAAATAATTTTCTCAAATTCGGTTACATCTTTATAGCACTAGGATGGATACTCCATCTACCACAATACTCTTATTCCACTTAATAATCTCTAGAACACAACTCTATCACGACATCTCATGATACCATTCTCATTAATACGAAAATCAGTCCTTCGACTTAATTCATTAAATTCAACCATCATCATCAGTATACCAAATCTTAAATCGACGCATCAGCTACCGCGTTGCTCTACCCGAATAGTAATTCAATCCAAAACTATAATCCCTCAGAAGTTCCAATCGTTTTCCTCTGCCTCATATTCAATTCTCCCAATTCAAACCAATACCTTAAGCTCTTGAGATCACCAACTGTTACAAATCTCACACTAACCAATTTGAGCCTCCAACTCAGGCACAAACACAATAACAACCCACTCTAAGTTACTTGTCAAATAATCCCTCTTATATGCTTTAAATTGCCTCTAAGCAATTAAACTTGCTGATGTTGCAATTAACATATCTCCCAATCATACCCCCATGGTATTCCACATCTTACTTTCCTTAATAATCACCGAAAGTCATTATCCACCTTTATACTCTACTCCACAATCAGTTGTCGTAGCATACACACCAGACACAAGTCTCAAAACTACTCAATCAATTTTAATTCTTTGATCATCTAAACAGACATACCATATGGAGCTCTCAATATCTGACTAGTTTCCGCAACTAAGTCGATCACAACTCCACTTCACGTCCTGGCTGTATAACACATATCTTGTCAGTATAACTCTCAGGCAACCACAATCAAACGGTAAACCGCCAACTTCCCACTTTCATTAATACTCAAAATTTCCATCAAAATTAAACATCTCATCACTGTCCTGCGCCGACTCATCAAAATAATTCTTAAGCACTCGGCTTCACTCAAAACAATTCACTGCACCACGCCATCTAAACTTGCAAGACACATCTATCCCATCCAACACAATCCCAACTACTATCAACAAGAGATTAAGGGTGATCAGTTCCTCAATTTGTCAATAGACATCCGAAATCATGATGGGGTATAAACTATCTTTACCAAACTATAAGAGCATCCAACCACACTGAGCTACAACTCTACACTTGCAGCAACCTGGAGAAGCACAAGTTTCTCCCCCACTTTAATCATTCTCACTCCTTGCAGACAAAGGTTAGACAACCAACACGTATCGACAGTGTTTCACACACATGTCGCATACAAGGGAACAACTAACATTAGACAACTTGGTCGGATGGACCGACCTGCTCTGATACCATTAATGTAACACCCTTCTAACCCCACATGAAAATACATAAATAATCAGAGTAAATTAACATGCTTTCACAAAAGGGCGTCACACATAATTTCAAAACATCAAAACCACCTGTCATGCTTTAAACACTCAAATAAAATAATCATGCTTTTCAAAGTTCACTTTGCATGTAGCAGCGGATTCAATTTATATTCATAATTCTTTTCACATAGCATTCATGTTCATATCATAATTCAACAATACTTGGGCACTAAGGCCAACATCACAATATTTCGATACATTTAAAACACAACTTAAAATACATAAAATATCTCTAAAGCAAAAACCCAAACGATCCCAGTGTTACATAACCAGAGCATGACTCGACCCAACATAATTAAAATGCTAAACGACTGCACCAGCAGAGACCTCACAACTATTAGCAGTACAACTCCAAGATACCTGCACGATGTCATAAAGGACATCATTCCAGCAGAAGGGTGAGAAATATTACCATAATAATCAAAGCACATAATCATATATAAATGCGCAAGTACAGAATACATACATTTCACATTTTCTCACCACAATGCATATTAACACAATAACCATGCACATAATATATATCCATAGCATCAAATACACATATTATACTCCTCACCACAATACCTCACATACCCACTAACATACATCGCAAAGCATATATGTATAAAACCAAGCATTTCATCATGCATACATTCTCAATTACAATTAATCCTCACAAACATACACGTTATGTTTCATTCATCACGAATCATATAACATACGCCATCATGTTTAATCATCAATTCATTATTCAATATCTTTCTCAATTACTCAATCGCAACCCACAATTCAACAATTCATACTCACATGCATATTTCATATAACACTCATAACCATGCCATGTGACTTACTTAAAACTCACCCAATATCACCAATCCCCTTTTTAGGATTATGGGTACGTCACTTATACCCTACCAGGAATAACACCTCAGTTATTCTACCCCGGTAATTACTCCACTAGGAACGACACATTGCCATTCTACCCCAGTGAGTACAAATCTTTCACATAAACATTATTATCTATATTACTCTCATATTTACCAATCATTACCTATATACATGTACTATTATATTCTCAGGCATTATTCACAATTCATCACATACATTACACTGCATGTATATATATATATACACAACTAAGCATACTCATCAATCATGCTTCTACAATTCACATCATTTTCACACAAACATTTATAATTATATTTATTCATACATCTCAATCATTCCATACATCGCAATGTATCCATATAAGTATCTATATATAAATAGAACATCAAGCATTTACAATATGCATTCACCAATGTTTACATCAATCCATGTAAACCCACATATATATACATATCTTCAAGCATACTCACTCATGCCATTATCGCAATTCGTGTTAGTTCACATAAACATACACAATATGTTTATATCATCACCATTTCACATAAACATTCACATACATGTTTATTTCACCAATGCATCATATAAAGATGAATTATGCAACTCATAGAGACCGACTCACGACTCTATGCAGATGCAAATGCGGTACCGACTCAATTCAGCAGGTTCAATTGAAGAACCAAATGGAACCATCGCTCGTTACCGAAGTAACTCCCCGTCGGGCCTACGATGTTCACCCATTGCTCACACCCCACATGGGCACACAATGTTTATGGATTGCTCACACCCCACATGGGCACACAATCCAGTTGCTCACACCCCCCAAGGGCACACAATCGTTCTGCAGATTCTACGTGGAATCAAATATAGACCATCGCTCACACCCCACATGGGCACACGATGTCTCTGCAGATCCTACACGGGATCAAATATAACCATCGCTCACACCCCACATGGGCACACGAGGTTCTGCAGATCCTACACGGGATCAAATAACACAAATGCATATCATGATGCTTCACATGCAAACATGACTCAATCAACTATAAACAATCGCTCACACCCCACATGGGCACACGAGGTTTCTGCAGATCCTACGCGGGATCAATCAACACAAAATGCATACATGTTTACAAACATACTCATGCATCTATCACATTTCACTGCATACATTTATTATGCATTCACAACATATATATCATAATGCAAATATATATATTCATCATTTATTTCACAGCATTTCATACATGGTTCTCATACAAAATGACTCAATCAGTTATAGACCATCGCTCACACCTCACATGGGCACACGATGTCTCTGCAGATCCTACACAGGATCAATCAACACAAACTGCATACATATTCGCAAATATATTATCATGCATTCTTCACACATCAACACGTACAATTATCATGCACTCACAATGTGTATTATATTCATCATTCATCACAATTGCCATGCATTTTTATTCAATTCTAAACAATGCATAATTTGCCCAAAGGCCACGATTCAAAATCATATTCATACACTAGGATTCACGCCTTACGGCTACCCACAGCACATCACAAACCAGCATATAAGCTATTAAATCAAAGAAGGGTCGATCTCAACCGAAACCCCAAGCCACGACAGCACCACGCAACAGGGAAAATTCATCCTGCTACGTTCGCTACACGCTCGCCTAGCGAGCGTTCGCTACCTCCTCACCTAACGAACTGCTAGCGAGCAAGAACAGAGGCTACAGACCTCGTTCACTACCCCGTTCGCCACAACGAACCTCCAGCGAGCTCCTCGCTACTCCCTTCGCTGCCAGCGAGGGACATCAGGATCTCACTGTCCCAAGTCTGGGACCGTTCGCTGCACGCTCGCCTAGCGAGCTACTAGCGATCGTTCGCTGCGTGCTCGCCTAGCGAGCTGCTAGCGAGTCGCCTGTGAACAACAACATTCAGTTCTGCTCCAGCACCTCCAAACTCACCAAAATCACCCGATTAAATCCAAAGTTGTTCCAGTAGCCTTAGTCTAACATATCCCGACTAAGCTACGAAAGTTATTCTCGATTCTAACCGTCCGAACATCGACTTCTATCGATTTCTATCATTTCGACCTAAATGGAAACAAGGTTGGAAAACAACCAAACTCATCCACACACATACACAATCATACACAATGATTAAGATAGTAAGATTTCACACCCTTACCTTAGATTAATCGAAGCCATAGGATGTTCTTGATGATTCTCCAAGTTTTCCTCTTTTTCTCCTCTTTTCTCTTCTTCCTCTTTCTTTCTCTTTCTTTCTTTTTTTTTTCTTTTTCCTTCCACTTTCTCATATATATATATATATATATATATATATATATATATATATATATATATATATATATATATATATATATATATATATATATATATATATATATATATATATATATATATATATATATATATATATATATATATATATATATATATATATATATATATATATATATATATATATATATATATATATATATATATATATATATATATATATATATATATATATATATATATATATATATATATATATATATATATATATATATATATATATATATATATATATATATATATATATATATATATATATATATATATATATATATATATATCTTTCCCTTTATTTCTTTCCATTGAATTTCCTCTCTCAAAACATCTATCAATCCATTTAAATAATCATCTAATTATTCAAATAATTAGAATAATCCAAATAAATCAATTATTTAACACAAATAATTAATCATTGAAAATTGGGTTGTTACATACGCTACACCTGCAACAACACAAACAAACAGACAAGATACCATTCTCAAAGGGACCTATCAAGGTGATCATCTTGTGACAATGTTCGAGTAATTCATTGTTTCAACAATCAGTGGCCTAGGCCAGTAAGTTTATGTATGCGCATTTTATCAAAAACATCGACGTTCTTTTCGCAAACAAAACAGATAAATGCTAAACAGACAAACAGAATTGCTGAATAGTATACATTTTATTGATAACGAACCCCTGAATGGGTAAAAATGTTTTACAACAGATGCAGGCTCCTGGAATGAGGAAGCCGCGCGAAAATAAAACATAAATATACATCAGTATATACAAATGTCGGCAACGAGGCGTAGACGAACACCATGAGTTGATCCCTCTAGGACCCACTCGACTTCGATACTTCTCTGACGCTTCAGCTTCAGAAGAGATTGATTCAGATAAACGGCCCTCAGGTCTTCCAAACCACTAAACAATGAAAGTCCACACGCGGAACGCAGTCATTTGCTTTTTTCAAATCCCTAACTTTTGCCTGAATCGCCCTTACGGGTTTTCGATTCACCGGGATACCCTTTTTTGCCAAAGTCTCCCTTCCAGGTTTTCGACTTTGCGGGTGTACGTTCTTTTCAATTTATATCCCTAATTTTTGCCCGAACCTTTTCCTTTTTTATGGTTCGCCGGGATGCCCCATTTTTGCCTGGATATTCTTTTTCTTTCCAGCGGGTCATTCTTTAAGCAAAGTATTTTTTAACTGCGTCCGTGTTCACTGGGGATGCAAAATCTTCGCCATCCATCGTGGATAACAACAAAGCTCCTCCCGAGAAGACCTTGCTGACGACGTACGGACCTTCGTAATTGGGCGTCCACTTGCCCCGGTGATCGGAGTGTGGAGGAAGAATCTTCTTCAGGACGAGATCACCCGTCTGAAAGCTTCTAGGACGCACCTTCTTATCATAAGCTTTCTTCATTCGGCTTTGGTACAGACGACCATACGCAATCGATGCCAATCTCTTCTCGTCCATCAGGCTGAGTTGGTTTAGGCGGTTCTTAATCCATTCTGTCTCGTCGAGTTTCACATCAACCAAAACTCGCAAAGAAGGGATCTCCACTTCTAATGGTAGGACAACCTCCATACCGTACACTAAGGAGAAAGGAGTTGCCCCGGTTGACGTACGTACCGTCGTACGATAACCGTGCAGTGCAAATGGCAGCATCTCGTGCCAATCTTTGTAGGTCACAACCATCTTCTGAACAATCTTCTTTATGTTCTTATTGGCCGCTTCAACGGCGCCATTCATCTTCGGCCGGTAAGGAGATGAGTTGTGGTGTTCAATCTTGAAACTCTGGCACAGCTCCTTCATCATCTTGTTATTCAGATTCGAACCATTATCGGTAATGATCCGCTCGGGAATTCCGTAACGACAGATGATGTCCCTCTTTATGAATTTAGCCACCACCTGCTTGGTCACATTAGCATATGAGGCTGCCTCCACCCACTTGGTGAAGTAGTCGATAGCCACTAGAATGAAGCGATGACCGTTAGACGCAGTGGGCTCGATCTTGCCTATCATGTCGATGCCCCACATGGAGAACGGCCACGGGGAGGACATGACATTTAACGGGCACGGCGGCACATGAACTTTATCAGCATAAATATGGCATTTATGACATCTCTTCGCGAATTTAAAGCAATCCGATTCCATCGTCAGCCAGTAGTATCCTGCTCTCAGGATCTTTCTCTTCATAGCATGTCCGCCGGCGTGCGTACCAAATGTGCCTTCATGGACTTCTTCCATGAGCATACTCGCTTCTTTCTCATCTACACATCTGAGTAGCACAAGATCGTGGTTTCTTTTATACAAAACTCCATCAGGATTGAGATAAAAATGTCCAGACAGCCTCCTCAAAGTCTTCTTATCCTGGGTTGACGCTCCTGCAGGATACTCCTTAGTCATAAGGAAGGTCTGGATGTCATGGAACCATGGCTTGCCGTCGGAGGCTTCCTCGATCGCAAAGACGAATGCAGGTCTATCAAGACGAGAAAGGATAATTCTTGGAGCTTCATTCCAAAAATTGACTTTATACATCGAAGCCAACGTGGCTAAGGCATCAGCCATCTGGTTCTCGGCCCTGGGCACATGATGGAGTTCCACTCGATCAAAGAACGGAAGTAGCCTTCTGGCATAATTCATGTACGACACCAAATTTGATTGGCGAGTCTCCCACTCCCCTTTAATCTGGTTAATCACAAGTGCTGAGTCACCATATACGTCTAGGTTCTTGATTCTCAAATCAATCGCCTCTTCTAGACCCATGATGCATGCTTCGTACTCCGCTTCATTATTGGTGACCGGAAACGTCAGTCTCGCAGTGAACGAGATATGGGATCCGTGGGGAGTTGTGATGATCGCCCCAATGCCACTTCCATAGGAATTAACCGCCCTGTCAAATATCAATTTCCACTGGGATTTCCTATATGGACCCTCGTCGGGCAACGGTTCATCGCAATCCTTCGCTTTGAGAAACATGATATCCTCATCAGGGAATTCAAATTTCATCGGCTGGTAATCCTCGATCGGCTGTTCGGCCAGGTATTCAGACAATACGCTTCCCTTGATGGCCTTCTGGGAAACGTACTGAATGTCATATTCCGTCAACACCATTTGCCATCTGGCAATCCTGCCCGAAAGCGCTTGCTTCTCGAAGACGTACTTGATCGGATCCATCTTCGAAATTAGCATGGTGGTGTGATTGAGCATGTACTGTCGTAAACGTTTGGCAGCCCAGGCTAGTGCACAACACGTTTTCTCCAGCATCGAGTAACGAGATTCACAATCTGTGAACTTTTTACTCAAGTAGTAAATGGCATGCTCCTTTCTGCCCGTCTCGTCGTGCTGACCGAGAACACACCCCATACTATTCTCAAGAACTGTCAAGTACATGATTAGAGGCCGTCCAGCCACTGGGGGTATCAAGATCGGAGGTTCCTGCAGATACTGCTTTATCTTATCGAATGCCTTCTGGAAATCCTCGTTCTAGATAATCGCCTGATCTTTCTTTAACAGTTTGAACATCGGTTCACACGTGGTCGTGAGCTGAGAAATAAACCTCGCAATGTAGTTTATTCTACCTTGGAAACCACGAACTTCTTTTTCTGTTTTTGGCACTGGCATTTCTTGTATCGCTTTAATCTTCGCAGGATCAACCTCGATGCCTCTTTCACTCACGATAAACCCCAGTAGCTTTCCGGACCGTACTTCGAAAGTACACTTGTTAGGATTCAGCCTCAACCTGAACTTCTTAAGCCTCTCAAAAAGCTTCAGCAAATTGACCAGATGCCCCTCCTCCATTTGGGACTTCGCAATCATGTCATCAACATAGACTTCAATCTCATGATGAATCATGTCATGAAACAAAGTAACCATTGCTCGTTGGTAAGTGGCCCCTGCGTTCTTCAGACCGAAAGGCATTACCTTGTAGCAAAATGTTCCCCAGGGAGTAATAAACTTACTTTTCTCCATGTCCTCCGGCGCCATCTTGATTTAATTGTAACCGGAGAAGCCATCTATGAACGAAAACACGGAGAACTGAGCTGTATTGTCGACCAACACATCAATGTGAGGGAGCGGGAAATCATCTTTAGGGCTCGCCCTATTCAAATCCCGGTAATCGACGCACATTCGTACCTTACCGTCCTTCTTCGGTACAGGCACTATGTTGGCGACCCACGGAGGGTAAGTAGTGACCGCTAAGAAGCCAGCATCAAGCTGCTTCTGCACTTCTTCTTTGATCTTAACGGCCATATCTGGTCGTGTCCTCCTAAGCTTCTGCTTAACGGGAGGACAGTCTTCTCGCAGCGGCAAGTGGTGGACCACGATGTCAGTATCAAGTCCGGGCATATCTTCATATGACCAAGCAAAGACGTCACTATACTCTCTCAGCATCTCTACCAATCTCTGCTTGACATCACTCTGCAATGCAGCCCCTATCCTGACGTTCCTGACAAGTTCTTCAGAACCCAGATTCCCAATCTCGATCTCCTCTTCATGAGGCAGAATAGCTTTCTCTTCTTGTTTCAACAAGCGGGCCAACTCTTCGGGAAGGTCTTCGTCTTCATCAATCTCTTCTTCGGCTTGATAGATCGGGCAATCGAAGTCGAAGTGAGTCGTAGAAGGTCCAGAGTCGATGTCATCTGCTATGTGGATCCTGCAACAACAAGGGTTAAGCTTAAAACAAGGATATGCAGGTTAGCACAAACCCTATTGCCATTTTATTGTTTTTCAAAACAAATATAAAACAGGAATAACAGAGATCACAATATCTGAATACGAAGAAAACGCCTTTTGATTTATTGATAAAATGCATGTACATAATCAAATGAGGCCCTGACGATAAAACCACTATGCCCCGGGTAGGACATAGGGTTGTACAATGATTGGAAAAAGTAAATCATTACTCTTCGCTTGTCATCTGGATGATATCCTTGACGAACCAGTTGGTAAGGCCCTCGCCTGGCTTGCTTGGTTGGATCCAAGAGTCTAGGTCACAGTCGTTATCTCCGCTGTCTTCAGACACCGCGTTGACGCTTTCAAATATCACCCCGCCACTGGTAAACTGGATCGGCCCTTTACCTCGCGACGCACTGCTAGAAGAGGAGGCTTCAGCTCCAGGAGAGTATCCCAACCCAAACTTGTCTTGCTTGTTAGGTATCTCCAAAATTCGCCCCCAACCTGGGGTAGATCCGGCCTGGACAACGGCCCGGGCTTCCTTGAAGGAGGAGAGAGTCATCTCTGGCTTTTCAGTGACTACAGGAGCTACGTCCTTGACTTTAACAGCTTCGAACGCTTGGCATAGGGTTTCGTGGATTTCCCCATCCATCTCAACATACTTGAAGGACGACAAATGTCTCACCATTATGTCTTCCTCGCCGCACACAGTCACGATGCTACCTCCGACAGCGTACTTGAGCTTCTGGTGCCACGTGGAGGTCACGGCACCTGCGGAATGGATCCATGGCCGGCCCAAGAGACAACTGTAGGTAGGCATGATGTCCATAATGTAAAAGATCGCGTCGAATGTTTCCGGCCCGACTTGGATTGGCAACGTCACCTCCCCGAAAACATGGCGTTTGGTTCCATCGAACGCCTTCACAACCAGATCACTGGGTGTGCAAATCACTCCGCGAGTATCTAACTTCATTAATGCCTTCTTCGGGAGAACATTGAGCGACAACCCCGTGTCTACCAACACGTGAGACATAATCGTTCCCCTACACTCTATCGAGATGTGCAGGGCGCTATTGTGGTTCCTCCCCTTCGGCGTCAGCTCTAGGTCAGTGAACCCTAACCCATTTCCAGCATTTACGTAGGCTATGACCTCTTCTAACTGGTTTACCGATATTTCCTGCGGTACATATGCGGCGTTCAACACCTTCAGCAGCGCGTTGCGGTGCGCCTTAGAACATAGCAACAAGTTCAGGATGGAAATTTTCGAGGGTGTCTGATGGAGATGATCCATAATCTTGTAGTCACTCTTTTTAATCAACCTCATAAATTCCTCGGCGTCTTTAACAAGTAAGTCTTTTTCTACCCCACGAGGGATCTCTTCGACGAATTTACTCTTACCTTTATCAGTTGCATCAGCTCTGTCCGCTTTATCGGCCACGATCTCAGGTGGTGCAAACACTCTCCCGCTGCGAGTGATTCCGCTAATGCCCGCTAGGTTCTCCACAGACGACCCGAACGGTTCTAGTTCCAACTTCTGTCTGTTGCAGTAGACTTCAGCCCCATAATGCCATGGGACAACATTAGTGCTTTCTAACGGTATTGGTCCAGCTTTGGTGATGGTAATCGTGGGCGGTCTGGGCGCAGAAATAGTTATCGTCTGGCGAGGGATGGTGATGGTGGCAACCTCATCATCTTGCTTCAGCATTACCTCTCCCGATCCACATTCGGCCCTCCGTCTAAACTGTAAAATCCCTTCAGTCATCAAACTTTGAATTCCCTCTATCAACTGTTCACATCCATCAGGACTTGTCGTACAACCCATACACAGCTCTCCGCATCCTGGAAAGAAACCCCTTTTCATCAGCTTAGCTTTAACGAAGTTAAGCGGCGTCTTCAGATCTCTGACGTCAGTCAACAAATCCAAGTTCTCGTCTTCAATAATGGCGTTTACTCCACCTCCCCTATGATTCGGCATAGGGTTCTTCGTGACGTTTGGCACATTATCTGAGAAGTTGATGATCTTGGCATCCACCATGTCCTGCACCTTGTGCTTGAAGGCCTTGCAATTCTCTATTGTGTGGCCCGGTGCCCCTGAGTGAAACTCACAAGTTGCATTCGCGTCATAACCTGGCGGAGGTGCCCCTGTCAAGGGAGCCAAGGTTCTCTTCTGGATCAACTGTAGCTGAAGCAAAGTCTGTAACAGTTACGCGTACAACATGGGCGGTGTCTCGAGGTGACGGCTTGACAGAGGTGCCCGGTTCTGATACTTTCTGTACCCTTGTGGATTTGGTTGCTGCTGCTGCTGCTGGGGCTGTTGAACTGCCGAGATAGTTATACTGGCCACTTGTTGGTGAGGGCCTTTACCCTTCCTTCGAGCGTTGGTCACAGCGCTCGTTTCTCCTTCCCGTCTTTTGCCACTATAAGGTTTCTTTCCTCCTCCTCCGGCTGAGGATGAATCACCTTGAATTTTCCCGAGTTTGATCCCATTTTTGATGTGCTCACCCGTGATAATGAGATCTGAAAAGGTTCCAGACATACCGCTGACCAATTTCTCATAGTAAACCCCTGGGAGGGTGGCTACGAACATCTGCACAAGCTCACGTTCAACCATCGGCGGCTGAACCCTAGCTGCCAACTCACGCCACCGCTGGGCATATTCCTTGAACCCTTCGTTGTTCCTTTGCGACAGATTCTGCAGTTGGACTCGGTTCGGGGCCAAGTCACTGTTGTATTGGTAGTGGTGCACAAATGCTTCAGCAAGGTCCTTCCACGTGCGCACACTGGTAGGTTCCAGACTCATGTACCATTCGAGGGAGGGCCCAGACAGACTATCCTGAAAGAAGTGCATCATCAACTTCTCGTCCTCAGAATGAGCTGACATTTTCCGGTAGTATGATCTCAGGTGGACGCGAGGGCAAGTGGTGCCCTTGTACTTTTCAAAGTCAGGTACCTTGAACTTGGGAGGCACCTTGAAATCAGCAATCAGTCCCAACTTGGACATGTCAACACCCATGGTGTTCTGGTTCTCGATATTTCTCATCTTATCCTCGAGTGCCTTGAACCTTAGCCGTGCTTCAGCAGTCAGCTCCCCTTCAGCACCTCTCTGAGAGAACACATCGTCTTGACGGTCTTCTAACCACGGCTGAGGCCCGAACAGATTCCCAACACCTGCATTTCCGTTGCCCAGTCCAACATTGACGTTAGCTTCAAGACTCCCATTACCGACGCCCGTCGTATTACCGTTGAGTCCCATGTTAGCTACCACATTGCCGTTGGCACTGCCATTCCCCCCGGTCCCGGGGACGCCATTCTGAGGAGTTTCAACAGGTGGAGGGGTTGGCACAGTCCCACCATGGAGTACGCCATTGCTATCGACCCTTGAAATCAGAGGTTGAACCAAGGTTCTGAGATGATCCTGGCCATTGGCGACCGCTTGCATGAGCTCCATGAAGTGATCCATTCTTTCGCGGAGTTCTTGAACATCAGTTTGCACTTGCTCCATGATTCTGGTTTGGTTTGCTCTGGTCGGATAGCGGTGGATAGGTATCTGATCAATCCTGGAACAACCTGAAACAACCTGAAAACACAAAAGGGTTAGGAAAAATGACAAAGTGCTCGTTATGCAAATGCTTCATGCAAATGCAAACGTGTGTCTGTGCGTTAGGGAGATTTTCCCCCGATCCTAGTGCCTGAGTGTCAGTGCTGATAATAAGAAGTACGAGTCCAGTCATGGAAATAACATCTCATATATAGAAAGCCCATCAAGGTGGTACACAACATCAGTGAGTACAAGCAGAATCAATAGCATGACCTCGACCAACAAGCCTGGCGATGGTCAGCATACAACAATGATCAGAAAAAAGGAATACAAATAGTCAAGCACGGCCACGGGCACGAAACTCTTCTAACAAATTCCTCGTTTCTGGATGATCAGGCCGAGTGAGCAACCCTTCGACGAGTAACTCTCTCTGCATAATGGTGTACTGGAGACCTTCGACCGAATCTTCCCATGCTCCTTCGCCGAAACAATCTTCTAACTTCCGCTTCTTGGACTCAAACGTCAGTTTGCGCTCCTTCAGGTTAGCAAGAGCCCTGTTGAGCTGGCCTTCAGCGGCATATCTGCGAGCGGTTTCTTCATCAAACCTCCTCTCACTAGCCTTCACATGGGCTTTCAGCTTGGAGATCTGTTGCATCAGCTTATCCTCCTGCTCTTTCCTGTTAGCTAGGGTGGCCTTCCAGTGCTGGTTAAACTTGGATATCCTCCGATACGCTTCTTCCAAGTGCTGCTTCTTCGTGGCCAGTACATCGTTGACAGCTTTGAAGTCTCGACCCATGCGTTCACGCTCGGCTATCTGCTTAGTCAAATCTGTCCCCAACTGGTTCACCAGTTCTGTCTGCCTCTTGAAGGAATGGACGGCTTCGTTTCTCTCGCTTCGGAGCTGAGCCAATTCTTTCTCTAGTTCCTCATTTGCCTTTTTCAATTCATCTCTTTCAGCTAACACCTGATTATGCTGCTGAATGTGCACAGTGGTAGGCTCTTCAATCACTGAAGGGCTTTCTGGATTGGCAGGAAGAAACGGCATCCCTATAGCATCTGCTCTGGCTCTGATCCACGTCACGTACGGAGGGAGGCTTGACTATTGCTTCTCCCCAGCAATGGTTTTCCCCTCTTACTGATACCATTCCAAGCGCGCTGAAGCTTAGACAACATATCCCCCTCTAGAAGACCAGTGAGGTATAGAGATTCCTGCACCTTTTCATCCTTCGGCGGAGCTCTCAAAGCATACGCAAACTGTCGGACCAGCAAAGACGGATTATAGTTTATACAACCCTTCCTGCCTATCAAAGGCACGTTCGAAAACCCGCTGCAGCTGAAGATAATCTCGGTACCCAACCTATCTCTGTCAAACCAGTCAATATCCTCTGCAGATAGACTCGTCAAACGCTCGGACCACTCAGCTGTGGCTGCAGACGAAACAAAGGGACCCCTCTTGGGCAGATGACTATCAAGCCATTTATAAAGCAAGGGCACACAACACGAGACATTCTTGCCCCTTCTGTTCTCGTTTTTGTAGTGGATAGAATGGTAGACATCTTCTATCAAGGTAGGGACTGGATTCCCTGAAGCGAAGATGCGAAATGCGTCGAAGTCTACAAAGTCGGGCATATTGGGGAACAGAATGACGCCATATATGCACAGAGCGAGGATGGCGTTGAATACGACCCAACATCCGTCTTTGGCGCACTTCTGAGCCTTTCCCACTAAGAACTGCAAGGAGAAACCGGGAACCTTGTTCCAACTAGACAATACCAACTCGGAGGCATCCAGATGAAGTGACGGAGCTAGACCAACCAAATTAGGCTCAACATCCATATGAACAAAGGGCATCTGCCTCTTGATAGGCACACCTAACAAATCAGCATATTCCTCTAGCATGGGTGCGAGAACAAAATCCTGGAAAGTAAAGCATCTCAAAGGAGGATCGTAGAACTGCAGCAGAGCGTGCAACCCATTTAACTCGAATGCAGAAGGTTTACGAACCAAGCTGAGCAATTTGCCGTAAGATTTTCTGAACTCATCTCTCACAGAATCATCTGCTAAAGCAATCAAACCAGTCAGCTGAACCACATCAGGGGCAGGGAGCTTATAAGCCACGGTCTTCCTCAGAGAACCCATAACAATATAACGGGAGGCAAGAAATCCTGGATCGGGGAAAACGGTACCTGCAACACAGACACACGTTAATGAAATGCAAATGAGTATGCAAGGCAATGTAAAATGCAATCATGCAGCAGGAGATCAAGGCAACTGTGCTGTGGAGATTCTGTATCAACAAAACCATGACGTTGCTCTGTCAAGAACAACCACTATATCTGATAATAAGAAATCTCTGGTATCGGACCACAAATCTGCTCTGTCAAGAACACACACACATAGGGCCATAAATCTGCTCTGTCAAGAACAACCATCTGATAATAAGGACCTCTGATACAGGACCCTAACTCTGCTCTGTCAAGAACAAACATCTGATAATAAGGACCTCTGATACAGGACCCTAAACTCTGCTCTGTCAAGAACAAACATCTGATATCAAGGACCTCTGATACAGGACCAAAACTCTGCTCTATCGAGAACAAACATACATCTGCTGATGAGATCCTCTGATCCCAATCATAAACCTGCTCTGTCAAGAACAAATACCCATCTCTGAATATAAGGTCCTCTGATACAGGACCAAAGCTCTGCTCTGTCAAGAACAAACATACATCTGCTGATGAGATCCTCTGATCCCAATCATAAACCTGCTCTGTCAAGAACAAATACCCATCTCTGAATATAAGGTCCTCTGATACAGGACCAAAGCTCTGCTCTGTCAAGAACAAACATACATCTGCTGATGAGATCCTCTGATCCCAATCATAAACCTGCTCTGTCAAGAACAAATACCCATCTCTAAATATAAGGTCCTCTGATACAGGACCAAAGCTCTGCTCTATCAAGAACAAACATATATCTGATGATGAGAACCTCCGGTACCAACAAAACTGATTCACTATCAAGAAAACCAAGTAGTCTGAAGGTTAAAGTTTCCTGCAACAAACCCAACCCTGCTCACAGGTATGGACCTAAACTGACTCAAGTTCGGCATCCTATGCGGTCATCAGCGTCACAGACATTCAAGAGGGGTGATACGATACCCAGAAGGTGTGGCATCACCAGCTCATGAAGCGGCCTCACTCGGTTGAATCCCAAATGATCGGTCCCCAGAGTCGACAATCCTCCAAACCAACAACCCCCTCAACCCAAAGGGTTGAAAAAGAAGTCAACCGGGAGAACCTCGTCTGAGCGTGGATTTCATGAGACACTAGTGCCTGCCAAGCAAGCACGCGCCCACTAATTTCCACAACTAATGCTATGTTCACTCAAGCCTGGGTCTGGCTTCTCACTCATCAGAATGCCCCTCCCACAACAGCACAAATAATCATATCATACTGAAAATAAAATGCGGGAAATAAAGTGCGATAAATAAACACAACCCAACAAGTAATCATACAAGCGCTAGGATTGACTCTCGTAGGGGACGTCGGATCCCCAAACTGACTCGCATACGGGACGTTGGATCCCAGGAAACTATCAAATCCCCAGCAGAGTCGCCAGCTGTCGCTTCCGCGAAAATAAGGTGCCGGCAAAACAGAAGAGTCGCCACCTTTCGTTATTTATCCCTCTGAGCGGGAAAGGAAACGATCAGAAAAACCTGACGAAAAGGTATAAGACAAGGTCATCGCAACCATTGTCTGGGTTCGGGAGTCGGTTACGCAAGGGGAAGGTATTAGCACCCCTCACGTCCGTCATACTCGACGAGATCCACGCTTGTTGTGTTTACTGGACGAGTTGGTTTATCTATCTACCTATCAAGGCTGGCTTAAACAGAAAAGAAAATGACTCGGCAAAGCGTCACACTTTATGCCTACGTATTCTCATTAGAGAACGAGAAATCAGAGTCAATGTAGTTCGACCTACTACGGGTTACGGGGAAGGTGGCTCGCCAATACATCAGTACTGTGCCTACGTACTCTCAACAGATATGAGAGATCAGAGCTTACGTAGTTCGGGATACTACGGATTACGGGGATTCAGATTCATCTGTTTTATTGAGTAGGGTTAAACAACAGTTCCAACAGTTAGGGACAAATCCTGTTTGCGGTGGCGCTGAAGTTTAACGACACTCTTTTCTTCAGAAAAGCCTCCTTTGAATTACGGGCCCACGGGGCAAAAAGGTTTGAAGTTTGTTTTCTGTCTTTTACGGAAGAACTGTCTTTTATTGTGTTTGCAATTTCAATCGCACTAAAGACTATGACCTGAGAGTGAATGCGTCGCATGTCACCCAAAGGGTGCCATACTAATCATCCAGACTGTTGAAAAGAAGCTCTCCAACAATCCTTTCTCAGATAGCTTAAGGCTCGTAACGTACGATAGAAATCATTCATGATTACTGTATTTTAAGCTGTTTTGAGATGAGAAGAGAACAGGCTCAACTACGGGGAGACTATCAAGTCCTACTGTTGTCATGCCAAGGATTCATCCTATAGTTGAAGTTTGAAACAGGGAACTCCTAGAAGCTATCATGTATAGGTTTCAACCTAAAGTTCTATCATCACTTCCTTATCAAAGGAAGTGAGATTCCTAGGGGATCATGTCAATGATAAACAGAAACAGATAAAGCATCAGCTTAAACAGTAAACAGATATACAACTGTAAAATGCATGCAATGCAAGTGAGGGAGGAAATGTGTGTGGGGCAGCAGCCTCCACAAGCTCATTTCAACCTCAAGCCAGATATGAATAACTGCAATCATACAGAAGAAATAACATGCTATCAAGCAAGATATAAGTGATTGTAATCATACAGAAGAAATAAAATAAAATGCTATCAAGCAAGATAAACCACATGGGCAAGGGAGCTGGGCTCTACCGAATACCCGCAAGCAAAGCCATACAGTAACAATACAAGCAGAGGGAGAAACTCAACCTCTAGTGCAATCATGCTCCTAGATTAAAGTTAGTCTAGATATGAACTTATTCTAATGCATCAAGTAAGTCAAACAAGGCACATCAGCACAGAAAAGAAAACAGACAAGAAAGCAGATCAACAACTCCCTCTCTTTTCCCAATCCCAAGCTTCAGCTCTTCTGTCCATTCCACCTTCAGGCTTTGCTTCTAACTACAAGTATCAACTTGATTCCTTCAGGCTCTCCAAGCATTAATGCAAGTGTCAACTTATCCTTTATTCCTCAAGCCTCAGATCTACACTCAATCTCAATTGAATCCTTTTTATAAGTATCAACTCAGTCTCCAAGCTTCAGCTCTCTTTGCTTCACCAGTATCAACTTGGTCTTCCTCATCTACAAGCTTCAGCTGCTCAGAGTAATATTCAATCACCTGGAAGTGTCAACTTCATCCTTCAGTCTTCAAGCCTCAGCTCTTCACTCAATCTTCATTTGGGTCTTCAAGTATCAACTTGTTCTTCTTGCCCTTCAAGCTTCAGCTACAATGGCAATGCTCAAGGAATCATCCTCTTCCACACTCTTCAATGAAGTCCTCATCTTCAAACTCAAGTCCAACATCTTTCAAGATACTCAGCCCAGAAGACAATTGATTTAACAGGATGAGTGGAAATGATAAACAGCTTACTGACAACCAAAGGAAGCCTGTAAGGATTCATCATTATGAGAGACTGGTTCCCTTAAAGTTCTACTTCCCAGATAAAGCCACTCATCCCTCCAAAGGAGGTATGTGAATATCTTGGAAGGACTTTTAGTCATTGGGAGGAATGGAAGCACAAGATGCTTTCCATATTTGTGAAAGAAGTCATTCTAATCATAAGGCTCTCCCTATGTCCTCTATCTCCTAAATCTTCATCAGACACCTTCAGGCACAAGCAACTCCAAGCAACTTCAAGCATCCCCACCTTGTCTTCAACTTGTCTTCAATCTCAACCAAAGGCAAACAAAGCAAGACCCTAATCTAAGGGAGCTAAATGAGTTAAACTAGTTGAATTAGTAAGTTAGGATCACCTAACACCTAGTACTAAAGTTAGTCCTAACTAAAATACTAAAACCAATTATAAAATCCTACAAAAATGACTATGGGAACCTAGGTCAATCATGACTCTACCACATTAATTCCAGAGATCAAATCATCAAATTAGACCTAGAACTAAATTCTACATTATGAGGTACTAAACCTAAACCCTAAAAGGAAGCATCTAAATCTCAATCTAGAAAGCACACCTATTTTCATCGCAAAAATGTAAGAAAAATGCTATGGGATCATACATGTCTAACCTAATCATACACAAAAAATTAGGATCAAAATCATCACCATATGATCACACAAAATTCCACAAAATTATGTATCAAACATAACCATTTTAATATCAATTAAAATATAAAATCCCATAGAAATCAGAAATTACATGAAATGAAAATATTTTTTCTCTAAAAAATACTAGACTCAATCATGAGTAAAATGCAAAAAGAATGGGATTAATTGGATTAATTTTCAATTTTATATGATTTTTCAAAGAACCATGGATAAAAATGAAAAAATAATGAAAATCAAATAAAAATAACCACACGCGCGGTGCAAATAGCAATGATACACAGTTCAAACCATGGATTGGGCTCGCTGAGGGGTGTGGATAACAATCTTTCCACTAAGCCCAGAACCACTGATTAAATGAAACGGTGCGTTTCATAATCAGAATTCCTTCACAAATTGAATTAAAATGTGGCCGTTGGATGAGCTTCTAGTCAAAGGTCCAACCAAGATCTGATGGTCCCAGAGTCATCTCCTACCTTTCAAACCTCTACAACTTCGCGCCCAGCTCCGGCCACCACCGGTGGTGCTCCGGTCATCTTCCTCAACCCTAGTTCTCTCTAGGATCCTCCATTGCAAATGGTCAATACATGAAACTTATCCCAAATTGTGTCACGAATTCATTCCTGCCCTTAATTCAACCTAAATCCTCAAGATTCACCATATCCAAATCTCAACCGAAAATGGTAACACACCTATTTTGTCACTAATTCTTAAATTAATGGTCTGAAATCAATCCTACACCGTTCTACAATGCAACTAACACCTTAATTCATCTTGATTCTACCTAATTCATGCTAGAGGAAGAAAGTTACCAACCTGAAAATCTTGGATGAACAGATGCACTAAACCTCCACTTCAAGCTCTCCAATCTTTCAGACACGATCAATGAACCCTCTCCTTGCTTATGTATGCAAAAGAACCGGTTGAAAGCTCCTAAATCTTGAAATCCGATGGTGAGTTGCAGGTGGAAAAATTCAACTGCTCATACACGATTCAGCCACGAATTCTCTTGGATTATGATCTGGAATCACTCCTTAGCATCCATGGAAGAAGTTTCAATCAAGAAAATGGATGGAAAGTGAAGAATTTTGTGAAACCGAATTCAATTGCAAGAAATCTCAATCTCAATCTATGCTCTCTCCTTCAATCATCACCAACCCTTGCATTGGATCACCTCTACTCAATATATAGATGATGTATGAATGATCTAGAACCCTCTAGATCCTTCTAATGAGAGTTTCCACTTCTCATGTCATGAGATTTTCAACCATGTATCATGATATGCATAATGCTGCAAACAGCTTGAAACCAATCTCATTTACCTCCAATTTCTCCCCTAGTGACATTTTGAAGGTGTTTAGCTTGCAAAGGGCCTTGCTCATGCCTTGATTCTATGTTTTGCACATGTTACTTAATATGCAAGTAATCACTTTTCAAAGCAAGTCCACAAATTGAATCTCAACTCAAAAATGTGGCTAAACCAATGTTCTTAAAATGTTTTCTAGAGTCAAAATGATATATTACATGCCATGGTTTGGATGTGTAGATTGAAAATATCAATTTCCAACTTTGGTTTATTTAACTTATGCCCTTATTTTAGGTCATTTTTGCAACTTTGAGCTACAAGCATTTCCAACATCTCATGACCTCATTACTAGCCTTAAAACATCATTTTGAACAAGTTTGATGTTGAACATTTTTCCATTTGAAGCTTGGAAATAGGAGTTATGGCCTTATACTTGAAATGACTTGTAATATCCAAATGACCAAAATGCCCTTGACTTGTCAAAGCCATAACTTGAGTTCTACAAATCCTATAAAGGACTTCTAGTACTCTCTAGAAATCTAAGAGGATAAGGAACAACATTAATGTTGACCAAAAGTTCATGGGAATCATCCTTCTTGGGCAAACGTTGGATGCAAGTTGGGTAACTTTCAAGGCCCCAGATTCACATACCTCAGATGACCTGTAACTTGTCAAAGTCATAACTTGAGTTCTATAAATCCTATCAAGGACTTATAGTACTCAAATTAAAGCTAAGAACAAGCTCTAAAACATTCATGTTGGGGGTAAGATGATATGACAATCACATCTTGAGCTAAACGGCCTTGAAGATAGGGGTCAAACTAGGGGATTTTACACTGTCAAGCCTTAGAAACCCTAGCTTGAAACTTCTCAAACTCTTCAATCATGATGAGTTGACCTTGGAATCATCCTTATAACATCTCATTGCATCAATCCATGATCACATGGCTCTTGGATTAGGCCTCAACCCCCTCCCAATCATCAGTTGACCTAGGGTTGACCCCACAAACCCTAATTACACCACTCATGGCTGAGGCTTCTTAATCTTGCACAATAACCTGTCTAGGCTTCATGATGGATTTCAAGACATCTCATAAACTCTCTCAAGGCTTCAAGTCCACATTCTTGGCTTCAGAATCATCTGAGGAGCTCCCCCAACTCTCAAGTTAGGAGGCCCACAACCTTGGTTTCAACCACTCTCTCTGAGGATCTTTTATCTTCTCTGGCAAGGATAACAACCCTTGAACACCTGAATAACCTTCTTGGCTAGCTTCATAGTCTTGTATAGCTCTTGATTTGTACTCATACCTCTTGATCTCCTACCCACATGTCAATGAAATGCAAATGATAATGCTAATGTGAATGAAATGAAACACAAGCTAGGTAAAGAAATGTTGGTAAAATTTTGGGGTGCAACACCTTGTATATATGTATGAAGCACCTGCTTCTAAATGGGCGAGTCAGGGTTATTCAGAGAGATCAAATGATCACTTATGTAGAGATCCTGAAATTGAAGAAGGTCATAACAATGGGCGTAAACATAATCGACATGAAGGTGAAGGCAAAGTAAATGAAGGAAGCTTTCATGGATAAGGGCGTGGTCACTCCATACCAAGTACACACAAAGCACACATGAAAGGATGTCAGGTCAAGTTATTTTTTCTAAGGCGTTGGGCCTCGTTTCATTAATTTTATATTAGTTTTTTTTCTTATTTGGGCGAGTTACAATATCTTTCGTTGGTAAGGATAATTTGGTGACATTTTTTTTTTTGGGAAAACATTTTTTCCCTATGCTTACAAAGTGGCATAAAGACTTTTAATGAGGCCACCACTCTATTATATGAAGTTGGATTATTGTTGATTTATTTGTAGGGAACTAAGAAGTGGAAAGGAGTTTACCGGGATCTCCCCACGTGACGACCATACGTGTGGGATCCTTATATGGAAACTCTTTTCGCCAATTGAGGCTATTAAACATGATGGATCCTTATACATGAATCCTTGCCACCGCTTAAGGCTATTAAACATGTTAAGTCCTTTATACAGGAATCCTAGCCTTCGTCTGACGCTACCAAACATGTTAGATCCTTGCAAAGGAATCCTTGTCACCATAGGGGCAACATTAACATTTCAAGGAAAGGATCATTATTCTCCATAAGAGCACCAAGGCCAAAGGTTGGTCGGGGAATATCCCCTGGAAATTCATATAGAGACAACAATAGTAAATAAGTGAGTCAAATATAAAAGGAAGCCCTTTAGAGGCAGTACTCAATATTACATAAAGAGTCCCTAGGGGATAATTAAAGAAAATTGTCAGGGGTGTGATTACAAAAATATAAAGAAACAAAATAAAGCCTTTAGCTAATTGACTCTATTCATAAGCCTATTTTCCTTTGGGCGTCTCCTTGGCGGGTCACCTCCAGATTAGTGCCTTGTCGCCCTCAGGCTCAACGTAGACTTCTTTAACATGAGCGACTACGAATTACTTTAAACATGTACATGAGGCTTAAATCTAGCTCATGATAAAAGAAGGTCATATACTCATTTTCCTACTCTAACTAGACGTTAGAGGTCTTTACCAGATTCTTTTTTAGTATAGACACGTTGTCCTCTAGCTTCCTTTGAGATCTAAGGGCCTAATCCATCAACACTTGTAGCCTTTACTCTATGGTGACAAACTCCCAGGCCTTGGTCTCCTCCCCTTGGAGCTTTCCCATCAAGGTCTCCTCCTTTTGCAAGGAATTTATTATCGTCTTCCCTTTGACCAGGTTTCCTTGATAACTAGTGAGCTTGGTCCTCTGCTCTTTCTTAGTATGTGAATGTTTTTCTCTATTAGCATGCTCCATCAAAAGAGCACTCAGTGTGTGGTTCTCCTTAAGGCCAGACACCATGAGGGAAGTTTTAATATAGACATCCTTGTAATCACCTTGGGAGTCCTTAGGAAAGGGAAGACGAGCGTCAGTAAACTTGATGGCATCGAATTTGAGATTTTTCTACATAGAGGACTGAGTTGGAGACTCCCTTATCATAGATGATGCACAGACCTTTCCCCTCTATAACACTAAATATAACGGTCTTACCCTTATGAACAGAGGAAGAGTAGACTTTTAGTCTCTGGGTTTTATGGCTTTGAGACTTAGGAGGTGTCTTGCCTTTGATATGTTGCTTGACATTACTAATGTGATAGCCATCCAGGAAACTCTGAGGATTCTCTAGTACTGAATATTCAACTTTCCTATTAGCCGTGCATTCCTTACTCTCATATATGGAGATTTTTGATATATTTTATGCAATAAAAATAATGACTAATATGAGTTATACAAAGACATGAAAAATCCCAAATATGGGTCGTTATCATCAAAATTTACTTAAGTATTTAGCCACGAACTCATCTTTCCCTTGATTTAAAGTAATTATGGTACGGAAATGCATGGCCTCAAATACGTCCAAAAGTTGTACCACCTCCACCTCTTTAGCAGTGAGATTGTCGAAGTTATATCTCTTGATCGCCATGGGATTTCTCGTCCAGACCAATGGGATATATGGGGCACCATCCACCCCAACAGTAATCGTTGAGGATACTTTTCACCATTTCACTCTCACAAACTTGTATTTCCAACCCTTATGGTGATTGGATAAGGGTTTATACAAAGCTTACACATACAAGGCACCTAGGATCACCCAGCCCTCGTAGGCAACCATTTTTGTGTCATAGGAAGAGAAAAACACCCTATAGTAGGGTAAACCCCTAACCGATGATATATGATCCAAAGCGCCCAATTTAGACTCTAGCCGTTATGGATGATTTGGGAAGGGGTGATGACAATCACTAATAGATGCCAAACTTGCATTAAATTGATCATTAATTATTTGCATTTTTCAACTCTTTTGTGTTGTTTTGTTGGATTTACTCCATGATAGCATGCTTTTTTCAATATTGTGAAAATACCTTCGATTGCTTTAATTTGTGTGTTATTATGCAGGAATTACGCATAAAACCATCAAAGTGTAAGACACAAATTATTTGGACAAGGAAACCTAGGGAATAGAAGAATATCAGCATGTTCGTTGTGCAAACACCAACGAGGAGTGCCAGCGAATTGTTAGATGCCCAACTTTACTTATTTGAACTATCAAATGTGAGCATCTTTCACTCCTTTTTGTAGAGAAAGTGTTAGAATCACTCTTGCTTTTGTTGATTTGCACCATTATGGGAAAATATCTTGGTTCCTTTGATTTTTGTGCTATTGTGTAGGAATTAGGCATGAAAAATTGAAGAGTAGGATACAAGAAGTATGACAAAGAAACCAAGTTAGCATGCAACTATGTTTGCTGTACGAAGAAGGCACCGAACAACTCGCTGGAGCGAAGAGGCAGCGAAGGTCTAGCGAACACTCCCAGACTTGAGGCAGTAAGTATTTAGACAAGAATTCGTTGTGTAAAGTTTGCAGCGAAGCCTTCGTACTATGAAGGACTCTTCGCACAACGAACATGTGGAAATCTATCAGGGGAGTCTTCACTGTACAAAGGCACTTCAGGTGCCAATTTGATTGTTCGCACTGCGAACATGACAGCTTAGCAGGCCTTCTATAAGTAGTATGTGCCACTTTTTGGGGAAAACATCTTTTTCTTGTACTTTTTTTAGAGGATTTTCAGACCTAAAAACCTAGTTTCCCCATTTCTCATCATCTCTTAGCAATATTTCACAAAAAGAAGGTGGATTCCCATCCAATCTCGATTATTCGACTCGGATGTTGATCAACCTTCTTCCGAAACTTGTTGCTTAAGCTATCATGGAAATGGGTGGTTAAACCCCTCTTTTGTCAAGGTTAGAGGTAGCTAGTTCAAATTTTATGTATTTTTCTTGATATTTTGTATGTGAACAATGCTTTGATCAATATAGATGAAGTTATTTGCTATCTTTTGTATATTTATGGTTTGGATTGCTTTAGACATGAACTTTCCAAGTCTTGACCTAATTTCTTCATCTATCAACTATGAAATTCTAGACATAGGTTTGAAAGTTGATATTCACTTTGTATTGATCTTAATGATTATTGTTTTGAGTGTTATTTAGAGAGATCATTTAACGGTCAAAACAATAACATTCACGAAATCGCTTTAGAAATGAACGTTTTTTCGAGGATACGCGGTTATGTTGGTTAAAACTATGTTCACATATTTGATCGGTTGGATACGTTTAGGACGGATTAACGTACCCTAATCTTGGCATACTTTTTACCAAACTAAGAACAAATTTTGTTCTGTTTTATTTCTTGCAAACTCTTGTTATGAAAATAGAAACCATTTTAAAAACCCCCTTTCTTAAATCATTAAACCATTGAACGACAAGCATATCATATTCTCATTAATCCCTGTGGATACGATAAAACACTACTGAAAAATACTTTCTAACAAATTGACGTCGTTGCCGAGGATTGTTAGTAGAATATTGCAAGCATTGCGATAGTTTAATGATTTTAAGATTTTTGTATTGTGAATCTCTTATCTTTGTAATTCTTTGTGCTTTTTGATCTGTTTGGTTCGTGTGCAGAATTCGTTTATGCAAGGACAAGTTCGGCCTGAAGACCTTCTTTTCGATCCTGAGATTGAGAGAATTACTCGCCGTACCAATAGTCGCACAAGGCGAAGACGGCAACAAGCTATTGAAAGACAAGAGCACGAAAAATCTTCTTCATCCACTCCACCTGATTCACCAATCATGGCAGCACCACCACCACCTCCACCTCCAGTTTCAGTTCCATGTACAAACAGTCTAAGAGACACCGCCCAGTTTGCACGCAATCTCCAAAACAAAGGGAAAGCTGAGATGAAAACGGGAATCCTTGCACTCATTTATCAAAATTCTTTCACAGGGTTAGATCATGAGGATCCGTTTACACATCTTACCAAATTCTATGGGATTGTGGGTGCAACGGGAGCAACAGAAGCTGATGAAGATTCATTATTCAGGAGGCTATTTCCTCACTCTTTGATTGGGAAAGCAAAGGAATGGTATCTTGATCAATCTACGACAATTATGACGGATTGGAATTTATTGGAAGAGAAGTTCCTTGAATGATTCTTTCCACATAATCGTTTCATGGAAGCAAAAACTCCGATAATTGTATTTTCACAAGAAGGAAACGAATCTCTCAACGAAGCTTGGGAGAGATTCAAGTCAATGTTGAGGAAATGCAAAGGACACGATTTTGATGAACTTACGCAAGTTCACATTTTCCGCAATGGTCTCCTCTCGGTTCACAAGACCTTGTTGGATGCTATAGTGAGGGGTTCTTTGATGTCTAAAAGCGTCGATGATGCAATAACAATTATTGACAAGATGGCACTTAATGATCACCAGGAAATCATAATCGTGGAGTAGCTCAGCAAAAACCAGGAGTGCTAGAGTTAGGTACTAATGATGCTATTCTTGCTCAGAACAAACTTCTTTCACAACAAGTGGAGCTTTTAACTCAATAAATGTCAAAGCTTCCACAACAAATCAAAGAGATGCAAGAAGTTCCGACCAAAGCTCATGTGGCAAGTTGTGAATTGTGTAAAGGCGACCATCCTGCCGGGTATTGTCCTCCGGTATTGGAAGAAGTCAACTATGCTGAAAATCAAAATCAGGGATACCAACAAAGGCCACCTTATCAACAAGCAAATCAAGGTTATAAAATACCAAATCAAGGGTACCAACAACCTTGGAGGCCGCAAGAAGTAGGAAATTCAAATCGTCAACAATATCAAAACTACACTCAACCACTGCAAACTCAAAGTGCACCTTCAAAGATGGAAGAAACTCTTACTCAATTTATGTAAATGTTAATGTCAAATAAAAAGAACACCAATGCGGATATAAAGAATTTGGAGACACAAGTGGGCCAATTATAAAAACAATTGACCAATCAACAAAAAGAGCCTTTCACGGTGTAACACGGTGGGAGAACTGACTTTAAACAATGTTGCGGATAGCAAGAGTCGCCACCGACTTTTATTTTATCCATAAGGAAAGGTTATAAAAGAACAGGAAAGACCTTAGAGAATATTTTGGGTCCGGGGGGTAGGTTATGAAAAGGGAAGGTGTTAGCACCCTTTTCATCCATGGTTATCCATGGGCTCTTAGGTACTTAAGCTCACTTTTGAATTGTTTTGAAAGTGTAGTGTGTGAATAGAAAATTTTCAGAATAGTTAATAAATAATCCATGTGAGGATGTGTTAAGAACTTGTTTGAAAACTTGTTGAAAATTTGTTTAAGTGTGAAACAGTTTTGAAGTGAGCAAGCACCTAGGAGTAACCTACCCTAATGTTTAAAGGTCTTTCTTATTCTTTATTCTTTCCTTTAGTAAGACTATCCCTACTATAATGGAGTAGGTAGTCCTTACTTTGGATGTTAAGGGACATGTGAGGGACAATTGGATTTTTGAAAGCCATTGTGGGGTGTAATAAGCAAACTGGAGGGACTATCATCATTTTTCGAAAGGGACTTGATTCGTAAAGGCAACCATAAGGGACTTTGATGATTTTTCTATTTGAGGGACTTGCTTTATACACCCCACTTAACCATTATTCGTAGGCAACTTGAGGGATATCCTTAGGAAGTGAGACGGCGATTAAAATCGACTTACGTGTGTGACGTGTTTATTTTAATTATCTTTATTTAAAAGTGATCTAAATTTATTTTAATATTACATACATGTTGTTACACTCCCTAATTACTAACCATAATAATAATTAAACAACTTTACATCCAAGAAACAATTACAAAATAATAAGCAAAATAATTAAATAGCAAAGATAAATAAAATATAAATAAGCAATAATAAATAATAAAGGGGGTTAATTCTAAGTTTACTCGGCAAGACATCGCATCTTGTGCCTACGTATCCTTACGGGAGCGGAATCAGAGTAATCGTAGTTCCCCTCAATAGGGAGGTTAGAAACTTCTTGACTGTGGTCAAGGTCTCAAGGGGAATAAACGCATCTTAAGGACACGCTTACGTGGAGTGTAGAAACTCCAAATCTCTACGTTGAAATGTTAAGTTGTAATTAGGGTTAAATTAGGGATTCCACGGCGGGAAACCCTAAAATGAGCGCGGCGGCTCTTTGACCTAATGCTAAGGGTAAAATTGTAATTTTGCCTGCGGCGAGGTGTATGAAAATTTAGGGTTTGTAAGGTGAAAGGGTTTGAAGTTGAGGAGTATTGGCGCGGCGACCAAAAGCTAGACCTAACCTTCGGATGAGTGTAATGTGACAGAATAATAGTGATGAAAGTGTGATAGAATTTAAATCATGCATCAGCGGAAATAAAATGCGGAAAGTAAATACGATTATTGGTTCGCGAGGTTACAGAGGAGGAACAGTTACAATAATATGATACGATTTAATTTAAAATGAGCAAAAATAAAGGGCAACGTGATGAAGCTGCACAGTGAACAAACTACGTTAGTAAACGGAATTATGAAACAGAAGCATGAAGCTATGGGACATTTTTTTGCGGCTTTTTATTTTATGATATATGAGAACTTTTAAATTGAAAAATAAATCTAAACTTAATTTTCGAAATTGTTTAACTTGATTAAAAAAAAAGGAACTGATATTAGTATTAAAAATGTTATTATTTGGAAAAATGTTATCACTACCATCAAAATGTTTGGTTATTAAAACTTAACTGTATATATTTGTTTTTTAAAAGGAAGTTATATTATTAATTTAGAAAATGAGTATTATTTATTTAAGAAAACAAATTAAATAAATTAAATAAAATGAAAAAGAAAGAAAAAAAACTAGAATGCAAATAAAGGTGGCACATGGGTTGGGCCAGTAGTCAACCCGGACCCAACCCGGTTTTTGTAACAGGTTTGCGTGTCCTTTGCATTAGGGTTTCGAAACGCTCGTTTGATTAGCGGCGTTCACCCTCGTTCTCTTCGTTCTCTCGTATCCTCTCCGTCTTGTTTGCTTGTTCAGTCTCTCTTCATATCAGTTCATACTTCATCAACCTGGAAATCAGAAACATGAAAACCATGAGGAAAATACGTTATGTCTTACGCTTATGGTTCCATGGTGAGGTTTCGGAGATCATTAACAATAGCGAAGGCGATGAGGATGTTATAATCTGAGCCTCAAGGTTGTTTGCTCGTCGTTGAAGGAAACGACGCCGGTGGACTTCCTTCGGTTTGTTTGTGGTGATGAGTACGATCGATGGTTCGGCTCGTCCGATTTCCTTACAAGGACGATGACGAGGACTTCGTCTCCTCTGAGTCTCGGCCGCTTCTTCTTGTTCGCGCCGCCTAGGGTTTCTTCGCTTGCTCGTTGTTCTCTGCTTGTGACCCTTCCTCGTTTTCGCCGTTAGCCCGTTAGGGTTTCAACAGGGTGAGTTCGTTCCTTTTATATACTTTCTGATTCTCTTTGATCTGTGGGCTTGGACTTGAGTTTGATTCTCGTTATTATTGTGATGACCTGAGATTTGATTTCTTTGGATTTGATTGAGGTTTCACTTGATATTGATTGGATTTTTCTGATACGATTTGGTTTGTTACAGATTTGATTGCATTTGGGAACTGATAGATTTGGATATCCGCTTCTGATATAATTTGATCAATGAGGGATTTTCGGATCTTCTCAGATATGGACTTTTGTGATTCGCCTGTTGATATGGATTGATCTGTTCTGATAAATCTGGTTTTACTGATATAATCCAGTTTGACTTGTGATGAGTTTCGCGTTATTTGGGAAGTACATTGATTTTCTCTCTTCTGCTTTCAGGTGCAAATAAGTTCGGAGGCTGCCGGTCTTGTGCCATTGGCGATAAAGGACATAATGGTGATGACGACTTAATAGTCTGAGCCATATTGGGTTGTCGGATGTAGTTGCCTTGCGAATTACATTGAATTGTTCGAAACAGTTGCCTTATTTCGATTTTCGATGCTCGGTAGGGAGTTTGATAATGGCCACGGCCATAGTCCTCCTGGCTGCTCGAGTCTCGTGCCCGATGATGAGTTGAGCTGAGGGCCGAAGTTAAATTTCACTCTCCTTTAGATTATCAGTCCTGTAGTTCATTTGTTAATAAAATGCCTTGATTTTCTGTGGTGCTCTCTGTAGGTTGTGGTGAATTTGTAGCATGAACATGGTACGGATTGGTGAAGGCTCCGTTCTGATATGAACTGATCTTCCTGTCTCTTATTTCAGGTAGCATTGACACGCAAGCAATGCCCCATGTTAGCTCGCGTTTCCAGCTCTTAGAAACTTTACCGTAAGTGGCCTTAATTGGAGACTGAGGAGGTAGAGCTGGTTAATTGTCCTGGTGGCTATTGGTTCTTCGAAGACGGGCAACACTTCAGGTTGTTTGCGATTCTTACTGTCATAACTAGTCTGGATTAAAGAGTCGCTTCTTGTTGCTTAATTATAGTTTCTCATTTTCTGCAACTGGTTTCCTATGGCGCGAAGAACTTCTTGAATTAATTCTTCTGAAACATTGCTGCTATATTGACAGGTTTCGCCGTGTCGCCGTGATTGGTTGACGACTGATGTTGAAGAGCTGGCGGATATTGAAGAGCTTGCGGATGCTGTGGGAATGATCGCAGCCGACACCCTGCTGCTGCTGACAAATGCTTGTTGCTGACGTGCTGTTGCAGATGGCGAGGAGATTCTTGCAGTGGCTGGTAATGCCTCCGTCGTGACTGCGCTGAGAATGCTGGTATCGTTGCTGCCGAGTGTAACCAGAAACAAAAGCATCCTAATTACTCAAAACCAGCCCAAGGGAAGAAACCTGAAACCGTCTCAAACTTGCAACAATCTCATCAATAGCATCGCGACACCGAAGTCTGAGATCAAAAGCAGCTTAATCACTCCTGCTCCGTGAAGTATGCAGTTTCTTAGCAGGTTCATCAATCAATTTAGTAAGTGCATCTTCAATTCTCATATAAACTTCTTCTTTATAAATTCTCCGACTGAATTTACCATTCCCACATTCATTATTTAATGCAATATGACCTCATCTTCGTCTTCAACTAATGTTGAATAGGTTGTATCTATTTGCAGTTACGGAAGTTCCGACCTTTCCAAAGTAATGTTGGTGTTGTCAAAAACAAACTGCTGTTGTCTGCATTTCGTCTCATGTATGCTTGATGCAGGTGACGACCAAGACTCGTTGAAGAAACTATTGGCGAAAGTGCGTGACACTGCTGTTCCGAAGCATGAAGCTCCTAATTTCTTCAAGTGGACAGAATAAAGTGTTGCGAGAGAAAACCAAAGCCTAAAATGGTGGCCTTGTACAGGAAGTTTCTTTTGTTGGCGAGATGAACGGATGAACGGGATCCTTGTGTTGTTTCCTTTTTTAAAACTTGTGTATTAGCTTGGTAGCCAAAACTTGATTCCCAAATATGTAATTCAACTTTGTATTGTAATAACAATCTGAACTTGTACATTGAGTTGGATTATAATGAAATTTGAAAATCTCAAGGAGACTTGCATTTTGTATATTAAAAGAATTGACTTCTTATGCTGGGAGGAAGGAATGTTAAATGTTGTGTTGTGATGTGTGTACTTAGGCGCTTGCATGGTTGAGAGCAAAGTCTGAAGGTGGTGTATGCCCTTTTGGCTCGAATCCTTAAAACGTAGCATGAACCTTCCATATAATTAAGACCTCTCTTGAATTTAGCAGCATATCAGATGCGTCTTTAACTCGTACTCAACTCGAAGATCATAAGGATTAATTATGAACACAAGGGTGCTCATATAAACCTCTTATTGTTAATTCTCCATAATTTATTCTTATCAACACTTCTTTAATGGCTTATGGTCAATCTTAGAATCTCTTAACTTTCGATATTTCACAAGTGATGAACCAATTTGAACCTTTTGAGATGCACCAAAAGAATTTCCCGCCATAAACCAAATAACATCATTTGATCATTGCAAATGTTGGATTGAAAGCACATATGAGCGATCCTTAATTCTCGGGTCCACGCCATCTTGCACTAGAAAGTTGCGCACACTCGTTAGTCCTGATAAACACGTATACTAGAGCATAATGAAAACCTGTAAGAAAAGATGCACACGAAGGTGGGGTCTTCAGGTCAAAAATTAGGGTGCAACATATGTGAACCTTGTGAATCTTCTTAGAACACAAAGTCTTGTATTGTGAGGGCAAATTTTGGGGTGCAACAGCTGCCCCTGTTCAATTTTCTGAAACCTGAGGGGTTAGATTGGTATATTTGCCAGTCGTAACCTGGAAGGTTGAAGGGGATTGAACACAAAAGCCCAAAAATTTGCACTCACCAGTGCATGGAGTGATATTGATGGTTGGTTGAACATGATTGAGTGGGCTTAAAGATGCCACTAGGGGAAAGTTCTTCAGTAGTATAATGAGAACTGTCAGGAGTCTGGAGTAATACTGATGTAACAGCATGTCTTCATGAGGATAGAGCAATCAATAATGACAACCCTAAAGCAGTCTTGAAGTAATAATGTGATATGTCTTCAGGAGGATAGAGCAATCAATAGCTCTAAAGCAGTCTTGAAGTAATGATTTCAGGAGGATAGAGCAATGGATAGCTCTAAAGCAGTCTTGAAATAATAATGTAATTTCAGGAGGATAGAGCAATGGATAACTCTAAAGCAGTCTTGAAATAATTAGATGGCTTCAGGAGGATAGAGCAATGAATAGCTCTAAAGCAGTCTTGAAATAATAATGTGATATGTCTTCAGGAGGATAGAGCAATCAATAGCTCTAAAGCAGTCTTGAAGTAATGATTTCAGGAGGATAGAGCAATGGATAGCTCTAAAGCAGTCTTGAAATAATAATGTAATTTCAGGAGGATAGAGCAATGGATAACTCTAAAGCAGTCTTGAAATAATTAGATGGCTTCAGGAGGATAGAGCAATGAATAGCTCTAAAGCAGTCTTGAAGTAATGATTTCAAGAGGATAGAGCAATGGATAGCTCTAAAGCAGTCTTGAAATAATTAGATGGCTTCAGGAGGATAGAGCAATGAATAGCTCTAAAGCAGTCTTGAAGTAATTAGATGGCTTCAGGAGGATAGAGCAATGAATAGCTCTAAAGCAGTCTTGAAATAATAATGTGATATGTCTTCAGGAGGATAGAGCAATCAATAGCTCTAAAGCAGTCTTGAAGTAATGATTTCAGGAGGATAGAGCAATGGATAGCTCTAAAGCAGTCTTGAAATAATAATGTAATTTCAGGAGGATAGAGCAATGGATAACTCTAAAGCAGTCTTGAAATAATTAGATGGCTTCAGGAGGATAGAGCAATGAATAGCTCTAAAGCAGTCTTGAAGTAGTAATATGACCTCATGAGGATAGAGCAATGAATAGCTCTAAAGCAGTCTTGAAGTAATAGGATGATTTCAGGAGGATAGAGCAATCAGTAGCTCTAAAGCAGTCTTGAAGTCATGAGAGGCTATCAGGAGGATAAAATAACCCTGAGGTTACAATAAAGCAGTCCCAAAGTAATAAGAAGCTCATCAGGAGGATAAAGTAACCCTGAGGTTACAATAAAGCAGTCCCAAAGATCATAAGATTGTTTGTTGGATAATTAACCTGAAAACAAGGTAGCATTCTGTATAACAACATTAGTTTATGCTTTATGTATGCATGTATGACATGATGCACTTAGGTAATGTACTATAGACATATATGTTATGGTATGATGTAAATGATGTATGTATGCTATGACACTGCTGGAAGTGTCTGGATATCCTTGTATAACAACTGCTGGCCAAGGAAAATAAATCCCGATTCGTTGTTGAAGAATATATAACCCTCCGTCTGCTGGGAATAACAAGGTATAGATAACCTCCCGTTGTTGGGGATAACAAGGTATAGATAACCTCCCGTTGTTGGGGATAGTAGGGTATAGATAACCTTCGTTTTTGTTTGATAGTAGGATAAGTATAACATCCCGTCTTCGTTCATCGTGCCCTTATTGGAAAGTAATTTCCCGTATATCCGTATGAGGATAAAAGAGATGGATATAAATTCCAGGGGAGATTAGACTTTGTGAAAATGGATTATTCCTACTGATGGTTTGTAACTGTCTTGTAAAGATGAACCGGCGAAGCTTCGTTGAAATCCTTCCCTCGTTCGTCCTTAGTAAATACTATTACTGCATTTTCATGCATTTCTGGTAAACATCAATCATTTCTGGTAAACATCGATCATATTCAAAGGCATACATACATTCAAACACAACCAATTGACGTTTCGCTTATGTAAATAGGGTAAAAGTGAATCTGGATTCAAAAGATGGAATTTATTTATATCAAAAGTGACCCATGCACGGGTAAGTTTGTACAAGGAGACATAAACCCTAGTAA
Source organism: Lathyrus sativus (assembly GCA_963859935.3). Classification (NCBI taxonomy): domain Eukaryota; kingdom Viridiplantae; phylum Streptophyta; class Magnoliopsida; order Fabales; family Fabaceae; genus Lathyrus; species Lathyrus sativus. The sequence goes on along the minus strand of OZ012735.1, from coordinate 85,103,135 downwards.
GAGAATTTTGTCATGAAGTTTTACAAAAAGAATCAGCTATGTGGGAAATAATCCTATTGAGTTTCAATTCTACTATTGCCACTCAAGTATCTCATCTTCTTGCTGTTGAGACGGAAACGATTGGATTGAGCTTTATCTGTTTGAGCTTGAGTAAGTAGTACAACTGGTTGCAGTTTCATGAGTGATCCAAACGAGACATAGTCATACGCTTTAATCCCTAACTTTTGCCTGGATTGCCCTTTCAGGTTTTCAATCCACCGGGATACCCTTTTTTGCCCAAGCCGCCTTTTCAGGTTTTCGACTTGCCGGGTGTACATCTTTTTATATATATATCCCTAATTTTTGCCCAAACCCTTTTGGTTTGCCGGGATGCCCTTATTTTTGCCTAGGCCCGTCAACCTAGCGGGTCTCTTTTATGCGTAGTATTTTTTAACTATGTCTGCGTTTACAGGTTGTGGGAAGTCTTCACCATCCATTGTAGTCAGTATCATGGCACCTCCTGAGAACACTGTCTTGACTACAAATGGTCCCTCATATGTTGGAGTCCACTTGCCCCTAGGATCACCCTGTGGTAATATGATACGCTTGATTACCAAGTCACCAGCCTGATATACCTTTGGCTTAACCTTCTTGTTAAAAGCTTTGATCATCCGTTTCTGGTACATCTGGCCATGACAAACTGCTGCTAACCTTTTCTCATCAATCAAATTTATCTGGTCAAGTCGAGTCTGAATCCACTCATCTTCATCCAAGCCTGCATCCTTCATAATTCTCAAGGAGGGGATCTGAACTTCAATAGGCAGAACTGCTTCCATACCATAGACTAAGGAGAATGGGGTTGCCCCTGTTGAAGTACGTATTGTAGTACGATAACCATGCAGAGCAAATGGTAACATCTCGTGCCAATCCTTGTAAGTAACAGTCATCTTCTGTACAATCTTCTTAATGTTCTTATTAGCAGCTTCAACTGCCCCATTCATCTTTGGACGATACGGAGAAGAGTTGTGATGCTTAATCTTGAACTGCATCTTCGAAATCAACAAGGTAGTATGGGTCAACATATACTGTCTTAGTCGGCGAGCAGCCCATGCCAAAGCGCAGCAAGTTTTCTCGAGCAGTGAGTATCTTGTTTCACAGTCGGTAAACTTTTTGCTAAGGTAGTATATTGCCTGCTCTTTTCGACCAGACTCGTCATGTTGCCCCAATACACACCCCATTGAGTTGTCTAATACTGTTAAATACATAATCAAGGGTCTCCCATCAACTGGTGGCATTAAAATTGGAGGTTCTAGCAAATATCTCTTGATTTCATCAAAGGCAGTCTGGCACTCATCATTCCATTCCATCACCTGATCTTTCTTCAACAACTTGAAGATTGGCTCACAGATGGTAGTTAATTGGGAAATAAATCTTGCAATGTAGTTCAATCGTCCCAAGAAACCTCTAACCTCCTTCTCAGTACGGGGAGCTAGCATCTCTCGTATAGCTTTCACTTTTGCAGGATCCACTTCAATACCTTTTCCACTGACAATGAAACCCAGGAGCTTTCCAGATCTAACTCCAAAAGTACACTTGTTTGGATTTAATCTCAACCTGTATTTCTTCAACCTCTCAAACAACTTGTGCAGATGATCAAGATGTTGTTCTTCATTCTGAGACCTGGCTATCATATCATCCACATATACCTCTATCTCATGATGAATCATATCATGAAACAAAGCCACCATAGCACGCTGATATGTTGCCCCTGCATTCTTCAAACCAAATGGCATTACCTTATAGCAAAAGGTGCCCCACTGTGTCACAAATGTAGTCTTCTCCATATCTTCAGGTGCCATCTTGATTTGATTGTAACCAGAGAAACCATCCATAAAAGAGAATACCTTATGCTGAGCAGTGTTGTCTACCAGAATATCAATATGAGGAAGTGGAAAGTCATCTTTAGGGCTAGCCTTGTTCAGATCTCTGTAGTCTACACACATACGTACCTTACCATCTTTCTTAGGAACTGGTACCACATTTGCAACCCACTGAGGATAAGAAGTTACGGCCAAGAACCCTGCATTGAACTGTTTCATTACCTCTGCTTTGATCTTTTCTGACATTTCAGGACGCATACGACGAACCTTCTGCTTCTTTGGACGACAATCTTCTTTCACTGGCAAACGGTGAACCACAATGTCTGTATCCAACCCTGGCATATCTTCATAAGACCAAGCAAAGATCTCCACATAGTCACGTAGCATCTGAATCAACCTGCTCTTGACACTGTCCTCTGAATCAGCCCCTATCTTGACCTCTTTTCTGTTTTCTTCAGTTCCCAGATTCACAACTTCGACTGGCTCTTCATGTGGTTGTATAGCTTTCCCTTCTTGTTGTAACAACCTAGCAAGCTCTACAGGTATTTCACAATCGTCCTCGTTTCCGTCTTCAGTTTGATAGATCGGATTCTCGAAATTGTAATTGGCAATAGTAGAACTGTTATCAACTGGATCCAGAGTGGATGAGGATCTGCATTTTAGTGACGTGGGTGTGTGTAAGAACACATAGCTGATAAAGCAAAAATAAAAGAAAAAGAAAGACAAGGAACACAATATTTACGAAAACGAAACGTCCACTGATTTTATTGAATGAAGTATGCAAATGAAATGACAACCCGTAACAAGCACACCATTGTGCCCCGGGTAAGGCACATGGCTTGAAAGTTTTAATTGTTCCAGAAATTATAAATTTAAAAACATAACACAGTAATAGTATTTACTCCTGACTAAAGGAGATAGGGATAACATCTTCAGCTGTCCAATTATTGAGTCCAGCACCCACAGTAGGAAAAATCCATGCCTCCAAGTTGTAGTCTTCATCTTGATCTCCCACAGCATTGATAACCCCTTGATTGGTGATACGAACAGCACGAGCACGACGAACAGCCTTCTGGGACTCTGCAGTGAAACCCAAACCAAACTTGTCAGACTTGTATGGCATATCAGGAAGCTGACCCCAAATAGTACAACCACCTTCTTCCACCACAGCTTTTGCATCATTGAGGGAGGCCATTGCCATTGTTGGAGGGTTTCTGATGACCACAGGAACCTTCTTCACAGCAGGAGGAGTCACACAATCCTTAACAGCCCAGGGAACCACTTCAAATGACTGACATGGAGTTTCAATGTATTCACCTTCTACTTCCAGATACTTGAAAGTGTTTACATGGCTGACAAAGTATTCTTCCTCTCCAAAGACAGTAACAACTTTTCCATTCACCGGATATCTCAACTTTTGATGTAATGTGGAGGTCACAGCACCTGCCCCATGGATCCAGGGACGACCAAGCAGACATGAGTACGAAGGACGAATATCCATCACATAGAATGTAGCGGTAAACACCTGAGAGCCAACCTTGATTGGAAGATCAATTTCCCCATGCACTACTCTTCTAGAACCATCAAAAGCCTTTACCACAATATTACTGGGCTTCAATACCGTATCTTTAGGACTCAGCTTGTTCAGGACTTCCTTAGGCAACACATTCAGAGAGGAACCATTGTCTATCAGCACATGAGACAGGGTAGTGCCCCTGCATTCAATTGAAATATGCAAGGCCCTGTTATGATCCCTCTTGGCAGGGGTCAAGTCAGCATCAGAAAATCCTAACCCGTTGTCATAGGTCAGGTGAGCAACACAATTCTCAAACTGGTCCACAGAAATTGCACTGGGTACATGAGCCATCTTTAGAAACTTGATCAATGACTTGGCATGAGCCTCAGAACATAATAACAGGGAGAGCATAGAAATCTTTGAGGGAGTATGCCCCAGCTGATCAACAATATCATAATCACTCTTGCGAATGATTTTCAATACTTCTTCCATCTGCTTAGAGAGGTCCTCAGCAGCTGGCACATCAGTAGATACAGGCTCAATAACAGGACCCTTGCCCCGAGCATCAGTGGTGGAAGTAACAGCAGGGGTAACTGCACTCTTAGAAGCAACTGGAGGAGAGAAGACTCTTCCACTACGAGTGATCTTGCTAGATCCAGCAATATTATCAATGTCAACAGGCATATCAGGTAAAGGCTCCTGCTTGACACCATGGATGTAAACATCAGACCCATAGTGCCAAGGCACAGCTTTGTCAGATGTATAAGGAATAGGACCAGGAGTGGTAATGATCAGAGGAGCTACTCTGGCTTCAGCAACAACTTTCACAAGACCTTCAGCAGTAATCTTGATTGGGCCCTGATGAGTGATTTTAATGGGACCCTTTGAAGTGATTCTTAGTGGTACTTTGTCAACCATGTCAACCTCTTCACTCTTCTTACCCTGAGTCAGATGATCCACCATACTTTCTACAGATGCTGGTCTTCTTTCAAACACTATAGTATATTTATCCATGAGACGTTGAATCCCATCTCTCAAAATGAAGCAACTATCCGGCTTATAGGTACAATATAGACAATCTTCATGACAACCTGGAAAGATCCCAGCTTGTACTAACCTCTTTTTGATAACAAACAATGGTGTGCTCAACTCCATAACTGAATAGACATGCAGATCTTCATCAATATCTTCATCAATGGCGTTGACAGCCTTCTCGTGATTTGGCATTGGAGCTGTAATCACATTTGGAGTACCTGGTGGATCAAACTCAATTTCTCCAGCATCAATCATATCCTGAATTTTGTTCTTCAAGACCCAGCAGTTATTAGTATCATGTCCTGGACAGTTTGAATGATATGCACATCGTGCATTGGGATTGTACTTGGGAGAGGTAACATTGGGATTCTGAGGAGCCTCCCTCAGGGTAATAAGTTCAGCCTTCAACAAGTGTTGCAATGCCTGAGCCATTGACATGTTGATCTTCGTGAACTGTCTTCTAGCCCTCTGTTGGTTGCCTTGAGGCTGCTCTGTTGTTGCAGGAGTTGGATTTGAAATATGAACTGCACTAACAGACTGATGCCTTCTGTTACGATCAGGCTGACCATACACAGCATTAGATTCTCTCTTCCCAGTGGGAGGCTTCTTTGCAGCACTTGATGAAGAAGTGCCCACTTGGATCTTACCACTCTTGATACCATTCTCTACTCGCTCTCCTGTCATGATCAACTCAGTGAAGCCAGATGATGAGCTTCCAATGAGATGACTGTAAAACGGACCATTCAGCGTACACATGAACATATCAACCAACTCCCTATCAGTCAAAGGGGGTTGAACTCTTCCAGCTAAGTCTCTCCACTTCTGAGCATACTCCTTAAAGCTTTCTTTGGCACCCATAGACATGCTTTGAAGCTGCATGCGAGTGGGGGCTAAGTCAGCATTGTATTGATACTGCTTGTAGAAAGCTTCAGCAAGGTCATTCCAATCTCTGATGTTGACACTCTCCAACTGATAATACCACTCTAGCTGAGCTCCAGATAAACTCTCTTGAAAGAAATGGATCCACAACTTTTTATCAGCTGTGTGGGGTTGCATTCTTCTGACATAAGACCTCAGATGCAATTTGGGACAAGAGACCCCATCATAGACAACAAATGTAGGAACTTTGAACCCAATGGGTATGACCACCCCAGATATCAAGCTCAAATCCTCAAAATCCAGCCCAGATGATTTCTGTAATTCCATAGCATCCATTCTATCCACCAGCATCTTGAATTTGTCTTCGTTAGGCTCATGGTAGTAGTTAGCCTCAGAATCAGAGTCCCCCATAGTGTTGTGGAGACTGCCTCTCTCCTGCTCAGATTCTTCAGATTCATAGTCTTCAACATGTTCCTTGGTCTTGACAGGACCTTTGAACCTTCTTCCCATGTTGAGCAACCCAGCAGACCTTCTAGCCTTCTTAGTCTTCTTGGCCAGCAGTGTCTTCAATTCATCCTGCCCTTTGGATAGGTTCAAGATCAGCTCTTGGAACTGTGCATTCTGTGCCTGGAGATCCTTAACTGATTGTTCAAGAGCCATTGCTGAAATAAACAGCGAGAAGATGAGAAACCTGTGCACAATTATAAACCTGTGATGCAATGATATGGGAATGCATATGCAATGTTTTCAAGGACCGCAGGATTTAAATTTGCTTAAACAAACAAGAAAGTAACTTTTTATTAGTAATAACTTGTTTTGCCTTCTAGGCTTACAGAAAATGAAAACGAAATAAGTACAAAAGATGGGGTTTTAAGTCTCCCATGGACGTTTCCTCTTTGTGTTGAGGTATGAGTTGAGGTTTCGTTCCTCATGAAGTAGCTTTGTTAGCTCTAGGATCCTTGCTTGGCTTGCTTTGTAATGAGCCTCGAAAGTATCCCTTTGCTCTTTCAGTTGGATCCATGATCTCTGTAAGTCTTCCATATCAGTAGGCATGTCTGGGTGAAGGATGGTATAAGCTGTGTCTCCTTCAGCAACAGGTTCCATGGTAACTGGTAGGACGGCAGGATATGGCATCATGAGTGTCTGAGCACGAGATCGTACCCATCTGAGATAAGCCTCCATAGGAATAGTGTACTTAGGCTCCAGTGTCTTGCTGTCAATCCTGTTTACCTTTCCCCAAGCTCGGATGAATCTCTGACGGTAACCCTGAAGATCGTTGTCGTAATCAAACACAATGCCCTAAATCAACATGTCATGTGGACCATCGCTCCGGGCGTAACCAAACTGTCGTAAAGCTAGAGATGGGTTGTAGGTGATGCCTCCTCTTATGCCTAGAAGTGGCACATTAGGAAACTCCCCACAACGGTCAATGATGGTGACATTCTCCATAGATCTGGAGCACCAATGGATGTCTGAGTGAGAAAGTGACATGATCCTCTTGGACCATCTGAACCCTTGCTCATTCTTCATTACTGAGCGAGGAAGGTGAGAAATAAACCACCTAGAAAGTAAAGGTATGCAGCACATCAAAGTTCCTCTTGCCCTTGTAGTACGGGTGTGAAGAGAATGTAGGATGTCTCCAAGTAAGGTAGGCACTGGATTGTGACTCAGGAATATGTTGATGGCATGAACGTCTATGAACTGATCAGGATTGGGGAACAACACTAAGCCATAAATCAATAAGGCTAAGATCTCCTCAAAAGCATCGTAGCTCATAGCCTTCAAGAACATTTGAGCTTTATCCACTAATACCTTGGCAAGAATACCTTTAACTCCACTTCTCGTCTCTAGAACAATGTCAGACTTCTTCAGATGTAGAGCTGCAGCAATAACTTCTGGTTTAAGCTCCTTCTCTAAGCCTGTGAATGGCTTCTGATCAAGAACAGGTATACCCAGAAGTTTAGAGAACTCCTCCATGGTTGGAACCAACTGATAATCAGGAAATGTAAAGCAATGGTGCTTAGGGTCAAAGAACTGAAACAGCACACTCATCATGCATTCACTGAACCCTGAAGTAACTAGATCCAATAAGTGACCATGTCTCTTGTTGAACTGGGAATGATCAGGCACTAGGGAAACCAACTCCTTGAGCTTAGCAGGTATCCCTACAAAGTTGATCCTGATGGTGTTTCTACGAGCAGAAGCCATGACCTGCAACAAAGAACAAAGATAAATCCTTTGGTCCTTGAAATGGTTAGGGAAAATGATATGCTTATGATGCATGATGATGTCATGATGTCATGCTCAATCACAAATATGTGGCACACACAAACAAGTCACACCATAGCCCTAGGTTTAAAGGCTTGCATGAGGTTCAAAGGCAAGTACCCTCCCCTGAAGTTAGATGGTTCATCCTGTCCTACAAAAGTAACCAGGTTCTAAGGGATCTCAATATCATTGATCCTTCACAAGGGTGGTTGTTCAGAAGGCAACTTACTTGCCAACCAAAACCCTCCAAGTTTAAGATCTCAACGAGCGTAGTATCGAGTGTCAACCAACTTCAGTCTGCACCAAAGCCGGTTACCTCACTACTTTCTAAAGGCCAAGATGAGTTAACTAGGGTTCTAAAAGTCAGTTAGTGCATTGACAACATATGGCAGCCTCAATATTATCCTCAACTTGACTTAAGGAATATAAGCACCAACCAAGAAGTCGCACTAACTATGTCCACCAGATCAACCGTATCGATATACGTCGTACAGTTTCCTTGGTCTATTGCCATTTCCCTAAGGTACACTAGATCCGGGTTAGGACCTTTCACACATAAGAGCACCCCAACAATATAATAATAAAGCAAACAAGGCAAACAATTTAAAGTGATCTTAATTCCTAAGGGTACCCCTCTTAAATAGATCCCCAGCAGAGTCGCCAGTTCTGTAACACGGTGGGAGAACTGACTTTAAACAATGTTGCGGATAGCAAGAGTCGCCACCGACTTTTATTTTATCCATAAGGAAAGGTTATAAAAGAACAGGAAAGACCTTAGAGAATATTTTGGGTCCGGGGGGTAGGTTATGAAAAGGGAAGGTGTTAGCACCCTTTTCATCCATGGTTATCCATGGGCTCTTAGGTACTTAAGCTCACTTTTGAATTGTTTTGAAAGTGTAGTGTGTGAATAGAAAATTTTCAGAATAGTTAATAAATAATCCATGTGAGGATGTGTTAAGAACTTGTTTGAAAACTTGTTGAAAATTTGTTTAAGTGTGAAACAGTTTTGAAGTGAGCAAGCACCTAGGAGTAACCTACCCTAATGTTTAAAGGTCTTTCTTATTCTTTATTCTTTCCTTTAGTAAGACTATCCCTACTATAATGGAGTAGGTAGTCCTTACTTTGGATGTTAAGGGACATGTGAGGGACAATTGGATTTTTGAAAGCCATTGTGGGGTGTAATAAGCAAACTGGAGGGACTATCATCATTTTTCGAAAGGGACTTGATTCGTAAAGGCAACCATAAGGGACTTTGATGATTTTTCTATTTGAGGGACTTGCTTTATACACCCCACTTAACCATTATTCGTAGGCAACTTGAGGGATATCCTTAGGAAGTGAGACGGCGATTAAAATCGACTTACGTGTGTGACGTGTTTATTTTAATTATCTTTATTTAAAAGTGATCTAAATTTATTTTAATATTACATACATGTTGTTACACTCCCTAATTACTAACCATAATAATAATTAAACAACTTTACATCCAAGAAACAATTACAAAATAATAAGCAAAATAATTAAATAGCAAAGATAAATAAAATATAAATAAGCAATAATAAATAATAAAGGGGGTTAATTCTAAGTTTACTCGGCAAGACATCGCATCTTGTGCCTACGTATCCTTACGGGAGCGGAATCAGAGTAATCGTAGTTCCCCTCAATAGGGAGGTTAGAAACTTCTTGACTGTGGTCAAGGTCTCAAGGGGAATAAACGCATCTTAAGGACACACTTACGTGGAGTGTAGAAACTCCAAATCTCTACGTTGAAATGTTAAGTTGTAATTAGGGTTAAATTAGGGATTCCACGGCGGGAAACCCTAAAATGAGCGCGGCGGCTCTTTGACCTAATGCTAAGGGTAAAATTGTAATTTTGCCTGCGGCGAGGTGTATGAAAATTTAGGGTTTGTAAGGTGAAAGGGTTTGAAGTTGAGGAGTATTGGCGCGGCGACCAAAAGCTAGACCTAACCTTCGGATGAGTGTAATGTGACAGAATAATAGTGATGAAAGTGTGATAGAATTTAAATCATGCATCAGCGGAAATAAAATGCGGAAAGTAAATACGATTATTGGTTCGCGAGGTTACAGAGGAGGAACAGTTACAATAATATGATACGATTTAATTTAAAATGAGCAAAAATAAAGGGCAACGTGATGAAGCTGCACAGTGAACAAACTACGTTAGTAAACGGAATTATGAAACAGAAGCATGAAGCTATGGGACATTTTTTTGCGGCTTTTTATTTTATGATATATGAGAACTTTTAAATTAAAAAATAAATCTAAACTTAATTTTCGAAATTGTTTAACTTGATTAAAAAAAAGGAACTGATATTAGTATTAAAAATGTTATTATTTGGAAAAAAGTTATCACTACCATCAAAATGTTTGGTTATTAAAACTTAACTGTATATATTTGTTTTTTAAAAGGAAGTTATATTATTAATTTAGAAAATGAGTATTATTTATTTAAGAAAACAAATTAAATAAATTAAATAAAATGAAAAAGAAAGAAAAAAAACTAGAATGCAAATAAAGGTGGCACATGGGTTGGGCCAGTAGTCAACCCGTACCCAACCCGGTTTTTGTAACAGGTTTGCGTGTCCTTTGCATTAGGGTTTCGAAACGCTCGTTTGATTAGCGGCGTTCACCCTCGTTCTCTTCGTTCTCTCGTATCCTCTCCGTCTTGTTTGCTTGTTCAGTCTCTCTTCATATCAGTTCATACTTCATCAACCTGGAAATCAGAAACATGAAAACCATGAGGAAAATACGTTATGTCTTACGTTTATGGTTCCATGGTGAGGTTTCAGAGATCATTAACAATAGCGAAGGCGATGAGGATGTTATAATCTGAGCCTCAAGGTTGTTTGCTCGTCGTTGAAGGAAACGACGCCGGTGGACTTCCTTCGGTTTGTTTGTGGTGATGAGTACAATCGATGGTTCGGCTCGTCCGATTTCCTTACAAGGACGATGACGAGGACTTCGTCTCCTCTGAGTCTCGGCCGCTTCTTCTTGTTCGCGCCGCCTAGGGTTTCTTCGCTTGCTCGTTGTTCTCTGCTTGTGACCCTTCCTCGTTTTCGCCGTTAGCCCGTTAGGGTTTCAACAGGGTGAGTTCGTTCCTTTTATATACTTTCTGATTCTCTTTGATCTGTGGGCTTGGACTTGAGTTTGATTCTCGTTATTATTGTGATGACCTGAGATTTGATTTCTTTGGATTTGATTGAGGTTTCACTTGATATTGATTGGATTTTTCTGATACGATTTGGTTTGTTACAGATTTGATTGCATTTGGGAACTGATAGATTTGGATATCCGCTTCTGATATAATTTGATCAATGAGGGATTTTCGGATCTTCTCAGATATGGACTTTTGTGATTCGCCTGTTGATATGGATTGATCTGTTCTGATAAATCTGGTTTTACTGATATAATCCAGTTTGACTTGTGATGAGTTTCGCGTTATTTGGGAAGTACACTGATTTTCTCTCTTCTGCTTTCAGGTGCAAATAAGTTCGGAGGCTGCCGGTCTTGTGCCATTGGCGATAAAGGACATAATGGTGATGACGACTTAATAGTCTGAGCCATATTGGGTTGTCGGGTGTAGTTGCCTTGTGAATTACATTGAATTGTTCGAAACAGTTGCCTTATTTCGATTTTCGATGCTCGGTAGGGAGTTTGATAATGGCCACGGCCATAGTCCTCCTGGCTGCTCGAGTCTCGTGCCCGATGATGAGTTGAGCTGAGGGCCGAAGTTAAATTTCACTCTCCTTTAGATTATCAGTCCTGTAGTTCATTTGTTAATAAAATGCCTTGATTTTCTGTGGTGCTCTCTGTAGGTTGTGGTGAATTTGTAGCATGAACATGGTACGGATTGGTGAAGGCTCCGTTCTGATATGAACTGATCTTCCTGTCTCTTATTTCAGGTAGCATTGACACGCAAGCAATGCCCCATGTTAGCTCGCGTTTCCAGCTCTTAGAAACTTTACCGTAAGTGGCCTTAATTGGAGACTGAGGAGGTAGAGCTGGTTAACTGTCCTGGTGGCTATTGGTTCTTCGAAGACGGGCAACACTTCAGGTTGTTTGCGATTCTTACTGTCATAACTAGTCTGGATTAAAGAGTCGCTTCTTGTTGCTTAATTATAGTTTCTCATTTTCTGCAACTGGTTTCCTATGGCGCGAAGAACTTCTTGAATTAATTCTTCTGAAACATTGCTGCTATATTGACAGGTTTCGCCGTGTCGCCGTGATTGGTTGACGACTGATGTTGAAGAGCTGGCGGATATTGAAGAGCTTGCGGATGCTGTGGGAATGATCGCAGCCGACACCCTGCTGCTGCTGACAAATGCTTGTTGCTGACGTGCTGTTGCAGATGGCGAGGAGATTCTTGCAGTGGCTGGTAATGCCTCCGTCGTGACTGCGCTGAGAATGCTGGTATCGTTGCTGTCGAGTGTAACCAGAAACAAAAGCATCCTAATTACTCAAAACCAGCCCAAGGGAAGAAACCTGAAACCGTCTCAAACTTGCAACAATCTCATCAATAGCATCGCGACACCGAAGTCTGAGATCAAAAGCAGCTTAATCACTCCTGCTCCGTGAAGTATGCAGTTTCTTAGCAGGTTCATCAATCAATTTAGTAAGTGCATCTTCAATTCTCATATAAACTTCTTCTTTATAAATTCTCTGACTGAATTTACCATTCCCACATTCATTATTTAATGCAATATGACCTCATCTTCGTCTTCAACTAATGTTGAATAGGTTGTATCTATTTGCAGTTACAGAAGTTCCGACCTTTCCAAAGTAATGTTGGTGTTGTCAAAAACAAATTGCTGTTGTCTGCATTTCGTCTCATGTATGCTTGATGCAGGTGACGACCAAGACTCGTTGAAGAAACTATTGGCGAAAGTGCGTGACACTGCTGTTCCGAAGCATGAAGCTCCTAATTTCTTCAAGTGGACAGAATAAAGTGTTGCGAGAGAAAACCAAAGCCTAAAATGGTGGCCTTGTACAGGAAGTTTCTTTTGTTGGCGAGATGAACGGATGAACGGGATCCTTGTGTTGTTTCCTTTTTTAAAACTTGTGTATTAGCTTGGTAGCCAAAACTTGATTCCCAAATATGTAATTCAACTTTGTATTGTAATAACAATCTGAACTTGTACATTGAGTTGGATTATAATGAAATTTGAAAATCTCAAGGAGACTTGCGTTTTGTATATTAAAAGAATTGACTTCTTATGCTGGGAGGAAGGAATGTTAAATGTTGTGTTGTGATGTGTGTACTTAGGCGCTTGCATGGTTGAGAGCAAAGTCTGAAGGTGGTGTATGCCCTTTTGGCTCGAATCCTTAAAACGTAGCATGAACCTTCCATATAATTAAGACCTCTCTTGAATTTAGCAGCATATCAGATGCGTCTTTAACTCGTACTCAACTCGAAGATCATAAGGATTAATTATGAACACAAGGGTGCTCATATAAACCTCTTATTGTTAATTCTCCATAATTTATTCTTATCAACACTTCTTTAATGGCTTATGGTCAATCTTAGAATCTCTTAACTTTCGATATTTCACAAGTGATGAACCAATTTGAACCTTTTGAGATGCACCAAAAGAATTTCCCGCCATAAACCAAATAACATCATTTGATCATTGCAAATGTTGGATTGAAAGCACATATGAGCGATCCTTAATTCTCGGGTCCACGCCATCTTGCACTAGAAAGCTGCGCACACTCGTTAGTCCTGATAAACACGTATACTAGAGCATAATGAAAACCTGTAAGAAAAGATGCACACGGAGGTGGGGTCTTCAGGTCAAAAATTAGGGTGCAACATATGTGAACCTTGTGAATCTTCTTAGAACACAAAGTCTTGTATTGTGAGGGCAAATTTTGGGGTGCAACACACGCTACCGCTCTTCCAAATCCTAAGGAGCATTGCAAGGCGATTCTCACAAGAAGTGGTAGGGAGATTGATATGGGTGTAGGTGAGGAGGTAGTGGCGGAAGAGGTTGTAGTTGAAAAAGAAAATGAAAATGTTGAGAAAGAAGTAGAAAAAAAATATTGAGGGAGATTTAGTTGAAAAAGAGAGAGTGAAAAAGAGTGAGGAAGAAGAGAAAAATAAGAGAGAAGAAAGAGTGAAAAAGTCTAGGAAAGGAAAAGAGCAAGTGAGCACTATCCCGATTTAAAATTTTCCATATCCATATGCCCCAACAAGGAAAGATAATGCGAGACACTATGCTCGGTTCATGGACATATTCAAGCAATTGCAAATCAATATTCCATTTTCCGAAGCATTGGAACAAATGCCCAAGTATGCTAAATTCCTGAAGGACATCCTTACAAAGAAGAAGAGGTATACATATCAAGAAACTATCATGGTGGATGCTAGTTGTAGTGCAATCGTTTAACGTAGTCTCCCGAGAAAAGAAAGTGATCCGGGATGAGTCACTTTGCCCATCACAGTTGGAAACACTTATATTGGCAAAGGGTTAATCGATTTAGGCTCTAGTATAAATTTGATACCTGTCGCTACTGCGAAAATCGGCGCCGGCTGACAGAAGAGTCGCCACCGTGCGTTATTTATCCCAACAGAGGGAAAGGAAACGCTCGAAGTAAACCTCGCAAAAAACTGGGAAAGGTATGGTCGTCGCAACCAAAACCTGGGTTCGGGAGTCGGTTACGCAAGGGGAAGGTATTAGCACCCCTCACGTCCGTCGTACTCGACGGGATCCACGCTTGCTTGGGTTGTCTAAAGGATGCAAAAACAATCTATCTACGGCTGCTAAATCTAAACGGAAGGGAATCGACTCGATAGAGCGTCGCACACTATGCCTACGTATTCTCAAGAGAGAAAGTCAGAGTCAACGTAGTTCGGGACTACGGGGAAAATTGGCTCGCCAAGACTTCGCGTCTTGTGCCTACGTACTTCCACACTGCATGGAAGATCATAGCTTTACGTAGTTCAGGCTAACTACGGCTAAACAGGGTGTTCTCACACGGCAATGAGAAATCAAACTGGTTGCAAAGGTACGGGGACCTATGGGAAAAACTATGGTCTGGTCTCAAATGCACTGGGGCAAGAGAGAAAAAAAGGGTAACAATTAGTCGTCAGCGGGAAAGTCTCGATCGCACAGCAGCGAGAGAACAAAAGGTTAATTGTTAGTGTGCTCGCTAGGATATCGCATCCTATGCCTACATATTCTCGTCTGGTACGAGAAATCAGAGCAGCTGTAGTTCGGCTACTTCGGGGACCACAGCTCAAATCTTGTTTTATTAACATTCTGAAAAATGGTTACAATGATTGAATACTGAAAATAAATCTCCTAGGAAATACTATCCTATCCTATCCTGAAAAAAATCAAATGAAAAAAGTCCCCTAACAAGTGGACTTCTAAGCTATCTCTAAAAGGGTAAAATATCTCTATGAAAAAAAAATGCATCTCTAAAAATATTAAGTCTACTTTAATATTTTTTCCTCTTTTTCCTTCTTTTCTTTTCAACTATTTTTCATATATTTTTCATATTTTTCTATGTATTTTTTCATATATTTTTCTCCATGTTTTTCTTTCATATTTTTTCCTATTATTTCTTTCAATATTTCTTTTTTTTTTCTCAAATATTTTCTTTATTTCTTCACTATTTTCTCTCCTTTTTCTTTTTTCAAATTCTTCTTTTCAATATTTCTTTCTCTACTATTTTTTTCCAATATCCTTTTCTTTTGATATTTTTTTCCAATATTTTCTTTTTCTCCTTTATTTTTCACTCCTAAACAAAATAAAGAAAAGATACAAAGGGGGGGGGGGGGGGGGGGTAAAACTGCTACAGGGGGTACAATTGACAAAAAATCTCAGCCCAACCCAGAAATTTAACAGCCACACACGCAGGGGGGGGAAGATAGGAAATTGGAGGGTGTATCAGCAAAACAATGGGCCCAGCCCATAGTCCCTCCAAAAAACACAGCAATGTAGGGTGGATACCGAAAATGGGGGTGTGTGTACGGCCAAACAATGGGCCTCGGAGCCCAATCCATAGCCACGTATCCTCTTCCATTCTCAGCACAAAAAAACCTAGAGGACTTGTTTTCCCCTTCACTGTTCACCATCAAGAATGCGCCGCTACTCCTCTTCTCACACTCTCTCTCGTGCAATCTCCACTCTCTCTTCCTCCTGACTCAACCTTCGTTCAATCTCTTCAATAATTTCATCACAACCTCAAAAATATTTCCAGATCCCTTCCATCTCACCCCGATTCAACCTCGCTCTACTCTATCCCTATCTCTCGGTCTCAATCTCAGCAAAGTTGCTCATATGGAAACGATGGTGGTGCGCTTTGAAGGGATTCGTGAAGATTTCAGAAGAAATTCTTAAAGATGTTGACGTTCTGTGTTCTTGATGATATGATGAGCGAAGGTAGAGCTGGATGGGAGTTGTTCGTGGATGAAGGCGTTAACGATGTTCTGGAAAAGCGATGACGAGAAAAAGTAACGTAAATCTGGGAAAAACCTGAAGGGCTGAAGATCTTCTTGCTGTTGTTGGAGAATAATGAAGTAATCGGGAGACGATCATCATGTTGACGAATGTTCGTTGTGGTGATCATGCTGGTCGTTCACTGAGGACGCGTGTTCTTCGTGGCTCTTTAGCGAATCGTTGAAGGTCGTTGAAGAACCTGAAGAACCTTTGGATGAATGTTCTTGTTGATGAAGCCTGTCCTGGAGATTCGTGTTGTTCTTCAATATTTCTGACGATGAAGGCTTTGATTCTGGAAACGCATGAAGGTAGCGAACAACTTGCATGTAGATCTGGAGAAAGTTTGAAGAATTGTTGATGTTGATTCTGGTGACTTGACTGATGATTATGGATGAATCTTTCTGGGGATGGATTTACGTGAAAATCTGGGCGAAATTGACGGAGATGAGGATGGTGGATGATGTTGGTTGATCGGTGATGGAGGAAAATGGCCGGAGGTTGGATGTTGATCGGGAGAGATGAAGGAATGAGGAGAAGGAGAAGATTTCTGGAACCTTTTTGGTGTTTGAGGTGTTCCGGTGACCGGTACGGCGGCCGGAAATGGTTTAGGGTTGTAGTTACGGTGGTCGCCGGCCATGCATGTCGTCCGGTGAAGGTTTCCGGCGAGGCCAGGTGGGGGAGACGCGTGGCATCGAAAGTGGAGGGGGATAATGCATGCAGGACGCGTGTCCTGCGCGTGGCATGGGGAGAGAGACTCTGAGTGTGAGGTGGCGTGTGGTAATTGTGATATGTGGGGTCCTCCTCCTCATTACACGTGGCCTGCGGAAGCTTTATAGACTTGGAAATTCTGGAACTTTCTGGACTGATCTAGAAACTTGGACGGATAATGGGCCTTGCAGATTCACTAAGCCCAAACGAAAAAACTGGCACTAATCCTCCAATAAACTGCATTAAACGGTTGAAGAAAAAAACAAAAATGGGATTAACAATTACCACTAATTAAAACTGATTAAAATCTATACTAAATCTATTCCATTAAACTAATAATACCTAATTAACACTACATCTAAAGACTATTAAAAACTAATTAAATCCACAAATCTATTTAATCTCTATTAAAAATCAAATCTAATATTCTATATTAACAAAACCACTATTATTTGTTTATTAAAAAATCTATTCTATTAAAAATAAAACTCTATTAAACTATTAAAAACTCTATTAAAAGAAAATCTATATTATTTATTTATCCTATTATTAAAAATGAAGCCTATTTATTCTAATGAAACCATCTAATTTCTAGCAAATTCCAAAAAAGATTAAAACTATTAAAACGTTAAAAACCTATTAATTTTCTATATCTAAAAATATATTCAAAAATTCAATTAATATTCTAAAAGAAAAATCTATTAATATTCCATAAAATTCTATATTATCCTAAAATGATTAAAAATCTATTTAAACCCTAAAAATAGCCAATAATATCCAGAAAAATTCACAATAATTCCCAGAGGGACAAAAATAGCACCGAACGACAAATAACACTGCGAGAGCGCACCAAAATAGCCGGTAAAAATAAACGGGCACCGAAATATCCCAAAATACGATTCTACCTATCTAAACTGATTAAAAACACCTGAGACACGAGACGAGGGCTGTGATCCCGATAAAATCAAAACAAATGAAAAATGCACTGTATGCGATATGCAGATGCGAATGCGGTCATGCGTCGAAACATCGAGCCAGATACGAGACCTGGTTGGTCAAATTTTAGGGTGCAACAATACCCTTGTCTATTGTGAAGCGGTTGGGATATATGGAGTTGAAATCCACTCAAATGACATTGCAACTTGGCGACAAATCTACCACTCGCCCTCATGGTGTATCCGAAGACGTGTTGGTAAAGGTTGACAAAATTTTGTTCCCAATTGACTTTGTGGTAATTGATATGGAAGAAGATGAAGACTCTCCCTTGATTCTTGGTCGACCTTTTATGAAGACCGCGCGTATAGAAATTTATATGGATGATGGTCTAATGAAGGTTAGAGTTCTAGATGAGGAGATTTGTTTCAATCTTTTTGAAGCCATGAAGCTTTCAAAGGACAAGACCGATTATTTTAGAATTGATGCAACGGAAGTTGCGATCGAAGAAGTTAAGAAGTTGTTGCAAGTTCCCACACCATTACAACAAGTTCTTACCAATGCTCTTTCAAAAGTCAATGACGAAGAAGAAAGAGAGATTGAAAAGTGTTTGCGGGAGCATGAAGAATTAGAGGAAATTCCCCCTTTGAAAGAAAGGGTGAAAATTTTGAAAACAGAAAACAATGAGGAAGTCAAACTTGAGTTGAAGTTGTTACCATCTCATCTTAAGTATGTTTTTCTTAATGAAGAGAAAAACAAGTCGGTGATCATAAGTTCGGATCTAACCATGGAGGCAGAAAGAAAATTAATTTGTGTTTTGAAGAAAAATCAAGAGGCAATGGGTTGGACTCTTTCCGACTTGAAAGATATAAGTTCATCCTATTGTATGCACCGAATATTCATGGAGGAAGATTTCAAACCGGTAGCTCAACCACAAAGAAGATTGAATCCTACTATGAAAGAAGTGGTGAGGAAAGAAGTTGTCAAAATGTTGGATGCCGACATGATTTATCCTATTTCCGATAGTTCGTGGGTTAGTCCTGTTCAAGTGGTGCCAAAGAAAGGTAGAATGACGGTTGTCCGTAATGAGAAGAATGAGTTGATTCCAACAAAAACTGTAACGGGATTGGGGATGTGTATCGACTATCGTAGGCTCAATCAAGCTACAAGAAAAAACCACTTCCCTCTTCTTTTCATGGATCAAATGCTCGAAAGACTTTCTGGTCAAGAATATTATTGCTTTTTGGATGGATAATCAGGGTATAATCAAATCATTGTCAACCCGGAGGATCATGAAAAAACAACTTTCACTTGTCCTTTCGAAATCTTTGCTTATAGGAGGATGTCGTTTGGTTTGCGTAATGAACTGACAAATTTTCAAAGGTGTATCCAAGCTATATTCTCATATTTGATTGAAAAGACTATTGAGGTGTTTATGGATGATTTCTCAGTTTTTGGACCGTCATTTGATCTTTGTCTGAAAAATCTTGGTGTTGTCTAGGAGAGGTGCGTCGATACAAACTTGGTGCTTAATTGGGAGAAATGCAACTTCATGGTTATAGAAGGCATTGTGCTTGGGCACAAGGTTTCTTCAAAGGGACTCGAAGTTGATAGGGCTAAAGTGGAAGTTATTGAAAAATTTCCGCCACCTCTGAATGTGAAGGGAATCCAAAGTTTCCTGGGTCATGCAGGATTCTACCGAAGATTCATCAAAGACTTTGCAAAGATAGCGAAACCATTGAGCAACCTGCTCAATAAAGATAAGTCTTTTCTTTTTGATGAGTCTTGTATGACAACTTTTGATTCTTTAAAACAAAGCCTAATCACTGCACCCATAATCGTTGCACCAAACTGGAAAAATGATTTTGATCTCATGTGCGATGCGAGTGATTATGCGGTTGGTGCAGTGTTAGGCCAAAGAAAAACCAAAATTTTCCATGCGATACACTATGCGAGCAAATTTCTTAACGATGCTCAAATAAACTATGCAACAACTGAAAAAGAATTGCTTGCAATAGTGTACGCATTAGAAAAATTTAGGTCTTATTTGATTGGGTCCAAAGTTGTGGTGTACACCGATCATGTGGCGATCAAGTATCTGTTAACCAAGCCGGATCCCAAGCAACGGTTAATTCGTTGGATCCTTTTATTACAAGAATTTGATCTTGAAATTTGTGATAAAAAAGGATCCGAGAATTTGGTAGCGGATCACTTGTCCCGCCTTGTGAATGATGAAGTCACAAAACATGAGCAGCAGGTGAGGAAAGAACTCCCTGATGAAAAGTTGTATATGGTGAAGTTTAGACCTTGGTTTGCCGACATGGATAACCACAAAGCCACCAGATTAATGCAGGAAGGTCTAACTAGTCACCAGAAAAAAAATTTGTCTAACGCTAAGTACTTTGTGTGGGATGAGCCCCATTTGTTCAAACTTGGTGTCAACAACATTTTAAGGAGATGTGTATCTTAGGAGGAAGCCAAAGACATCATTTGGCATTGTCACAACTTTCAGTATGGAGGTCATTTTAAAGACACAAGAACGGCCGCAAAAGTCCTCCAATCGGGATTTTATTGGTCGTCCTTGTTCAAAGATGTGCATGCGCACACAAAAAGTTGTGACAAATGTCAGAGGATTTGTGGAATATCAAAACAAAATGAAATGCCTCTGCAAAGCATGTTAGAAGTCGAGGTTTACGATTATTGGGGCATTGATTTTGTTGGTCCATTTCCACTGTCGTTTGGAAATGAGTACATTATTGTTGCAAAGTGGGTTGAAGCCATAGCTAGCGCTAAGGCAGATGGGAAAATCGTGATAACATTTTTGAAAAAAAATATACTTTCTCGCTTTGGTACTCCGAGAGTGTTAATAAGTGACGAAGGATCCCACTTTTGTAACACTCAGTTAGCGAAAGCTTTGGAACAGTATGGTGTGCGGCACAAAGTTGCAACACCGTACCATCCGCAAGCTAACGGAGAGGCGGAAGTATCAAACCGAGAAATTTAAAATATTTTGGAAAAAACTATGTCCACCTCGAGGAAGGATTGGTCAAGCAAGCTTGATGATTCCTTATAAGTCTATCGAATAACTTTCAAGGCTCCGATTGGTCTCACCGCTTTTAAAATGGTCTATGGAAAAAATTGTCACCTCCTGGTTGAATTGGAACACAAAGCCATTTGGGAATTAAATTTGCTAAATTTTGATTAAAACTTGAGTGGCGACAAAAGAAAAAGCCAACTTCATGAGTTGGAGGAAATACGCCTTCAAGCTTATGAATCAAACAAAATCTACAAAGACCGAGTGAAGGGGTATCATGATAAGAAGATTATGACCAAGATGTTTGAGGTAGGACAAATGGTGTTACTTTTCAATTCTAGGTTGAGATTGTTTCCCGGGAAGTTAAAGTCTAAGTGGTCGGGTCCATTTCGGATTCACAACATTTTGAGTTATGGGGCAATTACTATTGAAGACATAAAGACCGAAGAGAATTGGACAGTCAACAGACAAAGATTTAAGATTTACTTAGGTGGTGATTTCGAGCAGAACACCGCCTCTGTGCCCTTTTGCGATTCGTGATCGCATCGGACTGTCGAGCTCCAACGAAGTTAAACAAAGTGCTTGTGGGAGGCACCCCAACATTATAAGTATTTACTATTTTTTGTAGTGTAATTGCTGTGCATGATGTGGTAGAACTTGTGTTGAAAAATGATTTGAATTGAAAAGAGAAAAACCAAAACCTGTCATGTTTGCTAGCTCCTTCGCAGTGCAAAGAGCTGAGCGAACATGTTCGCTAGGAAGTTTGCAGTGCGAACAGAGTGAATCAGGTATGCCACATCAGTGTTATTTTTTAAAATTTCAGTGGGCCACCCAATTGGGCCCAAGTTGTCTTTTGGTTCTCAGCAGATTTTGTGTCACTCTCCACTTCACTTGCACATTGTCAGTCTTTACTCTCACATCACATTGAACTCTTCCATTGCAAACCCTAATTCTGTCTAGTAATTTCATTCAAGCTTCCTCAACCAGGTTTGTTCTTCTCTTCCATCTGTGTTGTTGATTAGGTTGTGTAGTTTGAATAAAACATACCATATGGGTTGTGTAGGGATAGAATCAGATTGACAAAAATTGTGGTTGCATGTATGTTAGTAGTTGTCCTTAGCATGACCAAGACTGATATCTTTGACTTATTTGCATTGAAATGTGGTTATCTTGCATAAGGGTTGAAAACAGGGGTGAAATTTAAAAACCCGTATGTCGCTACTGCGAAAATCGGCGCCGGCTGAACAGAAGAGCCGCCACCGTGCGTTATTTATCCCAAAGGAGGGAAAGGAAACGCTCGAAGTAAACCTAATGCAAAGACGGGAAAGGAATGGTCATCGCAACCAAATCCTGGATTCGGGAGTCAGTTACGCAAGGGGAAGGTATTAGCACCCCTCACGTCCGTCGTACTCGACGAGATCCACGCTTGTTTACTAGTACGGATTGTTATTCTATCTATTCTACAGGTCTGGGGTTAAAAGAAAATAAAATGACTCGGCAAAGTATCGCACTTTATGCCTACGTATTCCCGTCTGGAACGAGAAATCAGAGTCAACGTAGTTCGCCTACCTACGGGAAAGGAGGGGAAGGTTGCTCGCTAGGATATCGCATCCTATGCCTACGTACTTTCATACAGCATGAAAGATCAGAGCAAACGTAGTTCGGGCCACGTACGACACAAGTCTGTCTTGATTGTTTTTATTCCTTATGAAAAAGGTTTTTCTGATTATGGGTCCGAGCGGACAAAAATGACGTTTTGATTGGTTCACATTCTTTTACGGAAGAAATGTCTTTTATTGTGTTTGAAATTGTTAGTGTATTTTTGATTGTTTTGAGGTAAGAAGAGAAACAGCAACTCTAAAACCTATGGTTAAAGGGGAATACAAATCTACCCTAATGTTGTCATGCATGGATGAGAACCTAATGTCTGTCATATTTCTCTCCTGCGCAGAGAGAAACAGAGATCCTAAGGGGATAAACGGAAAAACAACAGCATATATACAGTAAAGCAGTAAAATGCATGAATGCAGCAATACAAGCGAGGCAAGGGAGTCCCACACAACCTCGAACCTAAAAAACAATGAGCAAAGTGAAACAGCTTCACCTCAATCTCAAGGGGACAATTAACAAACAATACAGTCAAGAAACTCAAACAATACATCACCAGCTCTAAATATCACCAACAGCTCTAAACAGCAAAACCTGACAGCACAAGCTCCTGCCTCCATCAGTCTTCAAGGCAAGGGACTTCATCTTCAATCTTCAAAGCTTCTTCAAAGCAAGCTCTCCTAGATGAGTAATAGTTCACAAGAGGATTTGGGATGTTAAACAGTCAGTTAACCACCAAAGGTGGCATACAGACTGTTAACAAAATACAGACTGTTTCTCTCAAAAGTTCTATCTCCTAGATACTATCACTAAGCCTTCCAAAGGAAGGAGATGAGTATCAAAGAGAGACTTTGAATCATAGAGAAGAATGGAGGCAACAGAAGCCATCCATATTTGTGAAGAAATTTTCTATTCTAAGGCTCTCTCTAGCTCCTAGGTCCTAGGTCTTCAAACAGCTTCAAGCAAGCCAAGTATCTTTATCAAGCTTTGATCTTCAACTTTCAACTTTGTCTTCAATATGCTTCATCATCATGCTCTTCAAGGCTAACCCACACCCCAAGCAAGCCCAATAAGCCCATACAAACAAAATAAACCCCAAAAGGGCACACCAAACAAGCATACAATTGCAAAATATACTAAAAATATTAATATAGTAGGGAAAATTCTAATATTATTTCTAGGGGATCTACTAAACCTACCCTTAATACCCTATATGCCCCAAGTCCTAATTCAATCTAAAAAGCCTAAAAGAAATTGTTTTAATGCACCTAAGTTATGTATAAACCCTAATTCAACTAGTCTAATAGCATCTAATCAAAACTATCCTAAAAATCATCACAAAAATATGGAATTAATCCAGGGGGAACCTAAAACATATATATAATTATCCTAAAAAGATTAAACTAAAAATATTAAGGGATCTACCTAAACTAAATTCTACAAAATCATATATCAACATAAGAGAATTAAAAAGCAATTAAAGTAGAAAATATTCAAAAAATATTAAAATGCATGATATTCAAAATGTTTTCATTTTATATTTTTCTAGACAAAAATATGAAAAGGGAGAAAAAACTCCCATGGAAAAATATTGATTTTTCTATTTAATATGAATTTTCAAAGTATGGAAAAAATGGAGTAAAATTAAAATGAAAATATGAGCATGGGGTGCAGATAGTAACAAAATGCAATGCAAATCAAACTTGGGCCCAGACATGGGGGTGTAACGAGTAAAGCGTCTGGCCCAATGTATTCAGAAAAATCAATTGTTAAAATGAAAAGAAAATTAAAAAAAAAACCAGCGGTGCGAATAGTCATGAATTATAGTGCAAACTTGGATTGGGCTTGACATGGGGGTGGGAATATCAACAATCCACTAAGCCCAGAAACATGCTTCAAATGAAACGCGGCGTTTCATTTAATCTCTGAATCCCTCCAAAACGCGAAATTAAATGTGAGCCACAGGATCTGGTCTTTGGTCAAGGGGTCAAGTAATCATCCAACGACCATGAGGTCTTCTTCTACCTCTCACCCTAGGATTTGCAGAACTCCCATGAAACAAAGCTTCCATGCACAGAACTTCCTCTCACTCGTGTGGCCTCATTTCTTCATCAATTTTAACAAAATAAAACATAATCTTGATCCATTTTCCACGCTGAATACGACTATGGAATTGGTTTTCATTGAAACAATCTCTACCATGCAACCCGAATGTGAAACCATCCTAATATCAAAATGTCATCAATCTTCGACCTCAGCCAAACTCAACTTTCTTGGTATCAAAATGATCCTTACATTCCATGGGTTAAAATCATCTAATAATCTCGCATTAAAACTCACTATATCACACGATCTTGCTCATCCAAGAATTGGCATCCATTAATGAAACTTCTCCAATTGATCCTAAACTCATCATACATGATCACCTAATTGTCTCTAACCAATCTAAACTAATAATTTAACCTAACCATGCCTAGATAAGGGTGTAGAAATGATTTTGCAAACCTGAATTCTTGGATTGGTAGTGATGGTAGATCTTCAATTCAGGCCTTGCAACTCTTCAAGAATGCTCCTTGAATGATGAATCTTCTTCTGTTTGCAAAAGATTGGAGGGAGAGAGCTTGTATCCTTGAATTCGAATGTGATTTGCTTTCTTGCAATTTCCAATGGAACACCTTCAATTCTCCATCAATGGAGCTCCAACTCAGTATGAACACACTCAGCAAGATCTATGGAGAAGATTTGTGGAGAAAAAAAGGATTGCAATGAAGAAGAATCAAGGGATTGAATGTAACTTGCAATGGAGGAATTTGGATTTCAATCTCTCTTCTCTACACCAATTAACACCAACCTTGCATTTGAGCAAGTTGCACACATCTTATAGAGAGGTTTAGAACAGTCTAGAACCCCCTAGAACAATCCAATGAGAATTTGAAGATTTCATGCAATGGTATTTTGAATTTTCATTTCTCATCACATGGTATCTCATGCCAAAACCCTTGTAATCTTTGTAACCAACTTGAATTTATCCCCACATGATATTTTGGATTAGTTACAATGCATATCTTCCTTGTGTATTGAGTTTTTCCTTGTTTTGGTTTGGTACCCTAATATGCAAGTAATCAAATTCCAAAGCAGCCCTATGATCCAAGCCTCAAATCAAAATTGTGGCTGAACCATTGTTCTTAGAATGTCATTTGGAGTCAAAATGAACTATTACATGACATGGTTTGGACGTATAACTTGGGATTTCCATTTTTCAAATTCACTTGAATTAACTTATGCCTCATTTTTAGGCCATTTTTTTACCACTTTTTGATATGAGCCTTTCCAACATCTCATGACCTCCCTACTAGCCTTAAAACATCATTCTAAGCAAGTTCGATGTTGAAGATTTTTCCATTTGAAGCTTGGAAGTAGGAGATATGGCCTTATGCTTGAAATGACTTATAACCTCAAAATGACCAAAATGCCCTTGGCTTGTCAAGATCATAAGTAGATCTCCACAAATCAGATTGAGGCATACCATACCTTTCTAGAAAGATAAGATCATGAGGAACAACTTTCATGTTGTCCAAAAATCCATTTGAAAACTCCTTATGGGGTAAAAGTTGCTTGGAAGTCAAGTAACTTTCACAGATAAATTTCAGTGCCCTCAGATGACCTGTAACTTGCAAGAACCATAACTTGGGTTCTATAAATCTCCTTGATGCCTTCCACCACTCAAATTAAAGTTCTTGTGATACTCTACAAGTTTCATGTTGGCCAAGGATCCATCTGAGACTTGTATTTTGAATTATCTTGCTTGGAAGTCTGACCTAAATCAGGGGATTTTACACAGAAACCCTAATTTATAAACTTCTCTTCTTCTTGATTTCTGGATAGTCATGAACTTGAATAAGAACCTCTTGACATGCTCTTTGAAATAAGAATGGCATTTGATCCCTTGTTGGATGGCTTGCCCATGCTATGCTATGCAGATGAATGAATTATGTACATGATCTAATATGCAAATGCTAAAGCTATGAAACATAGAATCAGGTGAAATAAGTTGGTCAAATTTTGGGGTGCAACAGCTGCCCCTATTCAAACGATTTGGACCTGACTGGGTGAAACGCTCGGAGCCTTCAGCCAATCGAGGTACGGAACGGTTGAATACCAATAAACCCGGAAATTTGCCAACTGCAAAAATAAATTGTGAAATAAACCGCACCACTATTTGGGAAACACTATCTACAAATCCGATTTCAATGCTATCTTGTCAATACCGGAATTGATTTCACTGGGAGAAGTATTTTTGTCGAATATAAGAACGCAATTCTGTCTTCTCATGGGACACATACTATGTTCCTTACGGGGAAATCCTTCGTCTAGATACTGAAGAGTTCATCCGCCTATCTCTCACGGGAAACATGCATCGACTTAGTAACACTTCGTCCGCCTATCCAATACGGGAACACTATTCTGTTTATATCACGGGAAAATTTTATTCTGCCCATCACACAGGAAAATTACACTTCTGCCCATCACACAGGAAAATTATTCTTCTGCCCATCACACAGGAAAATTACACTTCTGCCCATCACACAGGAAAATTACACTTCTGCCCATCACACAGGAAAATTACACTTCTGCCCATCACACAGGAAAATTATTCTTCTGCCCATCACAAAGGAAAATTACACTTCTGCCCATCACACAGGAAAATTACACTTCTGCCCATCACACAGGAAAATTATTCTTCTGCCCATCACACAGGAAAATTACACTTCTGCCCATCACACAGGAAAATTATTCTTCTGCCCATCACACAGGAAAATTATTCTTCTGCCCATCACGCAGGAAAATTATTCTCGGACATAGCTTATTTGCCTATTCTTTGCATTAACTAACTCCGCTGGGGATATTCCGAAAACAACTGTCAAACACTCGTCTTGATAACAAGTGGCTACTTCTGATCTTTGATTTTATGAAAACCTGAAAAACTGCTGCAACAACAAATCTTGAAGAAAACATTCCGCTGGCCGGATACAATAACGCCTCAATTGGCAACTCCGGTGGGGAAAATGATAAACTGAACTATGTCGTCACACGTCTCCTGGCGAGACCTCGATTGTCTGGTAATATCTGAGCTTTTAGAGCTCCATACTCCTATTGAGAACCACACCTGAAAGCAAAAAGTCAACCAACCTGATCTATGTTTCAAAAATGCGTATGTTTGATAATGGCGTAATGTTCCATACAATATGGAAATGCTACGCGTTTTTTGTTTGATGGATGCAAATATGACACTATATGCCGATGCAACTGCAGGCTCGAACTGCTGGGAAACGCTCTGACAAGCTTGCTTCATCAAATCTACCGTCGAGGACAAATGCCACCATGCTAGGGAGTGAACGGGTATCACAATGTACTCCGGCAAAATAAATGCCAGGACACACAACCAACTCTGTCGGGGAGAGTTTTGACCTTCGAGTTCCACTGGGAGGAAAAAGAACACTTGCTGAAAAGAGAGAACTCCGCTGAGGATGAAACGACTCTCTTGGGGAAAATCAACTGACTTTGATGAGGGGAGAATAAATGACCCTACTGGGAAGGGAATCTCTACTGGGAAGAGTAGACTGTCTAGGTACAACTCACAAGTTGGAAATATTAGTCTTCTGAGGCTAAACCACTCTGCTCGGGATGGGGAACCCTTTCGGGGGACACCACACTGTCTGAATGCAGCCTTGGATCTTGGGATCGTCAATTCTGCTGAGGATAAACGACCCTGCTGGAGAATGTCCTTCGGATAAGCTGCGACTAGCTGGGGAATTTGATCCTTCTTCAGTAAGGGACATTGTCATCTCAGATTCAGGGAATGAAGCGCGACCTGCATGGGGATTCACTTCACGTAACGATCAAGCCTTTCCGTTACGAGCTTCTGGTTAGTACTGCAATCTTCTGATCGTCCACTTTGTATGGTCAAGAACCCTGCAACAACACAAACGAGACAAGACAAGTCTATGCAACCAAATCTATTCAGGTTAGCGTTAGTGGCATCATTTTCAGTCAATTCAAAGTTTTAGCAATTATTGGCAAGGGCCAGCAATGTTATGCACTTGCTAGTTTTATCAAACATTGGCGTTTTTCACATACAAAACAGTAAAGACCAAGCATCAAATACTGAATGACATGTTTTATTGATTGGACCCCTGAGTGGGCAGAGTTTTGTACACGGGATGTAACTCCTGAAAAGAGGAAGCTACGCACAACAAATATACAAGTATTCACAAGAAGCATAAATACAATGACAACTCAAATTTGCACACATGTCGACAACGTGATGCAGACGAACATCATGAGCTGATCCTCCTATGACTCGCCTGACTCTAGTGCTTTCTCGGTATTCACACTTCTGAAGAGATTGTATCTGATAATCGACCCCTCAGGTATATTCTCCCGCACCAACACGCACCGTAGTATCAAATTCGGACCGCATTCATTTGCTTTTCAAATCCCTAACTTTTGCGCGAGCCGCCCTATACGGGTTTTCAGTTCACCGGGATACCCTTTTTTGCCGAAGCCGCCCAGTGTAGGTTTTCAACTTCGCGGGCGTACATTTTTTCAACTTTATCCCTAATTTTTGCCCGAACCTTTCATTCTGTTTTTGGTTTGCCAGGATGCCCCATTTTTGCCTGGACTCTCTTTTTTCTGTCCAGCGGGTCAATTTCAAGCAAAGTATTTTTTAACTGCGTCCGAATTCACAGGCGACGTAAAGTCCTCACCGTCCATGGTGGACAACAACAAAGCTCCTCCTGAAAAGACTTTTCTGACAACGTATGGCCCTTGGTAGTTGGGGGTCCACTTGCCTCTGTGATCTGCCTGTGGCGGGAGAATCCTCTTTAGCACAAGGTCGCCCGTCTGAAAGCTCCGAGGGTGTATCTTTTTATCATACGCTTTCTTCATTCGGCTCTGGTACAACCGACCATATGCTAGAGAAGCTAACCTCTTCTCATCCATTAAACTCAGCTGGTTCAACCTGTCTTTCACCCATTCTGCCTCGTCCAGTTGGACATCTCGCAACACCCTCAGGGAAGGAATCTCAACTTCCAGTGGTAACACTGCTTCCATTCCATATACCAACGAGAACGGGGTTGCCCCGGTTGATGTGCGTACCGTCGTACGATAACCGTGCAAAGCAAAAGGTAGCATCTCATGCCAGTCCTTATAGGTCACCACCATCTTCTGAACAATCTTCTTTATGTTCTTATTGGCCGCTTCAACATCGCCATTCATCTTGGGTCGATAAGGAGAAGAGTTGTGATGCTCGATCTTAAAACTCTGACACAGCTCCTTCATCATTTTGTTATTTAAGTTCGAACCGTTGTCAGTAATTATCTGCTCGGGGATTCCATATCTGCAAATGATATCTCGCTTGATAAACCTGGCTACCACCTGCTTGGTCACATTTGCATAGGATGCCGCTTCCACCCATTTGGTAAAATAATCGATTGCTACCAAAATGAACTGGTGTCCGTTAGATGCCGTCGGCTCGATCTTTCCAATCATGTCGATTCCCCACATTGAGAATGGCCACGGTGACGACATCACGTTCAGAGGACTCGGAGGCACATGAATCTTATCTGCATAGATCTGGCACTTATGACACCTCTTCGCAAACTTGAAACAATCGGTTTCCATAGTTAGCCAATAATAACCTGCCCGCAGCAGCTTCCTCGTCATGGCATGCCCACCAGCATGCGTACCAAATGTACCCTCATGTATTTCCTCCATGAGCAACTTCGCCTCTTTCTCGTCTACACAACGTAGTAGCACCAAGTCGTGATTTCTCTTGTATAGGACACCGTCCGGATTCAGGTAGAAATTACCCGCCAATCTCCTGAGAGTCTTCTGATCGTGACTGGATGCCCCAGCCGGATATTCCTTTTTTTTCAGGAAATTATGGATATCAAAATACCGGGGTTTATCATCAGATGCTTCGTCAATGGAAAATACGAAGGCGGGTCTGTCAAGCCGAGAGATAACAATTCTGGGAGCCTCATTCCAGAAGTTGACCTTATACATGGAAGACAATGTGGCCAGGGCGTCAGCCATCTGATTCTCTGCTTGCGGTACATGATGCAACTCCACCTTGTCAAAGAAGGGCAACAATCTCCTTGCGTAATTCATGTATGGTATCAAATTAGGCTGACGTGTCTCCCATTCTCCTTTTATTTGATTCACCACCAGAGCTGAGTCTCCATATACATCCAGATTTTTACTTCGCAGATCAATGGCTTCTTCAAGCCCCATGATACAAGCTTCGTATTCGGCTTCATTATTGGTAACTGGAAAGGTCAATCGAGCAGTAAATGGGATGTGTGACCCATGTGGAGTAGTGATGATTGCCCCTATTCCGCTACCATAGGAGTTTACAGCTCCGTCAAAGATCAACTGCCATTTGGAACCCAATTCTGGTCCTTCGTCCGGCAACAGTTCTTCACAATCTTTCATCTTTAGGTACATGATATCCTCGTCAGGAAAATCAAACCTCATCGATTGGTAGTCCTCAATAGGCTGCTCTACCAAGTACTCAAATAATACCCTCCCCTTTATAGCCTTCTGTGAGACATACGGGATGTCGTATTCGGTCAAAACCATCTGCCAACGGGCAATTCTCCCCGATAATGCCTGCTTTTCAAATACGTATTTGATAGGATCCATCTTTGAGATGAGCATGGTTGTATGATTCAGCATGTATTGCCTCAAACGCTTGGCGGCCCAGGCTAGCGCGCAACAAGTTTTTTCGAGCATCGAGTATCGAGATTCACATTCAGTAAACTTCTTACTCAAGTAGTATATCACATGTTCTTTTCTTCCTGTCTCATCGTGTTGACCGAGAACACAACCCATACTTCCCTCAAGAACTGTCAAATACATAATCAAGGGTCTCCCTGCCACTGGAGGTATCAAAATAGGAGGCTCCTGCAAATACTGTTTTATTTTATCGAACGCCTTTTGACAATTTTCATTCCATGTTACAGACTGGTCCTTTTTCAACATCTTGAATAACGGCTCACACGTAGCTGTTAGGTGAGATATGAACCGAGTGATGTAGTTCAACCTCCCTAAAAACCCACGCACCTCTTTTTCTATTATAGGCGTCGGCATCTCTTGTATTGCTTTTATTTTTGCAGGATCAACCTCTATTCCTTTTTCGCTCACAATAAACCCCAGCAGTTTACCCGACCTCACCCCGAAGGTGCACTTGTTAGGGTTTAGTCTCAGCCTGAACTTCCTAAGCCTCTTGAATAGCTTCAGCAGATTCACCAAATGTTCTTCCTCCGTCTGGGATTTGGCAATCATATCATCGACATAAACCTCGATCTCCTTATGCATCATGTCATGAAAAAGAGTCGTCATTGCACGCTGATACGTTGCCCCAACATTCTTTAATCCGAAGGGCATCACTTTGTAGCAAAATGTTCCCCAAGGCGTAATGAAGGTAGTCTTCTCCATGTCTTCTGGCGCCATTTTAATCTGGTTGTAGCCTGAGAAGCCATCCATGAAGGAGAATACGACAAATTGAGCAGTGTTGTCAACCAGCACATCGATGTGAGGAAGCGGGAAATCATCTTTCGGGCTCGCTTTGTTCAGATCATGGTAATCTACGCACATTCTCACTTTACCGTCTTTCTTTGGCACTGGTACAATATTAGCGACCCATGAGGGATATTTTGTAACAGCTAGGAAACCAGCATCCCACTGCTTTTGGACCTCCTCCTTAATTTTCACTGCCATATCAGGCCTAGTTCTGCGAAGCTTCTGCTTAACCGACGGGCATTCTTCTTTTAGCGGCAGACGGTGCACAACCATATCTGTATCCAGCCCAGGCATGTCTTTGTATGACCAAGCGAATACATCAATGTACTCTCTGAGCATTTCAACCAATCTTCGCTTGACGTCGCTCTGTAGCGCGGCTCCTATACGGATGTTCCTTTCAACCCCTTCCAACCCCAGGTTAACAATTTCAATGACCTCCTCATGAGGCAGAATGATTCGTTCTTCTTGCTTTACCAACCAAGACAACTCTTCTAGAACGTCGCCATCTTCAACAATCTCTTCTTCGGCCTGAAATACCGGGTGCTCAAAGTCGAAATGAGTCATAGGCGGTTCAATGATGTCATCTAAAAATATTATCCTGCAAAAGGAATGGTTAAATGCTTCAAAATGTGTATAAAGCGAATAACCACGTTGCCATTTTATTGTAAAACACAAAAACAGGAAAAACAGAGATCGCAATATTTGTACATGAAAAAACGCCTTTTATTTAATGATTAAACAATGCAATGTACATAATAGTACGGCCCTAAGCAAAATCACGATGCCCCGGGTAAGACACCGGATTGTTCAATATTAAGAAAACAAAGTATTACTGTTTGGTAGTCACAGGAACAGTCTCCTGAATAGACCAATTGCATAATCCTTGTCCTGGCACGCTCGGCTGAATCCAGGCGTCCATGTCGCAATCACTATCTCCTTCTTCGGAATCTGAAACAGCGTTGATGGCCTCGTGATACACTCCACTAGCTGTGATTGTTATCGGTCCTTTGAAACGAGGTGCCCCAGTAGCAGGCGTTGATGACGATGGTTGATATCCCAGCCCAAATCTATCCATCTTTACGGGAATATCCAGAACCTTTCCCCAGCCTTTTGTCTCACCAGTCTTCACTAGAGCCTGAGCCTCCTTGTATGACGAGACTGCCGCCTCTGCCGCTTTACTCGACCCTGGAACTTTGTCTTTGATGCGCAACCCTTCAAAGGCTTGACAGGGTGTTTCATGAATCTCGCCGTCGACTTCTACGTACTTGAATGATGACAGATGGCTGACCAATATATCTTCCTCTCCACAGACTGTGACCATACTGTCCCCTACCATGTATTTCAGCTTTTGGTGCAAGGTAGATGTGACTGCCCCAGCGCCATGGATCCATGGTCGTCCGAGAAGACAGCTATATGCCGGCTGGATGTCCATAATGTAAAATTCAGTTTCGAAAATCTCCGGCCCCACCTGCAGAGGTAACGTTATAGATCCAAAGACTGACCTTCGTGTGCCATCAAATGCCCTAACCACTATGTCACTAGGCGTACAAATGATTCCCCTGATGTCCAATTTCATCATTGCTTTCTTTGGCAGCACGTTGAAGGAAGATCCGGTATCTACCAGTACGTGGGACATGACTGAGCCCCTACACTCAACTGAGACGTGCAACGCCATGTTATGCTCCCTCCCCCTCGGGGTCAAATCAAAGTCCGTAAATCCCAAGCTATGTCCGACGTTCACGTGCGCCAATACCCCTTCCAACTGATTCACGGAAACATCTTGGGGTACAAATGATGTGTCCAGAATTTTCAACAATGCATTCCTATGAGCTTCGGAACACAATAACAGTGACAATATGGATATCTTCGATGGCGTCTGTTGAAGGTGCTCAACAATCTTATAGTCACTCTTACGAATAAGGCGCATAAACTCTTCTACATCTTTCAGTGACGTTTCTTTTTCGTTCCTCTGCACAGGGACATCCTCATTCATTTTTCCTTTTCCTTTCGCCAATCGTTCAGCCTCTACCTCAGGCGATATAAAAATTCTCCCACTTCTCGTCATCCCTCCGGTCCCGACAACGTTGTCTACAACCTCAACTGGCTGTTTACTAATATCAATTTTCACCCCATCACAGTATGCTTCCAACCCATAAGTCCAGGGTACTGCCTTAGTGCTCTCATAAGGGGTTGGTTCTGCCTTGGTGATAGTGATCGACGGTCGCCTGGCTGGCGCTGTTATAGTTATTGTTTTTCGGGGGATTGTCACGGTAGCTACATCATTTTGCTCATCCGCTAATACCTCTGCAGGTTCCTCAACTGTCGTTCTGTCGAATTGCAACGTGCCTTCATCTATCAAGGTCTGAATACCCTTCTTCAATTCAGCACAACCCCCAGCTTGGGTCCAACACTCTAGGCAAAACTCATCGCAGCCTGGATACACACCTCCTTTCAATAACCTGCTCTTTATTTCACCCAACGGCGTTTTTAGGTCATCAACATTCATGATCAAGTTCAGACACTCCTCAGTCAAAATAGCATTTGTCCCATGGTTGGGTATGGGCTGTTGTACTATGTTTGGACCTGCTTGTCCAAAATTTATGGCCTTGCTATCCAACAGATCTTGCACCACATGCTTGAACGCGTGGCAAGTCTCTATGTCATGGCCAGGAGCCCCGGAGTGGAACTCACAGTGCTTGTTCGTATCAAAACCAAACGGGGGAGTGCCCGTCATTGGCGCCATAGTCCTCTTTTCCACCAAATTCAAACCCAGTAATGTTTGGAGTAACTCCGCATACGTATAAGGAGGTACATCAAATACTCTTTTCGGCCTCGCGTTAGGAAATCTCCTCTGTCCCTGATTTGGCCTCTGTTGCTGTTGTTGTTGTTGCTGCTGCTGCTGTGGTGGTATCTGCTGTAGTGGTATTAGTTGTTGATGAAATGGAATTGTGACACTTGCCACCTGTTGCGGATGATTGTACTGATTCCTCCCTTTGCCCCGGCCTCGGCCTCGGCCCCCGAATACTGCACTTGCATCACCTTGACGGCGACCACCGAAAGCTCTTTTGTTACTGCCAGCTGAAGTAGATTCCTCAGCTTGGAATCTCCCCATTTTAATATTGCTTTCAATTTTCTCACCATCAAGATTAGGTCCGAGAAACTGCCCAAGGAAGTATGAAACAGCTTATCATAAAACACATAAGTAAATGTTCCTATGAACATATCATTCATTTCTTTGTCATCCAAAGGAGGATGAACTCGTGCAGCCATGTCGCGCCACCTCTGCGCATATTCTTTGAAGCTCTCGTCTTTCTTCTGGGACAACCCCTGTAATTGGACTCGGTTGGGTGCCAAGTCACTATTGTACTTATAATGAGCCACAAACGCTTCAGCCAGCTGCTTCCAAGTTTTTATCTGAGTAGGCTCCAATCCCATGTACCATTCAAGGGAAGGACCAGACAAGCTGTCTTGAAAGAAATGCATCAGCATCCTCTCATCGTTTGAATAAGCTGACATCCTTCTATAGTATGTGTCGCTACTGCGAAAATCGGCGCCGGCTGAACAGAAGAGTCGCCACCGCGCGTTATTTATCCCACGGGAGGGAAAGGAAACGCTCAGAGTAAACCTCGCACAACACGGGAAAGGTATGGTCATCGCAACCAAAACCTGGATTCGGGAGTCGGTTACGCAAGGGGAAGGTATTAGCACCCCTCACGTCCGTCGTACTCGACGGGATCCACGCTTGTTTTCAGGTATGGATTGTTATTCTATCTAAACTATAGGTCAAGGGTTAAAAAGAAAATAAAATGAAAATAAAAATGACTCGGCAAAGTATCGCACTTTATGCCTACGTATTCCCGTGTGGAACGAGAAATCAGAGTCAACGTAGTTCGCCTACCTACGGGAAAGGAGGGGAAGGTTGCTCGCTAGGATATCGCATCCTATGCCTACGTACTTCCACACAGCATGGAAGATCAGAGCAAACGTAGTTCGGGCCACGTACGACACGAGTCTGAATGTTTTTTATCCTTCTGAAAAAGGGTTTTCTGATTAACAGTCCCAGCGGACAAAAATGACGTTTTGATGAGTTCACGTTCTTTTACGGAAGAAGTGTCTTTTATTGTGTTTGAAATCTTTATGTGTTTTTCTGTTTGTTTTGAGAAAGAAAGAGACAGAACTCTGACCTACGGTTGCGAAGGGAATCAAACTAACCTAATGTTATCATGCATGGGTTAAGACCTAGTGTCTATCATGCTCCTCTCTTGCACAGAGAGAAACAGAGATCCTACGGGATAGGCAGAAACAGAAACAATAACAGATATAGTAAAGCGGTAAAATGCATGGATGCAACAGTACAAGCGAGGCAAGGGAGTCCCACTCAACCTCGAACCTAGAAAACAATAGGTAAAAGTGAACAGGATTCACTTTCAACCCAGTAAGGTAAACAGCAAACAATACAGCCCAGAAAACCAATCAATACATCAGGAATGAAATACAGCAAAAATAAACAGCATCAGCAGCTCTGAATCAACATCTGGTTTCAAGTAATCTCCCATCAGTTACAGGCTTCAACAAGCATCAATCTCCATCTTCATGGCCTTCAGGTAAGGGCTTTGATCATCATTCTTCTATCTGCCATGGCTTTTCTTCAAGTTCAAACCTCCAGGATGAGGAATCAGTCACAAGAGTGAAGTGAATGAATGTTAAACAGTTAATTACCTACCAATGGTGGTTCATCAACTGTTAACATTAAACAGAAAGTTTCCTCTCAAAAGTTCTATCTTTCAAATATATTCACTGATCCTTCCAAAGGAAGGAGGTGGATATTTGAAAGAGACTTTGAATCATAGAGAAAGGATAGAGGCAAACAAAGCCATCTATGTTTGAGAAGCAAGCTTTCTAATCTAGAGCTCTGCCTAGTTCCTAAACCCTAATCTTCTCAGCAACTGCTGGCAAGAACCTCCTCAACTCTTGACAAATGATCTTAAATCTATGGATCTCCAATGGTCTTCATCTCCTCAAGTCTTCAGCTTCCCCAAGTCTCCAGACAAACCCAATACCCAAACAAGCAAGCAACAATCCCCAGAGGGCACACCACACCAGTCAATCAGATATACAGTAGGATAATAGCAGTAGGGGAATCCTGACTTTTTCTAAGGGATCTAATAACTACCCATAGCCCCTATAGTCCCATAACTAAACTAGTCAAACCCTAAGTCCTAAGGGAAAAGAATCAAATCTCCTAAGTCATCACCTAAAACCCTAGTTTTATCCATGTTGTTCAAACCTACACTAAGCACCTAAATTTAATTTCTAAAAATGGGAACTAAATTGAATCCACAAGTTTAATGTCTAAACTAAACAACCTAAAAAGAATGGATGAAAAATATTAAAGCATCTAATAGAACAAAAATTAACAAAATCATGCATGAAATGAAACTATTTAAAATGCTATTTATTTGGAAAATATGGGAAAAATATCAAATAAAAAATAAAATGCAATTTTTATTTTTTATAATTTTCTAGACATCCTAAAGAAAATAATGCAAAAATAATGAATTAAAAATGATTATTTAGCTATTTATTATGAATTTTAGAAGATGCATAAAAAATTAAAGAAAATAAAAGAAAATAAAATGAAATAAAATGGAGGGGGTTTGAATAGCAGGGAAATCACGTTCAAAGCAATGGGCCTATTAAAATGGGGGGTGTGGATAGCGCTCTGAGCCCAACCCCCCAATTAATGAAACGCAGCGTTTCAAATCTTTTGAAGTTTCCCTCCGCTTTCAACATTCAATCGTGGCCGTGCGATGAGGGGATTAAGTCAACACATGGGAATGATCTGAGGGCTGAGGGTCATCGTCCCCAACGAGCCCTAGGGTTTCTGCAAATTATTCCTCCATGCACAGAACTTCTAATCCTTCTTTCTCCCTAATCTCTCCATGAAACGCCAAGATGTAAACACCAAAGTTGATCTCCTTCTTACGTAGAACATCACTGTATCCATAGTTTTCAACATAACAGCCTAGATTTTCAAATTCGATAAACATCACAGCTCTGATTCGCCATTGTCACCTGTGATCAACTACCTCAATTCTCCACAAAACTCATCCTAAACCAATCTACAACTCATCCTAATCACTTTAATCACTCAATCCAAGATTATTTCACACGATTCTTGCCATTCTAAGCTTCAACAGAAATGGTGCACCATAACTAATGTCCATGAAACTCGCTCAAACTTATCCAAATCAATCATCTTCCTTATCCTAACCAGTCTACACTAACAATTCCCTAAAATTCTCATTAAACTATGCAATTCGAAGGAGATAAACCAACCTGTTATGATGCTAAAAACAGTGATGGCATACACTTGATCCAATGCTTGAAAGGTGGGGAAGTTGATCAGTAATCTTGGAGATGAATTCTGTATGCAATTAGAGAAGCTCCCAAGCTTTGAATCTTCTAATTCCAAGGTCCTTGCACTTTGAATGATGATGGTGAATATCACAATTCCTTGCTCAATTCTCCAAAGAAATGTATGGATTCTGATCTCTGTGTGATGATGATGAAGATTGAATCAAGAATATTGAAGTTTGATGAGAGATTGAGAGGATTTGAGAGACTTATGCAAAAATGGAAAATGAGTGAAAATGGAGGTTTTTGACAAAATGATGGCACCAACCCTTGCATGATTCATCTTGCATGAATATATAGGTGATATAGGAACCTCCTAGAAACTTGGAGAAGTTTCCCTTGTGCAAAATTCCCTTGAATGTTGATTATGTTTCTTATATTGCAAGCAACCATGGATAACTCTTAAATCTTGAACTAGACTCAAAATTCCACTTTAGCCAATGTTCTTAGAATGCCTTTTCCATTCAAAATGACCTATAATTTTGCATCATTTGGCCAAGATATGAAAAATACCATTTTTTAAGCCATTTTCCTTCATTAAATTCACCAATTCTGAAACCTTGTGCCATGGACATTTCCAATCTCTCATGGTCACTTTTATAGACTCAAAATGTCATTTGGAGCAAGTTTGATGTTGTAAGTTTTTCCATTTGAAGCTTCCTTGTATGAGTTTTGGGCATAGGTTAAAATGACCTGTAATTCACAAATGACCAAAATACCCTTTGCTTGCCAAGACCATAAGTTGAGCTCCACACATCATATGAGGGCATGCTATACCATTCTAGAAAGCTAAGACAATGAGGAACAATTCTTATGTCTACCATAAATTCACTTGAAATCTCCTTGAGGGGTAAAAATTGCTTGGAAGTCAAGCCACTTTCACAGACAAAATTTCAGATACCTCAGATGACCTGTAACTTGCAAGGACCATAACTTGAGTTCTATAAATCTCCTTGATGCCTTCCACCACTCAAATTAAAGGTCTTGAGATCCTCTACAAGTTCCATGTTGGCCAAGGATCCATTTGAAGCTAGAATTTTGACTTATCTTGCTTGGAAATTTGACCTAAACTAGGGGATTTTACACAGAAACCCTAATTTAGAAACTCCTCTTCTCCTTGATTTCTCTTGAATTCTTCTTGGCATATCTCCATATCCTTCTTTATATGTCAAATAATGAACCCCACATCTCTCCAATAGACTTGAATGCCCTTTAAATCAGTCAATTGACTTAGGGTTGACCTAGGGTTGACCCAGATGAAACCCTAGTTGACTGCCTTCAGCTGTAGTTCTTGTGCTCTCATCAATGATTTGTCTCCTTCTTTAAGTGACTTTCTAAGTCTCTCATAATGTCTAGATACTCCCCATGCCT
This sequence comes from Lathyrus sativus, assembly GCA_963859935.3. Classification (NCBI taxonomy): domain Eukaryota; kingdom Viridiplantae; phylum Streptophyta; class Magnoliopsida; order Fabales; family Fabaceae; genus Lathyrus; species Lathyrus sativus. The sequence goes on along the minus strand of OZ012735.1, from coordinate 85,063,457 downwards.
TCAACTCACAGCTCACAACCCTCTTGTTGCCCCTCAGATACCCTCAGCTAGGAGATGAACTCAAGGCTTGATCTGTTGAACTCTCTGCTTTCAAATTCTTTTTTGATGACTTGAATGAGATGGAATTAAGATAATAACCTCTTGATAGGCCTCCAGAGATGAGAATAATGGTTGGTCCCCTGTTGAATGACTTGCTATGCTCATGCTATGCAGATGATTAGACTATGTACATGACTCTATATGCAAATGCTAATGATAATGAAACATAAACCAAGTGAATAAGGTTGGGCAAATTTTAGGGTGCAACAGCTGCCCCTATTCAAGCGACTTGGACCCGATTGGGTGAAGAGTGAACGGCCTTCAAACATTCGAGGTACGAGACGATTGAATACTAAGAAAACCCGAAAATTTGCCAACCGCAGAAATAAACTGCACCCCTGTCTGGGTAACGACATCCACTGCTTGGATCTGACTGTTTGCAGCTGCTCACTGATCTCGTAACGACCACGCTGGGAATTGTCTTCACCGTTCTGAAAAGGATTCTGTCATAACAGATTGCTTGCTTGTCCACGTTAGGACTCTGTCTGTCATCAATATGAAGAAATCTCAACTAAAACCTGTCCACGTTAGGACTCCACTTGCTGTTAACCCAGAAAAATCTCGGCAACTCCGCTGGGGATAATTCGTCTGCATTTCCATAAACTGAATCGTCCACGTTAGGAAAGACTCTTCCACGTTAAGAGTAACACCGGTCCACGTTAGGAATCATCTCTTCTGTATCTGTCCACGTCAGGACTAAACCTTTCATCTTTCCACGTCAGGAAGCAATCTTCTTTTCACATAAGGAGAACTACATCAATCTGTCCACGTAAGGACTCCAATACCACTTGACATGTCCGCGTCAGGACTCCAATCTTTCCACGTAAGGAATTCAACTTTGGTTCTGAACCTGTCTACGTCAGGACTCAACTTTCCACGTAAGGAGTACATCATTCTCTTCCACGTAAGGAATAAGACTTCGTCTGGATCTGTCCGCGTCAGGACTAAACTCTTCCACGTTAGGAATGCACTTGTTTCCCCGTAAGGAATCCATTTCGATATGTCCGCGTAAGGACTCAATCTTTCCGCGTAAGGAATACCAACTTCTTTCCACGTAAGGAATAAATTCGTCTTTCCACGTAAGGAAACCATCTTCTTTGTTAGGATCCACCTCTCCCCGTTAGGAATAATAATTTCTTTGATTTGTCCACGTCAGGATACTGATCTCGTCTTGATTTGTCCACGTTAGGACTCAAGCGTCTTCGACCTGCTGAGGAAATAAGACCTGTCCACGTAAGGATTCACACGCTTGTCTGATCTGTCCACGTCAGGACCCATGATTTGCCAATGCAAAGAAAGATAACTGCTGAGAGGAACTGGTCCACGTTAGGGCACCAACACAAAGAGTAATCACTATTGTCAACGTCATGACCTCCCATTCCACTAATTTCGAGAACCCGAATCTGCCCACGCTTCCCTAACCCGGGGAACTAAACCTGTCCACGTTAGGACGCCCACTTCTGAAGAAATCCCGTCAATATAGGAGTAAATTGTCCACGTCAGGACTTAGTTCTCCAATGATCCCCACCCACAAACTTCTCAGCACCAACGTGACAGCGACTTTGAGGCGGACTCTACTGGGGATATCTGGAAACCAAACTACCGGATGCCTGTTCTGATGCCCGGGGCCACTTCTGAAATTCTGGTTCATGAACCCTTGATGACAACTAACTCTTCTTGGGAATGAAGAGAGACTTATCCTGGTAACTCTGTGGGGAATACTGCCGAAACTGACATTATCATTGAATATCTCATGCCGAGATCTTGAGTGTTTGGTAGTTCATTTGAGCAAGTGCTCTCCCCACCTGCTGGGATACAGGTACCGCTTCAGCAAAATAAATGCTGAAGATAATGCCAACTTCGCTGGGGATAGCCAGGTGCTACAGAATTATTCCAACAAAATAAATGCTGTAAGAGTGAAGTCGACTCAGCTGGGAAATTAGGAACTTAAACCAAACACCTTGTTGAAGTAGCATCCTGCTGGGGAATGTAACTCTGCTGGGGAATAGCAGATGTGCACAGTACGATTGGATTTCTGCTGGAGAGTGAACTGATATTACACAGTATCCTTGACAAAACAAATGACAGGACCCACCACCCACTCTACTGGGGAGAGTCTTGATCTCCGGGTTTCACTGGGAGGAAAGAACGTTTGCTGAAAGGAGAGGACTCCGCTGGGGATGGGATGATTCTGCGGGGAAAAATAACTGACTCCACTGGGGAAGAGTAAATGACCTTACGGGGAAAGGGAAACCGCCTGAATACAGCTCACCAATTCGGAAATATTAATCTTCTGGGGCTGAACCATCCTGCTTGAGATAAGGAATCCTTCTGGGGGACACCACACTGCCTGCATACAGCCTACAATCTTTGAATCGTCAATTCCGTAGAGGATGAACGACTTTGCTGGATAATCCTTTTGTACAAGCTACGACTAGCTGGAGAGTTCTATCCTTCTTCAGGAAGAAACTGCATGACCTGCGCGAGGGCTGAGTCTTTAGTTATTGCAATCTTTTGATCATCTTCCTCGTACGGTTATGAGACCTGCAACAACACAAACAAGACAAGACAAGCCTATGCGACCAAATCAATTCAGGTTAGTGACGTTATTTTCAGTTAATTCAAAGCTTTAACAACTGTTGGCAAGGGCCAGTGGTTATACACATGCTAGTTTCAGTAAACTTAGGCGCTTTATCATGCACAAAACAGTAAAGAACCAACATCAAGTACTGAATAACGTATTTTATTGATTGGGCCCCTGAATGGGCGGAGTTTTGTACACTGGGTGTAACTCCTGAAAAGAGGAAGTTACGCAAAGCAGATATATAAGTATGCACAAGAAGCTTAAATACATTGACAAATTAAACTTGTACACATGTCGGCAACGGGATGCAGATGAACACCACGAACTGATCCTCCTATGACTCGCCCGACTCTAACGCTTTCTTGGTATCCACACTTCCGACGAGATTGTATCAGATAAACGACTCTTCAAATGTATTCTCCCGCATTGATGCTTATGGCAATTATCAAATTCGGACCGCAGTCATTTGCTTTTCAAATCCCTAACTTTTGCGTGAACCGCCCTTTACGGGTTTTCAGTTCACCGGGATACCCTTTTTTGCCGAAGCCGCCCAGTGTAGGTTTTCAACTTCGCGGGTGTACATTTTTTTCAATTTTATCCCTAACTTTTGCCCGAACCTTTCATTCTGTTTTTGGTTCGCCAGGATGCCCCATTTTTGCCTGGACTCTCTTTTTCTGTCCAGCGGGTCTATTTTAAGCAAAGTATTTTTTAACTGCGTCCGAATTCACAGGCGACGTGAAGTCTTCTCCGTCCATGGTGGACAACAACAACGCTCCTCCTGAAAAGACTTTACTGACAACGTATGGCCCTTCGTAGTTGGGGGTCCACTTGCCCCTGTGATCTGCTTGCGGCGGGAGAATCCTTTTCAGCACAAGGTCGCCCGTCTGAAAGCTTCGCGGATGTATCTTCTTGTCGTACGCTTTCTTCATTCGGCTCTGGTACAAACGACCGTATGCTAGAGAAGCTAGCCTCTTCTCGTCCATTAAGCTCAGTTGGTTCAATCTATTCGTTACCCATTCTGCCTCGTCCAGCTGAACGTCTCGCAATACCCTCAGAGAAGGGATCTCAACTTCCAATGGTAATACCGCTTCCATTCCGTATACCAACGAGAATGGAGTTGCCCCGGTTGATGTGCGTACCGTCGTACGATAACCGTGCAAAGCAAAAGGTAGCATCTCATGCCAATCCTTATAGGTCACCACCATTTTCTGAACGATCTTCTTGATATTCTTATTGGCCGCCTCAACGGCGCCATTCATCTTGGGTCGGTAAGGGGAGGAGTTGTGATGTTCAATCTTGAAGTTCTGACAGAGTTCCTTCATCATTTTGTTGTTCAGGTTTGAACCGTTGTCTGTGATTATCCGCTCGGGGATCCCATACCGGCAAATGATATCTCTTTTGATAAATCTGGCCACCACTTGCTTCGTTACATTTGCGTATGACGCCGCTTCCACCCACTTGGTGAAGTAATCGATTGCTACTAGAATGAACCGGTGCCCATTAGAAGCCGTCGGATCGATCTTTCCAATCATATCGATTCCCCACATTGAAAATGGCCAAGGCGATGACATCACATTTAGAGGACTTGGAGGCACATGGATCTTATCAGCATAGATTTGGCACTTGTGGCACTTCCTCGCAAACTTGAAACAGTCAGTTTCCATAGTCAGCCAAAAATAACCTGCCCGCAACAGTTTTCTCGTCATAGCATGTCCTCCAGCATGTGTACCAAAGGTACCTTCGTGTATTTCCTCCATGAGAAGCTTTGCCTCTTTTTCGTCTACACAACGCAGCAGCACCAAATCATGGTTCCTTCTGTATAAGACGCCATCCGGATTCAAGTAGAAATTACTCGCTAATCTCCTGAGAGTCTTCTGATCTTGACTGGATGCCCCAGCCGGATACTCTTTATTCTTCAGGAAATTAAGGATATCAAAATACCATGGTTTGTCGTCAGATGCTTCATCAATAGCGAATACATAAGCTGGCCTGTCAAGCCGAGAGATAATGATTCGGGGAGCTTCGTTCCAAAAATTGACCTTGTACATGGAAGACAAAGTGGCAAGGGCGTCAGCCATTTGATTTTCTGCCCGCGGTACGTGATGCAATTCAACTTTGTCAAAGAAAGGCAACAATCTCCTTGCATAATTCATGTAATGTATCAAATTGGGCTGCCGTGTCTCCCATTCCCCTTTGATTTGATTCACCACCAGAGCTGAGTCTCCGTATACGTCTAGATGTTTGATTCGCAAATCAATGGCTTCTTCAAGCCCCATTATACAAGCTTCGTATTCGGCCTCATTGTTGGTAACGGCAAAGGTCAATCGGGCAGTAAACGGGATGTGCGACCCGTGTGGCGTGGTGATGATTGCCCCTATTCCGCTACCGTAAGCATTCACGGCTCCGTCAAATATCATCTTCCATTTGGACCCCAACTCTGGTCCCTCGTCTGGCAACGGCTCTTCACAATCTTTCATCTTTAGGTACATGATATCCTCGTCAGGAAAATCAAACCTCATCGATTGGTACTCTTCAATAGGCTGCTCCGCCAGATACTCAGACAGCACACTCCCCTTTATAGCCTTTTGCGAGACGTATTGAATATCATATTCTGTCAAGACCATCTGCCAGCGGGCAATTCTACCTGACAACGCCTGCTTTTCGAATACATATTTGATAGGATCCATCTTCGAGATGAGCATGGTGGTATGATTCAGCATATACTGCCTCAAACGCTTGGCGGCCCAGGCTAGCGCGCAACAAGTTTTCTCCAGCATTGAATACCGAGCCTCGCAGTCTGTAAACTTCTTACTCAGGTAGATTGCATGCTCTTTTCTCCCCGTCTCGTCGTGTTGACCGAGAATAAAACCCATGCTTCCCTCAAGAACCGTCAAATACATTATCAAGGGTCTCCCTGCCACTGGGGGTATCAAAATAGGAGGCTCCTGCAAATACTGCTTTATTTTATCGAACGCCTTTTGACAATTTTCGTTCCACGTTACAGCTTGATCTTTCTTCAACAGCTTGAATAACGGTTCACACGTGGCCGTTAGGTGAGATATGAACCGGGCAATGTAGTTCAACCTCCCTAAAAACCCGCGCACCTCTTTCTCTGTTTTAGGCGTCGGCATTTCTTGAATTGCTTTTATTTTAGCAGGATCGACCTCTATTCCTCTTTCGCTTACGATAAACCCCAGCAGTTTGCCCGATCTCACCCCGAAGGTGCATTTGTTAGGGTTCAGCCTCATCCTGAACTTCCTAAGCCTTTTAAACAACTTCAGCAAATTCACCAGATGCTCTTCCTCCGTCTGGGATTTGGCAATCATATCGTCAACATAAACTTCGACCTCTTTATGCATCATGTCATGAAAAAGAGTCGTCATCGCACGCTGATATGTTGCCCCAGCATTTTTCAAACCGAAGGGCATCACTTTGTAACAAAATGTTCCCCAAGGCGTTATGAAAGTAGTCTTCTCCATATCCTCTGGCGCCATTTTAATCTGGTTATAGCCTGAAAAGCCATCCATGAAGGAGAATACGGAGTATTGAGCAGTATTATCAACTAACACGTCAATATGAGGAAGTGGAAAATCGTCTTTTGGGCTTGCTTTATTCAAATCTCTATAGTCCACGCACATTCGAACCTTGCCATCCTTCTTGGGCACTGGTACGATGTTAGCAACCCACGAGGGATACTTCGTCACAGCCAAGAAACCAGCGTCCCACTGTTTCTGAACTTCCTCTTTGATCTTCATTGCCATATCTGGTCGAGTTCTGCGAAGCGTTTGCTTGACCGGCGGGCAATCTTCTTTCAATGGCAGGCGATGCACAACCATATCTGTATCGAGCCCTGGCATATCTTCATACGACCAAGCGAATACATCACTATACTCTTGGAGCATTTCAACCAGTCTCCGCTTGATATCATCCTGCAGCGCGGCTCCGATACGAATGCTTTTCTCCACCCCTTCCGACCCCAAGTTGATAATTTCGATGACCTCATCGTGAGGCAGAATGGCTCTTTCCTCTTGCTTCACTAACCACGACAGTTCTTCAGGAACGTCGCTATCTTCGACAACCTCTTCTTCGGCCTAGAATACCGGGTGATCGAAGTCGGGACGAGTCATAGGTGGTTCAAGGATGTCATCTGGAAGTGTTATCCTGCAAAAGGAACGGTTACGTGCTTCAAAATGCGTATAAAGCGAACAACCACGTTGCCATTTTATTGAAAAATATAAAACAAGAAAGACAAGGATTACAGTATTTGCACATGAAAAACGCCGTTTATTTAATGATTAACACGCAATGTTCATAACAACACAGCCCTAAGCAAATCCTGATGCCCCGGGCAAGACATCAGATTATTCAACAATTAATAAAGCAAAGCATTACTGTTTAAAAGTCACAGGAACAAGCTCCTGAATAGACCAGTTGCACAGTCCTTGTCCTGGCGTGCTTGGCTGAATCCAGGCATCCATATCACAGTCGCTGTCTCCTTCATCAGCCTCTGAAGCAGCATTGACAGTTTCGTGACATACTCCACTGGCAGAGATGGTGATTGGCCTTCTGAAATGGGGTGCCCCCCCGGAAGGAGTTGATGACGACGGTTGGTACCCCAGCCCGAACCGGTCCATCTTCACAGGAATGTCCAACACTTTGCCCCAGCCCTTGGCTTCTCCTGCTTCCACCAGAGCTTGAGCCTCTTTATACGACGAGACGGCTATCTCCGGCACTTTGCTCGGCCCGGGACCTTTGTCCTTGATGCGCAAACCTTCGAATGCCTGGCAGGGCGTTTCGTGGATCTCTCCGTCGACTTCCACATATTTAAATGAAGATAGATGGCTGACCAGGATGTCCTCTTCTCCGCATACGGTGACTACGCTGTCTCCGACCATATATTTCAACTTTTGATGTAGGGTAGACGTGACTGCCCCCGCCCCATGAATCCAAGGTCTTCCAAGCAGGCAGCTGTACGCAGGCTGTATATCCATGATATAAAACTCAGTTGCAAACACTTCCGGCCCCACTTGCAGAGGCAAAGTGATTGATCCAAAAACTGTTCTCCGCGTGCCGTCAAACGCTCTGACTACCAAATCACTGGGTGTGCACAGGATTCCTCTAACATCCAGCTTCATCATCGCCTTCTTGGGTAACACATTCAAAGATGACCCGGTGTCAACCAAGACGTGGGACATTACCGATCCTCTACACTCAACAGATACGTGTAATGCCATATTATGATCTCTCCCTTTCGGAGTCAAGTCAAAATCGGTAAAACCCAAGCTGTGGCCTGCATTCACATGTGCCAATACTCCTTCTAGCTGATTTACGGAGACGTCTTGGGGTACAAAAGAGGTGTCCAGGACTTTCAGCAAAGCATTTCTGTGAGCTTCCGAACACAACAGCAATGATAGGATAGATATCTTGGACGGTGTCTGCTGCAGATGCTCCACAATCTTATAATCACTTTTTCGAATCAAGCGCATGAACTCTTCTACATCCTTCGATGCTGCTTCTTTTTCACTTGCTTGCACCGGAACATTTTCAACCACTTTCCCTTTTCCTTTCGCTAGTCTTTCAGCCTCCACTTCAGGAGATATAAAGATCCTGCCACTCCTCGTCATGCCTCCTGAACCAACAACATTATCCACAGTCTCCGCTGGCTGCTTGTTAACATCAATTTTTATCCCGTCACAATATACTTCCAACCCATATGACCATGGGACTGCTTTCGTGTTCTCGTACGGGATGGGCCCGGCCTTAGTTATGGTGATCGGTGGTCGCTGAGCTGGTGCTGCAATAGTGATCGTCTTCCGAGGAATCGTTACCGTGGCCACGTCACTCCGATTATCCACTACTGCCCCTGCAGGCTCGTCAGTTGCCGCTCGATCAAACTGCAACATGCCCTCATCAATTAAAGCCTGAATGCCTTTCTTCAAATCCTCACACCCCCCCGCTAGGGTCCAACAGTCTAAGCAATACTCGTTACATCCTGGGTAAACACCTCCTTGTAACAGTCGGCTCTTTATCTCGCTCAGCGGCGTCTTCAAATCACCGACATTCATAATCAGATTCAAACCTTCCTCCGTCAGTACGGCGTTGGCCCCATGATTAGGCATGGGTTTCTGCACAATATTCGGACCTGCCGTTCCGAAATTGATAGTCTTATTGTCCAAAAGATCCTGCACAACGTGCTTAAAAGCGTGGCAACCTTCTATATCGTGGCCCGGAGCCCCAGAATGAAACTCGCAGTGCCTGCTTGCATCGTAGCCAAACGGGGGAGCTCCCGTTATTGGTGCCAGAGTTCTTTTCTCTACCAGATTTAATCCCAACAATGTCTGCAACAAATCCGCATAGGTCGAGGGAGGCTTCTCAAATACTCTTCTCGGTTTACTACCCTGGAATCTTCGCTGAGCTTGCTGTGCCCCCTGCTGAGGCTGCTGCTGCTGTTGCATTGGTTGCTGCTGAACCGGTTGTTGTTGCTGGAGTGGTTGTTGCTGATAGGGAATAGTAACACTCGCCACCTGCTGCGGCTGACGATATTGACCTCGTCCCCTGCCTCGGCCTCGGCCTCGGCCTCCAAATACTGCGCTGGCTTCGCCCTGACGGCGCCCACCATAAGCTTTCCTATTACTGCCAGATGCAGTCGATTCCTCGACTTGGAACTTTCCTTGCTTAATATTACGTTCAATCTTTTCCCCCATCAGAATCAGGTCTGAAAAACTGGACAGAGACGTATGAAACAGCATATCATGAAACAGACTTGTGAATGTGCCAACAAACATGTCATTCATTTCCTTATCTTCCACCGGAGGACGGACCCTGGCAGCCATATCGCGCCACCTTTGCGCGTACTCTTTAAAACTCTCCCCCTTCTTTTGCGAAAGCCCGGCCAACTGGACCCGATTGGGTGCCAGGTCGCTGTTATACTTGTAATGGGCTACAAATGCCTCTGCTAATTGCTTCCATGTCTTGATATCAGTCGGCTCCAACCCCATGTACCACTCTAGGGAAGGGCCCGACAGACTATCCTGAAAGAAATGCATTAGCATTCTTTCGTCAGTTGAGTATGCAGACATCTTTCTGTAATAAGCTCGTACATGTACTTTTGGACATGTGTCTCCTTTATACTTGTCAAACGTAGGGGCTTTGAATTTAATTGGCACCCTCAAGCCAGGTACCAAGCCCATTGTTGCCATGTCCAAACCCACAGCACTTTGGTTTAGGACTCCCTTCATCTGCTCTTCCAGCATTCTAATCTTTTGGGAATCATCCATCGGCCCTTCAAAACCTCCTCCGGAGAAGGCGTCTTCCTGCTGATCTTCTTGCCACATACCATTTCCACCCCCATACCCCTCATATCCGTTATTACGTCCAGTTCTGATCTGATTCATCCCCGGACCTCGGACTCTGTTGCCGTACCCTTGAACTCCTCCAGCAGGACCAAAAGCCATAAATCCAGTACCGTTTCCGTTTCCAAAGCCTCCGTAACCCTGATTGGCCGCGCCATAACCGTCTTTCCCAAAGCCTTGAGCATTAAATCCATACTTCCCAGTGTTATCGAATCCCTGATCATTGAATCCGAATCCAGTATTGACAAAGCCATTGCCTCCTAGATTATCTCCCAAATTGACATCACCCAGCCCAACATTATGGACAGCAGTCTCATTTCCAATTCCGACGTTACCATTTACAGCAGCGGTAGCGTTGTTGATATTAGCAGCAGGTGTATTGACTACAGGCGGAGCCACCGGCGTGGGAGTGCCGTCTCTGTGAACAGTATCGACCCGTACAAACTGATGATCTTCATTACCATGACTAGCGTTTCGGGCCAACAGAGGCTGAACCATGGCCTGCAAATTCTCCTGCCCTTTTGCTATAGCTTCCATGGTCTGCATGAACAGAGCGAGCTTCTCGCGCACATCTTGCATCTCGTTCTGCATTTGGTCCATGATTCTTCGACAGTTGGTGCGGGTAGAATAGCGGTGCGGATGTTGATCTGCAATCCTGGAAAGTACCTGTTATGGAGCAGGACATAAGACACTTATTCAAAGATTACCTGTAATGCAATATGTGTATGAATGCAATGCAATGTGTCTGTGCATTAGGGAAATTCATTTCCCCAGTTCTAGTGTGAAGGTGCCGGTGCAGTGACAGTGTTGACAATAGGAATATCGGAGCGGAATTATAGAAGGCCTCATATATTGCAGGGAAAATTAATAAGCCCGGAGTACAATATCACTGGGAGTACAGTAAGAAGGCATGACCTCAACCAACAATCCTGGTGATGGTCAGCACTATGCAAATAAAGCATACAAGTTACTATATGAAATGATTAAATCCTCCCAAAAGTCTGGTACTCTTCTATCAACTTCTTGGTCTCCGGGTGACTTGGTCGATCAAGCAGCCCCTCAACAAGTTGGTTTCTCTTCTTAAGAACACGGCGCACGTCTTCAGCAGTTTCCTCCCATGTGGCTTCCCCGAAGCAATCTTCTAGCTTTCGTTTCTGAGACACCGCTTCATCTCTGTATTTGATTGCCTTGTTCAGTGCATGCTGGACACTATACCGGGTCATCACTTCTTCCTCACACTTCTTGATGCTAGACTTCAACTTCTCTTCGAGGTCGGAAATTTGCTGCTTCAGCTTATCTTCCCTCTTCTTATTGTTGGTGAGAGTAGCATTCCAAGTCTTATTGCAAGAGGAGATTTCTCGGTGTGCTGCGTCGAGCGCCTTCTTTTTGGCTTCCAGCATGTCATGGGAGCTTCTGAACTCTTGCCCCAGACGTTCGCGCTTCTTCCTCTCCTCAGTCAACTCAGCCCCTAATCTGTTCATTAGCTCAATCTGCTGTTGGAAAGCATACACGGCCTTGTTTTTCTCGCTGCGTACCTGGGCTAACTCTTGCTCTAACCCCTCATTAATCTTCATCAAGGCTTCTTTTTCCTTCACAACTTGCTCATAGACTTCCCTAGAAACAGTAGTTGGTTCCGCTACCGGAATGGGAACAAGAATTGGTGCATCTGGAAACGGCATCCTCAACTGACTAGCCCTCTCCTGAATCCAAACTCTATAAGGTGCATAGGCCTGACAGTCATTCTTTCCTAACAAAGGCTTCCCTCTGCGGTTAATACGCGTCCAGGCATGTTGCAACTTGGCTAATAACTCCCCCTTCACGTCACTTGTGAAGTACAGAGATTCCTGTACTTCTTCCTCCTGAGGTGGATTCTTCAGCGCATACCCAAACTGACGAATGAATAGAGAAGGGTTGTAATTAATACACCCTTTTCTTCCTATCAGCGGCACATTAGGGTACCCAGAACAACTAAAGATGAGCTCAGACCCCAACAGGTCTCGATCAAACCACACAACGTCTTCGGAGTATAGCCTCATCAGGCGCTCTGACCAACTGGCTGAGGTTGCACTGTCTGCAAAGGGTCCCTTCATAGGGAGATGACTTTTGAACCACATATTCAACAGAGGAGTACAGCAGTAAACAACTTTTCCCCTTCGGTTTTCGTTCTTGTAGTGCAATGAGTGGTAGAAGTCTCCGATCAACGTTGGCACTGGGTTGCCTGCAGCAAACAGATAGAAAGCGTCCAGGTCCACAAAGTTGGGCAAGTTAGGAAACAGCACAATTCCATAAATGCATAAAGCCAAAATAGCATTGAAAACCACCCAACAACCGTTCTTGGCGTACTCTTGAGCCTTGCCAACGATAAAATCGAGAGAGAAACCGGGAACCCCGAGCCAAGAAGTCACTAACAACTCAGCAGCGTTCATATGCAAGGCTTTGGCTAAGTCCTCCAGCTTGGGCTCAGCAGCAGAGTGAATAAAGGGAACCTTGTTCTGCACGGGAAGCTCAGTAAACTCCACATACTCCTCAATGGTAGGCCCTAGAATAAAGTCAGCAAACGTAAAGCATCTCAATGCGGGGTCATAGAACTGCATCAAGGTGTACAGCCCGTTCATCTCATCAGCAGTGGGCTTGCAGACTAATCTCAGTAATCTTCCATGATTCATTCTGAAGCTTCTCCTAACCTCCTCATCGGCAAGAGATATCAGACCAAGCAAAGAAGTAATATCAGGTGAAGGCAGCTTATACGCAACTGTTTTCCTCAAACCAGCCATAATCAATACTCAGAAGTCCGGGCACTAGAACCGGGGAATATGCAAATGCACCTGCAACACAGACACACGTTAGTGAAATGCAAATGGTAATGGATATGCAGGCAATGCAATGCAAGTAACATGAAACAGGGACCAAAGCTGTAGCTGAATAGCCTGAACCCAATCAAGAAATCTCAAATAGACCCTCCAGAAGTCCTCAAACCCTGGTCTCAGATAGACCTAAAACAAAGCTCCATTACTGGTCTCTGATGGACCTCAAACCATAACTCCCACTGGTCTCTGGTAGACCTCAAATCACATCTCCAATTGGTCTCTGACAGACCTCAGAACACATCTCCAAATGGTCTCTGACAGACCTCAAATCTCATCCCCAATTGGTCTCTGACAGACCTCCTAACTTTCCATAAATACCCAGGATCTCTGATCAAGAAATAACCGGTGGTCTGAAGGTCTAGTTACCTGCATAACCCCAAACCCTCTCACAGGTGGATGTCCTAGTAACTGACAAAGGTACGACATCCTATGCGGTCGTCGGCGTCACAGACTTTCAGGGTTGATGATACGATTCCCAGAAGGAGTGGCATCATCAAATCCTGAAGAGGCCTCACTTAGCCAACTTCCAAATGATCGGTCCCCGGAGTCGACAATTCAGCTGACCAACAACCCCTTCGACCCAAAGGGTAGAAAAAGAAGCCAACCAGAAGAACCTCGTCCGAGTGTAGATTTCATGAGACACTAATGCGAGCAAAGCCGGCACGCGCCCACTACTTTCTACGCTAATTCTAGGTGCACTCAAGCCCAGGTCCGGCTTATCTCTCAATATCAGAACACCCGTTACACCCCAAATACAGCAATAATAATCAATATACAAAGCTGAAAATACAAGGTTAGAAATATACAATAACTCCATACAAAATCCTCGACGGGAAAACAAGCGCTAGGATTGACTCGCTCAAAGGGACGTTGGATCCCAAATGCATAAGAACCATCGCGGTTCTTAGCAGCCAGGGGACGTTGGGTCCCCAGCAGAGTCGCCAGCTGTCGCTACTGCGAAAATCGACGCCGGCTGAACAGAAGAGTCGCCACCGCGCGTTATTTATCCCACGGGAGGGAAAGGAAACGCTCAGAGTAAACCTCGCACAACACGGGAAAGGTATGGTCATCGCAACCAAAACCTGGATTCGGGAGTCGGTTACGCAAGGGGAAGGTATTAGCACCCCTCACGTCCGTCGTACTCGACGGGATCCACGCTTGTTTTCAGGTATGGATTGTTATTCTATCTAAACTATAGGTCAAGGGTTAAAAAGAAAATAAAATGAAAATAAAAATGACTCGGCAAAGTATCGCACTTTATGCCTACGTATTCCCGTCTGGAACGAGAAATCAGAGTCAACGTAGTTCGCCTACCTACGGGAAAGGAGGGGAAGGTTGCTCGCTAGGATATCGCATCCTATGCCTACGTACTTCCACACAGCATGGAAGATCAGAGCAAACGTAGTTCGGGCCACGTACGACACGAGTCTGAATGTTTTTTATCCTTCTGAAAAAGGGTTTTCTGATTAACAGTCCCAGCGGACAAAAATGACGTTTTGATGAGTTCACGTTCTTTTACGGAAGAAGTGTCTTTTATTGTGTTTGAAATCTTTATGTGTTTTTCTGTTTGTTTTGAGAAAGAAAGAGACAGAACTCTGACCTACGGTTGCGAAGGGAATCAAACTAACCTAATGTTATCATGCATGGGTTAAGACCTAGTGTCTATCATGCTCCTCTCTTGCACAGAGAGAAACAGAGATCCTACGGGATAGGCAGAAACAGAAACAATAACAGATATAGTAAAGCGGTAAAATGCATGGATGCAACAGTACAAGCGAGGCAAGGGAGTCCCACTCAACCTCGAACCTAGAAAACAATAGGTAAAAGTGAACAGGATTCACTTTCAACCCAGTAAGGTAAACAGCAAACAATACAGCCCAGAAAACCAATCAATACATCAGGAATGAAATACAGCAAAAATAAACAGCATCAGCAGCTCTGAATCAACATCTGGTTTCAAGTAATCTCCCATCAGTTACAGGCTTCAACAAGCATCAATCTCCATCTTCATGGCCTTCAGGTAAGGGCTTTGATCATCATTCTTCTATCTGCCATGGCTTTTCTTCAAGTTCAAACCTCCAGGATGAGGAATCAGTCACAAGAGTGAAGTGAATGAATGTTAAACAGTTAATTACCTACCAATGGTGGTTCATCAACTGTTAACATTAAACAGAAAGTTTCCTCTCAAAAGTTCTATCTTTCAAATATATTCACTGATCCTTCCAAAGGAAGGAGGTGGATATTTGAAAGAGACTTTGAATCATAGAGAAAGGATAGAGGCAAACAAATCCATCTATGTTTGAGAAGCAAGCTTTCTAATCTAGAGCTCTGCCTAGTTCCTAAACCCTAATCTTCTCAGCAACTGCTGGCAAGAACCTCCTCAACTCTTGACAAATGATCTTAAATCTCTGGATCTCCAATGGTCTTCATCTCCTCAAGTCTTCAGCTTCCCCAAGTCTCCAGACAAACCCAATACCCAAACAAGCAAGCAACAATCCCCAGAGGGCACACCACACCAGTCAATCAGATATACAGTAGGATAATAGCAGTAGGGGAATCCTGACTTTTTCTAAGGGATCTAATAACTACCCATAGCCCCTATAGTCCCATAACTAAACTAGTCAAACCCTAAGTCCTAAGGGAAAAGAATCAAATCTCCTAAGTCATCACCTAAAACCCTAGTTTTATCCATGTTGTTCAAACCTACACTAAGCACCTAAATTTAATTTCTAAAAATGGGAACTAAATTGAATCCACAAGTTTAATGTCTAAACTAAACAACCTAAAAAGAATGGATGAAAAATATTAAAGCATCTAATAGAACAAAAATTAACAAAATCATGCATGAAATGAAACTATTTAAAATGCTATTTATTTGGAAAATATGGGAAAAATATCAAATAAAAAATAAAATGCAATTTTTATTTTTTATAATTTTCTAGACATCCTAAAGAAAATAATGCAAAAAGAATGAATTAAAAATGATTATTTAGCTATTTATTATGAATTTTAGAAGATGCATAAAAAATTAAAGAAAATAAAAGAAAATAAAATGAAATAAAATGGAGGGGGTTTGAATAGCAGGGAAATCACGTTCAAAGCAATGGGCCTATTAAAATGGGGGGTGTGGATAGCGCTCTGAGCCCAACCCCCTGTCGCTACTGCGAAAATCGGCGCCGGCTGACAGAAGAGTCGCCACCGTGCGTTATTTATCCCTCAGAGCGGGAAAGGAAACGCTCGAAGTAAACCTCGCAAAAAACGGGGAAAAGGTATGGTCATCGCAACCATAGCCTGGGTTCGGGAGTCGGTTACGCAAGGGGAAGGTATTAGCACCCCTCACGTCCGTCGTACTCGACGGGATCCACGCTTGCTTGGGTTGTCTACTGGATGCAAAACAATCTATCTACGGCTGCTAAATCTAAGGAAGGGAATTGACTCGATAGAGCATCGCACTCTATGCCTACGTATTCTCGAGAGAGAAAGTCAGAGTCAACGTAGTTCGGGACTACAGGAAAAATTGGCTCGCCAAGACCTCGCGTCTTGTGCCTACGTACTTCCACTGCATGGAAGATCAGAGCTTTACGTAGTTCAGACTAACTACGGCTAAACAAACATTCTCACACAGCAGTGAGAAAAACAACTGGTTTCACAGGGTCGGGAACCTATGGTCAAAACTATGGCTGAGTCTCAAATGCACTCGGGCAAGAGAGAAAAAGGGTACTCAATTAGTCGTCAACGGGAAAGTCTCGATCGCACAGCCGCGAGAGAACAAAAGTTAGTCGTTAGTGTGCTCGCTAGGATATCGCATCCTATGCCTACATATCTTCGTCTGGTACGAAGAATCAGAGCAGCTGTAGTTCGGCTACTACGGGACCACAGCTCAAATCTCGTTTTATTCATCTCTGAAAAATGATTACAATGGGTGCATACTGAAATAAATCTCCTAGGAAACGCTATCCTATTCTATCCTGAAAAATCGAATGAAAATAGCCCCCTAACAAATGGGCCTCTAATTCTATCCCTAAAAGTCGAAAATAACTTCTATAAAAAATGTCCCTAAAAGAAAATGAACTTTAAAAATATTAAATCGGCACTTTAATATTTTTTCCTTTTTTCTCCTTTTCTTTTCAATATATTTTTTCTTTTTTTTCAAATATTTTCTTTTATTTTTCACCATATTTTTCACAATATTTTCTTCCCATATTTCTTTTTTCAAATATATTTTTTTCTATTTTTTCTATTTTTTCTCTTTATTTCTTTTCTTCTCTATTTTTCTTTCTTTCAAACATCTTTCTTCTTTTCTTTTTTCTTCTTTCTTTTTTTTCAAATACATTTTTCAAATCTTTAAAAAGAAATAAAAAAAATACAAGAAAATGGGGCTGGGGGGTGTACACTGTTATACAGGGGGAGTTTTAACAGAAAAATAAAATACAAAAAAAAAAACTGGAGGGCCCAGCCCAGTTCTTCTTCACAAAAAACGCAGGGGGAGGTGTATTGGTAATCTGGGGGTATGCCAGAAAAAAATAAAATAAAAGACAGCTAAACTGGGCCCAGCCCAAGTCTTCCCCAAAAAATGCAGAGGGGGGTGTGGCGTGTAAACTGGGTGTCGCCAGAAACACATTGGGCTTTAGGCCCAGAATTTGTTCCAAAAATGTGAGGGGCGTGAGGTGCCAAAAAAATGGTTTGGGCCAGGCCCAATCTTCTTCCTCTCCGTCTCCCTCTCTTCCTTCTCAAGTTCAGAAAAAACCTAAACTCCCCTACTTTCTCCGCCGCCGCCGTCATGGACCTTTCTCTCAGACTCCCTCCTCCGTCTCCTTTTGGATCTCTTCCTCAACATCCATTTCACCCTCAGAAACTAGTTTATTGAAGATCCTGTAAGCGAGATGAAGTGGTATGGAGATCGTAGTTGCTTAACGGAGAACGACGAAACCTGTGATCAGTGAATCCAAGCCTTGAAACATTCATCTGGAGATTCGGAAGAACGCTCTTGAAGGTTGATGCATCTGTACGAATCCCTGGAAAAACGGTGAAAAATCTTTGAGTGTTCTTGCAAAACAAGTTGAAGAAGTCTGAGAAAACGATTGAAGCTCCATGAATGTTGATGGATCGTGAAGATCTGGGGAATAAAGAAGAATGTGATGAACGTTCGATGAAGGTGGATGAACATGTGAACGTTAATCTGGAAAAATGATGACGAATGATGAAGAAAATCTTTGAAGATTTGCTGAGTTACTGATGAGTTCTGGAAGTTCGCTGAAGGTTAGATGATTATTGATGATGATCAGTGTTGAAGGTTGGCGTTCTGGAGGTTTATTTTCTTCTTCCTGAGTTTTTAGGGCGTTTCTGGTGTTTGGATTTGATGTTAGAGATGAGGAGAAAAAGATGAAGGTTCATCGTTTTTGATGAACGTCTGGAGAGGACGGTGGTTATGATGAGCTTTCCGGTAGGATTAATGGTGGTTTCTGGACGTTTTTCTGGTTTTTTCGATGGTGGATGAAGTTGACGATGAATGTTCATCGTGGCTTGATGAACTTCTGGAGTTTATTGGTGGTTGATGGTTGATGATTCTGGTGGATCGTGTTGGAGATGGAGGTTGGAGTTTGTGGTGGCCGGTGAAGTTGGATGAGAGGAGGTTGAGTGATGAAGGGAGGAAGAAGATGAAGGGCGATCGGATTCTGGAGATTGGAGTTCGCCGGTGAGGGTTAACGGTGGCCGGAGTACATGCACGGCGGTTGGTGGCGTATTCCCGGTGAATGTTCTGGTGACGCCACGTGGGGACTATGGTGGAGGGACTCTCTGCATGCCCTCCACGTGGCCTGAAAGGTGGCTGAGAGAGAGAGAGGGTTGAGGGTACGTGGTGGTGTGGCGTGTGAACTCGTGGGACCCTCTCCTCCCCCAACACGTGTCAGCTTGAGGTATTTTATACTGATGAATTATCTGGATTGCTCTGGAAGCTTCCAGAACACGCTGGAGGGAGCTGGATGAATCTGGCATATTTGGACCTTGCTGGACTCTTTTTTGGACGAATTGGACTGCACACTCTGGGCCTTTTTGGACAATTGGATGGGCCTAATACGAAAATGGATGAAGAAAAACTGTAAAAACTGAAAATCAATATTAAAAAACTAATTACCACCTAATCCTATTTAACTAAATTAATAATACCCTAACAAATCCACTAATCAGAAAATTAAATCTAAAATTGATTAAATGTCTATTAAAATCTATAACAGAAAAATAAAAACCTATTTATTTTTATAAAAGAAAACTCTTATTCATTTATTATTTTTATAAAAGAAATTCTAGAAAAAACAATTAAATTCTAAAAAACTATTAAAGCTATTTAAAACTATTTAAAAAATATACTAATATTCTAGAAAATCCTATATCATCCTAAAATGCTATTAAAATATCTAAAATGATTTAAAAACTATTATATTCTATAAAAATGCTAAAAATTGATTTAAAAAGAATTAAAAATATCAAAAATTCTATTAAATCCTAAAAAATGATTTAAAAGCTATTTAAACCCTAAAAAAAAAATCCTATAAAATCCAGAAAAAATCACCACAATTCCCAGAGGGACAAAATGAGCACCGAACGACACAAAAATAATCGGTAAAAATAAACGGGCACCGAAATATCCCAAAAATCAATTCTACTGATCAAAAACACCTGAAACACGAGACGAGAGCTGTGATCCCTGATACAATCAATACAAATGAAAAATGTAATGTATGCAATATGCAGATGCGGATGCGGTTATGCGTCGAAACATCGAGCCAAATGCGAGACCCGGTTGGTCAAATTTTGGGGTGCAACAGCTGCCCCTATTCAAGCGACTTCGACCTGAATGGGTGAAGAGCGCTCAGCCTTCAAACATTCAAGGTAGATGACGGTTGAATACAAATGGAACCCTGAAATTTGCCAACCGCAAGAATATACTGCAAAACTGCTTGAGGAATAGCTTCCAATAAACTGAAGTTTGGTTATCACGGCAACATCTGGTCAATTTTCTGATAAAATTTTCTTCTCTTTTTCAACACCTGTGTGACGCCACAAGTATTGAAATAATGCTTCATAAAGCAAACACTTTGATTCCCATCTCTCTCGTGGGATCAAGTCTGGTCGACTCACAGTTCATTGCGAACTTGAGGACAATTCTCCTGGGGGATTCTGAATGGAACTGCCTGGCACCTGTTTTGACAAAGGGGGCAGCTTCAGAAGTCTGGTATATGTCAATCTTTGTTGTTGTTGTTGTTGTTGTTGTTGTCGTTGTTTCTCTTTCCGATGCTGACGTAACACCCAAATATGAAGAATCACTCCGCTGGGGAAGACAAGAAGCTGAACCAAACAACTCTGCAGGTGAACAAATTCGAAATCCAATAGGTAACCATCTTGGTCTATGTTTCGACATGCGTATGCTTGATAATGATGCAATGCCCTATATGCTATGTAAATGCTATGCGTCTTGTTTGAAAATGCAATGCCCTATATGACATGAATATGCTATGCGTTTTGTTTGAAAATGCGAGGCTTAGACGGCATGGATATGCTATATGCTTGTATACATGCTATGACTATATGTGCAAATGCTAATGCAAGCTCTAGCTGCCAGAGAACACCAGGTCTGAAAACCACTTGGCAAAATAAATGCCGAAGATAACGTCAACTCTACTAGGGATGACCTGAAGTCACATAACCATCTCAGCAAAATAAATGCTGGAAACGAGAAATCAAATCCACTGAGGATAACTGCCCTGCTGGAGAAATGAAAAGGCAACCCTGCTCGACGACTTCACTGGGGAAAGACAGACAACTCTGCTCGGGAATGCTCTTTTCAAACCATTGGCAACTGATTGCGCTCTGCGGGGATTGACCCAAACTGAGGTTGATTACGCGCAGCACACTGCTGGAAATGCTCCCACTATCAAGGATATCAAACTTTATCTGCTGAAGATGCTCCTGATCCTACTCTGATACGGGGTAAAAGACAATCTCGACTCTTCTGGGGATAATAAGCAACTTTCATCTGCTGAAGAGTAACAATTCTGATTTGACAATATCTGCAAGGAATTCAAACATTTCTTGAAGCACTGGCATCCGTCGAGCTTCGTATCGGGGAACATGACAACATGCGGGTCATTGGGAAATATTGTGTCAGATACCTTTAGGTTTTTTTTTTTGGTTTAGAATAAGCATGGACTATGTACACAGTGAAAGATGTGGAAAATACTAGACGAGAACTAGCATTCAAAGGTAGACTATCAGGCGAGAACTAATAGGAAAATAGGTTAGGACAATTGATTTTTGTGTTTTTGATCATCAGACGGGCTGACTGGAATAACAGACTGAGATATGGACAACCAGGCGAGAACTGGCTGAAAGCTAACGTACACCAGGCGAGAACTGGTATAACACTTGAAGAAACGGTGACCAAGCGAGAATTGGTTACCAATAAACTGCATCAGGACGGGAACTGCTGCTTACAATAAACTGCACCAGGACGGGAACTGATGCTTACAATAAACTGCACCAGGACGGGAACTGATGCTTACAGAAGGTGGGCCAGACGAGAACTGGTTACCGATTTGCCAAGAGAACTGGACTTTTGGAAGCGACTGGTTACTGACACGCAACAGGTTAAACTGCAGGATAATGATCCAATGACAACAAGACCTTCTTATTTGAAAGGTTTTCGATAAGGGTATTGACATGATTCCCCGATACTCAACTCTGGCTGGGAATAAACAAGCTGGTTTGAATGACTTGCCCCTGGTACACTCAGCTGGGGATAACAGGACTGGCTTGCAAAACTTGCCCCAGTACAATGCACCTTGCCTCAATCTAACTCTTGGGAGTACTTGCTCTGAACAGCTTGATACGAGAAGACTTCGAGAATACTTGCTCCGACATCTGCACGACAAAAGAATTCAATCTCCAATTAGACACCTAACAACCCAGTTGATTTCAACATTCTCTGCAATGACTTGCCCCCGAATGAGCGTTCTAGCGACTCAACCCGATCTGATTATCCATTGGAAGCATCTGCTTTCAAATCTCAGCGCTCTGCATAATTGCCCCTGACTGGCTCTTGAGAAGACTCCTTCTGATCAACTGCTTTTCAAACAAACTGCCCCTGCTCAACTGAAGCTTCGGGACTTGTCCTCAGACTGACTGATACTGAACTTACTGGAAGATAATGCCCCTGATTCACAAGGCTTCACAACATACACCATTCTGGTTCAGACTGCTGAATTACTCAGTCCTGCTTGATTAATCCTGTTGGAATTTCTTTCATGCCAACTACTAACCTGCAATTAAAATTGTCTGTCTACGAATGGTAATCTTAATGTAGTGCTCATGCAGATTTTGAAAAAAATTTGAGCTGTCACTCATTTACATGCATATGATTGAGAGTGACGAATGAACCAAAGTTCAAACGCAGTGCTTACGTGGTCAGTGAAAATACAACAAGATGTGACTAGCAAGTCAAGAAGGAGTCAGGTTACTCAACCTTATCGTAATACGCTTCAAACTAACCCTACCTCAATTAGGTCTTTTGAGGGTTGTATCGTGGTCGGGTTCACGGTTCGTGAAACAAAGGATATTTGGCTCAAATTTTGATTTGTACCCACCCCTTCTACGTGATGATCTCCGATCCTAAGGTTCAGTTAACCTGGCACAAGCGCTCGCCTCTTCGAGAAGTATGTTGAATGGTAAGAACCACAGTTAAGGAATTCACAAGCTTTTCTCCTAGAGTGATAATTACTCCTTCTTCGCTTTGGTGTCTGTGTACACGACTTTGTGATTTGCCGGGGAAAATTTCTTTTTTAATCCCTTCTTTTCCATTCTTTTGATTCCCTAATTTTTGCCTGGACTGACTCTTTTTGAGTTCTTTTTGATTTTTCGATTTCTTTTGAAGTCCAGCGGGATGCCCTGATTTTTGCCTAAGTATTTAGCTTTCCAGCTTTTCTTTCTTTCTACTTAGCGGGCTTTCTTTCTTTCTTTCTTTTGGAACAAAGTCGTGTGACACTGATTGTCTTGATTGCTCCGAAAGAATTGTAACTGTCCCACTCCTGATTGGTGAGGTATGATTTCTTGAAAGGTGTAAACTGATTGGTCCTTGAAAGACAACACTCCTCTGCAAGACTTGAATGCTTGGTCAAGCTAACTGTCAACTACCCTGCCCCGGGTTAAGATGTGAGGGTTTATAAGTCCGAAAAAACTTCTACTTCCTGGCTCGAAGTGGTTAACAAGGGACTAACTCCTTATATCTCCAGTGTTTGGGGAATTTGAAACAATGCCTTGTACGTCATCGGTACGGTCTTATCTGAAAGCATACAATCATTGGTCATGAGTTTCAGTTCCATCATCCTCCCTCCTAACTTTGCTAGTCACAGCGAAAAAATGGAGTGAATAAAATGCAAGTGTCAGTGCAATGCAATAAATGAGCGACAGCGACATGACTAATTCAGAAAAATGCATAATCACTTTATTATTATCACCATTCGAAACATAAAATGTTTAAAAGCAGGTAGTAACTAACAGAAAAGAAACTACAGATGCAAATGATATAAAGGCTTGAGAACTGCCACTGCTGAGGCGCCTGCCTGTCTGAACCACTGGCTTATGCTGGGGAATACCCTTCTGAGTCTACGAGCTTAGACAGCTGAGCGGTTAGGGATGAACAAACAGAAATCCTTCTCGAAAGGAAATGCGATCCTGATCAATCAACTGCTGTACCTTCGCCTGAAATGCTTTACAATCTTCGGTTGAATGCCCCGGAGAGCCGCCATGATAACCGCACTGCACGTGGGGATTATACCCAGGAGGGTAAGGTTCTGGAACTGGCTTAAGAGCTTTCGGCTCCACCAAAGACTTCTGGATCAAAGACGGTAGCAACTGGCTATACGGCATCGGCACTGGGTGAAAAGGAGCATTCCTTCGTTCCAAATTGTTGCGAGGTCTGTTCTGATTCTGACGCTGATTCTGATAACCTCGGCCACGAGTTCGCTGATTTGCAATGGAAGCGACATAAGGTTCCTGATATGGTGCCCCAGGTACGGCTGTCTGTTCAGTATAACAAGCCACGGGAGGTACTGATCTCTGATAAGATGATGAACCAACAAAATTCACTGATTCGCTTCGAGGATATTCAATCTTTGGCATGACTGAGTTGATCACAACTTCTTCTTCACTCTGATAGTCACAAGGGTATTCAGTTTCACCAGCTTGATCATATGGAGTAATCTGAATTTTCCCCATTCTTATGGAGTACTCAAGGCGTTCTCCTAATGCTACCACGTCAGAGAAACTTGCCGGAACTCCGAGCAATCTTTTGAAGTACGGATATTGTAGGGAATCCACAAACATGCTTGCCAGCTCTTGGTCTAACAGCGGTGGACGCACTCTAGCAGCAAATTCTCTCCATCTCTGAGCATACCTCCTGATAGGTTCATTGATCTCTTGAGACAACTCTTGCAAATGCATGCGATAAGGAGCAATGTCTAGGTTGTAATCGTACTGCCTCAGAAAAGCTTTGGCTAAATCCATCCATGACTGAATCTGATTCCTCTCTAACTGCATATACCACCTCAAAGATGCCCCAGTCAGACTATCTTGAAAGCAATGGATTATCAACTTATCATCTCGCGCAAACGCAGTCATTCTTCGACAGAACATCATCAAATGCAGCTTTGGACAGCTATCTCCCGTGTATTTCTCGAATTTCGGCACTTTGAACCTGTAAGGCAACACCAGGTCAGGAACCAAACACATGCCTACAGCATCCAGGTTGACAGCATCTTTGGCTTTCAAAGCTTTCATTTGCTCTTCCAACACTCGGACTCTTCTACCTTCGTCAAGGGCTCTTGGATCTACCATCCCAGCTGCTGGAATATCTCTTCGGTAATTCATCACAGGGAAAGCAACACCTTGATTGTTGACAGGAGGAGGACGCTCATTCTGGGCAACAAACTGCTCATGTCGATCTCGGTTCTCAACAGAAGGCTGTACAACTTGGTCTGCAGCAACGTTGTTCACTTGCGGGAAGTCTTCCATGGAATCATACAGAGGGTTGGACGCCATAGTGAACCCTGTCAAGGTGTTAGGAGACTGGAAATTGCCTTCAGACATGGCTACCAATAATCTTCAGCTGACTTCGACACTTGATTCTGCTCAAATCTACTCAACCCCTAGGTAGGTCTTCTGACAATCAACAGCTGCTCAATCCAAACTCCGGGTAATCACCTTCAGGAAACAAAGGCTGGATCAGAACTCTGGCTAGCTGGAGGATGATATGCAATGCAACACTGATATGCATATGATATGCAAAATGCAGCAAACAATGGGACCACAGCCCCCACACAATCTAAATACTGTTGCACTGCTGACGGAGACGCTCTCTGAAAAGAAGACCAGAATAACGGGTAGGTTGAAAGTCAAGTTTCCTGCACAAAAAAACCCCCCACTCACAGGTATGGACCTATATCTGACAAGGTACGGCATCCTATGCGGTCGTCAGCGTCACAGACATTCAGAACTGACGATACGATTCCCAGAAGGAGTGGCATCGTCATCTCATGAAGAGGCCTCACTTAGCTGACTTCCAATTGATCGGTTCCCAGAGTCGACAATCCTCACGTCTGGACTCCCCTCAGATCCTCAGGACCGGAAAGGAGCACCTCTGCGAGAACCTCGTCCGAGTGCGAATTTTCGTAGGGAACTGCGCCTGCTCAGCAGACAGGTTCGTCTACTACTTCTCCGCAACTATATCTAGGTGTATACTCATACTCGAGCCCAGGTCCGGCTTATCTCAATCATAGAATACCCGTAACAGCCCAACAGCAACAGATAATATCGATAAATAAGCCCAAATAGACAAGCAAACAAGCGCTAGGATTGACTCTCTCTTAGGGGACGTTGGATCCCAAATGCATAAGAACCATCGCAGTCCTTAGCAGCCAGGGGACGTTGAATCCCCAGCAGAGTCGCCAGCTGTCGCTACTGCGAAAATCGGCGCCGGCTGACAGAAGAGTCGCCACCGTGCGTTATTTATCCCTCAGAGCGGGAAAGGAAACGCTCGAAGTAAACCTCGCAAAAAACGGGGAAAAGGTATGGTCATCGCAACCATAGCCTGGGTTCGGGAGTCGGTTACGCAAGGGGAAGGTATTAGCACCCCTCACGTCCGTCGTACTCGACGGGATCCACGCTTGCTTGGGTTGTCTACTGGATGCAAAACAATCTATCTACGGCTGCTAAATCTAAGGAAGGGAATTGACTCGATAGAGCATCGCACTCTATGCCTACGTATTCTCGAGAGAGAAAGTCAGAGTCAACGTAGTTCGGGACTACAGGAAAAATTGGCTCGCCAAGACCTCGCGTCTTGTGCCTACGTACTTCCACTGCATGGAAGATCAGAGCTTTACGTAGTTCAGACTAACTACGGCTAAACAAACATTCTCACACAGCAGTGAGAAAAACAACTGGTTTCACAGGGTCGGGAACCTATGGTCAAAACTATGGCTGAGTCTCAAATGCACTCGGGCAAGAGAGAAAAAGGGTACTCAATTAGTCGTCAACGGGAAAGTCTCGATCGCACAGCCGCGAGAGAACAAAAGTTAGTCGTTAGTGTGCTCGCTAGGATATCGCATCCTATGCCTACATATCTTCGTCTGGTACGAAGAATCAGAGTAGCTGTAGTTCGGCTACTACGGGACCACAGCTCAAATCTCGTTTTATTCATCTCTGAAAAATGATTACAATGGGTGCATACTGAAATAAATCTCCTAGGAAACGCTATCCTATTCTATCCTGAAAAATCGAATGAAAATAGCCCCCTAACAAATGGGCCTCTAATTCTATCCCTAAAAGTCGAAAATAACTTCTATAAAAAATGTCCCTAAAAGAAAATGAACTTTAAAAATATTAAATCGGCACTTTAATATTTTTTCCTTTTTTCTCCTTTTCTTTTCAATATATTTTTTCTTTTTTTTCAAATATTTTCTTTTATTTTTCACCATATTTTTCACAATATTTTCTTCCCATATTTCTTTTTTCAAATATATTTTTTTCTATTTTTTCTATTTTTTCTCTTTATTTCTTTTCTTCTCTATTTTTCTTTCTTTCAAACATCTTTCTTCTTTTCTTTTTTCTTCTTTCTTTTTTTTCAAATACATTTTTCAAATCTTTAAAAAGAAATAAAAAAAATACAAGAAAATGGGGCTGGGGGGTGTACACTGTTATACAGGGGGAGTTTTAACAGAAAAATAAAATACAAAAAAAAAACTGGAGGGCCCAGCCCAGTTCTTCTTCACAAAAAACGCAGGGGGAGGTGTATTGGTAATCTGGGGGTATGCCAGAAAAAAATAAAATAAAAGACAGCTAAACTGGGCCCAGCCCAAGTCTTCCCCAAAAAATGCAGAGGGGGGTGTGGCGTGTAAACTGGGTGTCGCCGGAAACACATTGGGCTTTAGGCCCAGAATTTGTTCCAAAAATGTGAGGGGCGTGAGGTGCCAAAAAAATGGTTTGGGCCAGGCCCAATCTTCTTCCTCTCCGTCTCCCTCTCTTCCTTCTCAAGTTCAGAAAAAACCTAAACTCCCCTACTTTCTCCGCCGCCGCCGTCATGGACCTTTCTCTCAGACTCCCTCCTCCGTCTCCTTTTGGATCTCTTCCTCAACATCCATTTCACCCTCAGAAACTAGTTTATTGAAGATCCTGTAAGCGAGATGAAGTGGTATGGAGATCGTAGTTGCTTAACGGAGAACGACGAAACCTGTGATCAGTGAATCCAAGCCTTGAAACATTCATCTGGAGATTCGGAAGAACGCTCTTGAAGGTTGATGCATCTGTACGAATCCCTGGAAAAACGGTGAAAAATCTTTGAGTGTTCTTGCAAAACAAGTTGAAGAAGTCTGAGAAAACGATTGAAGCTCCATGAATGTTGATGGATCGTGAAGATCTGGGGAATAAAGAAGAATGTGATGAACGTTCGATGAAGGTGGATGAACATGTGAACGTTAATCTGGAAAAATGATGACGAATGATGAAGAAAATCTTTGAAGATTTGCTGAGTTACTGATGAGTTCTGGAAGTTCGCTGAAGGTTAGATGATTATTGATGATGATCAGTGTTGAAGGTTGGCGTTCTGGAGGTTTATTTTCTTCTTCCTGAGTTTTTAGGGCGTTTCTGGTGTTTGGATTTGATGTTAGAGATGAGGAGAAAAAGATGAAGGTTCATCGTTTTTGATGAACGTCTGGAGAGGACGGTGGTTATGATGAGCTTTCCGGTAGGATTAATGGTGGTTTCTGGACGTTTTTCTGGTTTTTTCGATGGTGGATGAAGTTGACGATGAATGTTCATCGTGGCTTGATGAACTTCTGGAGTTTATTGGTGGTTGATGGTTGATGATTCTGGTGGATCGTGTTGGAGATGGAGGTTGGAGTTTGTGGTGGCCGGTGAAGTTGGATGAGAGGAGGTTGAGTGATGAAGGGAGGAAGAAGATGAAGGGCGATCGGATTCTGGAGATTGGAGTTCGCCGGTGAGGGTTAACGGTGGCCGGAGTACATGCACGGCGGTTGGTGGCGTATTCCCGGTGAATGTTCTGGTGACGCCACGTGGGGACTATGGTGGAGGGACTCTCTGCATGCCCTCCACGTGGCCTGAAAGGTGGCTGAGAGAGAGAGAGGGTTGAGGGTACGTGGTGGTGTGGCGTGTGAACTCGTGGGACCCTCTCCTCCCCCAACACGTGTCAGCTTGAGGTATTTTATACTGATGAATTATCTGGATTGCTCTGGAAGCTTCCAGAACACGCTGGAGGGAGCTGGATGAATCTGGCATATTTGGACCTTGCTGGACTCTTTTTTGGACGAATTGGACTGCACACTCTGGGCCTTTTTGGACAATTGGATGGGCCTAATACGAAAATGGATGAAGAAAAACTGTAAAAACTGAAAATCAATATTAAAAAACTAATTACCACCTAATCCTATTTAACTAAATTAATAATACCCTAACAAATCCACTAATCAGAAAATTAAATCTAAAATTGATTAAATGTCTATTAAAATCTATAACAGAAAAATAAAAACCTATTTATTTTTATAAAAGAAAACTCTTATTCATTTATTATTTTTATAAAAGAAATTCTAGAAAAAACAATTAAATTCTAAAAAACTATTAAAGCTATTTAAAACTATTTAAAAAATATACTAATATTCTAGAAAATCCTATATCATCCTAAAATGCTATTAAAATATCTAAAATGATTTAAAAACTATTATATTCTATAAAAATGCTAAAAATTGATTTAAAAAGAATTAAAAATATCAAAAATTCTATTAAATCCTAAAAAATGATTTAAAAGCTATTTAAACCCTAAAAAAAAATCCTATAAAATCCAGAAAAAATCACCACAATTCCCAGAGGGACAAAATGAGCACCGAACGACACAAAAATAATCGGTAAAAATAAACGGGCACCGAAATATCCCAAAAATCAATTCTACTGATCAAAAACACCTGAAACACGAGACGAGAGCTGTGATCCCTGATACAATCAATACAAATGAAAAATGTAATGTATGCAATATGCAGATGCGGATGCGGTTATGCGTCGAAACATCGAGCCAAATGCGAGACCCGGTTGGTCAAATTTTGGGGTGCAACACCCCCCAATTAATGAAACGCAGCGTTTCAAATCTTTTGAAGTTTCCCTCCGCTTTCAACATTCAATCGTGGCCGTGCGATGAGGGGATTAAGTCAACACATGGGAATGATCTGAGGGCTAAGGGTCATCGTCCCCAACGAGCCCTAGGGTTTCTGCAAATTATTCCTCCATGCACAGAACTTCTAATCCTTCTTTCTCCCTAATCTCTCCATGAAACGCCAAGATGTAAACACCAAAGTTGATCTCCTTCTCACGTAGAACATCACTGTATCCATAGTTTTCAACATAACAGCCTAGATTTTCAAATTCGATAAACATCACAGCTCTGATTCGCCATTGTCACCTGTGATCAACTACCTCAATTCTCCACAAAACTCATCCTAAACCAATCTACAACTCATCCTAATCACTTTAATCACTCAATCCAAGATTATTTCACACGATTCTTGCCATTCTAAGCTTCAACAGAAATGGTGCACCATAACTAATGTCCATGAAACTCGCTCAAACTTATCCAAATCAATCATCTTCCTTATCCTAACCAGTCTACACTAACAATTCCCTAAAATTCTCATTAAACTATGCAATTCGAAGGAGATAAACCAACCTGTTATGATGCTAAAAACAGTGATGGCATACACTTGATCCAATGCTTGAAAGGTGGGGAAGTTGATCAGTAATCTTGGAGATGAATTCTGTATGCAATTAGAGAAGCTCCCAAGCTTTGAATCTTCTAATTCCAAGGTCCTTGCACTTTGAATGATGATGGTGAATATCACAATTCCTTGCTCAATTCTCCAAAGAAATGTATGGATTCTGATCTCTGTGTGATGATGATGAAGATTGAATCAAGAATATTGAAGTTTGATGAGAGATTGAGAGGATTTGAGAGACTTATGCAAAAATGGAAAATGAGTGAAAATGGAGGTTTTTGACAAAATGATGGCACCAACCCTTGCATGATTCATCTTGCATGAATATATAGGTGATATAGGAACCTCCTAGAAACTTGGAGAAGTTTCCCTTGTGCAAAATTCCCTTGAATGTTGATTATGTTTCTTATATTGCAAGCAACCATGGATAACTCTTAAATCTTGAACTAGACTCAAAATTCCACTTTAGCCAATGTTCTTAGAATGCCTTTTCCATTCAAAATGACCTATAATTTTGCATCATTTGGCCAAGATATGAAAAATACCATTTTTTAAGC
Organism: Lathyrus sativus; assembly: GCA_963859935.3. Lineage (NCBI taxonomy): Eukaryota > Viridiplantae > Streptophyta > Magnoliopsida > Fabales > Fabaceae > Lathyrus > Lathyrus sativus. Next base: position 85,032,677 of record OZ012735.1, on the reverse strand, counting down.
CATTTTCCTTCATTAAATTCACCAATTCTGAAACCTTGTGCCATGGACATTTCCAATCTCTCATGGTCACTTTTATAGACTCAAAATGTCATTTGGAGCAAGTTTTATGTTGTAAGTTTTTCCATTTGAAGCTTCCTTGTATGAGTTTTGGGCATAGGTTAAAATGACCTGTAATTCACAAATGACCAAAATACCCTTTGCTTGCCAAGACCATAAGTTGAGCTCCACACATCATATGAGGGCATGCTATACCATTCTAGAAAGCTAAGACAATGAGGAACAATTCTTATGTCGACCAGAAATTCACTTGAAATCTCCTTGAGGGGTAAATATTGCTTGGAAGTCAAGCCACTTTCACAGACAAAATTTCAGATACCTCAGATGACCTGTAACTTGCAAGGACCGTAACTTGAGTTCTATAAATCTCCTTGATGCCTTCCACCACTAAAATTAAAGGTATTGAGATCCTCTACAAGTTCCATGTTGGCCAAGGATCCATTTGAAGCTAGCATTTTGACTTATCTTGCTTGGAAATTTGACCTAAACTAGGGGATTTTACACAGAAACCCTAATTTAGAAACTCCTCTTCTCCTTGATTTCTCTTGAATTCTTCTTGGCATATCTCCATATCCTTCTTTATATGTCAAATAATGAACCCCACATCTCTCCAATAGACTTGAATGCCCTTTAAATCAGTCAATTGACTTAGGGTTGACCTAGGGTTGACCCAGATGAAACCCTAGTTGACTGCCTTCAGCTGTAGTTCTTGTGCTCTCATCAATGATTTGTCTCCTTCTTTAAGTGACTTTCTAAGTCTCTCATAATGTCTAGATACTCCCCATGACTTCAACTCACAGCTCACAACCCTCTTGTGGCCCCTCAGATACCCTCAGCTAGGAGATGAACTCAAGGCTTGATCTGCTGAACTCTCTGCTTTCAAATTCTTTTTTGATGACTTGAATGAGATGGAATTAAGATAATAACCTCTTGATAGGCCTCCAGAGATGAGAATAATGGTTGGTCCCCTGTTGAATGACTTGCTATGCTCATGCTATGCAGATGATTAGACTATGTACATGACTCTATATGCAAATGCTAATGATAATGAAACATAAACCAAGTGAATAAGGTTGGGCAAATTTTAGGGTGCAACAGTATGATCGCACATGCACCTTTGGATAGGTATCCCCCTTATATTTGTTGAATGTGGGAGCTTTAAACTTTAGCGGTACCCTCAGGCTAGGCACCAGACCCATTGTGGTCATATCTAAACCAACGGCACTTTGATTCACAACACCTTTCATCTGCTCCTCGAGCATCTTGATTCTCTGAGATTCATCTACAGGACCTTCAAAACCTCCACCAGAGAAAGCATCTTCTTGCTGATCTTCTATCCAATTACCGTTCCCATTTCCGTATCCATCATACTCGTTGTTACGGCCAAATCTAGTCTGATTCATCACAGGGCCCCGCCCCCTGTTACCATACCCTGGAGCGACTCCGGTAGGTCCAAAAGACATCATTCCAGCACCAATTCCATTACCGAATCCGCCGTAACCCTGATTGGTATTACCAAATCCATCCTGTCCGAAGCCCTGAGCGTTGAAGCCGTACTTCCCATCTTGATTAGCATGATCAAACCCCTGGTCGTTATAGCCAAATTCGTTGTTACCGAAGCCATTACCTCCAATATTATCACCACCAAGATTGGCATCTCCGAACCCAACGTTGTTGACGACAGTCTCGTTACCGATTCCTGCATTACCGTTCCCGGCGCCAGCGCCGTTGTTCGCATTCACAGCAGGTATGTTCACCACAGGTGGGGCTACTGGTGTAGGAGTACCATCCCCGTGGATGGTGTCAACACGCACAGAATTATGGTCTTCGTTTCCGTGCCCAACATTTCTCATCAGCAAAGGCTGCACCAAAGCCTGCAAGTTTTCCTGGCCTTTCACAATGGTCTCCATTGTCTGCATGAATAGTGCCAGCTTCTCACGCATGTCCTGCATTTCATTCTGCATCTGATCCATAACTCTTTTGCAGTTGGTACGAGTAGAGTATCGGTGCGGGCGTTGACTTTCAATCCTGAAAAGACCTGTACGGTGTAGGGAATGAGATACAGTTCAATAATCACCTGTAATGCAATATGAATGTGAATGCAAATGCGACATGTGTCTGTGCATTAGGGAATATCACTCCCCAATTCTAGTGCGAATGTGTCAGTGTGGTGACAGTGACAGCAATACGAAGTTCGGAGCCGAATCATAGAAAACACCTCATACATTGCAGAGAAACCCATCAAGTCAGGAATACAATATCAATGAGTGTACAATAAGAAGGCATGACCTCAACCAACAATCCTGGTGATGGTCAGCACAATGCAAATAAAGCATACACATTAATACATGAAATAGTCAAGTGCGACCATACGCCTGGTACTCCTATAATAACCTCTTGGTCTCTGAATGACTTGGTCGGGTAAGCAAACCCTCAACAAGTAGATCTCTTCGCTTGAGAACATGTCGTAAATCACCAGCAGATTCCTCCCGTGCCCCTTCTCCGAAGCGATCCTCTAGCTTCCGTTTCTGAGACACAGCCTCTTTTTTGCACTCGATGGCCTTGTTCAATGAGTTCTGAAGACTATATCTTGCCATCACCTCTTCTTCATACTTTTTATTGATAGCCTTCAACTGATCTTCGAGTTCAGAAATTTGCTGCTTCAATTTGTCTTCCCTCTTTTTGTTGTTGGTTAGCGTAGCATTCCACGTTTTGTTGCAAGAGGAGCTTTCCCGGTGGGCGGCATCGAATGCCTTCTTCTTGGACTCTAACATATCATGAGAGCTTCTGAATTCTTTCCCCAGGCGTTCACGCTTCTTTTTCTCTTCGGTCAGTTCAGCACCTAGCCTGTTTACTAACTCAGTCTGCTGTTGGAAAGAATGCACAACCTTGTTCTTCTCACTACGCATCTGAGCCAGTTCCTTTTCTAACTCTTCATTGATCTTTATCAAATCCTCTTTTTCTTTCACGACCCGCTCATAGACCTCAACGGCTACAGTAGTAGGTTCCTCCAGTGGAATGGGAACAGGACGTGAGACTGTTGGAAAAGGCATCTGTACCTGTCTTACCCTCTCCTGGATCCACACCTTGTATGGCATATAGGCTTGACAATCATTCTTGCCTAGAAATGGTTTCCCTCTTCTGCAGATATGATTCCAAGCGTGCTGAAGCTTGGTCAATAATTCCCCACTCAAGTCACCGGTGAAATACAGAGATTCCTGTATTTCTTCCTCCTTTAGAGGGCTTTTCAAAGCATAACCGAATTGCCTGATCAATAATGATGGATTGTAATTAATGCACCCTTTCCTCCCAATCAGAGGAACATTAGGATATCCGGCGCAGCTGTAGATAATCTCAGATCCCAATAAAGCTCTGTCAAACCAGCCAACATCTTCTGAAGAAAGTCCCATCAGATGCTCAGACCAATCCACCGTGTCTGCAGTCTCAGCAAAGATACCCTTCTTGGGCAGATGACTCTCAAACCACATATACAACAAGGGTACACAACAAGAGACGTTCTTGCCTCTCCTATTCTCATTTTTGTAATGCAACGAATGGTAGAAATCCCCGATCAATGTGGGTACAGGGTTGCCAGCAGCAAACAAATGAAATGCATCAAAGTCCACAAAATTCGGGAAGTTGGGAAGCAACACTATCCCATAGATGCACAGAGCCAAAACAGCATTAAAGACTATCCAGCATCCACTCTTGGCGTATTCCTGGGCTTTACCAATCAGAAACTGGAGGGAGAATCCTGAAACCCCGCGCCAAGAAGTCACCAATAGCTCATAAGCGTCCATGTGTAAAGCCACTGCTAAGTCTTCTAACTTGGGCTTAGCATCAAAGTGAATGAAAGGAACCTTATTCTGTACTGGCAGCTCAATAAACTCTGCGTACTCTTCCAAGGTGGGTCCCAAAAGAAAGTCCTTAAAAGTGAAGCATCTCAATGCAGGGTCATAAAATTGCATCAAAGTATACAGCTCATTCAGCCCCACATCAGTTGGTTTGCAAACCAATCTCAACAGTCTTCCGTAACTCATCCTGAAGCTTCTCCGGACATCCTCATCAGCAAGGGAAATCAAACCAAGCAGGGGAGTAACATCAGGGGTAGGTAACTTGTATGCAACTGTCCTTCTCAAACCCGTCATGACCAATAATCAGAAGTCCGGACACTAGAATCAGGGAATATGCAGATGTACCTGCAGCACAGACACACGTTAATGAAATGCACATGGTAATGGTTATGCAAACAATGCAATGCAAATAAAATGCAACAAAAGACCAAGTGCCCCGACTGAGAAGCCCAAATCACATCATGAGTCTCAATCAGATCATCCAGAATTCCTCAACCCTGGTCTTAGACAGACCCAATACAAAGCTCTAACCCTGGTCTCTGCTAGACCCATTAACATAACTCCAAGTGGGTCTCTGATAGACCCCCACACTACTCTACTTGGTCTCTGATAGACCCTTCAACTGTCCATAAATATCCTGAATCTCAAATCAAGAAACAAACCGGTATCTGGAGGTCTAGTTACCTGCATAGCCCCAAACCCCCTCACAGGTAGGTGTCCTAGCAACTGACAATGGTACGACATCCTATGCGGTCGTCGGCGTCACAGACTTTCAGGGTTGATGATACGATTCCCAGAAGGAGTGGAATCATCAAATCCTGAAGAGGCCTCACTTAGCCAACTTCCAATTGATCGGTTCCCAGAGTCGACAATCCAACTAACCAGCAACCCATGCCACCCAAAGGGTGGGACAAGAGGCCAACCAGAAGAACCTCGTCTGAGTGTGGATTTTGCGGGACACTGGGACATGCAAAGCATGTGCGCGCCCGCTACTTTCCACTCTAATTCTAAGTACGCTCAAGCCCAGGTCCGGCTTATCTCTCAATAATAGAACCCCAACACCCAATAAACAGCAATAATCAATAATATAGTGTTGAAGGTAAATGACATAAATGTAAATCCATACAAAGCCCACGACGGGAAAACAAGCGTTAGGATTGACTCGCTTAGGGGACGTTGGATCCCCAGCAGAGTCGCCAGCTGTCGCTGTTGCGGTGGAAATAGGATCACAAACTATTGATGAGTTTGAATCACAATTCAATTCACAACCGCTCTTTGATTTATCCGAAGGAAAAGGTCAAAAAGGGAAAACCTATTTTGCATCGTAAACACAATGCGGGGAAAGATCTAGGGTTCGGGGGTTGGTTAAATTTAGGGAAGGTATTAGCACCCTAAACTTCTGTAGTACTCTACAGGAACCTTTTGTTCAAATGTTTACTATTTTGCTTTATTTATTTGCTTAAGATATATGTACAAAGGATTAAAAGTGAGAAAATAAACCTAAGGGGTTAATTCTAAGTTTACTCGGCAAGACATCGCATCTTGTGCCTACGTATCCTTACGGGAGTGGAATCAGAGTAATCGTAGTTCCCCTCAAAAGGGAGGTTAGAGACTTCTTGACTGTGGTCAAGGTCTCAATGGGGAATAAACGTATCTTAGGGACACGCTTACGCGGAGTGTAGAAACTCCAATATCTATGTTGTAAATTGTTAAGTGAATTAGGGTTAGGTTAGGGATTCCGCGGCGGGAAACCCTAAAATGAGTGCGGCGACCCTTTTGGCATAACACTAGGATAAAAGCAATTTTGCCCACGGCGGGACACCTAGGCTAAATAGGGTTTGATCCATTAAAGGGGTAAGGCTATTGACTCGGCGGCCAAAAGGCTGGACCTAATCCTTCGGAAGGATAAAACTGTAAAAAAAATGTGAAAATATGACAAATCATTATATGGAGGAATAATTAAGGTACAAAAATAAGAAAAGTAATAAAGGCAGAGGGTATAAAGAAACGAAGAAACATTTCTGAAAACATGAAGAATATGAAAATATGTAATGACACTTAGAATGAAGTGAGGGAGGAAAATAGTGTGGGGCTGTGGCCACCACAAGCACATCTCAACCTCAAGCATGCAAATGAAATGCAGGAATAAAGAAAATAAAAGGTACACAAAAATGACACGGCAAACATAAGGAGTTCCTTACGAAAAGGTTTTAATTTTTTAATATTTTAATTATGTAAAAAAATGTTTTAATTTTTTTAATATTTTAATTATATATATAAAAAGGTTTTAATTTTAAAATGGAATTACTTAGTTAAAAAAAATTTAAGTTTAAAAAAAATGTTAAGTTTAAATTATATATAAAAAAAAATGTTTTTGGGAACAAAAAGGTTTTTTTGGAAAAAAATGTTTACGGGAACAAAAAAAAAGGCTTTTTTTGGAAAAAAATGTTTACGGGAACAAAAAAAAAAAAAAAAAAAAGGCTTTTTTTGGAAAAAAATGTTTACGGGAACAAAAAAGGTTTTTTTTGGGAAAAAAATGTTTACGGGAACAAAAAAAGGTTTTTTTTGGGAAAAAAATGTTTACGGGAACAAAAAAGGTTTTTTTTGGAAAAAAATGTTTACGGGAACAAAAAAGGTTTTTTTTGGGAAAAAAATGTTTTGATAAAAAAAAATAACAATAGAATTGCAAATGCAAACAGACAATTAATGGACATGCAAACAATCCTATACGACACAATCATGGTTCATACATATCAAAATCTACGGATCTAAACAACAATGAAGGTTAACATGGCAAGGATGCAAATAAATATGAAAAATGCAAAGGATTTAGTAATTTAACGGACCTAAACACATTAACATGGCAAAATATGCACATAAACATGAAAAGGCAAAAGGTTTAGTAATTTAACCTACGAAGCGGAGGTTTGCTTCGGTAAATGTGAAAAAGGTTTGAATAAGGGAACACTGGAGAGCTCCAATCCTTCTAACGAGTTGTGGGAACGACCGCCTTTCTTCTCTGGGATCTCCTTTGTTTCTCCCTCTCTCTCCTCTTTTCTGAAGAAAACCTTCTGACCCCTCTTAGGTTTTTTCATTCTCCTCCTCCTTTCCAACAAGGCAACACATGTATATATAGGGAACAAATTAGGGTTAACACCAAATTGTCAATAATGTCCCTAAAGCCCATTTTAAAGCCCAAACTAAATAATTAGTTAAGAAAAAATAAAATTTAAATAATTTAAAATAATTAAAATAAACTTAAAATAAAAACTAATAATCCTATTGATTCCTAAAATAAAAAATATTATAAAAGGAACAAAATTTTTCAATATTTTTTTATTTTATGATTTTTTGGATATTTTTATGAATAATTTAGAAAAAAGTGAAAAAAATAATATTTTAAAAAATGATTTAATTAAAATACGAAAATAATAATTAAATAATAATAAAAAACTATTTTTGTTATTTTTTTAATGAAAGATAGAAAAATTTAGAGTAAAAATAATAAAGAACAAAAAAAGTGACAAAGGTGAGATTTAATTTTTAAAATAGTTAGAAAAAAAAGATTTAATTTTAAAAAAGAATTTAGAGGAAAAAAAGATTTAATTTTAAAAAGAAGTTAGAGAAAAAAGATTTAATTTTAAAAAAGTTAGAAAAAAAAATTTAGTTTTAAAAAGGTTAGAAAAAAATATTTAATTTTAAAAAAGTTAGAAAAAAAGATTTAATTTTAAAAAGTTAGAAAAAAAAGATTTAAAGTTAGAAAACAAGATTTAGTTTTAAAAATAGTTAGAAAAAAAGATTTAATTTTAAAAAAGATAGAAAAAGATTTAACTTTAAAGAGGAGTTAGAAAAAGATTTAAAAAAAGTTAGAAAAAAGATTTAATTTTAAAAAAAAGTTAGATTTTTATTTTTAAAAAAAAAATATTAGAATTTGTTTAAAAAATGTGTTAGAAATTAATTTAAAAAAGGTTATAAAAAATTTACTCTTGAAGAAAAGAAAAAAAAAAGTTAAATTTTAATCTAAATCCTAAAAGTTAGTAAGAAGAGCTTTAAATAAATAAACTAAATAGAAAAAAAAAGTTAATAAAAAATATTAGTAAAGTTATAAAAAAATTTAATTAAATTATTATTAGTTAAAAAAACAAGATCTAAAAAAAAGGTTAATTTATTAGGTTAATAAGAATTTAAAATAAAAATAAAAAAGAAAGGGTAAAATTTGGGGTATTACAGTTGCCCCCATTTAAATAGCTACACCAGATGATTTGAGTGACGGAGACTCAAGGAATCATGGTGGAGGGATTTAAATATAGATAACCGAAAATTTTGCCCTTATATGCGACGATATGCAATGCTATGGACAAAACTGGAACGACTTAATGCAGATGATGCCATGACTATGATATGATGCGTATGCTGGAATAATGAATGCGAAAATGCTGACGAAACATGACGACACCGAGACAGACGCCACGAGAAGAAACACACTGGGGAAAATGACGCGCTGAGACACAGTACATCACTGGGGAATTCTAAAAATGATAGTCAACTGGTGCGAATGACCAATTGTCACTTTTAGAAAAGGAACGAGATCCTCGAATGGAGATGGTACCTATGAGACGGCCTCCACTGGGGAATCTAAAAATAAAACTGGATCACGTACGATTGTAAGATCGATTACAGAATGCTGGAGCATTGAGCAAGGAATAACATCCAAGCTTCTGTAAACTACCCCTCGTGACAGGATCAAACGGACTTTTCGGAACTCCGTAGCAAATATACAGGGTAAAGACCGACTGTGTGCCAAAATAAATGGACTTTGATGGGAATTGCCCTGATAAGCTTCTCGAGGGAGAACTGTCACTTATCGTTGGAAGGGACTTATGTGCAAAAAATGGATAAGCACTCAAATAAAGAGGCTGCTGCTTATCTGATAAATAAATCTTCTCGCATTTAAGGTCGGCGCCTGGAATACGATTCTGATTCTTCTCTTACTGAAGGATAAATAAACTTCTTCATGCTTCAGAATCGTGCTCTCCTGAACATGAAAAGGGTAAACTGAACTTCCTCATACTTCAGGATCGTGCTCTCCTGAATATGAAACTGGATGACTGAATATACTCATATTTCAGAATCGTGCTCTCCTGAATATGAAACTGGATGACTGAATTTACTCATATTTCAGAATCGTGCTCTCCTGAATATGATTTGGTTGTAAATGAATTTTTCCATACTTCAGAATCGTGCTCTCCTGAATATGAAAAGGCTAACTGAACTTCCTCATACTTCAGAATCGTGCTCTCCTGAATATGATTCGACTCTTTCTTGTAAATGAAATTCTTCATACTTCAGAATCGTGCTCTCCTGAATATGAAAAGGCTAACTGAACTTCCTCATAATTCAGAATCGTGCTCTCCTGAATATGAATAGGGTAAACTGAACTTCCTCATACTTCAGAATCGTGCTCTCCTGAATATGATTCGGCTCTTGAAATTTCTTCATACTTCAGAATCGTGCTCTCCTGAATATGAAAAGGACTGAACTGAACTTCCTCATAACTCAGAATCGTGCTCTCCTGAATATGATTCGGCTCTTGAAATTTCTTCATACTTCAGAATCGTGCTCTCCTGAATATGAAAAGGACTGAACTGAAATTCCTCATAACTCAGAATCGTGCTCTCCTGAATATGATTCCGCTCAAACCTCCCCGTACTTCAAGATCGTGCTCTCCTGAATACGATTTGGTTCAAACCTCCCATACTTCAAGACGACAGGTAAATGGAAGCCCAACTGCTCCATGGAGATGGCCATTTGCTGCGAGTCATAACGAAGATAGGATCGGTTTCTTAGGTGAGAAATGTTGTATACCGATGTTGTAAGATGTAAAGTGTTGTGAAGTGTTGTAACATGTAGGATTGTAAAGTATTGTATTGATAGATTTTCCAGGCGTGAACTGGCGCGTATCTGTAAATGATTGTAGTTGATTTTCTTGAAAGATAGTGCAAAATAAATGCACGTCCGGGTACAGTGATAACCTTCTTGGGCGAGAACAATCGCATATCTGCCAAGGCATGGTGAAAATCTTCAGATGGTGCAAAATAAATGCACGTCCGGTTGGGATTGACGACCGACAAAACTGAGATTCAATCTAGGATCGAGCTAGAAAGAAGACTGGTAATCAAGACTCCATCGAGGGAAACGATCTCGAAGGGTAAATATCTTATCCTGGTAAGGAAAGATAGCTGAAGTAACCGTCATCCACGAGGATCGAGCTCCGTGGGGAAACTGGAAACACATATGTATTTTATGCTTAGGGCTGACAATCTATTTGGAGAGAATGGACAAACCCCAGTTACTCGGCGGTAACGACCAATGATGGAGACACAATGAACCTGTGCATGTTAACGCGTATGTTAATGAATATGTTAATATGAATGTATGTTAATGTCTATGTAGTTAAATATGCAAGATGTTATGAAATGAGTATGTAATAAATATGTAATGAATATGTAATGAAATAGGCATGTGATGCTTATGCCCTTGCGTATGCTGACGAAACAGACTATAGACGGGACGAGAGATGAAATAAACATCTCGACGGAAATACCCTGCGTTCTCTGCAACCAATACGTCAATCATGGGAGGGAATGGTAGGACCAAATCTGGTTTCAAAATTCTGAATTCTCTGAGGGAAAGTAATCTGCTTGTGGTGTACAGTATCACGCCTTCTTATGGGGAGAAGAAAACCTGAGGGACACTTTCGAGTTACCCAAAAAAAAGTTGTCAGCTTATAGTCTCGCTGGGGACTGTCACTGGGAGCATGTCAGTGAAATCTCTGATGCCTTAGGGACCACTGGCTCCATCCAAAGTATTGTCAGCTTAGAGTCTCGCTGGGGACTAAATCAGAGCAATGGTTTAGGAACCTGTTGCAACACTGAGGCTTACTGGGGTATGAAGGCCGCTGTGAGTAAAATCCATCGGGTGCATGAAAAAATTGTGAAATCCCATGGTTTTGATCTTGCAGGACCTTATAGTAGCCGCCATTTGTTTCTTCAAAAACATGGTGCCCCAGGATACTTGCGTTGCGAGGTAGGGTCATCTCAAGAGGATTTTATAGAGAACACCGAGTCCGGTTGCCCCATTGTTCTCAAACTCTTTGAGAGATTTGTCAGGTCTCGACGTAACTGGCACAAATTAATCGTGTTACGACGAAATGTTTGGGAAATAGCTCTTAAGAATGTCAGACTCGCGTTGGTAAGCGAATTGGGAAACTGCATGCCCCTGTTCAGCAGGATCATCAAGTTCCACGGGTTATGTCCATATGTAAATCTCTAAGATATCAAGCAAAGTCGTCATGCCTGAAATGCCTATCCTGAGCTTGTCAATGTACACATATATTTGTCTTGAATTTTTGTTTTGAAAAAAAGATATCGCAACAACTTGTGACCGAAATCACTAGTCAGGATATAAGTTTTAATTATAATGCCATCATGAATTTTTTCTGAGCATAGCTCGTAGGAGTCAGGAAACGTGATCTTGTCAAGTATGCTTTCAACCGAAGTCCTACTTCAATTAGGTCTTTTAAAGGTTGTATCGTGGCTCAGTTCACGGTTTAAGAAATAAAAGGATAAAGGCTCAAAGTTATATTTGTACCCACCCATTCTTCGTGATGTTCTCCAATCCTAATTCAGTTAACCGGATACGAACGCTCATATCTCAAGCGGATTTGCTATGGTCGAGAACTTATCAAGGCTTTGGACATGGCAGTCGCTCACCTATTACACGATCTTGTTCTTTACTAGGGACTATTTATTGTACCCTCTTGTTTTGCTTTTATTCCCTAACTTTTGCCTGGACAACGTCTTTTGATCTGACTTTGGAGTCCAGCGGGATGCCCCAGTTTTGCCTAAGTCTCCTTCGTAGGTTTTGACTTAGCGGGCTTTTATTTTTTTGAATATTTTCTTATGCACAAGTCGTGTAAATCTTTTGAAAGGCTCGTGACTGCCCCACTCCTTAGGTAACCGAGGGATAGTCATTGTATTGGACTTATTAAGATGCTAAGGATAAATTCTCGAAGGTTTGCTCTTCCCTTTTTTAGAGTCTAAGCGCTCGATCGGTTTAACTGAAACCTACCCTGCCCCAGGTTAGGATGAAGGTTCTTAAAAAGAAAGAAAAACTCCTACTTCAAAGCTCAAAGGGTTGACTAGGGATTAACATCCTTATATCTCCAGTGTTTGGGATTTGAAACAATGCCTTACATCATCAGCAGGTTTCAATCGAAAGCATATGACAAGAAATCTGACGTTTTGGGTTCGTCATCCTCCCCCCAATTCTCCATCAGAACAAGAGATCGGGTAAAGTTGGCATTATAATTTATGAAAAAAAATATTTTGAATGAGTGAAACGAATGGATTTATTCAAGACAAACATATGCGTTGCATTAATTAATCGAAGATAAACAAGTTCGTACATGCTAAATATGCTTAATCAAAGAGAAATGCATATAAATAAACAAATGAACTGTCGGAAAAATCCTTCTAAATGTTTATGAAATCTAAGAGCAACAGTTTCCTTTGGCGGAGCCTCAATGGAAAGGACGTCTGGTTCATGATCACTGTGAGTCGTCATGGCTTACCCTAGTTATGCTGGTCACATCTTCAACAGTTTTCAGTCGTTGCTTCAAAATAAATTTCCCAGATCCTTTGTTGATCCCGGTCATATCACCTTGAGGGTTACTGAAATGAAGCGGGCTAGGCCTTTGAATAATGACTGGATTCGGCTGATAGGCGTAGCATGCTTTGCAGAATTTGCACTTGACGAGTGAGGAACCTCGAAAGGAGTCTCGATCTTCAGCTGAGCATCGCCAAAAGACAACTTCTTCGTTTCTAGCAAATTTCTGACAACTTTCTTAAGAGCATAGCAATTCTCTAGATCATGGCCGGGCGCACCCTCATGAAATAAACAATGAGCGGTAGCGTTGTAACTTGCAGGTAACGGATTAGACGGAGGACCCAAAGCACGGGTGATAATCAGACCTTGTTGTACCAAATAGGGGTATAACTCAGTGAAAGTTATCGGAATTGGAGGACAAGGCTTATACTGCCTCTTACGGGGATAAGGAACCTGATCCTGTGATTGCTGGTGAACAGGAGCGTTGGGCACTCGTTGACTGTCGACAGGAACTTGCATAGGCGAATAACCGGAAGGTTGTTGATAAACTGGTGCCTGATATACCGGAGCTGACTGTACAGGCTGGCATGCAGGAAACTGCTGATCGAAAGGAGGTGCAACAGTAGCTACATAGGGTTGTTGAACATATAGAAACGGATAACCTTGAACATAACCCTGCTGATATTGTAAAGGTTGAGGAGTAGCCTTTTTGCGGTTCCTTGAACGTGCAGGTCCTTTACCATGGTCGGAGTTAGGAGTTTTGCACTTTGGAGGGGTAGCTCGTCGAACTGGTTGAGCATTGGGAGGCACCAAACCGGATTGAAGACCGTGAGGAGGTACATTCTCGACAGTAACAGCTGGTTGAGGTTCCATAACGGTATTAGTCTTAGAAACAACAGTAGACTGAGCATCCACCTTCACACTAAGAGCTCGTAACATCTCCAAAATCTTCCCTACACTTCCTCGAAGATCTTCGAATTCATGGCTGACACGGTTGATCTCTTGGTTTTGATCTTCCATTCTTTTGAAGGGTCGTATTGATGCAGAGAACTCAGGGTGACAAAACTGGAGGGTGAGAGAACCGAGTATGAGAAATCGGGAGACACATGCAATGCAAAAGTATGATGCTAAAATGTGAATGCAAATGAAGATTTCATGGAATTCAAACATTTACGAATGTCGTGGGGTACCAAAGAAATCTTTTTCTTGTTTTTTCATTTTATTTTTTTTTATTTATGGTATCCCGCGATATCCATAAATGATATTTGAACTCCATGAAATACAATGCAATGAGATGCTTTATGGATGCAATGCACAAAGTCCTAGGTTAAAGGAACGTGAGCGGAGTCAAGGTCTACCCATCCCAAAAGGAGTGTACTATAGGTTAGTTGTACCTGCCGAACAAGGTTCTACAAAGTGCCCAAAGTCATCAGCCCATCTTTCGGATATTATCAACCTCCCGACTGACTCGGGGGTGAATAATATTCTCAAGAGAACCTCTTTTGAGTGTAGTATCGCGTAACAGCCATTGTAGGATTACTCCCACATAGCTCCCGCACTACGTCCTAAATAAAGCCAAGGTGGTGTTAAGGTACTACGGTCCTCAATATCACAGACCCCAATCGACCATGGAAAAAGTTTTCAATGATTACTCGTTCAACCGAACCATTTTCGAAAAGGTCTCAACTGAGCGGTGATTCTCGAATCAGCTTGGTCGGGATTCACTCCCTATAAGCCTCATCGAATATATCCCCATCCTATAATAATGTCACTAGTCCGGGCGTAGGACTTATCTCACAGCACAAGGAACAGTCCCACAATCAAAGCACAAATATATACATGCAAATGAATAATAACACAGATAGTAATAAATATGAACAAATTAGGGATAACCCTCAAAAGTTTAGCAAGTCCCCAGTGAAGTCGCCATTTTCTGTTGCGGTGGAAATAGGATCACAAACTATTGATGAGTTTGAATCACAATTCAATTCACAACCGCTCTTTGATTTATCCGAAGGAAAAGGTCAAAAAGGGAAAACCTATTTTGCATCGTAAACACAATGCGGGGAAAGATCTAGGGTTCGGGGGTTGGTTAAATTTAGGGAAGGTATTAGCACCCTAAACTTCTGTAGTACTCTACAGGAACCTTTTGTTCAATTGTTTACTATTTTGCTTTATTTATTTGCTTAAGATATATGTACAAAGGATTAAAAGTGAGAAAATAAACCTAAGGGGTTAATTCTAAGTTTACTCGGCAAGACATCGCATCTTGTGCCTACGTATCCTTACGGGAGTGGAATCAGAGTAATCGTAGTTCCCCTCAAAAGGGAGGTTAGAGACTTCTTGACTGTGGTCAAGGTCTCAATGGGGAATAAACGTATCTTAGGGACACGCTTACGCGGAGTGTAGAAACTCCAATATCTATGTTGTAAATTGTTAAGTGAATTAGGGTTAGGTTAGGGATTCCGCGGCGGGAAACCCTAAAATGAGTGCGGCGACCCTTTTGGCATAACACTAGGATAAAAGCAATTTTGCCCACGGCGGGACACCTAGGCTAAATAGGGTTTGATCCATTAAAGGGGTAAGGCTATTGACTCGGCGGCCAAAAGGCTGGACCTAATCCTTCGGAAGGATAAAACTGTAAAAAAAATGTGAAAATATGACAAATCATTATATGGAGGAATAATTAAGGTACAAAAATAAGAAAAGTAATAAAGGCAGAGGGTATAAAGAAACGAAGAAACATTTCTGAAAACATGAAGAATATGAAAATATGTAATGACACTTAGAATGAAGTGAGGGAGGAAAATAGTGTGGGGCTGTGGCCACCACAAGCACATCTCAACCTCAAGCATGCAAATGAAATGCAGGAATAAAGAAAATAAAAGGTACACAAAAATGACACGGCAAACATAAGGAGTTCCTTACGAAAAGGTTTTAATTTTTTAATATTTTAATTATGTAAAAAAATGTTTTAATTTTTTTAATATTTTAATTATATATATATAAAGGTTTTAATTTTAAAATGGAATTACTTAGTTAAAAAAAATTTAAGTTTAAAAAAAATGTTAAGTTTAAATTATATATATAAAAAAATGTTTTTGGGAACAAAAAGGTTTTTTTGGAAAAAAATGTTTACGGGAACAAAAAAAAGGCTTTTTTTGGAAAAAAATGTTTACGGGAACAAAAAAGGTTTTTTTTGGGAAAAAAATGTTTACGGGAACAAAAAAGGTTTTTTTTGGGAAAAAAATGTTTACGGGAACAAAAAAGGTTTTTTTTGGAAAAAAATGTTTACGGGAACAAAAAAGGTTTTTTTTGGGAAAAAAATGTTTTGATAAAAAAAAATAACAATAGAATTGCAAATGCAAACAGACAATTAATGGACATGCAAACAATCCTATACGACACAATCATGGTTCATACATATCAAAATCTACGGATCTAAACAACAATGAAGGTTAACATGGCAAGGATGCAAATAAATATGAAAAATGCAAAGGATTTAGTAATTTAACGGACCTAAACACATTAACATGGCAAAATATGCACATAAACATGAAAAGGCAAAAGGTTTAGTAATTTAACCTACGAAGCGGAGGTTTGCTTCGGTAAATGTGAAAAAGGTTTGAATAAGGGAACACTGGAGAGCTCCAATCCTTCTAACGAGTTGTGGGAACGACCGCCTTTCTTCTCTGGGGATCTCCTTTGTTTCTCCCTCTCTCTCCTCTTTTCTGAAGAAAACCTTCTGACCCCTCTTAGGTTTTTTCATTCTCCTCCTCCTTTCCAACAAGGCAACACATGTATATATAGGGAACAAATTAGGGTTAACACCAAATTGTCAATAATGTCCCTAAAGCCCATTTTAAAGCCCAAACTAAATAATTAGTTAAGAAAAAATAAAATTTAAATAATTTAAAATAATTAAAATAAACTTAAAATAAAAACTAATAATCCTATTGATTCCTAAAATAAAAAATATTATAAAAGGAACAAAATTTTTCAATATTTTTTTATTTTATGTTTTTTTGGATATTTTTATGAATAATTTAGAAAAAAGTGAAAAAAATAATATTTTAAAAAATGATTTAATTAAAATACGAAAATAATAATTAAATAATAATAAAAAACTATTTTTGTTATTTTTTTAATGAAAGATAGAAAAATTTAGAGTAAAAATAATAAAGAACAAAAAAAGTGACAAAGGTGAGATTTAATTTTTAAAATAGTTAGAAAAAAAAGATTTAATTTTAAAAAAGAATTTAGAGGAAAAAAAGATTTAATTTTAAAAAGAAGTTAGAGAAAAAAGATTTAATTTTAAAAAAGTTAGAAAAAAAAATTTAGTTTTAAAAAGGTTAGAAAAAAATATTTAATTTTAAAAAAGTTAGAAAAAAAGATTTAATTTTAAAAAGTTAGAAAAAAAAGATTTAAAGTTAGAAAACAAGATTTAGTTTTAAAAATAGTTAGAAAAAAAGATTTAATTTTAAAAAAGATAGAAAAAGATTTAACTTTAAAGAGGAGTTAGAAAAAGATTTAAAAAAAGTTAGAAAAAAGATTTAATTTTAAAAAAAAGTTAGATTTTTATTTTTAAAAAAAAAATATTAGAATTTGATTAAAAAATGTGTTAGAAATTAATTTAAAAAAGGTTATAAAAAATTTACTCTTGAAGAAAAGAAAAAAAAAAAAGTTAAATTTTAATCTAAATCCTAAAAGTTAGTAAGAAGAGCTTTAAATAAATAAACTAAATAGAAAAAAAAAGTTAATAAAAAATATTAGTAAAGTTATAAAAAAATTTAATTAAATTATTATTAGTTAAAAAAACAAGATCTAAAAAAAAGGTTAATTTATTAGGTTAATAAGAATTTAAAATAAAAATAAAAAAGAAAGGGTAAAATTTGGGGTATTACAGTCGCTACTGCGAAAATCGGCGCCGGCTGAACAGAAGAGTCGCCACCGTGCGTTATTTATCCCAAAGGAGGGAAAGGAAACGCTCGAAGTAAACCTAACGCAAAGACGGGAAAGGAATGGTCATCGCAACCAAATCCTGGATTCGGGAGTCGGTTACGCAAGGGGAAGGTATTAGCACCCCTCACGTCCGTCGTACTCGACGGGATCCACGCTTGTTTTCTAGTACGGATTGTTATTCTATCTATTCTACAGGTCTTGGGTTAAAAGAAAATAAAATTACTCGACAAAGTATCACACTTTATGCCTACGTATTCCCGTCTGGAACGAGAAATCAGAGTCGACGTAGTTCGCCTACCTACGGGAAAGGAGGGGAAGGTTGCTCGCTAGGATATCGCATCCTATGCCTACGTACTTTCATACAGCATGAAAGATCAGAGCAAACGTAGTTCGGGCCACGTACGATACAAGTCTGTCTTGATTGTTTTTATTCCTTCTGAAAAAGGTTTTTCTGATTATGGGTCCAAGCAGACAAAAATGACGTTTTGATTGGTTCACATTCTTTTACGGAAGAAATGTCTTTTATTGTGTTTGAAATTGTTAGTGTATTTTTGATTGTTTTGAGGTAAGAAGAGAAACAACAACTCTAAAACCTATGGTTAAAAGGGAATCCAAATCTACCCTAATGTTGTCATGCATGGATGAGAACCTAATGTCTGTCATATTTCTCTCCTGCGCAGAGAGAAACAGAGATCCTAAGGGGATAAACGGAAAAACAACAGCATATATACAGTAAAGCAGTAAAATGCATGAATGCAGCAGTACAAGCGAGGCAAGGGAGTCCCACTCAACCTCGAACCTAGAAAACAATGAGCAAAGTGAAACAGCTTCACCTCAATCTCAAGGGGACAATTAACAAACAATACAGTCAAGAAACTCAAACAATACATCACCAGCTCTAAATATCACCAGCAACTCTAAACAGCAAAACCTGACAGCACAAGCTCCTGCCTCCATCAGTCTTCAAGGCAAGGGACTTCATCTTCAATCTTCAAAGCTTCTTCAAAGCAAGCTCTCCTAGATGAGTAATAGTTCACAAGAGGATTTGGGATGTTAAACAGTCAGTTAACCACCAAAGGTGGCATACAGACTGTTAACAAAATACAGACTGTTTCTCTCAAAAGTTCTATCTCCTAGATACTGTCACTAAGCCTTCCAAAGGAAGGAGGTGAGTATCAAAGAGAGACTTTGAATCATAGAGAAGAATGGAGGCAACAGAAGCCATCCATATTTGTGAAGAAATTTTCTATTCTAAGGCTCTCTCTAGCTCCTA
Source organism: Lathyrus sativus (assembly GCA_963859935.3). Taxonomy (NCBI): domain Eukaryota; kingdom Viridiplantae; phylum Streptophyta; class Magnoliopsida; order Fabales; family Fabaceae; genus Lathyrus; species Lathyrus sativus. The sequence continues at coordinate 85,013,864 of OZ012735.1, read as the reverse complement.
GGTCCTATGTCTTCAAACAGCTTCAAGCAAGCCAAGTATCTTTATCAAGCTTTGATCTTCAACTTTCAACTCTGTCTTCAATATGCTTCATCATCATTCTCTTCAAGGCTAACCCACACCCCAAGCAAGCCCAATAAGCCCATACAAACAAAATAAACCCCAAAAGGGCACACCAAACAAGCATACAATTGCAAAATATACTAAAAATATTAATATAGTAGGGAAAATTCTAATATTATTTCTAGGGGATCTACTAAACCTACCCTTAATACCCTATATGCCCCAAGTCCTAATTCAATCTAAAAAGCCTAAAAGAAATTGTTTTAATGCACCTAAGTTATGTATAAACCCTAATTCAACTAGTCTAATAGCATCTAATCAAAACTATCCTAAAAATCATCACAAAAATATGGAATTAATCCAGGGGGAACCTAAAACATATATCTAATTATCCTAAAAAGATTGAACTAAAAATATTAAGGGATCTACCTAAACTAAATTCTACAAAATCATATATCAACATAAGAGAATTAAAAAGCAATTAAATTAGAAAATATGCAAAAAATATTAAAATGCATGATATGCAAAATGTTTTCATTTTATATTTTTCTAGACAAAAATATGAAAAGGGAGAAAAAACTCCCATGGAAAAATATTGATTTTTCTATTTAATATGAATTTTCAAAGTATGGAAAAAAATGGAGTAAAATTAAAATGAAAATATGAGCATGGGGTGCAGATAGTAACAAAATGCAATGCAAATCAAACTTGGACCCAGACATGGGGGTGTAACGAGTAAAGCGCCTGGCCCAATGTATTCAGAAAAATCAATTGTTAAAATGAAAAGAAAATATAAAAAACCAGCGGTGCGAATAGTCATGAATTATAGTGCAAACTTGGATTGGGCTTGACATGGGGGTGGGAATATCAACAATCCACTAAGCCCAGAAACATGCTTCAAATGAAACGCGGCGTTTCATTTAATCTCTGAATCCATCCAAAACGCGAAATTAAATGTGAGCCACAGGATCTGGTCTTTGGTCAAGGGGTCAAGTAATCATCCAACGGCCATGAGGTCTTCTTCTACCTCTCGCCCTAGGGTTTGCAGAACTCCCATGAAACAAAGCTTCCATGCACAGAACTTCCTCTCACTCGTGTGGCCTCATTTCTTCATCAATTTTAACAAAATAAAACATGATCTTGATCCATTTTCCACGCTGAATACGACTATGGCATTGGTTTTCATTGAAACAATCTCTACCATGCAACCCGAATGTGAAACCATCCTAATCTCAAAATGTCATCAATCTTCGACCTCAGCCAAACTCAACTTTCTTGGTATCAAAATGATCCTTACATTCCATGGGTTAAAATCATCTAATAATCTCGCATTAAAACTCACTATATCACACGATCTTGCTCATCCAAGAATTGGCATCCATTAATGAAACTTCTCCAATTGATCCTAAACTCATCATACATGATCACCTAATTGTCTCTAACCAATCTAAACTAATAATTTAACCTAACCATGCCTATATAAGGGTGTAGAAATGGTTTTGCAAACCTGGATTCTTGGATTGGTAGTGATGGTAGATCTTCAATTCAGGCCTTGCAACTCTTCAAGAATGCTCCTTGAATGATGAATCTTCTTCTGTTTGCAAAAGATTGGAGGGAGAGAGCTTGTATCCTTGAATTCGAATGTGATTTGCTTTCTTGCAATTTCCAATGGAACACCTTCAATTCTCCATCAATGGAGCTCCAACTCAGTATGAACACACTCAGCAAGATCTATGGAGAAGATTTGTGGAGAAAAAAAGGATTGCAATGAAGAAGAATCAAGGGATTGAATGTAACTTGCAATGGAGGAATTTGGATTTCAATCTCTCTTCTCTACACCAATTAACACCAACCTTGCATTTGAGCAAGTTGCACACATCTTATAGAGAGGTTTAGAACAGTCTAGAACCCCCTAGAACAATCCAATGAGAATTTGAAGATTTCATGCAATGGTATTTTGAATTTTCATTTCTCACCACATGGTATCTCATGCCAAAACCCTTGTAATCTTTGTAACCAACTTTAATTTATCCCCACATGATATTTTGGATTAGTTACAATGCATATCTTCCTTGTGTATTGAGTTTTTCCTTGTTTTGGGTTGGTACCCTAATATGCAAGTAATCAAATTCCAAAGCAGCCCTATGATCCAAGCCTCAAATCAAAATTGTGGCTGAACCATTGTTCTTATAATGTCATTTGGAGTCAAAATGACCTATTACATGACATGGTTTGGACTTATAACTTGGGATTTCCATTTTTCAAATTCACTTGAATTAACTTATGCCTCATTTTTAGGCCATTTTTATCACTTTTTGATATGAGCCTTTACAACATCTCATGACCTCCCTACTAGCCTTAAAACATCATTCTAAGCAAGTTTTATGTTGAATATTTTTCCATTTGAAGCTTGGAAGTAGGAGATATGGCCTTATGCTTGAAATGACTTATAACCTCCAAATGACCAAAATGCCCTTGGCTTGTCAAGATCATAAGTAGAACTCCACAAATCAGATTGAGGAATACCATACCTTTATAGAAAGCTAAGATCATGAGGAACAACTTTCATGTTGGCCAAAAATCCATTTGAAAACTCCTTATGGGGTAAAAGTTGCTTGGAAGTCAAGTAACTTTCACAGATAAATTTCAGTGCCCTCAGATGACCTGTAACTTGCAAGAACCATAACTTGAGTTCTATAAATCTCCTTGATGCCTTCCACCACTCAAATTAAAGGTCTTGAGATACTCTACAAGTTTCATGTTGGCCAAGGATCCATCTGAGACTTGTATTTTGAATTATCTTGCTTGGAAGTCTGACCTAAATCAGGGGATTTTACACAGAAACCCTAATTTATAAACTTCTCTTCTTCTTGATTTCTGGATAGTCATGAACTTGAATAAGAACCTCTTGACATTCTCTTTTAAATAAGAATGGAATTTGATCCCTTGTTGGATGGCTTGCCCATGCTATGCTATGCAGATGAATGAATTATGTACATGATCTAATATGCAAATGCTAAAGCTATGAAACATAGAATCAGGTGAAATAAGTTGTTCAAATTTTGGGGTGCAACACCGTAGCCTTCGCTAACACCGTTGCAATGCGAACCTGGGGCGATTTTTCGCCAGGTCTTCGTATAGCAAAGTGTGCAGCGAACATGACAGTATTTTGTTTTCTTTTTCTGTTTGCTGAACTAATCTGCTTTGTGATTGTTGTTTTTCTTCTCCTGTGTTTTTTGTACAGATGGCATCCAGGTCAATAGCATCCAAGAAGCAAAAGGTCGGTAGCACCTCACGGCCTCAACCAATCTAGTATGATAGCGAGAAGTTTGTAGGACCAAAGCAAGTCGCACGATACGTGGCTCTGGAGAAGAGAAATATTTTACCAGTGAAGAGGTTCCTCATTCATCCGGAAGGATCTTACCGGACTTTCACAGGACGTGTTGGTGACGCTGACAGATAGCTACAACACGAAGGTAGTGCGGGAGTTCTATGCCAATGATCTTCCAAATGACGATGAACCATTCACATGGACCACAAAGGTATTGGGTCGACCGGTAATCTTTGACAGAGACACCATCAATCGGGTACTCGGAAGACCACTTAGCTTGGGTGAAGATGAGAATGATGATTACCATCGAGATCTGAGACTTCATAGAGATATAAATTTGGTTTCCGATGCTCTGTTGTTCGAAGGTAAGATAGTAGAATTGAACTCGTCTAGGGTTCCAAGGCGGTACCATATGGAGGACATGAAGCCCTTGCCACAATTAGTGTTGTTGTTGATTTTGATGAACGTCAAGCCAAAATCACATACGTCTACCATGCCGATCCCATTGGCATATTTGGTTCAATCTATTCTCACAAATTTCTGAATTGATGTGGCTCAGATCATTGCTGATAAGATGCGATCCATGGTGGAGAGTGGGTTGAAAGTGGGGGCGAGAGTGAATTGTCCCCTCGCTTTTCCTTGTCTCATCCTGGCGTTGTGTATCCATACGAGGGTGAAGCTACCTTCGCGTCGACAAGTGACGATCTCGGCTGCCATTAATGACCGATATATGGACAAATACTGTCGGCCTAAAGGTTTAAAAGGGAGTTCAGGTGCTTTGGATGCTGGGGCTACTGATGGCCCTGGTGTTGCTTTCTCACAGAATTTTGATCTGTTTCAGCAGGCTGTCTGCAATTATAATTGGGATTGGATGGCGGCTACTCAGCGCGCCATGATTGACATACATGACTCTATGCAGGTACTCCAGTTGCATTGTCGAGATCCCTCCGTGGAGCGCAGCATGATGACTCGGGAGCAGTTCTTGGAGCATGCGAGTTGGCTTGAGGTCAGGCCTACATTTGGAGAGAGGTCGGGTGCTTCTGGCCATGATGGTGGCAGTGATAAGGTAGCAGATGATGATGAGGATGTTGATGGGGAGTCTGGTTCAGAGAGTGTGGAGGATACAGAGTCCAATGAGGATTGATTTTGTGTTATTTCGATTTTGTGAGCATGACATTGTGCAACTTCCTTTGGTCTTCAAAGTGAAGTACTTTTGTGCTTAAATCATTGCTTTTGTTATTATTATCATACTATGTTTCAGATTGGGTTATGTACTATTTTGAGGTGTTTTTACTCCTATGCACATTTTTATTAAGTTTAATTAATGTTAAGTTTTATGTTTAAAATTTTTGTTTTTTCTTTTCAAGTGGTTTTTAATATCTTCTTGGTGTTGGGTTTTAACTAAACTTCTAGATTGGTTTCTCTCTGAAAAGAAGTATCCAGTGAAGATTCATCAGAGTTTGGATGACAATGATAATATTAAGCAAGCGAATAATGTCAAGGTACATGGTTACCTTTGGTTATAATTTTAGAATGCTTAAGAACTTAAATCTTGTTGCAAATGAATATTGTTCTTTTAGCAACTTGTTGAATGAATGTTTCACTTATGACTAATAAACCACAAATTGTGAGGAAGCCTCCAGTGTGTACTAAATGCTGGATTTATGTTGCACCCCAAAATTTTCCCTCCCTTTTCTAACCTTAATTGGCTTTTGCTTTGCATTCATATGCATCATCATTAGGTTGTAATTCATGATCATACATTGCAAAGGATCAGGAGTTTCTGTGAATCAAATCATCAGGGCATATCGAACATGCGGGGTTGCAAGGTTTCTTCAAGGAGAAGTTAGTTGAAAGATATTGAGGTATTCAATGTTCCTAATGAACATGAATTTGCAAGGCCTAATTCAAGATTTATTGATCCAACTTTGTTTCAAATTCTATGCTCAAGCGGAATTCAAAAGATCACAAGTCCATAAGTCAAGACTTCATCCATTTCAAATTCAATGGCATAAGGGAGATACATCATTCCAAGTTCAAGATTCATGAATTCAAGATTAGATTCAAGAATATTACAAAGGGAAATTTCATGACATTGCAAGAATATCACATTTGTTACAAAGTTTCTAACTCTAAGCAATGGTTAGAAAGTTAAGCTACTTCTAATCTTAATTCAAGTTTCTAATCAACTTCATGCTATGGTACCTTTCATGCCCCATCAAGTCCACATGTTTCTCATTATGCCTGCAAACATCCAAGGAGATTAATTAAGATTCAACTTAATATTGGAACATTTCAAGATCAAGACTATGCATGCTTAATCATGGGCAATTTTAATGTAATCTAAAACAGTCACATGCAAGAAGTGACAAATTTCCTCATAACCAAACAATTCATGTCACAAAACCAAGGGAATGAACTCATGGTGATGCATCTACATATCAAATATCAGAATTTTAAAATGTTGTCAAAGGTAGAAACTTGGACCACAAGTGCAGTCCAAGCACAAGCAAACAAATGGGTTCAAGATTTGAGAGCAATACTAAGTGCAGTAGAAAAAAGACAGGCTAGGCAAGTGTAGCCGCAAAAAAAAATACAGCAAGGCACACATAGAAATGGAAAGAAAAAGGGTGCACCAAGAAAGTGGCATTGGACATTTCTAAGCGAAAAAATCTGAAGTTTTGAAAGGAGGGAAAACCGTAATGTTTGGAGGATAAGGAGGATAACAACAGTAGAAAAAGAGGAGGCCACATTAAGGGATAGGTAGAGCAAGAGATAGAGAGAAAAAACCAAAAAAGTCAAGAGAGTTAGAAAAACACAAGAGAACCATAAGAAACCAGAAAAGGGAGGAGAGATGGAAAACCATTGAGAACATCATTAAGAAAAAGAGTTTGAGAAAGAAGAAAGAAAAACCATTGAGAGAACAAGAGAGTGATTAAAAACTAGAAAAAAGAAATGAATCATAGAGCACATCCAACACAAGCCATTGGTGATTAGAAGGAGAATAGAAGCTCTTGGGTATCTTTTCTTTCAAACTTTTCTCTCTTTACATATTTTGCATTATCTTTATTTTCTCGGTTAAGTGATATTTGTGTTGAACATATTGTGGTAAGGTCTCAAGAGTGACCAAGAACTATTGTAAAAAACAAGGAAAGGAGAAAAAATCATTTTTTTTCACTCCCAAGGGTGCTGAACACGGGTCGTGTCAGCTCCCTATCTTACCTCAAAAATCAATGTTGTGGGCACTTTCTGACATGGGCCGTGTCAGCTGACACGGGCGACCGTGTCAGCCCCCTATTTTTCATTTTTTTTGTTGCTATTTCTCCCATTTTTTTACATATCCCATTCACACATGAAATGGGACGTCTCATTTCATGTTGTTTTGTATTTTTTTTTCATGTCTTGATTTTTTATTCGTATTTTCAAGCCGATTAACCTGATGTGGTTGTATGGTCATTGTATGTGAATATTATTATGCTCATTTTTTACTTTTGGTTCCAAAAACTATTTTCAAAACAAACTCTCGATTCTTATCGAGCCATTTTTGACCTTGTAAGTCGATTGCCTTGTGCATCGCCATCAACCTTGTTCGCATCACCTCAAACCTTTTTTTTAAGAAATCAAACCCTTGATCCAACGTTAAACGAATTTTCTCAAACAACTGTTAAACCAATTCACCATCCTTTCTTTTCATAACTTTTCTCTTAAAACCTCGGTCTCGTACCAAGTGCATTTTCAAAAACTCTTTTCCAAATAAACTTGGATGGTTGTGGAGTGGTTAGGCGTAGGCCTTCTCCTATCCCGAGTGCTTGACATTACCTTTAGGGTTCACTGTCATAAATCACTTACCATTCAAGATCAAAAAACACCTTTAATAAAGAGAATGAGGTTCTCTTTGTATTGAACTAAAGAGAGAGGATTAAGTGTAGACTTCTTCTTCTCCGAGTGTCAGGATACTCACTGTAGAGTGTGTGATCTCGATACTCGTCTTTCAATACCAAGACGTGACTGTATTCGCCACACCATTTTCATAACAAAACTTTGATATAAAGAATTGGGTACTACCCGCAAGGGGTTACTATTCGAGGACCTATTTCTCTCCTAAAAATAAACTCACAAATAAAACGTGACATCTTGCCTCGATAGGCGAAAATTAATCTTTTCAAAAAGGACATGTTACGTCCGTTCTACCGCAAACAGGTAACGCCTAAGTCTCCAACGAGCGAGCAGCAATACACCTAACTTCTAGAATGCGTACGATAACATCATCCACCAAAAACACCGGTTACCCGTACCCCGAACTACGTCTGCTCTGATTTCTCCTACCAGATAAGAATACGTAGGCACAAGACAGCGATGTCTTGGCGAGCACCCTTTTCCACCAATCAACCGTAGGCCGAATTACGGCTGCTCTGATTTCTCATTCCCTAATGAGGATACTGTTGCACCCTAAAATTTGACCAACCGATTCTCCTATCTGACTCGTGGTTTAAATTCATATTCGCAAATCAGACGTATGATTTTTGTGCAAACAGAGGATATCAAGGTTACAGCCTGGTTCTCGTCTATCAGATATGGCAGATCCAGTCCAGATCATCAGGGTTTTATTTTTTTCGGGAAATTGTGCGCTCCTCAGTGATTTTCAGCTTGCATAGTGATTTTGGGATATTCTGATGCCCGGGGTTCTCTGTTCGATTCGATTTGGTCTCGTGCGCTCTTTTATAGGGGTCATTTGCATTTGTCTGCATTTTTAGGGTTTAATAGCCTTTTTCGGATTTTTAATAGGTTTGATAGATTTTTCTGGAATTTAAATAGGGTTTTTGTATTTTTTTAATAGTTTAAATCATTTTTTAGAATTTTATATAGATTTTAAAATAGGTTTAATAGTTTTTAATCATTTTTAGAATATATTAGATTTTAAATTTGATTTTAATATTTTTAGATAATATAGAATAATATAGAATTTTTAGAATATTAGTAGGACTTTTTAATAGTTTTAATAGCTTTTAAAGTCATTTTTAGATTAGTGTAGAATATTAGTGAATTTTTCTTTTAGCATATTAAATAGTTTTTGTTAATAGAAATTAATTGTTTTTAATTTTAGATATAAAGAATATAGATTTTTCCTTAATAAATAAATAGCATTTTCTTGTTAGAATAATAAATAGGTAGTTTTTGTTAATAGAAGTTTAATGTTTTAATTTTAGATATAGAGATTAATAGATTTTTTTTCTTTCTTTTATTAGTAAATAGAGTTAGATATTATAAATCTTCTTTTATAGAATAATATAGTCTTTTTAGAGTTTAATACAGTTTTATTAGGGATTTAAGAAATTTAATCAGTTTTAGATCAGCATTTAATCTCATTTTGGTCATTAGTTGTTTAATGCAGTTTTTTAATTCATTTTCGTAGTGGGCTTCAGTCCAATTCGCAGGCCCAATACATGTTTTTGTCCAGTTTGCAATTCAGCATCAGTCCAATTCACTCCAAAAAAGTCCAGCTCTCTCCAGATTTTTCCAGCCAGCTCCAGATCCTTCTAGAAGCGTCCAGAGCTTCTCAGGCTTTAAATATTCCAGCGCCACGTGTCCAAAAGGGGGAGGCCCCACGTTATGCTGTAGAATCACGCCACCACACGCTCAGAAGCTCTCCTGCTCACGCCACGCGTCCCACCAGAACTCACACTCTCTCTCTGCTGCCACCCGTCCTCACACGTGTCTCCTCCCAGCATTTCCCCCTCACCACTTGTCACCTCGCCAGCCGTCGCCTGAGCCTCGCCGGAGAAGCCACCGGCCGGCATGCAAAATCCGTCCGGCCGCCTTTAACACCGTCGTCCCTCGCCGGAATCTGCAAAAATTGCAGAAACGCAAGAAATCCATTTTTTCCTCCTTTCTTCTCCGATCCTCCTCCGTCCACCTTCATCGTCGCCTCGCCGGAAAGTTCATACACGCCGGAAAATTCATACGAATCTCCAGGAACCTTCATCCAGTTTCCAGAACATCATCAATATTCATCGTTCATCAGTAAATCCAGAACACCATCAAACCTTCATCATCTCCCTCAGTTTCCCAGATTCGCTCGATCTTCTCAGGATCAAGAAGGTTTTGTTGTCTTCGTGTTCTTCATCAAGAACTCCATCAACCTCGTAGATCTTTCATTCAAGATTCTCCAGGATTGCTTCAAGTTCTTCAACGAACTTCCTCAAGAACATTCCAGGCCCTTTCTCTTCTTCATACGCGTTCATCAACCTGCTAACAGCTTGGATCGTCGTTGAAGGAGTGTCGCTCTCCAATACGCTCCAGTTCGCTCCAGAATCTCCAGTTCGCTCCAGATTCATCTCCAGGTATGCTTTCTGGAATTCGTTGCATGTTCTTTCAGATTGCGTTGTCTTCACTGACTTATAGAACGGTTAGGGTTTTGCGAATTAATTGATGCGTGGTTTGAATGCATGATGCTGAGATTTGGTTTGATCTGGATGATGTGTTTGAGGCTGATTTAGGATTGTTAGGCTTAGATTGCTGTGTTTGCTTGATTGATTCGTTTGAGTGTTGAGAGTTCTTGAGAAGAGAGAAAGAGAAGTGGCAGAAAGAGTGAGTTGGGGGAGACGGACGAAACGGCTAGGGTTTGGGATTAGAAGGATGAACAGTGATCAGAGAGATTGAAGGGGATTAGGTTTTTGTGGTTAGGGTTTCATTGGGTTAGGGTTAGGTTTGGGCTAAGCCCAAACGCGTGTTGCTGAGTCACGCCCCCCATGTTACTCAATTCCCCCCCCCCCTGGCGTGTGAGAGGCAGAATGATGGGAACTGGGCCTAGGGCCCTTATCACTATCCACCCCCCCTGGGCGTAAGCCCAATGAGAAGCTAACGTGAAAATTCCCTGACTGCACCCCCCTGTGCGTTTTTTTTTGCTGTTTTTATTAGTTGTTCTTTGGTGTCGTTGGGCCTAGTCTTTATTACTAGGCGCACCCCCACCAATGTAAGCCCGGCCAGAATGAACTAGCTTGTCCTGTTATTCTCACCCCCCTCCCCTCATTTTAATTCTTTTAATTCCTTTAATATTCTAGCAACTTTAAAAAAATTCATAAAATAGAAAACAATTATTTTTTTAATTCTTCTTTTTTTACCACTTCATGAAAATGTCTAGAAAATCATATAAAAATAAAAATGCCATTTTATTTTTGTTTACTATTTTTTGTATATTTTCCATTTAATTGACTCTTTTAATATTTTTTAGTGCATACATGTCATTAGAAAATTAATAAAAAATAGTAGGTTTAGTCAAATAATCCCGTTCTTTTTTCTGTAGACTCGTAATTCAGTGTAGAATTTTATAGTACAAAAACATTAGCTTAATCATGCATTTTCATTTTAATTGCATTTTTTGTATTGTTTTGTTATTAACTAATTGGTCTGTGGATATGTCTGTGTTGCTGATTTTAGTTCTTTCATCTGGTGTTGAATTTTGTTCTGATTTTTTAGTAGGTTGTCCTAGAGCCATGTAGGTTCCCCATAGATTTTTGTTAGATTTTTGTAGGATGTTCTGATATGATTTGTCTGAGCTTGAGGATAGGAGAAGTCTTGATGGTTTCTGACTTTGAAGTTCAACTGTGGTTGAACTTCAGAGATAGTTGCTTGAGGTTTGATGGCCTGTGGGTTCTTCTCAAGGATGGGAGCGGGTTGCAGCCCTGTTGGAGCTTGCAAGGATGCAGTGGATTGAAGCTTAGTCTAGGAGCGTGTTATCTGTTTGTGAGGTTCGAGATCCTGAAGTTTGAAGGGAGTTTATGGTACTTTCCTGAGGAAGGCACTATGAATGACTTTCATTCTTTCTTCTCACCTCTTTCTTAAGTATCCAATGATGTTGGAGCCAACTTGTGAGTTTAATTTCTCCTGAGGAGGAATGTAAACTGATCACATGTTGTTGAGCCACATGGGATACGATTCCTAAGTGTCAGCCTCCTAGTACTTTCCTGAGGAAGGTCCTAGGGGTCTATTCACTTAGTTCCATTAGTTTATCTAGGATTTCTCAAGTATCCAATGATGTTGGAGCCAACTTGTGAGTTTAATTTCTCCTGAGGAGGAATGTAAACTAATCACAGTTGTTGAGCCACGTAGGATACGATTCCTAAGTGTCAGCCTCCTAGTACTTTCCTGAGGAAGGTCCTGTGGGTCTGTTCACTTAGTTCCCTTAGTGCATATAGGTTTTCTCAAGTATCCAGTGATGCCGGAGCCTTCATGTGAGTTTAATTTCTCCTGAGGAGGAATGTAAACTGATCACAGTTGTCGAGCCGCATAGGATATGACTCCTGAGTATACACCTCCTGGTACTTTCCTGAGGAAGGCACTATGAGTTTGTCTGCTTAGCTCCCTTTCTCTGGTAAGCTTGTTCTGAAGCTTGGAGACTGGGATTGATTCCTCTTGCTTAGGGTTTTTTATTAGAGTTTTTGCTTAGATCTTTGCTTAAGATGTTGCATAGAGTTTTGTTTAGAGATAGATTAGGAGCTTGTTTCAGGTTTGTTAGGGGCCTTGCCCAGGAGTAGTCTCTCGTTTTGTAGATAGAGGTTTGTCAGGTTAGCTAGCCTTCTCTTCGTATTGTTTGACTTGTGTGATGTTATGTTGCATTAGACTTAGGTATTCATATAGATAGTTCTGAGTAGGTGCATCTTAGAAGTAGACTTTGTGTGCATGAGAAGTTGAGGTGGTCCTCCTTCTGCTTGTTTGTTATTGCGTGGCTTTGCTTGTTGGTATTTGGTAGAGCTGAGCTCCCTTACCTCTGTGGTTTGTGGCCTTTGCGCCTTGTTTGTCTAGTTGTTGCATTCATGCATATTTTCAGTATTCCTTTACTTCGTAGTTAATTCTTGTTTTGTAGTTTAGTCCTGTTGCCATGATCCCTTAGGAGCTCTGACTTCTCCGCTGCGGAGTCGTTATGATAGACATTAGGATGGTCAACCAGGTGTGATAGCAGTAGGTAGATTCCCCTTTGCTCTGATCTTCCATGCTGTGTGGAAGTACGTAGGCACAGGACGGGATGTCCTGGCGAGCAACCTTTTCCCCGTTTAGACGTCGGTAGTCGAACTACGTTGACTCTGACTTTCCCATTGCACGAGGGAATACGTAGGCCCAGAACACCGTATGTTCTGTCGAGTCCTGTCCTTTTGTTTTCTTTTCAGACCGACCATTGGCGTAGATAGATAAACACACCCTTTTCCTATAAACACCAAGCATGGATCCCATCGAGTACGATGGACGTGAGGGGTGCTAATACCTTCCCCTTGCGTAACCGACTCCCGAACCCAGGCTATGGTTGCGATGACCATACCTTTTCCCCGTTTTTTGCGAGGTTTACTTCGAGCGTTTCCTTTCCTGCTCTGAGGGATAAATAATGCACGGTGGCGACTCTTCTGTCAGCCGGAGCCGATTTTCGCAGTAGCGACAGCTGGCGACTCTGCTGGGGAATTATAGCATCTAGGGACTTTTCCCATCCCTTATGCTGGGACCGTTTCCCATCCCCTACGCGAGTCAATCCTAGCGCTTGGATGTTTACTTGTTGGGTGTTGTGCATCTTGTGTTTTACTTTTCTGCACTTTATTTTTCTGTACCTTTACCTTTTCGCATTTATTTTCCAGCATTATATTATTGTGATTATTGCTGTGGGCAAGGGAGGTTACTGTGAGTGAAAGCCGGACCTGGGCTTGAGTACACACCTAGATATAGTTGCGGAGAAGTAGTAGACGAACCTGTTTGTTGAGCAGGCACAGTTCCCTACGAAAATCTGCGCTCAGACGAGATTCTTGCAGAGGTGCTCCTTTCCGGTCCTGAGGATCTGAGGGGAGTCCAGACGTGAGGATTGTCGACTCTGGGGACCGATCATTTGGAAGTCAGCTAAGTGAGGCCTCTTCATGATTTGATGATGCCACTCCTTCTGGGAATCGTATCGCCACTCATGAAAGTCAGTGACGCTGATGACCGCATAGGATGCCGTACCTTTGTCCGTGGATTAGGTCTATCATACCTGTGAGAGGGATTGGGTTATTGCAGGAAAACTGGCCTTCAGAAACCATGATTCAGTAGTTATCAAACGGTGTTCTTGATTCATCTCCAGGTGTATTGTCTGGGTCAGATGGGTTTCTTATCTGAGGTTGATGCTATTATCAGATGGTTTTCTCATCAGATACAGAGGTTCAGATGGATTTCTTACCAGGGGTTGATATTTTGAGTATCAGATGATAGTCAGTGTCAGGAGGTTCTGATGACCGTGGTGGTTTTCTGTTCTTGATCACAGAGATATTCCTCTTCAGACTACAGCATAGCCCCTGTGTTCGCAGATTGCATTATTTATCATATTGCATCATTGCATTACCATCTGCATTCAACTAACGTGTGTGTATTGCAGGTGCATATTTTCCCTTCCAGTTCTGGCGTTTGTTCCTTAGCAAGACATGGAAACCCTGAAGAGAGTATTGCCCTACAAGTTTCCATCTCCAGATATCAGTCTATTGTTAGAGTTGATTGCTATTGCTAAGAAGAGGGTAATGGGTGACTTCAGAAAGAGATATGGGAGGATTCTGACCTACGTTTATCAGCCATCCGCCTACGAGACCAGTGGCATCTATACTCTGTTACAGTTTTATGATGCGGAGCTCAGGTGCTTCGTATTTCCCGACTTTGTTTTGGCTCCTACCCTGGAGGAGTATTCTGCACTTCTGGATATACCTATCCGCGAGCAGATGCCTTTCTATCGTACGGACGCTGAGCCTAAGCTGGCTGAGCTTTCTGCCATCCTGTGCTTGAAAGAGTCTGAGCTGTCTGGGAAGATGATCAGAAGAGGAGACGTATGGGGATTTCCATTGGATGTCTTGGTGGAGAAGGCTCGGGAATATGCCCAGAAGGGTAGCTGGGGTGTTTTTGACGTCATCCTTGCTGTATGTGTTTATGGCATCGTGTTGTTCCCAAACATCCCTGATTTTGTTGACTCTGATGCCTTCTATATTTTAGCTGCGAAGAACCCAGTCCCTACTTTGCTGGGAGATATCCACCATTCAACTCACTACCAGAATGAAAAGCGGCGAGGAAGGAATGTGTCTTGTTGTGTACCTCTCTTGTGCAGGTGGTTCACCAGTCATATGCCTAAGTCAGGCCCTTTTGTCACCTCTATTGATTCTCTAGGATGGCCCGAGCGCTTAATGGGATTGACTGCTGAGAACGTGGTATGGGTCAACGAAGAGGTATTCGGAGTTGAGGTTATACTCAGGTGCGAAGGGTTCCCGAATGTTCCGTTAATAGGAAGGAAGGGGTGTGTCAACTACAATCCTTCCTTATTGATCAGGCAATTTGGGTACGTACCTCAGGGAGCGCCAAAACCCGAGGAGATACAGGAATCTCTGTATCTCACCGGGGCAATAGGGAAAGAGATGCTGACCAAACTCGAGAAAGCCTGGAAGAACTTGCACAAGAGAGGGAAGCCTTCAGGTAGCAGAGGGGATACTCGAGTTCCTGGCCCATATGTGGAATGGATTCGTGAGCGAGCTGTGAAATTCCTTATGCCGTATCCAGCGGTTCATCCATTGCATCCTCCTCCGGTAGAGGAGCCTACCACTGTGGACATTCAGGTCTACAAGCAACTGATGGCGGAGAAAGAGGAGCTAGCAAGGGCTAAAGAGGCTTTAGAGCAGGAGAATGCCCAGCTTCGTCATGAAAAGATTGAAACAGGATACTTTTCTAAGCAACAGGCCGAAACTCTGAAACATCTGAAGACCACGCTATTGGAATTGACTGAAACCAAGAAGCGTCTGGAGTTAGATGTCGACTCAGTTAGTAGTGTGTTGGCCACTAAGAAGCAAGAGCTGGAAAGGGCCTACACAAAGCTAGCCAAGTTCAGAGAGCACTGGGATCTCACTATGACCAAGCGCAAAGAGCGGGAAGAAGAGCTGAAGACGCAGGTAGCTCAATTAGAAGAACAGGTCAAAGTGAAGACTGAAGAGCTTGAAGAGGAAGCCTGTCGCCGATACGAGGCCGAGCGCAAGTTGGCTGATGCCGTGAAGAATTTGGAAGATTTTCAGCATAGAGCAGATGCCAAGAGACCCAAACCTGGGGGCGGTGCCAATGATAAGGCTTGGGAAGACTTTGTCAGAGACATCCAGGGGACGGTCAGGAAGAGGGATCGGCTGATAGAAGGTTTGATTTATCAACCAGATCATGCAGAGACGAAGAAGATGGTCGAGGACTTCCGCAACCGTACCCATGCTTGATTTCTCTCTTGTATTCTGTATGTTGAGATCACCACCAGGCATGTTGGCTGGGATCCTCCTTATCATATCAGCTGTATGAAGCATAGTTATGTAACCTCTTGACAAGATTGTTATTCTAATGAATATATAAGGGTTTTTCCAAATATTGTCTTTATGGTTTATCTCGTCTTGCTACCACTGACACTGGAATTGGAGGGGAAATATCTCCAATGCACACATGCACGTTAGCATTTTTTTTCTTGTATTTCTGTTTGCATAAATCATACTGCATAGCATTTCTCTAGCAGGTCAAAGCACTTATCCAGCCTTTGTTTTCACCAGAGGGTGATTCTCGGGGAACTGTTTGAGGCAATAGTGGAGGGTTGAAGACGACCAAGGGGTGAAGCAGAGTTGAGCAGAATCGAGCAGTGTAGTCCGTTACAGGTAATTGGTAGCTATGTCTAAAGGCAATTTCCAGGCTCCTAGCACCTTGGCAGGGTTTACTATGGCGTCCAACCATCAGTATGATTCTATGGAAGGCTTCCCGCAAGCGAACAATCTTACTGCAGACCAAGTTGTACAGCCTACGGATGAGAACCGAGATCGGCATGAGCAGTTTGTTGCCCGAAATGAACATTATCCTCCTGTTAACAATCAAGGTGTTGCTTTCCCTGTGATGAGTTACCGAGGAGATATTCCAACGGCTGGGATGGTAGATCCAAGAGCTCTCGAAAATAGTAGAAGACTCCGAGCATTGGAAGAAGGTATAAAAGCCTTAGAAGCGAAAGATGCCGTTAACCTGGATGCTGTAGACATGTGTTTGGTTCCTGATCTGGTGTTGCCGTACAAGTTCAAAGTGCCGGAATTCGAACAGTACACGGGAGATAGCTGTCCGAAGCTGCATTTGATGATGTTCTGTCGAAGGATGACTTCGTTTGTGCGAAATGACCAACTAATGATCCATTGTTTCCAGTATAGCCTGACTGGGACATCCTTAAGGTGGTATGTGCAATTGGAGAGTAATCAGATTCGATCATGGGTGGATTTAGCCAGAGCTTTCATGAAGCAGTACGATTACAACCTGGATTTGACTCCTAGTCTCGTAGATCTGCAAGAATTGTCTCAGGCGGAGAATGAATCATTCAGAGGGTATTTGCGAAGATGGAAAGAATTGGCTGCTAGTGTTCAACCACCGCTTCCGGAAAGAGAACTGGTTGACATCTTCTTGGGTACTCTGAAAGGCCATTATTTTGACAAATTGTTCAGTTGCACAAACTTTGTGGGCCTGATGAGACTGGGAGAGATTGTTGAGAGAGGACTCAGGAGTGGAAAGTTTCGAGGTGTTCCTTACGTCCCAGTTGATAAGATTGAGTCAGTTGTCAGTTCTCAAGAAGAGTGGGAAGGAGATGACGCCACCTCAGAATCTCTAGCATCTCAGGATCAGTTTTCAGACACTTCAAGTCAACGATCACCTTACCGCCGATCGCGTCAGCATGCTCCACGCAGACCAAGGAAACCTGAAAGACAGTTTACTCAGCTACCGGCGTCGTACAGTCAGTTGTTGCCAGATCTGGTCAAAAGCGGATTGATAGTGCCGAAAGAGACTAAGCCGGTGATTCCACCGTATCCTCCAGGTTTTGATGCCAGCGCCCGCTGTGAGTACCATGTTGGGGCACAGGGGCATTCAACAAATGATTGTAAGGTGCTTAGAAGTCAGGTTCAGGATCTGATAGACTCTAGCCGTATTTGCATCACTCCTCAGGGTTTTGTTCAGATTAATGATTTTCCGTCATCCAGTTGTGTGGGTTCGTCAGTTAATGTCATGGAAGACTCCACAGGAAGTGTGTGCTCTGAAGATTGTCAATCAGAGAGTTCAGTTGTGTGGGAGAAGTTTCTAGAGGTTTTTGCGCCGGATGTCGCATCTGTTTTCTCTGCTTAATCCGTTTAGCTTTCGTGCACTAGTGTCTGCCGACCACCATCAGGATTGTTGGCTGGGGTCATTGTATTCATACTCATTTGTGCTCACGTGCTGCTTTTGTTGGCTATACATGTGTGGGAGATGTTTGTCTGTGTGCTGATAACTTGAGTTTCTCTTTGTCTCATTATGAATATGTGTTTGCTTTCTGCGCTGCATTATCATTTAACAGGTACATCAGAACCGTGGGTCTCATTTCCTCATCGCTCCAGTTTGTTGCAGGAATTCCTTCAGAGATATGGAACAGGATCAGCTTGAATTGATTGAAGTCAGAAGCCAGCTGGGGCAGATGATGAGAGACATGCAAGAGATGCGTCTGGAGCAGAAGATTCTCAAAGAGGAGAATAGTCAGCTGAAGACCCAAGTGAGCTTGATCATGGAAGTAGTCAAGAATGTGCTTAGGAAAGAGGACGATCAACTATTTGAAGCCGCAATGAAGAAGCTCGCGCCACCCGTGCATGTGGAACCTGAGCAGCAGCAACAGAAGATACATCCGGCTCAACGGAGGATCCAGGAAGGAAAACCAAAGAGAATGTTTGAGGCACCGCCTATGACATATGCTGAGCTCTTGCAGGCTTTATTGAGGTTTAATCTGGTTGAGAAGAGAACGTTGGAACCACCAACGAGAGTGTTTCCTCAAGGGTACGATGCCAGTAAGCAATGTGAGTTCCATTCTGGGGCACTCGGACACGACATCGAGGGTTGTCATGCTTTTAAGCACAATGTTCAAGACCTGATTGACTCGCACGATATTGAATTCACGCCGAGCGGCGTAGCTGTACGTATTGCTCCTGTCTCGATCGATGCTAAGATGACAGATGTTTCTAAAGCTGCAGTGGGTCAAAAGCGTATCCTGGACTCCATGGTGTCAGAATCTCCAGGCCCACAACTGTTGCCTATTCCTGGGGCAGATCTGAGAAAGAAAATGGCTAAGCATAAGGAGGGCGTTAATCAATGCATTGAAGGTCAAGAAACCGATGTTGCATTTGATACGAAAGGTGTTCAAGAGTCAACCCGATACCAGCAGCAGAGCCAGCAGGGGTATAAGAGATATCAGAATCGGGCTCCCCTGGCAAGCCGTCATTTGGAAACTCCTCCTATGCCATATGCACAACTTCTGCAAACGTTGCTTCAGCTCCAATTGGTTCACAAGAGGACAATAGCTCCCTTAACAGGGGCACCACCACCGGGGTATGATGCCAATGCTACTTGTGAGTTCCATACTGGGGCACCAGGTCATACGGTTGAGAATTGTAAAGCTTTTAAGCACAAAGTGCAGGATCTGCTTGATAGTGCAGCAATCAGCTTCGGGCCGGGAGGTCCCAAAATCATCTGAATGAAGGAGGAAGGGCTCTATAATTTGGTTGAGTCGTTGAAAGCAGATCAGGACAGCATCGAATTGTCTCTAATAAAGATAGCTGGTTCAGCAGCAGGACAGATATGAAAGCCCGGTTCTCGGAAGCTAGCATATTATCTTTGTTTTAGCTTGTCATTTCTTTACATTTGTAGTTTCTTTCCTGTTTGAATTTGCAATCTTGTTTGTAAAACTTGTTGTTTTCATTCGATTGATGATAATGAAATAAATATGCATGTTTTGATTGAATCCAGTCGTGTTCACTAATTGTTTTTTACAAATATCCAACGCTGGGTTAAGAAGAATTTGGGGAGGATGACGAAAATAAATGACGTGCAAAATTCCGATTGTATGCTTTTGAAATAAAACCTGTTGATGATGTACAGGCATTGTTTCAAACCCCTAAACACCGGAGATATAAGGAAGATAATCCCTTGTCAACCCCTTTGAGCCTTGTAGTAGGAGTTCTTTCTGTGAATGAAAAACCCTCAATCTTAACCTGGGGCAAGGTAGGTGTTAGCTAATTTGACCGAGCGTCCAAATTGCAAAAGGAGTGTCCGTTCGAGGATCAATCACACCCCTAGAGGTCGTGCCTAAAAGACCACAATGGTTCAATCAAGAGTGGGGCAGTCACATCATTCCCCAAAGAGTCAGACTACCAGTGTCACACGACTTGTTCGAAAGAAAAAAGAAAAAAGAAGAATCAAAAGCCCACTAAGTCAAGAAAACTTCAAAACAAATGACTTGGGCAAAAATGAGGGCATCCCGCTGGACTTAAAAAAAATCAAAAGAAACTCAAAAGGAGTCAGTCCAGGCAAAAGTTAGGGATATGAAAAGAAAAAGATGAAAGGATGACAAAAGAAAATCCTCAAATGAAATACGAGTCGTGTGACCTCAAGTGTCAAAGACGAAAGAGTGAGTGGCTGTCACTCCCAACGATCATAATTTCTCGAATTATCACTCCTATCTTTCAGCCTCCGAGAGGTGAGCGCTAAGGTCGAATTAGCTGAACGTAGGATGGGAGAACATCAAGGAGAATGGGGGGTTAAAATAAACTTTGAGCCTTTATCCTTTCTTTCAAAACCGTGAACCTGACCACGTTACAACCTCCAAAAGTCCTAATTGAAGCAGGTTGTTTCGAAAGCATACTCCGGTAAAGGTCGCGTCGATTCTGACTCTTAAAAGGGTTCCTCTTACCATGTTGGTACTGATGTTGATATTCTTGATAAATGTTTTGTGCATTATATGCCATAAACTGTTTTTCCTTTTCCCAGTGAACAGATTGGATGTCAAAGCTGTCATATGTGTTGCATTAATACATCTTTTACGCAGAACAATTTGTTTTACTTGCGAGCAAGCGCTTGACAGCAGAAAAGCTTCCTACGATGGAAAGTATGGTCGAGATAGAATGCAGACCGCCCGAACGCTCCGAGAGCAGGGGCAAGCTATTATAGTAATCCCCAGTCAGGGCAGCCTTTCGAAGACAATTATCCTGGGGCAATCAGGTTGAGATTCAGGTAAATGTGTTGTAGTCAGGGGCACTACTCTGAATCAAATAATCAGGGGCAACGTCAATGCAGTCAGGGGCAGACTGTCTTAAGAGCGCAGAGTTTGTTCTTTATTCGAGGAGCATCTGATGTGAAGCATCTCCCCGAGGTTCAGAATGCTGGGGCATTTCATATCAGACCATCAGGGTACAGATTTGCAGATTTCCTTTCGAGGACTATCCCCGCAGAGGTCCTGCAGGCTGAGGCATATCATGAGCGAAAGGTTGGCTCTTCCCCGTATCAGCAGGGTCATTCAGAGTTGTTCGAACAGATTCATTCGATTTTCGAGAGCGAGACGAATGCGGGAAGTCGTGTTACTATCCCTTGACTCTTCCACTAGGAGACTGTGTATTCAGGCAGAGTGTTTTCCAGCGTCAGTTGTACCTGACCCATCACGGACAGCCTAAGAGCTCAAATCCATGTTTGCGATTACTGTGAAGCCCATCCACGTTGGCGCATCGGTTTCCAGGTCCGAGCTTCATCAGTACGCGGGAAGACTCCCTCCATTTTCTCCAGCAAAGTCCAATTTGTCATTGGTATGGGTAAGTTATTCCCAGAGAAGTCCAATCATACTTGGCACACCTGCTATTTCACAGCGGAGTTATGTTCCCCAGCAGGGCGTTACTTCGTCGAGGTGTTCGGTCAAGTTCCTAATATCCCCAGCAGATTTGATTTCACTCTCCCAGCATTTATTTTGCTGGGATAATCCTGTGACATCCGGTTATCCCCATCGGAGTTGGCTTCGTCTTCAGCATTTATGTTGCTGAAGTGGTTTTCTGTACCCAGCTCTCTTCGGCAGCTCGAGCCTGCATTAGCATATTGCATGCATCATCATATTTGCATCATACCTGCATGACATTTTCAAAATGCGTAGCATTTCCATCCTGAATGGAGCATTACGCCGTAGAAAGATTTAAAGCATGTGCATATGCATACAAAGCATAAGTCAGGTTTTCTATCAGCCTCACATGGCGCGTGAATTACTCTGTGATCAGTTCAGGGGCATTTATCCAGCAACAGTGTGCAGACAGTTCAACAGATTATTTGTATCAGAACAGACAACAATTATGCTTTGATCAAGCAGTCATCTGATATCGACAGACTTTTCTTCCCGTCAATTCATATTGATGATGTGGTCCTTCGATAAGTGGATTTCTCCGTCTATCATTAGACGTCTTGAGTACGAATGTGGTTTTCTTTCCGTCTATCCCTAGACGATGTGAAGTTGCGGGTGATCGCAGTAGGGTTTCAAGATGGGGTTTCTCTAGCAAGTCGCGTTTCTTTCCGTCTATCAGTAGACGATGTGAAGTTTCAGGTGATTTTTTTAGCGGGTTTTCTTATTGCCAGATCATACGTATAATGAGGTGTTTCCCCAGCGAGTCTTCTCCGGCTATCTTTGATTGTTGAGGGGTTTCAAAACGATATTTCGGATAGTGGTTTTCTTTCTGTTTATTGGATGAGATGACGTCTCAAGAGAGACTTTTCTGATCGTCGATCCTTATTGATGTCGGGGCTCTTCGAAGAATGTTCAGTTTTCGTGATTGTCGATTCTTATTGACGACATGGTTCCTTAAAAGGTGGTTTTCTTCCCGTCAGTCCATACTGACGATGTGGCCCCTTCAAGGATGTTGATCTTTCCATCAATTCCCGTAGACAGAAGGATTCTGAAATTCAAGGGATGGTGTTGAATTGTGTTATGGTGTCTTTCCGTCTATCTTTAGACGATGTGAGTATGGAGATTATGAATTTCTTTCCGTCTATCCTTAGACGACGTGAATTGATTTGTTCATCAATCAGGATGATCCCGTCTACCCTTAGACGATGTGAATATGGAGATTATGAATTTCTTTCCGTCTATCCTTAGACGACGTGAATTGATTTGTTCATCAATCAGGATGATCCCGTCTACCCTTAGACGATGTGAATATGGAGATTATGAATTTCTTTCCGTCTATCCTTAGACGACGTGAATTGTTTTGTGTCATCAATCAGGATGATCCCGTCTACCCGTAGACGATGTGAATTTGGAGATTATGGTGTCTTTCTGTCTACCCTTAGACGATGCAAGTACGGAGATTATTTCTTCCCGTCTATCCTTAGACGATGTGAGTATGCGATCAGGCTTTGTTCCCGTCTATCCTTAGACGATGAGAATTGATTTGTTCATCAATCAGGATGATTCCGTCTATCCTTAGACGACGTGAGTATGGAGATTATTTCTTCCCGTCTATCAGTAGACGATGTGAATTTGGAGATTATGGTGTCTTCCCGTCCATCGTTGGACGATGTGAGTATATTTCTCTTCCTGTCTATCAGTAGGCAATGTGAAAGGATCAGGTGTTTTGTTGCAACCCTCAGGGTTTGTTACATGGGGTATCACAGGTAA
This sequence comes from Lathyrus sativus, assembly GCA_963859935.3. Lineage (NCBI taxonomy): Eukaryota > Viridiplantae > Streptophyta > Magnoliopsida > Fabales > Fabaceae > Lathyrus > Lathyrus sativus. Next base: position 84,990,990 of record OZ012735.1, on the reverse strand, counting down.
TGGGCATTCAAATCAGGAGTTCTTTATCAGACGATTGATCAGTTCGTCGCTGTAATGACTGGACTCGGTTTTCTGGATTTTATTCCCCAAGCAGTTTACAGTATATGCTCGCGGTTGGCAAATTTTCGGGTTTTATTTGTATTCAACCGTCTCGTACCTCTGAATGTTTGAAGGCTGAGCGCTCTTCAAACCCTTCAGGTCCAAGTCGCTTGAATAGGGGCAGCTGTTGCACCCTAAAATTTGACCAACCGATTCTCCTATCTGACTCGTGGTTTAAATTCATATTCGCAAATCAGACGTATGATTTTTGTGTAAACAGAGGATATCAAGGTTACAGCCTGGTTCTCGTCTATCAGATATGGCAGATCCAGTCCAGATCATCAGGGTTTTATTTTTTTCGGGAAATTGTGCGCTCCTCAGTGATTTTCAGCTTGCATAGTGATTTTGGGATATTCTGATGCCCGGGGTTCTCTGTTCGATTCGATTTGGTCTCGTGCGCTCTTTTATAGGGGTCATTTGCATTTGTCTGCATTTTTAGGGTTTAATAGCCTTTTTCGGATTTTTAATAGGTTTGATAGATTTTTCTGGAATTTAAATAGGGTTTTTGTATTTTTTTAATAGTTTAAATCATTTTTTAGAATTTTATATAGATTTTAAAATAGGTTTAATAGTTTTTAATCATTTTTAGAATATATTAGATTTTAAATTTGATTTTAATATTTTTAGATAATATAGAATAATATAGAATTTTTAGAATATTAGTAGGACTTTTTAATAGTTTTAATAGCTTTTAAAGTCATTTTTAGATTAGTGTAGAATATTAGTGAATTTTTCTTTTAGCATATTAAATAGTTTTTGTTAATAGAAATTAATTGTTTTTAATTTTAGATATAAAGAATATAGATTTTTCCTTAATAAATAAATAGCATTTTCTTGTTAGAATAATAAATAGGTAGTTTTTGTTAATAGAAGTTTAATGTTTTAATTTTAGATATAGAGATTAATAGATTTTTTTTCTTTCTTTTATTAGTAAATAGAGTTAGATATTATAAATCTTCTTTTATAGAATAATATAGTCTTTTTAGAGTTTAATACAGTTTTATTAGGGATTTAAGAAATTTAATCAGTTTTAGATCAGCATTTAATCTCATTTTGGTCATTAGTTGTTTAATGCAGTTTTTTAATTCATTTTCGTAGTGGGCTTCAGTCCAATTCGCAGGCCCAATACATGTTTTTGTCCAGTTTGCAATTCAGCATCAGTCCAATTCACTCCAAAAAAGTCCAGCTCTCTCCAGATTTTTCCAGCCAGCTCCAGATCCTTCTAGAAGCGTCCAGAGCTTCTCAGGCTTTAAATATTCCAGCGCCACGTGTCCAAAAGGGGGAGGCCCCACGTTACGCTGTAGAATCACGCCACCACACGCTCAGAAGCTCTCCTGCTCACGCCACGCGTCCCACCAGAACTCACACTCTCTCTCTGCTGCCACCCGTCCTCACACGTGTCTCCTCCCAGCATTTCCCCCTCACCACTTGTCACCTCGCCAGCCGTCGCCTGAGCCTCGCTGGAGAAGCCACCGGCCGGCATGCAAAATCCGTCCGGCCGCCTTTAACACCACCGTCCCTCGCCGGAATCTGCAAAAATTGCAGAAACGCAAGAAATCCATTTTTTCCTCCTTTCTTCTCCGATCCTCCTCCGTCCACCTTCATCGTCGCCTCGCCGGAAAGTTCATACACGCCGGAAAATTCATACGAATCTCCAGGAACCTTCATCCAGTTTCCAGAACATCATCAATATTCATCGTTCATCATTAAATCCAGAACACCATCAAACCTTCATCATCTCCCTCAGTTTCCCAGATTCGCTCGATCTTCTCAGGATCAAGAAGGTTTTGTTGTCTTCGTGTTCTTTATCAAGAACTCCATCAACCTCGTAGATCTTTCATTCAAGATTCTCCAGGATTGCTTCAAGTTCTTCAACGAACTTCCTCAAGAACATTCCAGGCCCTTTCTCTTCTTCATACGCGTTCATCAACCTGCTAACAGCTTGGATCGTCGTTGAAGGAGTGTCGCTCTCCAATACGCTCCAGTTCGCTCCAGAATCTCCAGTTCGCTCCAGATTCATCTCCAGGTATGCTTTCTGGAATTCGTTGCATGTTCTTTCAGATTGCGTTGTCTTCAGTGACTTATAGAACGGTTAGGGTTTTGCGAAATAATTGATGCGTGGTTTGAATGTATGATGCTGAGATTTGGTTTGATCTGGATGATGTGTTTGAGGCTGATTTAGGATTGTTAGGCTTAGATTGCTGTGTTTGCTTGATTGATTCGTTTGAGTGTTGAGAGTTCTTGAGAAGAGAGAAAGAGAAGTGGCAGAAAGAGTGAGTTAGGGGAGACGGACGAAACGGCTAGGGTTTGGGATTAGAAGGATGAACAGTGATCAGAGAGATTGAAGGGGATTAGGTTTTTGTGGTTAGGGTTTCATTGGGTTAGGGTTAGGTTTGGGCTAAGCCCAAACGCGTGTTGCTGAGTCACGCCCCCCATGTTACTCAATCCCCCCCTGGCGTGTGAGAGGCAGAATGATGGGAACTGGGCCTAGGGCCCTTATCACTATCCACCCCCCCCTGGGCGTAAGCCCAATGAGAAGCTAACGTGAAAATTCCCTGACTGCACCCCCCTGTGCGTTTTTTTTGCTGTTTTTATTAGTTGTTCTTTGGTGTCGTTGGGCCTAGTCTTTATTACTAGGCGCACCCCCACCAATGTAAGCCCAGCCAGAATGAACTAGCTTGTCCTGTTATTCTCACCCCCCTCCCCTCATTTTAATTCTTTTAATTCCTTTAATATTCTAGCAACTTTAAAAAAATTCATAAAATAGAAAACAATTATTTTTTTAATTCTTCTTTTTTTACCACTTCATGAAAATGTCTAGAAAATCATATAAAAATAAAAATGCCATTTTATTTTTGTTTACTATTTTTTGTATATTTTCCATTTAATTGACTCTTTTAATATTTTTTAGTGCATACATGTCATTAGAAAATTAATAAAAAATAGTAGGTTTAGTCAAATAATCCGGTTCTTTTTTCTGTAGACTCGTAATTCAGTGTAGAATTTTATAGTACAAAAACATTAGCTTAATCATGCATTTTCATTTTAATTGCATTTTTTGTATTGTTTTGCTATTAACTAATTGGTCTGTGGATATGTCTGTGTTGCTGATTTTAGTTCTTTCATCTGGTGTTGAATTTTGTTCTGATTTTTTAGTAGGTTGTCCTAGAGCCATGTAGGTTCCCCATAGATTTTTGTTAGATTTTTGTAGGATGTTCTGATATGATTTGTCTGAGCTTGAGGATAGGAGAAGTCTTGATGGCTTCTGACTTTGAAGTTCAACTGTGGTTGAACTTCAGAGATAGTTGCTTGAGGTTTGATGGCCTGTGGGTTCTTCTCAAGGATGGGAGCTGGTTGCAGTCCTGTTGGAGCTTGCAAGGATGCAGTGGATTGAAGCTTAGTCTAGGAGCGTGTTATCTGTTTGTGAGGTTCGAGATCCTGAAGTTTGAAGGGAGTTTATGGTACTTTCCTGAGGAAGGCACTATGAATGACTTTCATTCTTTCTTCTCACCTCTTTCTTAAGTATCCAATGATGTTGGAGCCAACTTGTGAGTTTAATTTCTCCTGAGGAGGAATGTAAACTGATCACATGTTGTTGAGCCACATGGGATACGATTCCTAAGTGTCAGCCTCCTAGTACTTTCCTGAGGAAAGTCCTAGGGGTCTATTCACTTAGTTCCATTAGTTTATCTAGGATTTCTCAAGTATCCAATGATGTTGGAGCCAACTTGTGAGTTTAATTTCTCCTGAGGAGGAATGTAAACTAATCACAGTTGTTGAGCCACGTAGGATACGATTCCTAAGTGTCAGCCTCCTAGTACTTTCCTGAGGAAGGTCCTGTGGGTCTGTTCACTTAGTTCCCTTAGTGCATATAGGTTTTCTCAAGTATCCAGTGATGCCGGAGCCTTCATGTGAGTTTAATTTCTCCTGAGGAGGAATGTAAACTGATCACAGTTGTCGAGCCGCATAGGATATGACTCCTGAGTATACACCTCCTGGTACTTTCCTGAGGAAGGCACTATGAGTTTGTCTGCTTAGCTCCCTTTCTCTGGTAAGCTTGTTCTGAAGCTTGGAGACTGGGATTGATTCCTCTTGCTTAGGGTTTTTTATTAGAGTTTTTGCTTAGATCTTTGCTTAAGATGTTGCATAGAGTTTTGTTTAGAGATAGATTAGGAGCTTGTTTCAGGTTTGTTAGGGGCCTTGCCCAGGAGTAGTCTCTCGTTTTGTAGATAGAGGTTTGTCAGGTTAGCTAGCCTTCTCTTCGTATTGTTTGACTTGTGTGATGTTATGTTGCATTAGACTTAGGTATTCATCTAGATAGTTCTGAGTAGGTGCATCTTAGAAGTAGACTTTGTGTGCATGAGAAGTTGAGGTGGTCCTCCTTCTGCTTGTTTGTTATTGCGTGGCTTTGCTTGTTGGTATTTGGTAGAGCTGAGCTCCCTTACCTCTGTGGTTTGCGGCCTTTGTGCCTTGTTTGTCTAGTTGTTGCATTCATGCATATTTTCAGTATTCCTTTACTTCGCAGTTAATTCTTGTTTTGTAGTTTAGTCCTGTTGCCATGATCCCTTAGGAGCTCTGACTTCTCCGCTGCGGAGTCGTTATGATAGACATTAGGATGGTCAACCAGGTGTGATAGCAGTAGGTAGATTCCCCTTTTCTCAGTCATAGTTTTAGGGTGTCTTCTCCCTTTCCTTTTAGTAGGAGCTTTTGAGTAGCTTGATCCGTAGTTAGCTGAACTACAGCTGCTCTGATTCTTCGTACCCGACGAAGATATGTAGGCATAGGATGCGATATCCTAGCGAGCACACTAACAACTAACCTTTGTTCTCTCGCGGCTGTGCGATCGAGACTTCCCCGCTGACGACTAATTGTTTCCCCTTTCTCTTGCCCGAGCGCATTTGAGAACAGATCGTATTTGTAGGTTCCCGAGCCTTAGAGACCAGTTTGTTTTCTCACTGCTGTGTGAGAGCGCCAGTTTACCCGTAGTTAGTCGAACTACGTTTGCTCTGATCTTCCATGCTGTGTGGAAGTACGTAGGCACAGGACGCGATGTCCTGGCGAGCAACCTTTTCCCCGTTTAGACGTCGGTAGTCGAACTACGTTGACTCTGACTTTCCCATTGCACGAGGGAATACGTAGGCCCAGAACACCGTATGTTCTGTCGAGTCCTGTCCTTTTGTTTTCTTTTCAGACCGACCATTGGCGTAGATAGATAAACACACCCTTTTCCTATAAACACCAAGCGTGGATCCCATCGAGTACGATGGACGTGAGGGGTGCTAATACCTTCCCCTTGCGTAACCGACTCCCGAACCCAGGCTATGGTTGCGATGACCATACCTTTTCCCCGTTTTTTGCGAGGTTTACTTCGAGCGTTTCCTTTCCCGCTCTGAGGGATAAATAACGCACGGTGGCGACTCTTCTGTCAGCCGGCGCCGATTTTCGCAGTAGCGACAGATACATAGGCACGGGGATCTCTATCCTTGACGAGCACGCTAACAAATAACTTCCCTTAATCTTGCCCCAGTGCGATCGAGACATTTTCCCGTAGTTGCCCGAACTACGTTCACTCTGATTTCTCATACCATATGAGGATACGTAGGCACAAGACGATGATGTCTTGGCGAGCAACCTTCCCCCCATTACCCGTAGTTTCCCGAACTACGTTGACTCTAACTTTCTCATATCTGTTGAGAATACGTAGGCCTAGGACCGTGAAGTCCTACTGAGTCTCTCTTCTCTTCTTCCCCCTTTATCTCTCTTTTCCCTATTTCCGACCTTTCTCTTTATCCCTAGGGTCACTCTTATAGCAATAATCTTTAGAAATTACCTTCACATTATGAAAAACAAATGGTTCCCATCGAGTACGATGGATGCGAGGGGTGCTAATACCTTCCCTTTGTATGACCGGCTTCCGAATCCTTTCTCTTGGTTGCGAGACCATCTTATCAGTTTCTTTCTTAGGGTTTTCTTGATGTTTTCCCTTCCTATCATGGGATAAATAAATTTCGATGGCGACTCTTCTATCTTTAGTTCTTGCTTCCCCGTCGTTGCATTTTTTCTAGTAGCGACAATTTCTAATAGACTTTGTTGATTTGTTTGATTCATGCTTTATCTTGTATTATTGTGAATTTGTGGAAGCAGTTAGAAATGATCAAGGCACTTGTTTATTTTGAGCACAACCAGTTCCAAATGCAACTTACCCGTGAGAAGAGAGAATTCGTTAACCCACTTGAGCCTAAACAATGTGAATCTCAGTCTAAATGTGTGTGAGATTCTGAATTTTTTTCTTGAACCCTTGAATTTTGTGTTAATTGTCCTCTTTGCCTTAAAAAGCCAGGAGCATTCACTTGAGGGTTGAGTAAAAGTTAAGTTGGGGAGAATTAAAAAGAAGTATGGTAGGTTGCTACAACTTTTGAAAAATTCAAGCAAGCATTGAAAAACAATTGTTATGTGAATATGAATGTAAAAAAAAAGAGAAAAAGAATGCTTGCATGGAAAAGAAAAGAAATATAGTGAAAGAATAAGTTGTGAAAAAGAGTTGGGAAGGTTTTCAATTGAGAAACAAGTGGAATGAAGTTGGGATGTGTAAATAACTTGTACAGTGAATGTCTCTTTTGCATCAACAATTTCGTTTCAATGGTCTTAGAAATGTCCCTTGTTTGTTAACCCCACAAACCTACAACCGTAAAAGACCTTATTGTTCTTCTTGCTTCCATGTTTTCATTTATGATTGTTAGATATTGTATGAATTAGATTGATATTGGCATTGTTTGTTAAGTGAGTGAAATTGTCCCCGCGGTTGCAAACGCGTAATTTCTTCAATCCTTTTTCGAAGACGAGAGATAGGGTGATTCATTCAAGAAGACATAGTTGTTGATTGATATATGTTTTGAATTGCTTTAAGACTTTAGTTCTTGTGCGTTGTTTGATTCTCACTATTGGGAACCTGTGTCTGGTTGCATTCCTTGTGTTTGATCCTTTTGATCCATTCTTGGAGAAATCTTATTCTTGAGCAAATCCTCTTGATACTTTGCTTGAGGGCAAGCAAAGATCTAGTTGGGGAGAGTTGTTATATGCCCAGCTTTACTTATTTGAACTATCAAATGTGGGCATCTTTCACTCCTTTTATAGAGAAAGTGTTAGAATCACTCTTGCTTTTGTTGATTTGCACCATTATGTGAAAATATCTTGGTTCCTTTTATTTGTGTGGTATTGTGCAGGAATTAGGCATGAAAAATTAAAGAGTAAGACACAAGAAGTATGACAAAGAAACCAAGTCAGCATGCAAACAACAGCAAGTTCGCACAATGAACTTGCTAGCGAGCTTTCCAGAAAACTTCAATAAGTTCGCACAGTGAACTTACCTGCGAAGGCCATGAAACCCAATGTACTGTTCATCCAGAAAGAAAAGGGACCTAATTTCGATGTACGAAGAAGGCAGAAAAAAACTCACTAGAGTGAAGAGGCAAAGAAGGTCTAGCGAACACTCCCAGACTTGAGGCAGTAAGTATTTGGACAAGAATTTGCTGTGCGAAGTTTGCAGCGAAGCATTCGCACAACAAACATGTGGAAATCTATCAGGGGAGTCTTCACTGTACAAAGGCACTTCAGGTGCCAATTTGATTGTTCACTATGCGAACACTTTGTTTGCACTGCGAACGTGACAGCTCGGCAGGCCTTCTATAAGTAGTATGTGCCATTTTTTGGGGAAAATATCTTTTTCTTGTACCTTTCTTTTGAGAGGATTTTCAGACCTAAAAACCTAGTTTCTCCATTTCTCATCATCTCTTAGAAATATTTCACAAAAAGATGGTGGATTCCCATCCAATCTCGATTATTCGACTCGGATGTTGATCAACCTTCTTCCGAAACTTGTTGCTTAAGCTATCATGGAAATGGGTGGCTAAACCCCTCTTTTGTCAAGGTTAGAGGTAGCTAGTTCAAATTTTAGGTATTCTTCTTGATCTTTTGTATGTGAACAATGCTTTGATCAATATAGATGAAGTTATTTGTATCTTCGGTATATTTATGGTTTGGATTGCTTTAGACATGAACTTTCCAAGTCTTGACCTAATTTCTTCATCTATCAACTATGCAAATTCTAGACATAGGTTTGAAACTTGATATTCACTTTGTATTGATCTTAATGATTATTGTTTCGAATGTTATTTAGGGAGATCATTTAATGGTCGAAACAATAACATTCATGAAATCGCTTTAGAAATGAACGTTTTTGCGAGGATAAGCGGTTATGTTGGTTAAAACTACGTTTACATATTAGATCGGTTGGATACGTTTAGGACAAATTAGCGTACCCTAATCTTGGCATACTTTTTATCAAACTAAGAACAAATTTTATTTTGTTTTATTTCTTGCAAACTCTTCTTACGAAAATAGAAACCATTTTAAAAATCCTCGTTTCTTGTATCATTAAACCATTGAACAACAAGCATCTCATATTCTCATCAATCCTTGTGGATTCGATAAAACACTACCGAAAAATACTTTCTAACACGAATGCTCGTTGTCCGAACACATAGCGAAGAGCCAGCAAAGCATCTCAGAAATAAACTAGTAGCTAAAGGGTAGTAAATTCGTTGGGCGAATAAGGCAGCGAATATTCGTTGTGGCGAAGTAGATTTTTTCATCTATTAATAAGCAAACTCTAGACATAGAATTGGAAGTTAATATTTACTTTGTAATGATCTTTACGATTATTGTTGCAGTTTCTATTTCGAGAAATCATCTAGTAATTAAAAACAATAATACCCACAAAGTCGCTTTAGAGATAAATGGATTTGCATGGATACGTGATTGTATTGATAGAAACTACGTTCACATGCTTGATTAACCGGATATGTAAGAAAGGGGTTTACGAGATCTAATATTGGCATGATTTTCTTAAAAGTTAAACATATTTCTCTAATTTACATCTTTGCTACCAAACTTATATTTCTAAACAAGAAAATTGTGAAAAATCCTTTTTTCTTAGAACTCTAAATTATTGAACACCAAGCATCTAGATATCAGAGCAATCCCTGCGGATAAGATAAAACACCCACCTAAGATACGTTACAATACAATAGCGTTGTTGTCGGGGATTGTTGTTTGATATTGATATTGCAAGCATTGCAATAGTTTAGGATTTTAAGATATTTGTATTGTGAAACTCTTACCTCTGTAATTCTCTTGTGCTTTTTAATTTGTTTGTCTAGTGTGAAGAATCCATTTATGCGAGGGAGGGTGCCTGTAGAAGAACTTCTTTTTGATTCAGAGATTGAAAGAACTGCTCATAGACTTAATAGAAGAACCAGACGGAGACGACAACGTGCTTTAGAAAGAAGAGAGCAAGGGGAATCTTCTTCATCAACACGAATCGTAATACCACCTCCAAACATAGCAGAACCACCTCCACCACTACCTCCTGCTTCAACACCATGTACCAACAGTCCAAGGCACAATACTCAGTTTGCACGCAACGCCCACAACGAGAGGCATTCGGAGATAAAAACAGGAACTCTTACGGTTCTATACCAAAATCCTTTTACCAGTATGGATCATGAGGATCCGTTCACACATATCACCAAATTCTATGAGATTGCGGGTGCAACGGAAGCGTCGGAAGTTAAAGAAGAATCATTGTTCAAGAGACTATTTGTGCATTCCTCAATCGAGAAGGCAAAGGAATGGTATCTTGATCAATCTACTTTAGTGTTGACGGACTGGAATATGTTGGAAGAAAAGTTCCTTGAATTATTTTTTCCACACAATCGATTCATGGAAGCAAAAACGGAAATTTCAGTGTTTGCTCAAGAAGGAAATGAATCTCTCAATGAAACTTGGGAGAGGTTCAAATCCATGTTACGAAAATGAAAAGGCCACAGTTTCAATGAATTAACACAAGTGCACATCTTTAGAAATGGGCTTCAATCTGTTCACAAGACTTTGTTAGACGCTACTGCAGGTGGATCGTTAATGGCAAAGAGTGCAGAAGATGCAGTAGCCATCAATGATAGGATGTCATTGAATGATCACCAAGGAAATCATAATCATGGTACACCTCAACAGAAACCGGGAATGATAGAGTTGAGAATAAATGATGCGATTCTGGCGCAAAACAAATTACTTTCACAACAAGTGGAGTTGTTTACGCAACAAATGTTAAAGTTTCCATAACAAATTAAAGAAATGCAAGAGATTTCCAACAACAAACAAGTGGCATTGTGAGCTTTGTAAAGAAGATTAGCCTACCGGGTATTGTCCTACGGTCGTGGAAGAGGAAAATTATGCGAGAAATCAAAACCAATGGTATCAACCTCAGCCACCTTACCAACAAGGCAACCAAGGTTACCAATAAAAAGGTAATCAATGTTATCAATAACAATGAAGGCCTCAAGATTCCGAAACTTCTAATCATCAATAACAATATCAAAACTACACTCAACCTCCACAAGCTCCAAGTGGAAATTCAAAGTTGGAAGACACATTCATCCAATTTATGCAAATGTCAATTTCTAACCAAAAGAACACCAATGCTTCTATTCGAAATTTTGAGACTTAAATTGGGCAATTGTCTAAGCAATTAGTCGAACAACCCAATGACCCATTTCCAGATAACACTCAAGCCAACCCTAAGGTGAATTGGAAAGCTACATTTACTAGAAGTGGTAGGGATATTTATATGGGCATAGGTGAGGAAGTTGTGGAAAGAGAGGGATAGTTGAAAAAGAAAAGAGATTGATGAGAAAGAAGTAGAAAAAAATGTTGAGGGAAATTAGTTGAAAAAGAAAAGAAAAAGAGAGAAGAGAAAAATAAAAAGAGTACGAAGGGGAAGGAACAAGAGAGTACTATTCTAATAAAAAAAGTTACCATATCCTATTGCTCATACTAAAAAAGAAAATGAAAGGCATTATGTGAGATTTTTGGATATATTTAGTCAATTGCAAACAACCGTTCCATTTTCCGAAGCTCTCGAGCAAATGTCTAAGTATGCCAAGTTCATGAAGGATATACTTACAAAAAAGAAAAGATATACAGACAAAGAAACCATTGCACTTAATGCAAACTTTAGCGTGGTTATTCAAAGAATTCTTCCGCAGAAGGAAGGTGATCTGAGAGTGTAGCTTTACCTATCACTATAGGTACTGATTTTAAATGCAAAGCTTTGATCGACATGGGTGCTAGCATCAATTTGATTCCTTTGTTCGTGGTAAAAAGGCTTGAAAACATGGAAATGAAATCAACTAGAATGACTATGCAACTTGCGGACAAGTCAAGGACTCGTCTTCATGGTGTTGTAGAAGATGTGTTGCTAAAAGTAGACAAATTTTTATTTTTGGTTGATTTTGTAGTCACGGCCATGGAAGAAGACGAGGATACTCTGATCATCCTTGGGGGGGGGGGGGGGGGGGGGGGGTCTTCATGAACACCGCAAAAATGTTGGTCGATGTTGAAGAAGGTGTAACATCCTAATTTTCCATACACTAAATAATATATCTAATTAGATTTGATATTTTAACAATGCTAGTTATTAAAAACTAAATGTTGAAACTAACACGTATAATAATTAATTTATCAATTAATTACCTTTTATATTTATTATCTTTATTCTTCAATTTGAATATGATCGTTTCATTTTACAAACTAAACTTTGATTAATACTTACAATACTTAACTTTAAGTTAATTAATTATTCATATTATTATTATCATTATTGTTGTTGTTGTTGTTGTTGTTGTTTTGTTATTATTATTAATTGATTTTATTTTATTTGAATATTATCATTTTATTCTACCAACTAATTAGTAAATAAAATAATCTTAAGTCAATAAATATATCAAATAACTATCATTGTTATCATTTTTATTATTAATAATATTATTATTTTATTTTATTTTTATAAAAGAAATATATATCTCATTTTCTATTAATATCCTATATGATATTATGTCATGAAATCAAGCTCCCATACCTTTGTCATAAATTATTTTCACAAAGTCATACTAAAGAACTATTGATGTAAGATTAGTAAATATTTGATAGAGACATTTACTAGCAAGAGTTGAAAAATTGGAAGGTATGGGCAAAAGAAGATAAAGTATGTTATTTTAATATTTTACAACTAGTATAAATAGGGGTCTTTTCCACTCCATTTTCATTCATTCATTCACAAATCATCTTTCTACTTCTTTACTTCTTTCCTTCTCTAATTTCTTCATATAACAATATTAGTTTTAGTTATCGAAGTTCCCACGATATCGGTTCGTAACTTTTAGAGTATTTTGTGGTAAAAGTTCTTCTAAAGTTTCAAAGGAGTTTTATACGTCAAAGTTCTGCCCAAATCATTTTCATAAGTAATCGGTAAGCCGTTATAATGTCCATTTTACTTTAATTATATTATTTTAATTATGTTATTTATATAAAGGTTATTTTAAATTTTCTATGCAAATTCCGTTGAGACGTCGATATATTGAACTTATAAAGTCCAAAATAAATTTTACCATTTTAAGTCGTTATAATTTTATTATAATTTAAATATTATTAGAAATATACTCTTGACAATTTTCTAAAATAAACAAATTCAAAAGGAGGTATAATATAATTTATATTTGAATTTAATAATTATTTTGGAGGTTATTATTGTATATTTAAATAAATAATATTTCAAGTTATAACGGGATTATGTTCAATAACCATAAATTATATTCTAATTATTCCATAAATTTTGTACAATCCAACGGTTATCGTAAATTAGGTTCTCGGCAAAGATCGGAGACAACGCTCGTGGACTTTCAACAACACTCAACAAAAGGTGGGGGCAAGATTTCGTATACGTTGGGACGATTAGCGTAAAATAACTTAATATATATGTGTGTAGTGGTGACCTAAGCCCTACTAGCGGTAAATAAGTAAGGAGGGCCTATTCTCAAATAATGATTTTCACGAATCACTAGGCGAGGTTACGTCGGCCTTAATTATTTATCACATGAATAATATGTGACAGTTTAATATTGTATTGTGCCTGCATTATTCGATTAATTTTCTAATTGTTTATTTTATTTATATTTGAGTGATTGTGATTGATAGACTAAGGAAATAATCGGTTGATGAGAGAACAACATTACTAGATATTAAGTAATTGATCCCCAATAAATAAAGGAAATTTGGATACATTGAGTAGTTGTATTTGGTTGGGTTCTGGCTAAGGAAAGACTTGGTCGACTATGTCATTTACAGTCCACCTCTCTTACCTGGGAAGTTAACCATACAATTATTCATTGTACAAACTGAACTGATAATGTAAGGATAAGTATTAACTTAATACTTATAGTTGAGAGTTGCCACAAGATGATTGAGTGATCATATAGACTTGCATTGAGGAATGTGTAAGTCCACTGCCGTGCGGTATGGGACGCACGAGGTTGATCAGTCGCCTACAATCCCGACGGGGATTATTATCTATGCATGCTAGGCAAGACAAGGTTCTTGGCCTGAATTCTCAGGGACGATCGACTTATAACACCTAGACTCCATGTGAAGTTAGGTGGCGTAGCTCTTGGTGATATCTGAACCACGCCTCTAGTAGTGCCTCTACCAGCACTCCTACCACGCCTCACGCCTCTGACGTTCTGAACCATAACTTCTTGAAAAGGAATAGTTATTAGGTTCAATCATTCACAAGACATAAAGAACATAACAATTATGTATATTTATATCCCAATGAATAATTCATCGATAAGGATTTTTGTCAAGTCTCTCACAGGCAAGGGATAGTTATGTCTAAAATGTTGAATTAATGCCTTAAATATAACTAGAAATCGGGAAAACATAATCAACATTTAATGTATAAACAAAAATGTATCAATTTATTCAATAACAACGATTACAAAAACCATGACCATGTCTCATTCAAAAACCTCTACTTGTAAACCAAGTTGAGACTAACAGTAGTAAAACTATAATTATAATTATTACTACAAAATCTTTACCTAATTCTTCATGCTTGATAATGACAAGAAGAGTGATGAATAAAAGAAAAGTGATGAATAAAAGAAAAGGTTTAGCCATTTGAAAGGTATAGATAAATATTTTGGAATTAATATGAAACTAATGAATGGGTGTGAAGTATTTATAAAGTGGATTTTTGTGAAGTGTCTGTTACGTTACTGTTGGGGGAGGAAAAATTAAGTGTACTAAATAAGTTTCCTAGATCATTGTACTATAAGGCTCTCAAGATGAAGACTCAACGCACAGAAGAAAAGTTAGCATCCAGTTTAGAATCCAACTTGATACAGTCAATATAATTCTAGACACCTACGGTCCGAGCTGAATCGACCAGCTCTGATACCATTAAATGAGACAACCTATGTCCCATTAGTGGAATTCTAATGAAACCTTAAATAAAAATACAGAAAATTTTAAACTTTTAAATGACAATGCTTAATTAATTAAAAACATACTGCTTCACATATATATGCTTCAAATATATTTTACAGAGTTTAACACCGTTAAGACTAGCGACCTTGCCACATAGATAAAACATAAAATAAAAGTACAGAAAGGAAACCAAAAATAAAGCATACCAAAAAGGACCTCCTAAGTCCAACAAGACTGACACTTATACTGACTGTAGTAGTAGGGATGTGATTAGCATTTGACAAAACGCTAACAACACCCAATCTAGATGTTATAGTAACCCATCTCCACGTCACTTCATATCCTTTCCTTCTGAACTGTCGGGAAGTACGCAAGATTCGAGCTCATCGTCTGATCGTCATAAAATAATCCAAAATGCAAAACAAAAATGACACAGGGCTAAGATTCATGTACAAGTTTAAAAGTGGGAATGAATGTGTAAAACGATAATATATATATATATATATATATATATATATATATATATATATATATATATATATATATATATATATATATATATATATATATATATATATATATATATATATATATATATATATATATATGATCTGACCTGATCAGAAGGGGATCACAGACTAGCCACACGTTGTTGGACTGCTGCTTGTTCACCGGTGATGAGGAGGAGAAGGGGGGTGTATCTGCAAGACACTCCGATGCCAAAGTAAGAAATTGGGAAGAGTGAGAGCAAAGTACAGAAAAGGGGTAAGAGGTGTGTTACCTGACCCTCTTGAGGAAGAGGGTATTTATAGAGAGACCCCAGCGCTGGGCCAATGGTCATTTGAGGTGGGCCGGATGACCAGGCCCAACCCTAATGACTACTAGGGCTTACGTGGCGTAGTGAAGACCAGGACGTGGTCTACGCCCTAGTCCAACTGCTCCTTGATCTCTGGAAAGTGGGTTTGACCTGCTCTTTCGGAGGTGGGCAGTTGGTTGCTGACGTGTCCCCGCGGAGAGGGGCACGTGGAGATTGTGCACCGGGCACGTTGTTCTCCCCGCGGATGGGAGCTCGGGATGTTCCCCGGGGGTAGGTTGTTCTCCCCGTAGAGGGGAGCACGCGAGGACGTGGGAGAACCAAGGGTCTTGCTCGACGGAGTGGGAGTGCTCTGTTCGACCGACAAAGGGGACGTTGAGACGTTGCGGGACGTGTCGTCCATCCCGGCGGGATGCGTGCCCTGCCCGTCCCACGTTGGTGCATGTGCCCGGTCGGGCTAGTCCACTTAATGGGCCTTGGCGTTATTGGGCTGGACCGCGAGGCTGGGCCTAGACCAGAACAGGAGCCCCCCAAGTCGAAGCTTTGTGGTGAAAGAGCGAGGACTTAAGGTCGCTGCGTCGGGGAGAGAGGTAGCGAAGCGGGAGGTTCGTCGGGTTTGTGCACGGTGGAACATACGCTCGCGCGAGGGACTCCTCATCGTCGGCAGAGCGGGGCGAAGGCATGTGAAAGGACGCGACTGTCTGGTTACCGTCACGTGTCGCGCGTTAAGTGGTAGTAGGGGCGGCTACCCTAGGTCATTTAAGAGCCTAGCGTCGCTTCGAGTCCCGCGCTGGGTTATAAATATGGGGGTCCCCGCTCATTTTTCTACTTTCCACCTTGCTGTCTTACCTGCGAAGCTCTGAGATTCCTGCTCGTCCGCTGTTGCAGTAGATCGCCGCCGCGCCGTTTAGTTCTTCCTCTCGTTTGCCGCCGTTACAAGTGAGTTTTTCTTTCTTTTCTCCCTTTATTTCTGCCGTTTAATTAGGGTTTGTGGTCGGGGCATGATGAATGCCCCGAGGAGAGACGCGAGTTCCGCCGTATCTGGCGGCTTTCTGGGTCAGTTCCGATGAATACCCCGGGGAGAATTGGTTGTTCCGGTGAATGTCCCAAGGACGGGGGCTTTCTCCGATGAATGCCCCGGGGACGCGCGCCTTTTCCGATGAGTATCCCGAGGAGGGATGATAGGTTGGCCCTTGAATGCACCGTGGAGGAGCGGCGGGGAGCGCCTGCTCGCTCGTCGTTCTCCCGCCTTTGTCGCCCTTTCACTTGACCTGCGGTGGAAGGGTGGATTTGATCTTGGCTATCGAATTCACTGTTGTCCTCTGCTTTTCAGGTGTAGATGTCGGCCTTGGTACCGGGGACGATGGTCGAAGATAATGAACCCGAGGTCCCGGATTTCGACGAGCGCGTCGTCCCGGTCGAGGAATGGGTGGCCGAAGAGCCGCTGTCCACCCCATCCTGCTTCGTAGCCGACGCGTCCGAAGTCTACGCTACCGTCGTGGACACGCCTGAAGGGGAGCCGCAACACTGGCAGGTGTATCGCCCGAAGGAGCACCATCGCATCTGCTCGCGATATGGGCGGCGGATGTTCCCCATGCACGAGTTCTACTTTAAAGAGGCTTGGCTCAGGTTGCCGTTCTCCGCTTTCCATCTGGGCCTCTTCGATTGGTTACACTTGGCCCCGTCCCAACTGCACCCCAACACTCTGGCCTTTATCCGTGCTTTCGAGGTGGTGTGCTTTTATCTCGAGGTGGAGGCCACGGTGCCCTTGTTTTTTCGTATCTTCCACCTTCAGCGCCAGTCGGTGAACGGCCGTCAGGGATGGGTCTCGTTTAAGCAGCCGACCAAGCTCTTCAAGACGTACAGCGATTCTGTTCGAGATTTCAAGGGCCGGTTCTTCCTCGTGAAACCGATCACTCAGGAAGGCTCGAATACTCTTTTCACCGACGGGGAGCAAATGGTAGACGGCCAGCGGTTCCTCGCGTGGCTCCCCAAGGTACATTTGTTGTGGACCTCGGAGCACTTCAACCGCGGTACTGACAGGTATATCGTGCGGGCAGGGACCCTCGACGAGAAGGATATGGCCGCGTATATGAAAATAGTTGCCTTTGTGCGGGATCTTCCTCTGTCGAAACTGGTGACGCCCGATGGTCGGTATATCCTCGACGCGCAGGGGAACGTGCGAACCAAGAAGAGGCTGATTAACACTAAGACCCTAATCGGTTGCGCCACGGGGGCGGACGCTCTGGAATATCTAGGTAGGGATGTTTCTTTTTTCCTGTGATCGTATGTTTTGACCGTTGCTAACTCTCTGTTTGTTTTTGCAGCGAACATGTCTTCCGTCGAGGAGCGAGTGAAGAAGCTGCGCGCTTCAAGGAACGCCGTGGTCCCGAAGACGCGGGTGAGTCAACTGGTCGGGCAGGAGGCTGTGACGCCGGGAGGCCAGAGTTCGTCTTCTTCTCCCCAAGGGAGTCAGTCTCCTACGTCTCAGGGAGCAGCGAAGAGGCCGAGATCCGAGGAGCCCAGCGGTTTGATTGATCTGACGACTGGCTCGGCTGAGGAGGGTTACGTCGTTCCGCCGTGCCATCAGCATTCGGGCTATTTTCATGGTGCCCGGTCTCCTACCGTCTCTGCTGGGGAGGTGAAGGCTTTCCGCGAAGCCGATCGAGAGTCTCGTCGACGTATCCTGGCGGAGGATTTGGCCGCGATGTTGCGGACATTCACGACGGCCCTTGTGCTGAACGAGGAGGGCTGCTCTGCTGCTGAGCTGTCCAAATTGCAGGGGGACCTTACCTTCATGCAGTCGCGCCTGGCCAAACTTACTGAGGAATTGGAGAAGAGTCAGAAAGATGTTGCTGACCAACGCAAGCGAGCGGAGGACGCTGAGGGGAAGGTGACCTCGACGGAGGAGAAGCTGGGGGCGGCAACGGCCGAGGTGTAGGCGCTGAAGGTTCGTATGGAAGTCCTGGACAGCGCGCTTCGTCCGGCCGAGGACGAGACTGAGGAGGACCAGCGGTTGATCACGCGTGCTGATCTGGTCGCCCGGATTCGGGTGTTGGAAGGCGATTGTTTGGAGGCTGTCGAGGTCGGGTTCAAGAGCGCTGTTGCGCAGATCCAAGTTGTCAACCCTGGCGTCGCGCTGGTCGTGGATGGGATTGGGCTGTATCATGAGATCGTCGGCGGGAAGGTGGTCGACCCCGAGCTTGTCGTTCCCGAGGAGGTCCCCGTGGTTGCTGATCAGGAGGGCGAGGTGGAATAGGTTCCCGGGCCTGCGTGCTCGTAGTTTTTATGGCCTGCGTGCCGACATTTTATAACTTGTTTTTCTTTGTTGGGCCTGCGTGCCCCTGTTCGTGTAATATTAACTACTGGGTTGATGCCCGCTTTTGTTTAATATATTGTTGCGAATTTTCTAAGTGTGCGCTCGGTATTTGCATGATGTTTATGCTCGTTTTTTCGTATTTATTTGTTTGCTTGAATGATGTTTAATGTGCATGCGTCGATATGCTTTTCGGGCCTGTCCGGGTGTTAGCTCGACAAACTTGTTACCGGTGGTGAAGGGAACCGGCCGGTTTGGCCGGCGGTGCGGCCGGACCGTTTCGGGGGTAGTTCTCCCCGTGGCGTGGACGTCACATCGCGAGCTGGGTGTCTTGCCGATTTTGGTACGACGGTGGGAAGTCTCGGTCGAGGTGTTCCCCACCGAGCGAGGCCGTCTGCTCGCGCACACAAGAGGCAGGGCTTGCTTTTCTCTGGTCGCTAGTGGACGCGTGGGAGTGCGGTGGTACCATGTCGCCCCTCCAGTGGCCGGGACGAGGGGTCGTCGCGGGCAGTGTTTTAACTGTAGTATCGCTTAAGTTTCGCGGCATTCCATGGTCGAGCTAGTTGTTCACCGTGCAGGTTTTCGAGGTAATAGGCCCCGTGCTCCGTTTTGTCACGGACACGGTAGGGGCCTTCCCAATTCGCAGCCAGTTTGCCCTCGTGGGAGTCTTTCTGGTTTTTACGCAGAACTAAGTCGCCATTTTGAAAATCGCGTTTTAGGACTCTGCTATTGTGGTGAAGTGCTACTTGTTGTTTCAGCCGGGCTTCTCGGAGGGCTGCCCCTGAACGGATTTCCTCGACGAGGTCGAGCTCTTCTCGTAGGGCGCCGTCATTGTCGTCGGTGCCCAGGGGAGCTTCCGTTCATCTGGATGGTTCGCGTATTTCGATAGGTATCACGGCCTCGGTTCCATACGTGAGGCGAAATGGGGTTTCCCCTGTGGTTGAGTGGGGGGTGGTGCGATACGCCCAGAGGACGCTGTGGAGCTCTTCGACCCATGCTCGTTTTCCGTCTCCGAGTCGTCGTTTGAGTCCCCTGAGTATGACCCTGTTCGCGGATTCTACCTGGCCGTTTGTCTGAGGGTGCTCGACCGAGGTGAAGTGGTGTTTGGTTCCGAGCTTGGTGACGAAGTCGCGGAAGTTTTTGTCCGTGAATTGTGTGCCGTTGTCGGTGACGATGGTGAGTGGGACCCCAAATCTGGCGAGGATGTTTCGTTTGTAGAATTAGAGTATGTTGTGGGCCGTGATTTTGGCCAGAGCTTCGGCTTCGATCCATTTGGTGAAGTAGTCGACGCCCACGATGAGGTACTTGTTTTGGTAGGATCCTAGGGTGAAGGGCCCGAGGATGTCCAGCCCCCACCAGGCGAATGGCCATGGGGAGGAGAGGGATATGAGTTCGGCTGGGGGGGCGAGGTGCATTTCACCGTGTCGTTGGCATTTGTCACATTGTTTGATGTGTTCCTTCGCGTCTGATTGCATCGAGGGCCAGTAGTAGCCTGCTCGTAGAGCCTTTCATGCTAGGGATCTTCCTCCGAGGTGCTGCGCGTTGATGCCTTCGTGGATTTCCTCTAGAACGGCTGCGCTCTGGGACTTATCTATGCATTTGAGGAGTGGGATCGCAAAGCCTCGGCGATACAACCTTCCTTCGAGGAGAACGTACGAGCAGGCTCATCGTCTGGTTGCGCTAGCTTCTTTGGGGTTGGCCGGAAGGTGGCCGGTGTCGAGGTAGGCGTGGAGTGGGGTCATCCAGCAGTCAGTATCCCCGACGGCGTTGATGTCGAGGAGGGTAGTGGTCACGCTGGTACTCGGTTGTGACAATACTTCTTGGATGACCGACTTGTGGTTGCTTCGCTTTTTGGTGCTTGCCAACATGGAGAGGATGTCAGCGCGGGTGTTCTGCTCGCGCGGGACGTGCTGAATCTCTGTTGTGTTGAAACCTTGCAGTTTTTCGGTGATGAGTGCTAGGTACTCGGCGAGGTTGTCGTTCTTCGCTTGATATTCCCCTCGTACTTGTGAAGCGACTAGCTGGGAATCTGTGTAGATTCGGATGTCTATAGCTCCAAGGTCAGATGCCAAGCGAAGGCCGACCAGAAATGCTTCGTATTCGGCTTGGTTGTTAGTCGCCGGGAAGGCCAGCATGAGGGAGACTTCGATGAGGGTTCCTTCGTTGTTGTCGAGGCCGATGTCGGCGCCGCTGCCCGTGGAGTTGGAGGAGCCGTCCACGAAAATGGTCCAGATGTGGCTCCTGGTGGTGGGATCGGGTGGCGGGGTCATCTCGGCGACGAAGTCAGACAAGGCTTGAGCTTTGATGGCGTGTCGGCCCTTGTAGGTGATGTCGAACTCAGAGAATTCTAGTGACCATTTCAGCATGCGTCCGGCCATGTCGGGACGGTCGAGGAGCTGGCGGATGGGTTGATCGGTGCGGAGCACGATGGCGTGTGCGAGAAAATAATGTCGGAGCCGGCGTGCTGCTGTGATGAGGGCTAGGGCGACCTTCTCGATCAGCTGGTATCGGATTTCGGGGCCGTGGAGGGCTTTGATAGTAAAGTAGATGGGCTTTTGTCCCTCCCCGACTTTGTTGACGAGGACGGTGCTGACGGCTTTGTTAGCCACAACCAGATATAGGTATAGGGTTTCGCCCGTCACGGGACGTGTCAGCACTGGTGGTTCGGACAAGACGCGTTTGAGGTGGCAGAGGGTTTGCTCGCATTTGTCCGTCCATTCGAACTTGGTCTCCTTCCTGAGCAGATTAAAGAATGGGAGGGCGTGCTGGGCGGACTTGGCAATGAACCGGGAAAGGGAGGCGAGCACGCCGTTGAGGGATTGGATGGACTTCTTCGTGGTGGGCGTGGTGATATCTGAGAAGGCGTGGCATTTGTCCGGATTGGCTTCGATCCCCCGTTCGGTCAAGTAGTAGTCGAGGAACTTACCGGCACGGACACCGAAGGTGCATTTCTCCGGGTTGAAGCGCATTCGGCACGCCCTTGTGGTCTCGAAGACCTTCCTGAGGTGTGCCGTGTGGTCGTCCTCCGTGCAAGATTTGACGATCATGTCGTCCATGTATACTTCGAGCATGTCGCCGATTTCGTCGTGGAAGACATTGTTCATCATCCGTTGATACGTGGCCCCGACGTTTTTGAGGCCGAAGGGCATTACGTTGTAGTAGTAGTTGCCCGACGCCGTCATGAAGGTCGTGCTCGGCCATCGGGATCTGATTGTACCCTGAGTATGCGTCCATGAAGGACAAGAGCCTGAAGCCCGCGGAGTTGTCGACGAGCTTGTCGATGTTGGGGAGGGGGTAGGCGTCCTTAGGACATGCCCGATTGAGATCGGTATAGTCAACACACATGCACCATTTTCCATTATTCTTTTTAACGAGTACAACATTGGACATCCAGGTTGAATACCGGGCTTCCGAAATAAATTTTTCCTCTAGGAGGTCTTTTACAGCTTTTTCGGCTGCTGTCGATTTTTCGGGAGATTGGCGACGCCGACGTTGCACAACGGCCTTCGCGGTCGGGCTGATGGATAGCTGGTGGCAGGCGACCTCGGGGTCGAGTCCGGGCATTTCCGCGGCACTCCAGGCGAAGAGGTCGGCGTTCTCGCGGAGGCAGGCTTGGAGCTGTCGTTTCGCGAGGTCTGGGAGTCCGGCGCCGATCTTCACGGTTCTGCTCGTGTCTTCCCCGAGTGTGATGATTTCGAATTCTCCGTCCAGGATGGGGCGCGCTGGGTGGGAGGGCTGCCCGTTGACCTCGCTGGTCTGTGTTTCGGGGTCGTGCTCCTCGATGAAGCGACTATCGAGTTCCACGGATCCGACTAGCTTCGTTGGTTTGCCCTTTGGTGTTACGATTGGAGTTGTCCTCTTGGTCGCTGGAGCGATGGAGTCTAAACCTTTCAGTGCAGCCTCAAAACACCTTCGGGCGGCCTCGATGTCTCCGTTAAGGGTCACCACGGCCCCCCGTTTTGTGTAGTATTTCATCTTCAGGTGGACGGTGGAGGGTACCGCGGTGAGTTCCGCTATCGTTGTCCTGCCCAGGATGTAGTTGTAGAGGGATGGGCACTCGATGACTAAGAAGCGGATGCTGATTTCCCTGGCTGTTTCCTCTTCTCCGAAGGTGACTTTCAGCTCTACGTACCCCCAAGGTCTCGTCGTCGTCCCGTTGAACCCCTGAAGGTCGGAGCCTACGTAGGGGGAAAGGTTGGATTCGTCGAGTTGGAGAGTTGTGAACAGGTGCGTGTACATGATGTCAACCGAGCTTCCACCGTTGACGAGGAGGCGCCTGACGTCGAAGTTCGCCATCCGCGCACGTATGAGCAGGGGAATGTTGGAGTTGGGGGATCCCCCGGGGAGTTCCTCGAGGTAGAATGTGATCGGATTGGATCGACCTTGGAATTTTTCGAGCGTGCTCATTTTTCCGGAGTTGTTCGCGATAAGCTCGTCGAATTTTCTCTTCACGGATCCTATGGACAGGCTCCTCGTGGCTCCATCTGAGATGACCATGGCTCTGGCTAAGTATTCCCAGCGGCTGGTTGGTCGGATTGGTTCGTCGATTAGGTCGGGTCCTTCGGGAAGACCGAATTCTCTGTCCGTGAACCAATCCTCGGGGCGGCTGACACAAAGTGCGACCTGGAGCCTGTTGTTGTCCTCTGGAGAGGGGAGTTCCTCGACTTTCTTGGCCTCTGGGGCCTCTTGCCTCGGTGGTTCGCCTCCTCGGGTGTATCTCTTCAGGTGACCGTCTTTGATCAGAATTTTGATCGCGTCCTTGAGATGGATGCAGTCTTCTGTCACGTGCCCGTGGCTCCTGTGGAATCGGCAGTATTTTGATTTGTCCACATTGGGTTTGGGGGGTGTCGGTCGCGGAAAACGGACACCTCCCTGGACGAATTCGGTTTTGGCGCATTCGGCCAGTATCCGCTCGCGGGAGGCGACTAAGGCCGTGTACTCTGTGAATCGGCCAGCAGGGTCGCGCAGTTCGCGTTGTTCGCGGGGCTCGCGGGGGCGATCTTCGCAACGGCGGTCCCCTCCCTATCGATGGCTCGAGGCTCCGTCATCTCGGTGCCCGCGAGGGGCCTCCCTGTCTCGGGTGTCTCGAGCGGAGTTGGTCGCTTGTGTTTCTTCGAATCGGATATAATGCGCGGCTCTGTCGAGGAAATCCTGGAGGGAGGTTGGTCGGTGTATGCCTACGACCTCGTAGAACTTGGAGTCATGGCGTAGACCCTGCTCCATTAAGTAGCGCTTCATCTCGTCTGACGTCGTCACTTGCACTGCTTCCCGAGTGAATCTTTCGATGTACTTTCGGAGAGGTTCGTCGGGGCCCTGGATTATCGCCCCGAGGACGGCTTCCGTCTTCGGGTGGCGTCGGGATGCCGTAAAGTGTTTGGAGAATAGGTCCTTCAGGACTCTCCACGACGTAACTGATTTAGGCTCCAAACTTTTATACCAAGTCATGGCGCCTTTCCTCAGAGTCGTCGGGAAGAGCCTGCACTTGATAGCTCCCCGGACGTTTCGGTAATCGAGCATGGCCTCGATGTCCTCTTGGTGATCGTCCGGGTCGGATGTGCCGTCGTATGTCGACAGCGTCGGGGGCTTCTCCATCCCTTGGGGTATGGGGGCAGCCATGATTTCTCGGGACAGCGGGGTGCGGTAATCGTCCTCGTTGCTGGGGGCCGGGGACCGATAGGGAGACGAGCCGTTCAGAATAGGGCCCTGGTTTCGGGTTCTCGACCTCCTGCCTGGGTTTTCGCCCCGAGGATCCCTGGCCGGGATCGTCGCAGTGCTCCGGTTCCTCTCGCGAACTTGTCTTGCTGGGGACCTGGTGCGTTCTCACGTTACCTGTGCGCGGTGTCTCTCCAGCCGCGGCCGGCGATTTCTGGGTCGAGGTGAGGGACTTCTCGAGCCTCCGTTCTGGTCTTCCCGCGGGGGGGACCTCGGAGGGCCGACGCGTTCCAATGCTCCAATTCTCGCGTTTTGCTGGAACAACAGCTGGTTCATCTGGTTGATGGCCGTAAAGAGGGCGGCCACCGTTGGGTCTGCTCCCGCCTGGATGGGAATGGGTTGGAATGCCGTCGGGCCCGGGGGCCGGTGGTCGGCCTAAAGGGGCCGCACCGCGGATGACGGTGAGGCAGTTTGGCCGTCTCTCTCGTCAGTTTCCGCCGGACGCGTCGTTTCCATCTGCTTGTTTCCGTTGGTGGCGAAGTTGAGCACGAGGTCGTGCGGAGTGTCGTCGCGGTGCGGGCTAGCCATGATCGTGGAGTGTTGGTGAAACTTTGGTTTTTTGCTCGAAATAACGGGGAAGTTTCTATTCCCACAGACGACGCCACTGAATTGACCTGATCAGAAGGGGATCACGGACTAGCCACACGTTGTTGGACTGCTGCTTGTTCACCGGTGATGAGGAGGAGAAGGGGGGTGTACCTGCAAGGCACTCCGATGCCAAAGTAAGAAATTGGGCAGAGTGAGAGCAAAGTACAGAAAAGGGGTAAGAGGTGTGTTACCTGACCCTCTTGAGGAAGAGGGTATTTATAGAGAGACCCCAGCGCTGGGCCAACGGTCATTTGAGGTGGGCCGGATGACCAGGCCCAATCCTAATGACTGCTAGGGCTTACGTGGCGTAGTGAAGACCAGGACGTGGTCTTCACCCTAGTCCAACTGCTCCTTGATCTCCGGAAAGTGGGTTTTACCTGCTCTTTCGGAGGTGGGCAGTTGGTTGCTGACGTGTCCCCGCGGAGAGGGGCACGTGGAGATCGTGCACCGGGCACGTTGTTCTCCCCGCGGAGGGGAGCTCGGGAGGTTCCCCGGGGGCAGGTTGTTCTCCCCGCGGAGGGGAGCACGCGAGGACGTGGGAGAACCAAGGGTCTTGCTCGACGGAGTGGGAGTGCTCTGTTCGGCCGACAAAGGGGACGTTGAGACGCTGCGGGACGTGCCGTCCATCCCGGCGGGGTGCGTGCCCTGCCCGTCCCACGTTGGTGCGTGAGCCCGGTCGGGCTAGTCCACTTAATGGGCCTTGGCGTTATTGGGCTGGACCGCGAGGCTGGGCCCTGACCAGAACAATATATATATATATATATATATATATATATATATATATATATATATATATATATATATATATATATATATATATATATATATATATATATATATATATATATATATATATATATATATATATATATATATATATATATATATATATATATATATATATATATATATATATATATATATATATATATATATATATATATATATATATATATATATATATATATATATATATATATATATATATATATATATATATATATATATATATATATACATATATATATATATATACATATATATATATATATATATATATATATATATATATATATATATACACATATATATATATATATATATACATATATATATATATACATATATATATATATATACATATATATATATATATACATATATATATATATATATATATATATATATATATATATATATATATATATATATATATATATATATATATATATATATATATATATATATATATATATATATATATATATATATATATATAGAGAGAGAGAGAGAGAGAGAGAGAGAGAGAGAGAGAGAGAGAGAGAAACCATATTTATTCAAACAAGCGTATCTTATACCCACAATTACATATACTTTATTTATTCTAATGCATCCCTGGACTATATGCTGACTCAGACCACTAAACATTGTCAATGATATCTATCCCATTTACCAAGATCGTATATCACAAGACCACAAGCCACCAACGTACTCCCAATTACCAAGAGCTACACCACCTAACTTCACATGGAGTCTAGGTGTTATAAGTCGATCGTCCCTGAGAATTCAGGCCAAGAACCTTGTCTTGCCTAGCATGCATAGATAATAATCCCCGTCGGGATTGTAGGCGACTGATCAACCTCGTGCGTCCCATACCGCACGACAGTAGACTTACACATTCCTCAATGCAAGTCTATATGATCACTCAATCATCTTGTGGCAACTCTCAACTATAAGTATTAAGTTAATAATGGGGAAATATCGTATCAACTTTTCAAGTTATACTTATTATCTAGATACTTAGGTTGAGTACCAAATTCATCAAATGTCTTGCCACATTTCCTTTTTGTCATGATCCTTATCCTTACATTATCAGTTCAGTTTGTACAATGAATAATTGTATGGTTAACTTCCCAGGTAAGAGAGGTGGACTGTATATGACATAGTCGACCAAACCTTTCCTTAGCCAGAACCCAACCAAATACAACTACTCAATGTATCCAACATTCCTTTAGTTATTGGGGATCAATTACTTAATATCTAGTAATGTTGTTCTCTCATCAACCGATTATTTCCTTAGTCTATCAATCACTATCATTCGAGTATAAATAATATAAACAATTAGAAAATTAATCGAATAATGCAAGCACAATACAATATTAAACTGTCACAGATTATTCCTATGATAAATAAATAAGGCCGACGTAACCTCGCCTAGTGATTCGTGAAAATCATTATTTGAGAATAGGCCCTCCTTACTTATTTATCGCTAGTAGGGCTTTGGTCACCACTACACACATATATATATAAATTTATTTTATGCTAACCGTCCCAACGTATACGAAATCTTGCCCTCACCTTTTGTTGAGTGTTGTTGAAAGTCCACGAGCGTTCTCTCCGATCTTTGCCGAGATCCTAATTTACGATAACCGTTGGATTGTACAAAATTTATGAAATAATTAGAATTTAATTTATGGTTAATTGAACATAATCTCGTTATAACTTGAAATATTTATTTATTTAAATATACAATAATAACCTCCAAAATAATTATTAAATTCAAATATAAATTATATTATACCTCCTTTTGAATTTGTTTATTTTAGAAAATTGTGAAGAGTATATTTCTAATAATATTTAAATTATAATAAAATTTGGGCATTATAACGACTTAAATCGTAAATTTATTTTGGACTTTATAAGTTTAATATATCGACGTCTGAACGGAATCTGCATAGAAAATTTAAAATAACCTTTATATAAATAACATAATTAAAATAATATAATTAAAATTATATAATTAAAATAAAATGGACATTATAACGGCTTATCGATTACTTATGAAAATGATTTGAGCAGAACTTTGACGTATAAAACTCCTTTGAAACTTTAGAAGAACGTTTACCATGAAATACTCTAAAAGTTACGAACCGATATCGTGGGAAATTCGATAACTAAAACTAATATTGTTATATGAAGAAATTAGAGAAGGAAATAAGTAAAGAAGTAGAAAGCTGATTTGTGAATGAATGAATGAAAATGGGGTGGAAAAGACCCCTATTTATACTAGTTGTAAAATATTAAAATAACATACTTTATCTTCTTTTGCCCATACCTTCCAATTTTTCAACTCTTGCTAGTAAATGTCTATATCAATTATTTACTAATCTTACATCAATAGTTCTTTAGTATGACTTTGTGAAAATAATTTATGACAAAGGTATGGGAGCTTGATTTCATGACATAATATCATGTAGGATATTAATAGAAAATGAGATATATATTTCTTTTATAAAAATAAAATAAAATAAAAATATTAATAATAATAATAAAAATGATAACAATGATAGTTATTTGATATATTTATTGACTTAAGAGTATTTTATTTACTAATTAGTTTGTATAATAAAATGATAATATTCAAATAAAGTAAAATCAATTAATAATAATGACAAAACAACAACAACAACAATAATGATAATAATAATATGAATAA
Source organism: Lathyrus sativus (assembly GCA_963859935.3). Lineage (NCBI taxonomy): Eukaryota > Viridiplantae > Streptophyta > Magnoliopsida > Fabales > Fabaceae > Lathyrus > Lathyrus sativus. The sequence goes on along the minus strand of OZ012735.1, from coordinate 84,962,586 downwards.
TTAATTAACTTAAAGTTAAGTGTTTTAAGTATTTATCAAAGTTTAGTTTGTAAAATGAAACGATCATATTCAAATTGAAGAATAAAGATAATAAATATAAAACATAATTAATTGATAAATTAGTTATTATACGTGTTAGTTTCAACATTTAGTTTTTAATAACTGGCATTGTTAAAATATCAAATCTAATTAGATATATTATTTAGTGTATGGAAAATTAGGATGTAACATTACCACCCCCTTAAAAGAAATTCGTCTTGGAAATTTAGCGTACCTAAAACATATGTGGATACTTCTGACGCATGTCTTCTTCTCTTTCCCAAGTAGAATCACCAGTTACATCATCCCACACGACTCTAACCAATGGTATCTGCTTTCCACGTAGTTCCTTAATTCGATGATCTAAGATCTTGACAGGTATAGCCTCATATTCCAAATTATCTCTAAGTTCTATAGTTTCAGGCTCAATGACATGTGAAGGGTCTGGATAATACTTCCTCAGTTGTGATACATGGAATACATCATGAAGATTAGATAGGTTTGGCGGTAAAGCAATGTGATACGCTACAGGTCCAGTCCGCCGTAGAATTTGAAAAGGCCTGATAAACCTTGGTGTTAACTTCCTAGTTTTGATTGCTCGTGCGATTCCCGCCCTAGGAGTTACCCTAATGAACACGTGATCTCCTGCCTCGAATTCCAAAGGTCTTCTCCTCTTATCACTATAACTCTTTTGACGGTCATGTGCAGCCTTCATTTTTTCTCTAATAAGTTTAACTTGATCTGTCGTTTGTTGCACAAATTCTGAACCCAATATTTTATTTTCTCCAACTTCATACCAACATAAAGGTGTACGACACTTTCTTCCATACAATGCTTCATATGGAGCCATGTCGATACTTGAGTGAAAACTATTGTTGTAAGTAAACTCAATCAATGGTAAGAACTCATCCCAACTTCCTTTGTGTTCAAGAGCACAAGCTCTCAACAAATCCTCTAACGATTGAATCGTCCTCTCAGACTGGCCATCCGTTTGGGGATGATAAGCTGAACTTAACCTCAGTTTTTTCCTAACTCTAAATGAAACTGATGCCAAAAATTTGATGTGAATGTGGGATCTCTATCACTGACTATACTTGAAGGTATTCCATGCAATCTAACAATCTCCTTTATGTATACCTGAGCTAGTCTCTCTAATTTAAATGTCTGGTTGACGGGAATGAAATGTGCACTCTTTGTCAACCTATCAATGATCACCCAAATTGCATCATGTTGTTTCTGAGTCTTAGGCAAAGCGGTTACAAAATCCATGGCTATTCCATCCCACTTCCACTCTGGAATGTCTAAAGGTTGTAGCAATCCGGCTGGCTTCTGATGTTCAATCTTTGCCTTCTGATATACCAAGCAACTTTGAACATATTCTGCTATATGTTTCTTCATTCCAAACCACCAAAACATTTTCTTCAAGTCTTTATACATATTTGTAGCTCCTGGGTGAAAACTCATCTTACTTTTGTGGCCCTCTTCCAAAATCAACTTTCGAGTATCCTGGTTTTGAGGTACACACAACCTTTCTTTAAACCTTAGGATTCCAGCACTCCTTATGTTAAACTCTCCATTTTGACCATTTCTTATATTTTCCTTTACGCTCATTAGACGGTCATCAAGTTTTTGTTCATCTTTGATCCATTTCAAAAATTCATTAGACACGACAATAGCGCCTATGAATATACTTCCTTCATTGTGATGTACTCCTAAGTTTAAATCCACGAATTTTTCAATCAACTCTTCTTCCTTCAACATCATTGCAGATACACGAAGTTTCTTTCGACTCAAAGCGTCTGCTACAACATTGGCCTTTCCGGGATGATATTGTAACTCAAAATCATAGTCCTTCAAGAACTCCATCCATCGCCTTTGCCTCATGTTTAGATCTTTCTGATCAAATAAATGCTTCAGGCTTTTGTGATCACTTAACACAATGAACTATGATCCATAAAGATAATGCCTCCAAATCTTTAAGGCAAACACAATTGCTGCTAACTCTAGGTCGTGAGTTAGGTAGTTCCTCTCTTGCACCTTCAATTGTCTTGATGCATAAGCTATCACCTTCCTTTCTTGCATTAACACACAACCAAGACCTTGATATGATGCATCACAATACACATCAAAATTTCCTGATGGGTCTAGTAAGATGAGTATTGGTGATGAAGTCAATCTTTCCTTTAACTTCTGAAAACTTTCTTCGAACTCTTTAGTCCATTCAAAGTTTTTACCTTTCCTCGTCAACTGAGTCATGGGCAAAGCGATCTTTGAGAATCCTTCAATGAACCTCCGATAATATCCAGCTAGTCCAAGGAAACTTTAAACCTCGCCAACATTCTTTGGACTCTCCCACTTTGTTATTGCTTCGACTTTACTTGGGTATACTGCAATACCATCTTTACTAATTACATGACCAAGAAATTGTACCTCCTTCAACCAAAATTCACATTTCGGGAATTTAGCGTACAATTGACGGTCCTTCAATATTTGTAGCACAATTCTCAAATGTTCTCCGTGCTCTACCTCATTCTTGGAATAAATCAGAATGTCATCAATGAAAACTACAACAAATTGATCTAAGTATGACCTAAAGATCCTATTCATGTAATCCATGAATACTACTGGAGCATTAGTCAAACCAAATGGCATAACTAAGTACTCATAGTGTCCATAACGAGATCTAAAAGCTGTTTTTGGAATATCATCCTCCTTCACCCTGATCTGATGATATCCAGACTTCAAGTCAATCTTCGAGAATACTGATGCTCCCTTTAACTAATCCATCAAGTCGTCGATTCTAGGCAAAGGATACTTGTTTTTCACAGTAGCTTTATTGAGCTGTCTGTAATCTACACAAAGTCTAGAAGAACCATCTTTCTTCTTCACAAACAAGATTGGAGCTCCCCATGGCGATACACTTGGTCTAATAAATTCTTTCTCTAACATCTCGTCTAATTGTTTCTTTAACTCAGCAAGCTCTGAGGGTGACACTCGATAAGGAGATATGGAAATTGGTCCAGTTCCTGGAACCAAGTCTATAGAAAATTCTACTTCCCTAACCGGTGGTACACCTGGAACATCTTCTGGAAAGACTTCCGGGAAATCACAGACCACTGGAAAGTTTTCCACACTAGGGGTTTCTCCTACTGACATGGAGAATAGCATCATAAACTTTTGAGTGAGGGTTTCAGCTTTGCTAATTTCTCCACTATCTTCTCCAAATGTAAAAATTTTCTTCTTGCATCTCAAGTTTACATCGTTGGCTGATAACCAATTCATTCCTAAGATGAAATATAGGTCTTGTAACGGGAGTACCACAAGATTTACTAAGAATCTTCTATTTTTTAAGATTATTGGGCAGTCTAAACAGACTGAATAAGTTACCATTCTTTCTCCTGAGGGAGTTGTAATAGTCAACTTATAGTTGAGATCAACAATTTCAAATCCCAAAAATTCAGCACAAGAGGTTGATATAAAAGAATGTGTAGCTCCTGAATCGAATAAAACTGATACTAGCTTATCTCCAATTAAACACATACCTTGAATTAACCCAGCTGGCTTTGAGATCTCATCTTCTCTAATTGTAAATACTCTTCCCGTGGTTGGCTTATTTTGATTCTGAGGTCTCTAACCAACACTTGGGCCTCCATTCCTTGCTCTCCCTATGTTATTATTTTTTATTAGACCGCTCCTCTGGCTTGTTGGTTGGTTTTGTCCTTGGGGACAATCTTTGAGAAAGTGGCCTCTCTGACCACAGCGAAAACAAGCTCCAATATTTCTATTTGGACAATCCTTGTTAAGATGTGCCCCTCCACAACTGTAACACTTGAACATTAACCTTCTAGAATTCTGGTTATGATAAGGTGTAGGCTTTTGATATGGCCTACCCCTCTGTCGCACCCTGATTTTTGACTATAAGACCCCACCTCTGTGTTTTTCCTTGTGTGCTTTATTTTACTTATATGTTCATATTTATTGAGACTAACAAGTGTATGCAGATGCAGTAATTTCAGGTGTATAGTCTCAGTCAGTGCTTTAAAACGTGGTTGGCTCTGATTCCGATTTGGTTATAGGATTTTATTTTTATTGGGTCTTTTTCCCTCGATATCTCTCAAAGGTACATACTCCTAAAGGGAATCAATATCTCATCAAAAGGAATGCTCAAGGCGTTCATAGATCAAAGCGATTATCAGGCCATTTGGATTTCGAATTTACAAGTTGGGTTGAACTCAGTTAATTTGCACAAAGTGGTTGCAAGAATCGATTGTCAAAGGCGTCATTCATGAGGATTTAAATGTCGGACTCTTTTTATATCTTCATTTTCAAGGTTGATGGAGTGGTGTAGTCGCATTACCTTTTGTTTCAAGAATGGGGAGATAAACTCTACACTAAAGGCATTCGTTTTTACTCAACATCACACCACTGTGTTTACAAATCGGGAATAATCATTCGGAGCTCTAAGAGTACCACTGTCAGACTACCTCATTTCGAAGCATAATAAAGTTTGTATTCTGTTATGGTCGGAAAATACAATTGGTACGTAAATGTTTGGGGTTGATACGCAAACCAATACAATACTACAATTCAAGGAGCTGCAGCATATGCAAATAGGAGCTGATATTTCAATGACCAAACATAGCGTGAAACAACTTCATTAATATCCATTACGGTTCATATAATACATATTAGAACATTTACATCAGGCTTTCTTTATGATGATACTGTATGAATTACAAATCGATTGACAGAATTTTAACTGCAACATAACTACTTGACTGGACTACTTCTAAGGTGCTACTTTGAGACACTGCTGACACTACCATGGGAACTTGCAAAGCCCTTTTGAACCTCCTTTTATGGCACGAGAAACCGTTGTGTATCTCTACGAACTATCTCGCATTCCAACCTGTCAAAGCAAAACAGAAGCAACTTAAGGTGTTCTGGGCAAACCAAATGCAAGAAATTGGCCAAACATATTGCTTTTCAAGATCTAGTTTGCCACTTCAAAATAAAGAGAATATTGAGAATGGATGAAGATGTTCGCATGAAGCTCCAGTCTTATTTGCCAAAAGCAGGTGAAATGTGTATATTAGATTTGACCTTGCTTGGATTCATAAGAAAGTGAACAAGAAAAGTACACTACAAAAGAATGATGTAGCAGCTGCTATTGCAAGTAGTTTTGTTTTTGACTTCTTGATTGATCCAACAAATGAATTGAAAGAAGAGGGGCACAGATTTACACAGTCTAATATTCCAATGATGGATCCTGCAGCTGATCTTCCATCTCATTATGTCCCACCACAGCATCCGGTAGGTTCTACCGGGGTGATCATGGGAAATCCAGTTGATCAAGCAGCACTATTTTCTTGCCTGCAGCTCCCGCCGTACCTACAACAAGGAGTAGTCCCGTCAAAATGATTACCGACAAAGAACGGTCACTAGCACGAGCATAAAAACACCACACATATTCAAGACTTCAATCATTAATACAACTTAAGTATTTGAAGTGCAAAAGACACCAACACTCCAAATGCAAACCAGTACACGGTTGTAAGATCTTGCCAAGTTACAATGCAAGTTCCATTCATTACTATAGATTACAAGAGCACATCAGTAACTACAGATAAGAACATCATTCAAATTACCTTGTCCAAAAACGGAGCCCTCGTCTTCGCATCTTCGAAAGTGCTAGTCTTCCTCTCGTAATGTTCATATCAACGAGAAATATCAATGCCTATGTTGAACTGGTTGATGTGCTCGTACCTACACGTTGTCAAAAGACGGTATAGGCAAATTCAGTGAAATACAATTTCAGCACGAAATCAGTTTTTTTTTAAATCATGTGTTCATCAAGGTAATCAATGAGAATTTAAGAGAGTTGAAACTGAATGTACTCACCTTTTCACTGTGTCAAGGTAACTCTCAAAGCCTACTGCAGAAACCGTTGCACTACTCAAAGGACACATCCTCGTCTGTGCCAAAAGTTCGCAAAAGTAGTTGATATTTCGTGATATTACCTGAACATGACAGAAAAGCAGTCGACATACGAAAAAAAAACAAATTCAATTCGAGAAGAAGAAAATTCAGAAGTTAGCAGCGACCTTTTATGATCATGAGAGTTTTTTAGCCATATCAAGTTGTAAGTAAGGATGTTGGCATTACTTTGTAAAGACTTTTATCAATTCTGGATCTGTTGGAGCTAAAGCTAAAAGCCTCGAGATTGCTGGCATCATTGATGTTTGTCACTAAATCAAGAAGTATAGAACCTCAGCATAGAGAAATACAATAAGCTCAGGAGAAGGAGCATGAAGGTCATTACCTGCACAAATATAAAGTGGCCCTAATGGATTAAATAGAGTACAATGTTTGAGCTGCAAAATGTTGTCATGAATCTTCAAATTGAGGACCCCATGATGAACTTCTCAGCGCAAGCAACCATTTCTCGCACGTACTTGCCGACAGCAGCTGCAATCCCACATCCGAAGGGACCACATCCATCAGAACTCGACCTTAACTCAACATAGATTGAGATCCTACGACATCATGTTATTCACGAGCAGTTTGTGTCGTAATTTACAAGTCCCGGCAACTCTAAACCTTCCAGCCGAGGGTTATTCTCAAAGCTACAACAAAACAGAACATTGTTAGTCAATACAAGTAGTGGGAAGAAGAAAGTATGCGGCTTAGAAATCAAGTTACTCAGCTGTTACAAGAAGAACAAGAAAATTGCAGAAATCCAAGAGACAGATTGAAGTAAAGACATTAAAGAATTAAGACGAATATTTCAGCCCTCAGTCTTTGAGTTCATCACTAGGCGGAAGTTCGAGCAGCCAGAAGGGCGACAACCAGAGTTGTCACCAGCTCCCTACTAAGCGTCGAAAGCAACGGTGTCGGACTTTTAAAACATAAATACGAGAACTTGAACTCGAAAATAATTATCAAAGTTTAGAAGGGAATCATGCCATAGCACATCGTTATCAACTATTTCAGACAATCTGTTCGTTCCAATCACTATCAGCACTGGTTTGGAAATCTGTAACTTGTACACTATAACATGATCAAGCAATAACTTGCAAATTGAGTACTGAGATAATGACGGTAAAGGACCTACTAGGGAGTGATCTGAGATGGGCAGCTTGAAAGGTTTATCGGGCTATTACAAACCATGATGGCAATCCCTGTTTTGGCAAGAGTATTGAAACGTGTTAATTCGTAAACTCATACAGATACAACCAGCAAGGCAGATTAAAGTTCATTCTAAAACGAGAGCAGACACACATTGAAAGGGGTTTAAAGTGTGTCTCGGACATGTTTCTTCAAGAATCGAAAGGAATTTACCTTTGTCTACAAAACCAGACATATCGTACCAAGAAGGAAAGCATAATAAATCTTTGTCTTCTTTCCAATCATCATTTGAATCGGCATACGCCTATAAATTGAAAAGAAACAGAGCAGTGAGAAGAAAGGTACATAAACAATCACAAAACCCTAATTTCAAACACACTAACAACAAATAATCCACAATTCGCAGAAACTCGCCAAAAATCCAAATCGTAAAAAACCCCAAAAACTGTAAAGAGCAAGAACTTACCTGTATTGGAGTTTCATCACCGGAAGCCCTTCTCAACCCCATTGACGAAAACCCTAACACCCCAATTGAAAGATCAACAAAACAGAAAGTTCGCAATCAAACCCCAATTAGAAATCCATTCAAAGAAAACCTATTTAAGATAAAGACTTATCTTTTTCCGAGCACGTCGCCGGAAAATCGCCGCGAGGTCGCCACCAAACACTTTCGCAAGCCGTCGCACCATCCGCGAAACATCTAACGCTGATGCCATCACCATGAATCCACTACCGACGAAGCCATAACAATCATCATGGGTAAAATTTCCTTCACATGATATTCTTATTACGGGATTGATTTGTATTTTGTGTTTGCAGCTAGATTTCATGAAAAGGGAAATCGAAGGAACGATTGAAGGAGAAGCAAGAGGAAAAAGCGAAGAGGAGCAAGAAAAACAAAGGAAACAGAGGGAAGAGTGAATGGAAGAGTGAGAGTGAGGAGATCGAAGAAGAAGACGGCGAGGGATCGGCGTTTGGAAGAGAAATTAGTTTTAGATTTTTTAATTATTTATTTCTGTTTTACTTTTTTTTATTATTGTAATCATACACCTATAACACACACATTCACTAACACCACACACTCACTAACTAATCACCCCAAAATCAACTTATTAATCCTTTTAATTAATCATAAGTAATTAATCTTTTTTTTAAAAAAAAACTAACTAACTCACAAAAAAAACATTTTCATATCTAAAATAACTCTTATTTAGTAAATTAAATAATAGAAGAATCTTACTTTTATGATAATAAAAAAAAAAACATTTTATTTAATAAATAAACAATTTCATGATTTGAATAATTTAGTTTAATTAAATAAATGGTGGTAATATAAGAAATCTTTTCTTTAAAACAAAAATTACTTGCTCAATTTAATAAATAAACCTAATTAATTCAATCTTTTTCTTAAAAAAAAATCAATATCACTAAATCAATAATTAAGTAACTTTCCTCAAATTAATTTATTAGTTAAACCTTTTTTACTAAAATAAATTAAAACAATTCAGCTCCTTACAACATTTTTCTCGTTAAAATAAATTCAACTTTTCTTAAAACAATCTCATCAAATTAACTTGGCTTTTCCTAAAAAAATAAATTAATCAATCCCAACTAAAATTAATCAAATCAATCGTGCACATTCACATTCACTCTCACACACTTCAGCGCTTTCATGCGTATGTGTATGTTTACTTATTTGCCCTTTACTTTACTCGCAATTTATCTTCCGTAATTTACATTATCGTAACTTATTTTATCGCATTGCATTCCGTCCAAAGGAAAAACCTACACATGATTCAACAATCGTGTATAGTGCATCATTTGCATCATACTCCCGCTCGATCCTTGATCTCATTCAAGTTGATCAATTAAGATAGATCCTACCCCATAGGAAGGACCTTTATCTTACAACATAGACAAAACAATTCAAACAAACATAATCAACTCAACATGCAATATTCAAACAAACACAATCAACTTAATTCAATATTCAAACACATTAGAGAAAGATGTAAAATCATCTTAAGCGAGATATAATCTCCACCCCACATCAATACAGTCAATACCGTAGGAACTTTGCCTTAAGAGAGACAAAGGTGTACCTCGTCGATCCCTATCCGAGTACGTAAGTCCTTTTCTTAAGACGATGCAAAGACTATTTTCCTACAACATGTGGCGGTTAAATCTCCCTTAAAATGAAGACTCACCTCTTCTCCTAAAATCAATCAAATCAACTACCCTAAACCCGTAGGAACTTTGACCACAGTCAAAGAACTCCTCGAACCCTTTAGGGGAACTACAATTACTCTGATCCCACTCCCGTAAGGATATGTAGGCATAAGATGCGACATCTTATCGAGTATACTTAGAAATAAACCCCTAGGTCTTTTACCTTTAAGCAGATAACACTTAGCAATAAACAAACATAAAACAAGAGGTTCCTGTAGGATACTACAGAAACTTAGGATGCTAGTACCTTCCCTAAGTTTAACCAACCCCCGAACCTATAACTCTCTAGCTTGCATTTGCATTGCATTGTGGGAATTTCGACCTTTATCCCTTCCTTTGGACAAATCAAAGTTCGGTTGCAAAATGAATTAAAGATTCAAACTAATCAATAGTTTGGTATCCGATTTTCACCGCGACAGAAATGGCGACTTCACTAGGGAATACCTCAGTGGGTTTCCCTATCTTGTTTTATTTACTTGTTTATTGCTTTATATTTGCTTATCTGTTTATTTGCATAATTGTTTATCTATTGCTTTTGGATTGGTATCTTTGAGTGGTGAGACAAAGTCCTACACCCGGACTTGAGATAAATTATGATAGGATGGTGATATGTTCGACGAGGCTTATAGGGAGTGAATCCCGACTAAGTTGACTTGAAAATCATGCTCAGTAGAGACCCTTTCAAAAATGGTTCGGTTGAACGAGTAATCGTGAAGACTTTTACTATTTTCAATTGGAGTCTATGATATTGAGGACCGTAGTTACCTTAACCCCACTTTGGCCTTTATTAGGACGTAGTGCGAGACTATGAGAGAGTACACCCGAAATAGTGCTACGCGATGCTACACTCAAAAGAAGTTCTCTTGAGAATATTATTAACCCCCGAGTTAGTTGGGAAGTTGATAATATCCGAAAGGTGGACTAATGACTTTGGGACCTCCTTAGAACCTTGTTCTGCAGGTACCATCCACCTCTAGTCCTTGTCTTTTGGGAATGGGTATACCCTTGGCTCCATGCTCGTTGCAAACCTAGGACCTTTGTTTGTTTATCTTTTTGTGTCCTTATATGCTTACCTGTGTTTGTTGCATCCTATAGCATCATATTACATTGGTTTCATGGAATTCCTAGTTTATTTATAAACATTACAGAAACCAATAAGGGTTACAAAAGAAAAATATTTTGAAATATCCTTTTAAGAGTCCTAACTTGGATGGCCTAAGGAAGTAGGAGCTCAGATTGAAGGAAATTCAAATACAAGAAGCTCCCTTATCATGAAGGATCCTTAGAAGTTCAAGGGACTCTTATTATCATCCAAATAAGCAAGGGATTCATTTCTTACTTCCAACAAGAACAAAAGAAGAGATGGAGGATTTATTTTCCTCTATCAAACTAATATTTAGAAGTTAATCATGGACAATTTATCCTCAAGAACATCCAGCTAGAAGAGTAAATCAACAAGCACGATGAAGGACTTCCTTAGGACTTTCTTAGCTTTTATTTAGCTATTAAGTAAGGACTCTTATAAGGTTGTTTCCTTGTAATCCACTATCAAAATTATAAATAATAAATAATTTTACTTGGTATTCTGTAACATTTATAAGAACTTGAAATCCATGAAACCTCTCATTTTTTCATAGCATTAGCATTTAGCATCTTGCATATGCATGTGTCTCTTCTTTGTTGCGTCCTCATCCGTCTTTCTGTCTTTGTCAGTTGACATCTCGACCATCTAACCAAGCTCGAAGTATTACCGATGGATAGCAAAGAGAACAAAGATATGGATTCTATGATTGGCTTTAGAACAAAGACTAATCCGTTATTCGATCTACCCTCTGATAATGTTCAACAAGTGGATATTTCTACACAACCTCAGCCCGTGCAAGATAACTTGGTTGTTCGAGGTGATAAAAGAGCTTCCCAGCCTCTACTGAATGTACCAAATCTTCAGAATGTTCGTACTGAGATGAAGGTGGACGATCCTAGATTCATAGCGATGGAAAAGGAATTATGCGATTTTAAAGAGCAAGTGAAGATGATGAAAAGAGCTGATGCACCTGATCTGGATGCTCATGACTTATGTTTAGTTCCAGGTGTAATCATCCCTCCGATGTTTAAGATGCATGTCTTTGAAGTGTACAAGGGTACTAGTTGTCCAAGATACCATTTGACGATGTTTTGTCGAAAGATGGCTGCTTATGTTGACAATCATGAATTGATGATTCATTGCTTTCAAGAAAGCTTATCTGGGGCATCCTTGATATGGTATATGAAGTTACAAAGGAACTGTATTCAATCTTGGAGAAACTTAGCTGATGCTTTCCTGAAGCAATACAATTATAATTTGGATATCGCTCCAGGCAGTGATCAACTAGAAGGAATGAGTAAGAATGATAATGAATCTTTCAGGGGATATGCTCAGCGATGGAAAGAGTTGGCAGCCCAAGTTCGTCCACCACTTCCAGAGAAAGATTTAACCAAGATGTTTCTAAGAACACTGCCAGACTCTTATTATGATAGGATGGTAGGCGTTGTACCATTAGATTTCTCCAAAATTGTGGAAGTTGGAGTAAACATTGAGAATGCGCTCAAAAGTGGAAGAATTCAAGATAATTTGAATACCCAAGCTAATGAAGAGATTTCAGTTGATGATTCCCTAGAGGAAAGAAGCGTTGATGTTAATGCAGTTTGGGATTCCTCTCAAATCCTGTCAAATCCAATTCCAGCACCTTACTCTCAACATCAGCATGAAGCGACTGCTCAGCGCAAGCAGCGATTACCTCATAAGCGAAGGATGATATCTCCAGATCAACATTAGAATCGACAGGTTCGAAGACGGTTTCAGAATCATAAGTTACCTCTGAATATTCCGAAAGTAGAGACTCACTGGTTCGATCTTATCCCATTGACTTACAGTCAACTATGGTCTTATTTTACTAGAAACTTAGTGATGACACCCAGAAAGACTAGAGTCATGAAGTCTCACCCACCGTGGTTCAACTCAAACGCCGGCTGTGAATTTCATGATGGAGTGTTAGGGCATTCGATTGAAGAATGCAAAGTTTTTCAAGAGAAAGTCCAAGAAATGATAGATGACGAAGTGTTGACTTTCAGAGGAGAAAGCCCAGTCATAAATGGAATACCGTTACGCTGATATAAGTGAAAACTCTAGAAGATATCGAGAAGGGCTCATCAGCTATTTACTTCGTTTGCTTATGTGTTTTATTTCTTTGATTAAAAGCATAATTGGCATGTAAGAACGTGTTATTTTGAACAAGTAGTGCAATAAGTGTTTGTCTTGAGGAAATCCATTCGTTTCACTCTTAAAATTATTTTTCATAATTTTATAATGCCAAATTTACCCAATTTTTCTCGCTTTGGTGAAGAATTGGAAGGAGGATGATGAAGTAAAACGTAGGTCTCTTAATGTATGCTTTTGAATAAAACCCTACTGATGATATAAGGTTTTTTTTTCAAACCTCCTAAACAATAGATATAAGGCAGTTAATTCCTCTTTAACCATTTTTTTCTCAACCTCATGTTAGCCTGGGGCAATTTTCAGTCAGAACGCCGAAATGTTTTTCAAAAGATAGTGAACACCTTTCAAAAATGGGTGGGTACAAATAAGCTTTGACCTTTATTTCCTTTGTTTTACCAATCTTAAACTAAGCCCTGATGTAACCCTCAAAAGTCCTTATTAAAGTAAGGTTTACTTCGAAAGCATACTTAGTGAGATAACGTTTCCTGACTCCTACGAGCTATGCTCAATTTGGTATTGGCTTTATAAAACAAATTTATATCCTAACTAGTGATTTCGGTAACCAGTTATTGGGGTATCTCTTTTCAAAACTTCAAGACAAACATATATGTTGCATTAACGGTTTCAGAATTAACATTTCATACGTGTTGATCTTTGTCGAGGTCATAGAAAGTTTACACATGAGTATCAACATTAAGCTTGTTATATTAAAATTTGAAGACTCTGCTGACCTGGGGCAAGTTATTCCCAAGTGGTTATTCTATACAAGTTTGACTTCATCTAGAGATCTATTTCTGAAGACTTATTCATAATACCATCAATCAGAGCCGGTTACGTCGAGATTCGGCAAATCTCTCCAGAGAGTTTGAAAACAATGGGACGCCATGTTTTCTGTAAAATCCTCTTGGAATGACTTCTTCTCATAACCATATGAATTGGGGGAATCTGAAAAAACAAAGACTATCCCTATGCAACAAACTATTTTTCAAAATGGCGACTACCATGTGATTCATCCATACAACAAATACTTTGTTCTTACAACGTTCTTCATGTCCTCGGTAAATTTTATTCCCATTGGTCATGACATTTCTCCGACGAAGCTTTTTGATGCAGGAATTCCCAGTGATTTGCTTAAACTTCACTTCCCCAGTGAAGTGCATGGTATCTTAATCCTCAGCAGATCTTCTTAACTTCACCTTCCCGATGAAGTGGACGTGTTTTGCTCCCAGTGGATTCTTTTACAACGCCAATCTTCCCCAACAAGACGGGTGTTTATTTCATCCCCCTTTGAGTCTGGCTACAACATTTTCAACGACAATGATGATCCAGGATTCCTTATCGAGATGGATATTTATTTATGGAGTTCCTCAATTGTGAGATTGATCCACCCCCAGTAGATCTTTATTCTCATCTGCAACAGTATAATCAGGACTTATCAAGATGTTATATACCAAATGGATTAATCTCTATTTCCCAAAGGAAATTTTGAAGCCCTGAAACAGGAGTGTGATCCCATATCTGGTTCTCCGTTTATCCCCAGTGGTACTTCTATCTTCGAAGATTAGTCGAGATGTTTATCCCAAGATGTTTATTTCATCTCCGGTCGCCTCTTTCTATTTGTTTTATCAGCCTAAGCATACGCATAGCATACAAGTAGACAACATGGCATGTGCATTTGTTTGCATTCTTTGTGTTCATTTTATTATGTCGCCTTGGCTGTAGTTATCCATAGGTGTTTGGGTGCTTCTTATCCCTCCAATTAGATTTGTCAGCCCTAGGCAGAAAAAGCATAATATTTCTGTTTCCCCACGAAGATTGATCCTCGTGGAATACGGTTGTTTCAGCATATCCCATTTGAGTTCATGCCTCAATGGTCGAGTCTTGCTTGACAGTTTCTCTTCGGATATTTCCTGAATTGAACTTCGGTCCTTGGCAATCACATTGTGGACATCTCCAACTTTTGAGTTTGGATTAAGTGTGCATTTATTTTGCACTCAGTTCCCCCAGGAAGGATCTGTATAAAGGTGCATTTCTCCAACACTGTTATCAGAACTTCTCAACAATGTACACCTGAATTGCAAACAACTCTTTATTCGAGCAACTCATTTCAATTAGGTTTTATCTCCACAAGACAGTTTATCCATCCCCAATGATTATCAATTTGGTAAATGGAAAGACAATTACAGACATTTCTCTTTATTTGAGAATTCACATATTTTTACAACAACAAAGGTACTCCCCAGGAATATATTCCCCTGTGAGTTCATCACACAAGTTTACTTCCAGCAGTGACATCTCCCCGAAGAAGTCGAAGAAGTTTATCACAATAGTCTCTCTTTATTTGAGAAGACGTACAACCGGCTCACATCTCTTCCGAAGATCCCCGGTGAAGCTTCACATTGACAACTACATTTACAAATTACATCTACAAGTTCTACAACAAACGACAACTACAGTCTACAACGATAACTACAGTCTACAACAACAACTATAGTCTACAATGACAACTACAGTCTACAATGACAACTACAGTCTACAACGACAACTACAGTCTACAACGACAACTACAGTCTACAACGACAACTAGAGTCTACAACGACAATCATTCGAACATCTTACAGTTCCTGGTTAATCTCGGCAATAGATTCCCAGAGGACCTCGGCAGTAGGTAGTTCTATTTCATTTCCTGGTTAATCTCGGCAGTAGATTCCCAGAAGACCTCGGCAGTAGGTAGTCCTATTTCAGTTCCTGGTTAATCTCGGCAGTAGATTCCCAGAAGACCTCGGCAGTAGGTAGTCCTATTTCTGTTCCTGGTTAATCTCAGCAGTAGATTTCCAGAAGACCTCGGCAGTAGGTAGTTCCTGGTTAATCTCGGCAGTAGATTCCCAGAAGACCTCGGCAGTAGGTAGTTATGTTTCAGTTTCTGAATAATCTCGGCGGTAGATTTCCAGAAGACTTCGTCAGAAGTATTTCTCCAACAGACCTCAACACAGAATCTCGACAGTAGATTCCTTACAGATTTTAACAGAAAATATTTTGGCAAAAGTATTCTCAATTACACTTACAAGTCTTGGCAATAGACTTCTTAAGTTAATATCTTGAATCAATTACATTCAACATATACAGCAGATCCCTCAAGAGGATTTCTCTACCAAGTTCTTCATGACATATTTACAGACACTTTGTGATTGTCAATCTTCCCCGGCGGAGTCTCGTTTTGTTGAGCCTGTTCTTCCCGTGTGTTGTGTCTAGTTTCTCCCATGTGGCGCCATTTCTCCACATGACCCTTTGTCTTGCATTTCATATCGTTGCATATCATTTGCATTCGGTGGCTACTTAGGGCCAAAAAAATTCGTGCAATGTTTGTATTTAAGTCCCTCCTATCTCGTCGAGACGAAGATTTAAATCTCCATATCTCCGGATAGAAGTAACTTAAATAGGGGCATCTGTCGCACCCTGATTTTTGACCATAAGACCCCACCTCTGTGTTTTTCCTTGTGTGCTTTATTTTACTTATATGTGCATATTTATTGAGACTAACAAGTGTATGCAGATGCAGTAATTTCAGGTGTATAGTCTCAGTCAGTGCTTCAAAACGTAGTTGGCTCTGATTCAGATTTGGTTATAGGGTTTTATTTTTATTGGGTCTTTTTCCCTCGATATCTCTCAAAGGTACATACTCCTAAAGGGAATCAATATCTCATCAAAAGGAATGCTCAAGGCGTTCATAGATCAAAGCGATTATCAGGCCATTTAGATTTCGAATTTACAAGTTGGGTTGAACTCAGTTAATTTGCACAAAGTGGTTGCAAGAATCGATTGTCAAAGGCGTCATTCATGAGGATTTAAATGTCGGAATCTTTTTATATCTTCATTTTCAAGGTTGATGGAGTGGTGTAGTCACATTACCTTTTGTTTCAAGAATGGGGAGATAAACTCTACACTAAAGGCATTCGTTTTTACTCAACATCACACCACTGTGTTTACAAATCGGGAATAATCATTCGGAGCTCTAAGAGTACCACTGTCAGACTACCTCATTTCGAAGCATAATAAAGTTTGTATTCTGTTATGGTCGGAAAATACAATTGGTACGTAAATGTTTGGGGTTGATACGCAAACCAATACAATACTACAATTCAAGGAGCTGCAGCATATGCAAATAGGAGCTGATATTTCAATGACCAAACATAGCGTGAAACAACTTCATTAATATCCATTACGGTTCATATAATACATATTAGAACATTTACATCAGGCTTTCTTTATGATGATACTGTATGAATTACAAATCGATTGACAGAATTTTAACTGCAACATAACTACTTGACTGGACTACTTCTAAGGTGCTACTTTGAGACACTGCTGACACTACCATGGGAACTTGCAAAGCCCTTTTGAACCTCCTTTTATGGCACGAGAAACCGTTGTGTATCTCTATGAACTATCTCGCATTCCAACCTGTCAAAGCAAAACAGAAGCAACTTAAGGTGTTCTGGGCAAACCAAATGCAAGAAATTGGCCAAACATATTGCTTTTCAAGATCTAGTTTGCCACTTCAAAATAAAGAGAATATTGAGAATGGATGAAGATGTTCGGATGAAGCTCCAGTCTTATTTGCCAAAAGCAGGTGAAATGTGTATATTAGATTTGACCTTGCTTGGATTCATAAGAAAGTGAACAAGAAAAGTACACTACAAAAGAATGATGTAGCAGCTGCTATTGCAAGTAGTTTTGTTTTTGACTTCTTGATTGATCCAAAAAAATGAATTGAAAGAAGAGGGGCATAGATTTACACAGTCTAATATTCCAATGATGGATCCTGCAGCTGATCTTCCATCTCATTATGTCCCACCACAGCATCCGGTAGGTTCTACCGGGGTGATCATGGGAAATCCAGTTGATCAAGCAGCACTATTTTCTTGCCTGCAGCTCCCGCCGTACCTGCAACAAGGAGTAGTCCCGTCAAAATGATAACCGACAAAGAACAGTCACTAGCACGAGCATACAAACACCACACATATTCATGACTTCAATCATTAATACAACTTAAGTATTTGAAGTGCAAAAGACACCAACACTCCAAATGCAAACCAATACATGGTTGTAAGATCTTGCCAAGTTACAATGCAAGTTCCATTCATTACTATAGATTACAAGAGCACATCAGTAACTACAAATAAGAACATCAATCAAATTACCTTTTCCAAAAACGGAGCCCTCGTCTTCGCATCTTCGGAAGTGCTAGTCTTCCTCTCGTAATGTTCATATCAACGAGAAATATCAATGCCTATGTTGAACTGGTTGATGTGCTCGTACCTACACGTTGTCAAAAGACGGTATAGGCAAATTCAGTGAAATACAATTTCGGCACAAAATCAATTTTTTTTTTAAATCATGTGTTCATCAAGGTAATCAATGAGAATTTAAGAGATTTGAAACTGAATGTACTCACCTTTTCATTGTCTCAAGGTAACTCTCAAAGCCTACTGCAGAAACCATTGCACTACTCAAAGGACACATCCTCGTCTGTGCCAAAAGTTCGCAAAAGTAGTTGATATTTCGTGATATTACCTGAACATGACAGAAAAGCAGTCGACATACGAAAAAAAAAAAATTCAATTCGAGAAGAAGAAAATTCAGAAGTTAGCAGCGACCTTTTATGATCATGAGAGTTTTTTAGCCATATCAAGTTGTAAGTAAGGATGTTGGCATTACTTTGTAAAGACTTTTGTCAATTCTGGATCTGTTGGAGCTAAAGCTAAAAGCCTCGAGATTGCCGGCATCATTGATGTTTGTCACTAAATCAAGAAGTATAGAACCTCAGCATAGAGAAATACAATAAGCTTAGGAGAAGGAGCATGAAGGTCATTACCTGCACAAATATAAAGTGGCCCTAATGGATCAAATAGAGTACAATGTTTGAGCTGCAAAATGTTGTCATGAATCTTCAAATTGAGGACCCCATGATGAACTTCTCAGCGTAAGCAACCATTTCCCGCGCGTACTTGCCGGCAACAGCTGCAATCCCACATCCGAAGGGACCACATCCATCAGAACTCGACCTTAACTCAACATAGATTGAGATCCTACGACATCATGTTATTCACGAGCAGTTTGTGTCGTAATTTACAAGTCCCGGCAACTCTAAACCTTCCAGCCGAGGGTTATTCTCAAAGCTACAACAAAACATAACATTGTTAGTCAATACAAGTAGTGGGAAGAAGAAAGTACGCGGCTTAGAAATCAAGTTACTCACCTGTTACAAGAAGAACAAGAAAATTGTAGAAATCCAAGAGACAGATTGAAGTGAAGACATTAAAGAATTAAGACGAATATTTCAGCCCTCAGTCTTTGAGTTCATCACTAGGCGGAAGTTCGAGCAGCCGGAAGGGCGACAACCGGAGTTGTCACCAGCTCCCTACTAAGCGTCGAAAGCAACGGTGTCGGACTTTTAAAACATAAATACGAGAACTTGAACTCGAAAATAATTATCAAAGTTTAGAAGGGGATCATGCCTTAGCAGTAGCAGCAAAATTATTGGGCTCCAGGACCTGAACTAAAGGTGAAGAATATTGCACATCGTTATCAGCTGTTTCAGACAATCTGTTCGTTCCAATCACTATCAGCACTGGTTTGGAAATCTGTAACTTGTACACTACAGCATGATCAAGCAATAACTTGCGAATTGGCTGCAAAATAAAATAGAACAGAATGAGATTCAATTCGTGTAGTGAGTACTGAGAAAATGACGGTAAAGGACCTACTAGGGAGTGATCTGAGATGGGCAGCTTGAAAGGTTTATCGGGCTATTACAAACCATGATGGCAATCCCTGTTTTGGCAAGAGTATTGAAACGTGTTAATTCGTAAACTCATACAGATACAACCAGCAAGGTAGATTAAAGTTCATTCTAAAACGAGAGCAGACACACATTGAAAGGGGTTTAAAGTGTGTCTCGGACATGTTTCTTCAAGAATGGAAAGGAATTTACCTTTGTCTACAAAATCAGACATATCGTACCAAGAAGAAAAGCATAATAAATCTTTGTCTTCTTTCCAATCATCATTTGAATCGGCATACGCCTATAAATTGAAAAGAAACAGAGCAGTGAGAAGAAAGGTACAGAAACAATCACAAAACCCCAATTTCAAACACACCAACAACAAATAATCCATAATTCGCAGAAACTCGCCAAAAATCCAAATCGTAAAAAACCCCAAAAACTGTAAAGAGCAAGAACTTACCTGTATTGGAGTTTCATCACCGGAAGCCCTTCTCAACCCCATTGACGAAAACCCTAACACCCCAATTGAAAGATCAACAAAACAGAAAGTTCACAATCAAACTCCAATCAGAAATCCATTCAAAGAAAACCTATTTAAGATAAAGACTTATCTTTTTCCGAGCACGTCGCAGGAAAATCGCCGCGAGGTCGCCACCAAACACTTTCGCAAGTCGTCGCACCATCCGCGAAACATCTAACGCCGATGCCATCACCATGAATCTACTACCGACGAAGCTATAACTATCATCATGGGTAAAGTTTCCTTCACGTGATATTCTTATTACGAGATTGATTTGTATTTTGTGTTTGCAGCTAGATTTCATAAAAAGGGAAATCGAAGGAACGATTGAAGGAGAAGCAAGAGGAAAAAGCGAAGAGGAGCAAGAAAAACGAAGGAAACAGAGGGAAGAGTGAATGGAAGAGTGAGAGTGAGGAAATCGAAGAAGAAGACGGCGAGGGATCGGCGTTTGGAAGAGAAATTAGTTTTAGATTTTTTATTTATTTATTTCTGTTTTATTTTTCTTTTATTATTGTAATCATACACCTATAACACACACATTCACTAACACCACACACTCACTAACTAATCACCCCAAAATCAACTTATTAATCCTTTTAATTAATCATAAGTAATTAATCTTTTTAAAAAAAAAAACTAACTAACTCACAAAAAAAACATTTTCATATCTAAAATAACTCTTATTTAGTAAATTAAATAATAGAAGAATCTTACTTTTATGATAATAAAAAAAACATTTTATTTAATAAATAAACAATTTCATGATATGAATAATTTAGTTTAATTAAGTAAATGGTGGTAATATAAGAAATCTTTTTTTTTTAAACAAAAATCACTTCAATTTAATAAATAAACCTAATTAATTCAATCTTTTTCTTAAAAAAAAAATCAATATCACTAAATCAATAATTAAGTAACTTTTCTCAAATTAATTTATTAGTTAAACCTTTTTTACTAAAATAAATTAAAACAATTCACCTCCTTACAACATTTTTCTCGTTAAAATAAATTCAACTTTTCTTAAAACAATCTCATCAAATTAACTTGGCTTTTCTTAAAAAAATAAATTAATCAATCCCAACTAAAATTAATCAAATCAATCGTGCACATTCACATCCACGACACATTCACTCTCACACACTTCAGCGCTTTCATGCGTATGTGTATGTTTACTTATTTGCCCTTTACTTTACTCGCAATTTATCTTCCGTGATTTACATTATCGTAACTTATTTTATCGCATTGCATTCCGTCCAAAGGAAAAACCTACACATAATTCAACAATCGTGTATAGTGCATCATTTGCATCATACTCCCGCTCGATCCTTGATCTCATTCAAGTTGATCAATTAAGATAGATCCTACCCCATAGGAAGGACCTTTATCTTACAACATATACAAAACAATTCAAACAAACACAATCAACTCAACATGCAATATTCAAACAAACACAATCAACTTAATTCAATATTCAAACACATTAGAGAAAGATGCAAAATCATCTTAAGCGAGATATAATCTCCACCCCACATCAATACAGTCAATACCGTAGGAACTTTGCCTTAAGAGAGACAAAGGTGTACCTCGTCGATCCCTATCCGAGTACGTAAGTCCTTTTCTTAAGACGATGCAAAGACTATTTTCCTACAACCTGTGGCGGTTAAATCTCCCTTAAAATGAAGACTCACCTCTTCTCCTAAAATCAATCAAATCAACTACCCTAAACTCGTAGGAACTTTGACCACAGTCAAAGAACTCCTCGAACCCTTTAGGGGAACTACAATTACTCCGATCCCACTCCCGTAAGGATATGTAGGCATAAGATGCGACATCTTATCGAGTATACTTAAAAATAAACCCCTAGGTCTTTTACCTTTAAGCAGATAACACTTAGCAATAAACAAACATAAAACAAGAGGTTCCTGTAGGATACTACAGAAACTTAGGATGCTAGTACCTTCCCTAAGTTTAACCAACCCCCAAACCTATAACTCTCTAGCTTTCATTTGCATTGCATTGTGGGAATTTGGACCTTTATCCCTTCCTTTGGACAAATCAAAGTTCGGTTGCAAAATGAATTAAAGATTCAAACTAATCAATAGTTTGGTGTCCGATTTTCACCGCGACACCCTCATTGGATTCTTCCTCCGTGGCCACGGCTAAAGTGGCCCTTGTGATTGTTGTTTTGGGTTGATCCTCCTGATCCATATTGATTCTTCATATTGTCAATTCCTTCCAACTCCAAACACCTTTCTATCAGCTCACCAAAGCGCATAATATGCAGAGGTAAAACTGCCCTCTGGATATCATATTTCAATCCATTTTGATACTTTTCACACATCCATTCTTCCCTTGGATGCAAGCGGTAAAAATCAGAATACTTTAGCAAGGATTCAAACTTCCTAGTATATTCTCCCACCGTCATCACACCTTGACGCAGATTCTGAAATTCTCTCTCCTTCTCTTTCCTACATAACTTTGGAAAACACTTCCCCAAAAATTCTCCCTTGAACAAGGTCCAATTGATTTCTCTTCCTTCCTCTTCCAATAATCTATACTTTCCTTTCCACCAAGCTTCAGCATCGCCTATCAGCATGATGTTGCATAACCAACCCTTCTATTCTCTCTACAGTGAGTGAAATAAAATATCTTCTCCATTTCTTGCAACCATTTCTCAGCACCCTCCGAATTAAAGTCACCACCAAACTGTGGTGGTTTTCCTTTCAGGAACGAGTTCAATCCCGCAACTTCATGCACAATTTCCCTTTGTTGTTGCTGAAAGAGTTGATGATCTCGAGTGATTTGCAGGATTTTAGCATTTTGTTGTGTTTGAACTAACACAGTTGCAGCAAGTTCACGAACATCTCGAGTGTCAGCTAGAGAGTTCGTTCCAGTTTGGGAAGGATCTTATCGTCCCATGGGAATGGTAGGTGCTCCTTCAGGATTAACTTCATCGCTCGCATTCCTACGTACACCTCTAGTAGTGCATCTACCAGCACTCCTACCACGCCTCACGCCTCTGACGTTCTGAACCATAACTTCCTAAAAAGGAATAGTTATTAGGTTCAATCATTCACAAGACATAAAGAACATAACAATTATGTATATTTATATCCCAATGAATGATTCATCGATAAGGAGTTTTGTCAAGTATCTCAAAGGCAAGGGATAGTTATGTCTAAAATGTTAAATTAATGCCTTACAAGCACTCCTACCACGCCTCACGCCTCTGACGTTCTGAACCATAACTTCCTGAAAAGGAATAGTTATTAGGTTCAATCATTAACAAGACATAAAGAACATAACAATTATGTATGTTTAAGGCATTAATTCAATATTTTAGACATAACTATCCCTTACTTGTGAGAGACTTGACAAAACTCCTTCTCGATGAATCATTCATTGGGATATAAATATACATAATTGTTATGTTCTTTATGTCTTGTGAATGATTGAACCTAATAACTATTCTTTTTCAGGAAGTTATGGTTTAGAATGTCAGAGGCGTGAGGCGTGGTAAGAGTGCTGGTAGAGGCACTACTAGAGGTGTACGTAGGAATGCGAGCGATGAAGTTATTCCTGAAGAAGCACCTACCATTCCCATGGGACGAGAAAATCATTCCCAAACTAGAACGAACTCTCAAGCTGACACTCGAGATGTTCGTGAACTTCCTGCAACTGTGTTAGTTCAAACACAACAAAATGCTCAAATCCTGCAAATCACTCGAGATCATCAACTCTTTCAGCAACAACAAAGGGAAATTATGCATGAAGATGCGGGATTGAACTCGTTCCTGAAAGGAAAACCACCACAGTTTGGTGGTGACTTTAATCCGGAGGGTGCTGAGAAATGGTTGCAATAAATGGAGAAGATATTTTCTTTCACTCACTGTAGAGAGAATAGAAGGGTTGGTTATGCAACATTCACGCTGACAGGCGATGCTGAAGCTTGGTGGAGAGGAAAGTATAGATTATTGGAAGAGGAAGGAAGAGAAATCAATTGGACCTTGTTCAAGGAATAATTTTTGGGGAATTATTTTCCAAAGTTATGTAGGAAAGAGAAGGAGAGAGAATTTCAGAATCTGCGTCAAGGTGTGATGACGGTGGGAGAATATACTAGGAAGTTTGAATCCTTGCTAAAGTATTCTGAGTTTTACCGCTTGCATGCAAGGGAAGAATGGATGTGTGAAAAGTATCAAGATGGATTGAAATATGATATCCAGAGGGCAGTTTTACCTTTGCATATTATGCGCTTTGGTGAGCTTATAGAAAGGTGTTTGGAGTTGGAAGGAATTGACAATAGGAAGAATCAATATGGATCAGGAGGATCAACCGAAAACAACAATCACAAGGGCCACTTTAACCGAGGCCACGGAAGAAGAATCCAACGAGGGGGTAAGCCATATCAAAGACCTACACCTTATCAAAACCAGGATTCTAGAAGTTTAATGTTCAAGTGTTACAGCTGTGGAGGGGCACATCTTAACAAGGATTGTCCAAATAGAAATATTGGAGCTTGTTTCCGTTGTGGTCAGATAGGCCACTTTCTTAAGATTGTCCCCAAGGACAAAATCAACTAACAAGTCAGAGGAGCGGTCTAATAAACAATAACAACATAGGGAGAGCAAGGAATGGAGGCCTAAGTGTTAGTCAGAGACCTCAGAATCAAAATAAGCCAACCACAGGAAGAGTATTTACAATTAGAGAAACTGAGATCTCAAAGTCAACTGGGTTAATTCAAGGTATGTGTTTAATTGGAGATAAGCTAGTATCAGTTTTATTCGATTCAGGAGCTACACATTCTTTTATATCTACCTCTTGTGCTGAATTTTTGGGATTTGAAATTGTTGATCTCAACTAGAAGTTGACTATTACAACTCCCTCAGGAGAAATAATGATAACTTATTCAGTCTATGTAGACTGCACAATAATCTTATAAAATAGATGATTCTTAGTAAATCTTGTGGTACTCCCGTTACAAGACCTAGATGTCATCTTAGGAATGGATTGGTTATCAGCCAACGATGTAAACTTTAGATGCAAGAAGAAATTTTTTACATTTGGAGAAGATAGTGGAGAAATCAGCAAAGCAGAAACCCTCACTCAAACGTTTATGATGCTATTCTCCATGTCAGTAGGAGAAACCCCTAGTGTGGAAAATTTTCCAGTGGTCTGTGAATTCCCGGAAGTCTTTTCAGAAGATGTTCCAGGTTTATCACCGGTTAGGGAAGTAGAATTTTCTATAGACTTGGTTCCAGGAACTGGACCAATTTCTATATCTCCTTATCGAATGTCACCCTCAGAGCTTACTGAGTTAAAGAAACAATTAGACGAGATGTTAGAGAAAGAATTTATTAGACCAAGTGTATCGCCATGGGGAGCTCCAATCTTGTTTGTGAAGAAGAAGGATGGTTCTTCTAGACTTTGTGTAGATTACAGACAACTCAATAAAGCTATTGTGAAAAACAAGTATCCTTTGCCTATAATCGACGACTTGATGGATCAGTTAAAGGGAGCATCAGTATTCTCGAAGATTGACTTGAAGTCTGGATATCATCAGATCAGGGTGAAGGAGAATGATATTCCAAAACCAGCTTTTAGATCTCGTTATGGACACTATGAGTACTTAGTTATGCCATTTGGTTTGACTAATGCTCAAGCAGTATTCATGGATTACATGAATAGGATCTTTATGTCATACTTAGATCAACTTGTTGTAGTTTTCATTGATGACATTCTGATTTATTCCAAGAATGAGGTAGAGCACGGAGAACATTTGAGAATTGTGCTACAAATATTGAAGGACCGTCAATTGTACGCTAAATTCCCAAAATGTGAATTTTGGTTGAAGGAGGTACAATTTCTTGGTCAAGTAATTAATAAAGATGGTATTGCAGTAGACCCAAGTAAAATCGAAGCAATAGCAAAGTGGGAGAGTCCAAAGAATGTTGGTGAGGTTTAAAGTTTCCTTGGACTAGCTGGATATTATCGGAGGTTCATTGAAGGATTCTCAAAGATCGCTTTGCCCATGACTCAGTTGACGAGGAAAGGTAAAAACTTTGAATGGACTAAAGAGTGCGAATAAAGTTTTCAGAAGTTAAAGGAAAGATTGATTTCATCACCAATACTCATCTTACCAGACCCATCAGGAAATTTTGATGTGTATTGTGATGCGTCATATCAAGGTCTTGGTTGTATGTTGATGCAAGAAAGGAAGGTGATAGCTTATGCATCAAGACAATTGAAGGTGCATGAGAGGAACTACCCAACTCACAACCTAGAGTTAGCAGCAATTGTGTTTGCCTTAAAGATTTGGAGGCATTATCTTTATGGATCAAAGTTCACTGTGTTAAGTGATCACAAAAGCCTGAAGCATTTATTTGATCAGAAAGATCTAAACATGAGGCAAAGGCGATGGATGGAGTTCTTGAAGGACTATGATTTTGAGTTACAATATCATCCCGGAAAGTTCAATGTTGTAGCAGACGCTTTGAGTCGAAAGAAACGTCGTGTATCTGCAATGATGTTGAAGGAATAAGAGTTGATTGAAAAATTCGTGGATTTAAACTTAGGAGTACATCACAATGAAGGAAGTATATTCATAGGCGCTATTGTCGTGTCTAATGAATTTCTGAAATGGATCAAAGATGAACAAAAACTTGATGACTGTCTAATGAGCGTAAAGGAAAATATAAGAAATGGTCAAAATGGAGAGTTTAACATAAGGAGTGATGGAATCCTAAGGTTTAAATAAAGGTTATGTGTACCTCAAAACCAGGATATTCGAAAGTTGATTTTGGAAGAGGGCCACAAAAGTAAGATGAGTTTTCACCCAGGAGCCACAAAGATGTATCAAGACTTGAAGAAAATGTTTTGGTGGTTTGGAATGAAGAAACATATAGCAGGATATGTTCAAAGTTGCTTGGTATGTCAGAAGGCAAAGATTGAACATCAGAAGCCAGCCAGATTGCTACAACCTTTAGACATTCCAGAGTGGAAGTGGGATGGAATAGCCATGGATTTTGTAACCGCTTTGCCTAAGACTCAGAAACAACATGGTGCAATTTGGGTGATCATTGATAGGTTGACAAAGAGTGCACATTTCATTCCCATCAACTAGACGTTTAAATTAGAGAGACTAGCTCAGGTATACGTAAAGGAGATTGTTAGATTGCATGGAATACCTTCAAGTATATTCAGTGATAGAGATCCCAGATTCACATCAAATTTTTTTCATCCGTTAGTTGCATTTAGAGTTAGGAACAAAACTGAGGTTAAGTTCAGCTTCTCATCCCCAAACGGATGGCTAGTCTAAGAGGACGATTCAATCGTTAAAGGATTTGTTGAGAGCTTGTGCTCTTGAACACAAAGGAAGTTGGGATGAGTTCTTACCATTGATTAAGTTTACTTGCAACAATAGTTTTCACTCAAGTATCGGCATGGCTCCATATGAAGCATTGTATAGAAGAAAGTGTCGTACACCTTTATGTTGGTATGAAGTTGGAGAAAATAAAATATTGGGTTCAGGGTTCGTGCAACAAACAATAGATCAAGTTAAACTTATTAGAGAAAAAATGAAGGTTGCACAGGACCTCCAAAAGAGTTATAGTGATAAGAGGAGAAGACCTTTGGAATTCGAGGCAGGAGATCACGTGTTCATTAGGGTAACTCCTAGGGCGGGAATCGCACGAGCAATTAAAACTAGGAAGTTAACACCAAGGTTTATCGGGCCTTTTCAAATTCTACGGCGGATTTGACCTGTAGCGTATCACATTGCTTTACCGCCAAAGCTGTCTAATCTTCATGATGTATTCCATGTATCACAACTGAGGAAGTATTATCCGGACCCTTCACATGTCATTGAGCCTGAAACTGTGGAACTTAGAGATAATTTGGAATATAAGGCTATACCTGTCAAGATCTTAGATCATCGAATTAAGGAACTACGTGGAAAGCAGATATCATTGGTTAGAGTCGTGTGGGATGATGTAACTGGTGATTCTACTTGGGAAAGAGAAGAAGACATGCGTCAGAAGTATCCACATATGTTTTAGGTACGCTAAATTTCGAGGACGAATTTCTTTTAAGGGGGTGGTAATGTAACATCCTAATTTTCCATAAACTAAATAATATATCTAATTAGATTTGATATTTTAACAATGCTAGTTATTAAAAACTAAATGTTGAAACTAACACGTATAATAATTAATTTATCAATTAATTACCTTTTATATTTATTATCTTTATTCTTCAATTTGAATATGATCGTTTCATTTTACAAACTTAACTTTGATTAATACTTAAAACACTTAACTTTAAGTTAATTAATTATTCATATTATTATTACCATTATTGTTGTTGTTGTTGTTTTGTTATTATTATTAATTGATTTTATTTTATTTGAATATTATCATTTTATTATACAAACTAATTAGTAAATAAAATAATCTTAAGTCAATAAATATATCAAATAACTATCATTGTTATCATTTTTATTATTATTAATATTTTTATTTTATTTTATTTTTATAAAAGAAATATATATCTCATTTTCTATTAATATCCTACATGATATTATGTCATGAAATCAAGCTCCCATACCTTTGTCATAAATTATTTTCACAAAGTTATACTAAAGAACTATTGATGTAAGATTAGTAAATATTTGATTGAGACATTTACTAGCAAGAGTTGAAAAATTGGAAGGTATGAGCAAAAGAAGATAAAGTATGTTATTTTAATATTTTACAACTAGTATAAATAGGGGTCTTTTCCACCCCATTTTCATTCATTCATTCACAAATCATCTTTCTATTTATTTACTTCTTTCCTTCTCTAATTTCTTCATATGACAATATTCGTTTTAGTTATCGAAGTTCCCACAATATCGGTTTGTAACTTTTAGAGTATTTCGTGGTAAAAGTTCTTTTAAAGTTTCAAAGTTCTGCCCAAATCATTTTTATAAGTAATCGATAAGCCGTTATAATGTCCATTTTATTTTAATTATATTATTTTAATTATGTTATTTATATAAAGGTTATTTTAAATTTTCTATGCAAATTCCGTTCAGACGTCGATATATTGAACTTATAAAGTCCAAAATAAATTTTACCATTTTAAGTCGTTATAATTTTATTATAATTTAAATATTATTAGAAATATACTCTTGACAATTTTCTAAAATAAACAAATTCAAAAGGAGGTATAATATAATTTATATTTGAATTTAATAATTATTTTGGAGGTTATTATTGTATATTTAAATAAATAAATATTTCAAGTTATAACGGGATTATGTTCAATTAACCATAAATTATATTCTAATTATTTCATAAATTTTGTACAATCCAACGGTTATCGTAAATTAGGTTCTCGGCAAAGATCGGAGACAACGCTCGTGGACTTTCAACAACACTCAACAAAAGGTGGGGGCAAGATTTGGTATACTTTGGGACGGTTAGCGTAAAATAACTTAATATATATGTGTGTAGTGGTGACCTAAGCCCTACTAGCGATAAATAAGTAAGGAGGGTCTATTCTCAAATAATGATTTTCACGAATCACTAGGCGAGGTTACGTCGGCCTTAATTATTTATCATAGGAATAATTTGTGACAGTTTAATATTGTATTGTGCTTGCATTATTCGATTAATTTTTTAATTGTTTATATTATTTATACTTGAATGATTGTAATTGATAGACTAAGGAAATAATCGGTTGATGAGAGAACAACATTATTAGATATTAAGTAATTGATCCCCAATAACTAAAGGAAAGTTGGATACATTGAGTAGTTGTATTTGGTTGGGTTCTGGCTAAGGAAAGACTTGGTCGACTATGTCATTTACAGTCCACCTCTCTTACCTGGAAAGTTAACCATACAATTATTCATTGTACAAACTGAACTGATAATTTAAGGATAAGGATCATGCCAAAAAGGAAATGTGGCAAGGCATTTGATGGATTTGGTACTCAACCTAAGTATCTAGATAATAAGTATAACTTAAAAAGTTGATACGATAATTCCCCATTATTAAATTAATACTTATATTTGAGAGTTGCCACAAGATGATTGAGTGATCATATAGACTTGCATTGAGGAATGTGTAAGTCCACTGCCGTGCGGTATGGGACGCACGAGGTTGATCAGTCGCCTACAATCCCGACAGGGATTATTATCTATGCATGCTAGGCAAGACAAGATTCTTGGCCTGAATTCTCAGGGACGATCGACTTATAACACCTAGACTCCATGTGAAGTTAGGTGGCGTAGATCTTGATAATTGGGAGTACGTTCACTACAAGAAAAAAAGAGATTTACGACACTTGAGTTGCGGCAGTTATCACAAAATCGTCCTTATTTCAAGATTGTGACGATTGTCACGACAGTTAGGGTCAACTGTCGTAGATTTTTGGTGACAGTTATCAAAAAACCATCCTTATTTCTAGACTACGACAGTTCTCACGACGGTTTAAGCCAACCGTCGCAAACTTTTTAGACATGTTATATAAAATAATTTTTCAATGTCAAAAATTATTTTTTATTTATTTTTATTTATTTTCTTTAAGATAATTTTAGTACATATTATTTTTATTTAAGACATTTTTTAAGATTTCATAGTTGTTGCAAATTTTTTTGAAAAATATTTATAAAATTAAAATGATATTTTTAATCTCAATATCCTTACTCATGTTTTTCCTTTTCCCATTCTTCATTCACGTCTTCTTTATTTCCAAATTTAAACTTCAATATCCTTAATCTCATCTTCGTCCCTTGTCCTTTAGATTTCGATAAAAGCTTCATCACCATTTTCATTTCCATTGCGTCTTCTCTCCTTCCTCAATCCCTTTTCTCAATTGAAGTCAAACCCTAAAAGTTGTTGAACCACACTTAATCTTATTTCCGGCTCAATCTGGGGGCTTCGATTCATGCTTTCATATTACGATCGAGTTTTGATTCTAATGTATTTGTTTATAATGCGGTTGTTTCGCTGTATGGTAAATGTAATGCGCTTGTTCATGCGCGTAAGGTGTTTGATGAATTGTGTCATAGAGGGACTTGTGATTTGGTGTCGTGGAATTCGATTATGTCATCTTATTCGTATTGTTTTGTTCTAAAAGTTACAGTTTCGCTTTTTCGTGAAATGACGGTGAGTTATGGGTTGGTGCCAGATGCTATTGGTGTTGTTAATATACTTCCTGTTTATGGTTTTCTTGGTTTGGGGTTAGTTGTGCATCGTCATCCAGAACATCGGGTGGATTATATGGAATGGGCTCTAGGAGCTCGTTATTATGCAATTGCTGTCGACTTCAATGGTTAGTCAGCTACAGAAAATTGTGCAAGGGAGCATTACTTTGGTCACGATGATTACGGATAATGGTTTATTATTCTTGACGATAAGCTTAGAGAGGGAAAAGAGCCAAATGAACTATATTTTCAGGAGTATAACTATGTAGACGATTACGATAAAGGGGATAGTGGAGTCACCGTTGAAGAGCTTTTTTATAAAACAAACAACGAGTACTGGCAACCGAGAGAAGACCGTTATATAAAAAACCATTTCGAAGTTCCTGCTAAGTTGTACGAGCATATGTTTGGTCCAAACGGACCTCAAACCATGGAGGACTCAGGAGACATACCGGATGCAGAAACAAGGTATAAGGAATGGGCAACAAAGAATGGACCTACCCCTTATGCTGAAATTGATGATGGCAAGAACTACGACATATTTAATGTGAAATTTGATCCCAAATGGAAAGAGAGAATTCGTGCACTGAAACCCTTATGCTTGGTTGTGAGAGTTACTCAGTCTCCGTTAAGTTCTGAAACTGCGGTTATTCATGGATTGAAGTGCCTTTCGCATTTGTTGATCAATAGACACAATGTTCATTAGGCTGATGTGTCCCCGTTGTTCAATGTTTTGTTAGGGTTTATTACTGATTCGCGATACAAGGTAATAACTTGTGAATTCTTAACCTCAATTCTCTGTGGTTTATTTATAAACTAATGTGAAATTGGTGATTAATGAGATGCATACTATATGATATTTTTTATATTCATGTCTCACTTTTTATAAAACTATAAAATCTAGTTGATCATATGGAAATAGGAATTATACAATGCACGTGGTTTGGAGTTTGTAATGGTCTAACATTAGATGTTTTAGTTTAAGAAGCTCTTTTTCTCCTTTTCACCTGTAATAAACAGAGTATAGGCTTAGATAGGTGGGAATGGGACATGGCATGTTTAGATGCTTAGACACTGGACTACAGTTGCAATGGGTTAGATAAATTTTGATTAGTTTTCTATTAGGCTGCTTCTGCTCCTGATTAAGGGTGTAGAATGCTTACTTAATTATGGTACTTGCTTGAATGCTGTCATTTCAATTTTAAAGAGTAAAATTTTAAATCATACCAGAAATAAGATTAAATCTATTGTGAACAAGGTAATACTGTTGTATTATACACAAATTCCTGCAACATTTATCTGGTCTCATTTCATTTTACTGCATACAATTCTCCACATATAAGAATACCAAAAAATATTCATTTTATTTCTGTGTGGTAATATGGATATATACTAATCATCATCTATCTGTGAAGAATAAATGAAGTGGTCACCTATGCCTCGTATCTACATATGATGTGTACCAAATTAAGATTCCATAGCCATGCATGCTGAAGAATGTCACACAAATTCTGTTACACGTGTCCCTCTCTTACCCTTCCTCTCTTCCTAAAAGTAACCACAACACAGCTTCTCGACTTCACCAGTTCACTCACCATTCTCTCAGTAGTAGTTTACAATCACAATCACAATGTCCAAACCTTTCCTATCTTTGCTTTCACTTTCCTTGCTACTCTTTGCAAGCACGTGTTTAGCAACTCGCTCTGAGTTTGACAGACTCAACCAATGCCAGTTAGACAATATCACTGCATTGGAACCAGACCACCGTGTTGAGTCCGAAGCTGGTCTCACTGAGACATGGAATCCAAATCACCATGAGCTAAGATGTGTCGGTGTGTCTCTTATCAGACGCACCATCGACCCTAATGGATTCCACTTGCCATCTTTCTTACCCTCTCCACAGTTGATTTTCATCATCCAAGGAGAGGGTGTTCTTGGACTTTCAGTTCCCGGTTGTCCCGAGACTTATGAAGAGCTACATTCATCACAATCTACACAAGAGTCAAGGCAGCAATAAGGTGACAGTGTAACAATGGCGATGAACCTCTTGTTGCCATTAGTCTTCATTTAGCCACGTTCAGAAAAGGTGATATCATTGCCATTCCATCGGGAATTCCGTATTGGACATATAACAATGTCGATGAACCTCTTGTTGCCATTAGTCTTCTTCACACTTCCAACATTGCAAACCAGCTCGATTCAACCCCAAGAGTAAGTAATAGTGTAACTATACATTATATTCTCTGTTATAAATTGTTCTTACAGTAGGCTCTTGTGATTTGAACTTTAAACGTTTCTAACGTATAATATGTTATACTCAATCATCTCTCATGTAAATATGTGTTTTTTAGATATTTTACCTTGGTGGGAACCCAGAGGCAGAGTTCCTTGAAACACAGGAAGAACAACAAGAAAGACATCAACAAAGCCATATTGTACCCGTTACTGGAAAACACCAACAAGAAGAGGAATCCGAAGAACAAAATGAAGGTAACAGCGTTCTGAGTGGCTTCAACTCAGAGTGTTTAGCACAAACGTTCAACACTGAAGAGGATACAGCTAAGAGATTTCGATCTCCACAAGACGAAAGGAGTCAAATTGTGAGGATAAATCTGGGGTGCAAGCAGCTGGGCAGGTGTTAGACCATAGTTGTCAAGAGAAAGTTTCAAGCGAGATTGGTGTAGTTGGTAATATTATTTATAAGGATATTGGAAATGATGATTTTGATGAGTCCATTTTGGAACAAATTGACATTCTTTGTGAGGAGAGATCTGCGGTGAAAGCGGTGTAGTTGGTAACGTTGATCTGGTTTCAGGAACTAGTTATGTTTCTAAGGGTATAGGAAATGGTGACGTGTTTAGTCCTGGGATTGCTTTGGATCATAAAGAAGAATGTGTGCATAGTGATAGTACTAGGCAAGGTTTATTGAGTGGAACCATGCTGGAAGGATATTCTAAATACTTGGAATCCCTAAATGATAGACAAAGAGAAGCAGCTTGCACTGATGTTTCCACTCCTTTAATGATTGTAGCTGGTCCAGGAAGTGGAAAGGTTTTATAAACACTGCTTCATCAACATTTTATTTTTCCTTTGAGTATTTGATTTTTATATTGGAACTGAATTGTTTATATTTCTTGATGATCCCAGACATCTACAATGGTTGAGCGAGTTTTGATGCTGCTTAATGAGGTGACACATTTTTTTCTGTGATTTATGATATAGATACAGTACACTTATCTTTCATTCTTATCCCTCTTTTTCTCTGTTTCCGAGTTGATTTGTTTTGAGTTGATGTGTTTAAATCTTTTTGCTTCTAATTTCCACTATCCGCTAAATGTGTGCAGGGCATTAGTCCGTCAAACATTCTTGCAATGACATTTACATCCGCAGCAGCTACTGAAATGAGAAAACGTGTTGGAGCCATAACTGGGAAGGAAATAGAAAAAGAACTTACAATCATCACTTTTCATTCATTTTGCTTGCAACTTTGTCGTTCACATGCAGAAAAGTTAGTTACTCTGAATTTGAAGCGGTGATATCATTGCCATTCCATCGGGAATTCCGTATTGGACATACAACAATGACGATGAACCTCTTGTTGCCATTAGTCTTCCTGACACTTCCAACATTGCAAACCAGCTCGATTCAACCCCAAGAGTAAGTAATAGTGTAACTATACATTATATTCTCTGTTATAAATTGTTCTTACAGTAAGCTCTTGTGATTTAAACTTTAAAAGTTTCGAGTGTATAATATGTTATACTTAATCAATTCTCATGTAAATATGTGTATTTCAGGTATTTTACCTTGGTGGGAACCTAGAGGCTGATTTCCCTGAAACACAGGAAGAACAACAAGAAAGACATCAACAAAGCCACATTGTACCCGTTACTGGACAACACCAACAAGAAGAGGAATCCGAAGAACAAAATGAAGGTAACAGCGTTCTAAGTGGCTTCAGCTCAGAGTTTTTAGCATAAACGTTCAACACTGTAGAGGATATAGCTAAGAGACTTCGATCTCCACAAGACGAAAGGAGTCAAATTATGAGGAGAAATCTGGGGTGAAAGCAGTTGGGCAGGTGTTAGACCATAGTTGTCAGGAGAAAGTTTCAAGAGAGATTGGTGTAGTTGGTAATATTATATTATAAGGATATTGGAAATGATGATTTTGATGAGTCCATTTTGGAACAAATTGACATTCTTTATGAGGAGAGATCTACGGTGAAAACGGTGTAGTTGGTAACGTTGATCTGGTTTCAGGAACTAGTTGTGTTTCTAAGGGTATAGGAAATGGTGACATGTTTAGTCCTGGGATTGCTTTGGATCATAAAGAAGAATGCGTTCATAGTGATAGTACTAGGCAAGGTTTATTGAGTGGAACCATGCCGGAGGAATATTCTAAAAACTTGGAATCCCTAAATGATAGACAAAGATAAGCAGCTTGCACTGATGTTTCCACTCCTTTAATGATTGTAGCTGGTCCAGGAAGTGGAAAGGTTTTATATACACTGCTTCGTCAACATTTTATTTTTCCTTTGAGTATTTGCTTTTTATATTGGAACTGAATTGTTTATATTTATTGATGATACCAGACATCTACAATGGTTGAGTGAGTTTTGATGCTGCTTAATGAGGTGACACATTTTTTTTTGCGATTTATGATATAGATACAGTACACTTATCTTTCACTCTTGTCCCTCTTTTTCTCTTTTTTCTCTGTTTCCGAGTTGATTTGTTTTGAGCTGATGTGTTTAAATCTTTTTGCTTCTAATTTCCACTATCCTCTAAATGTGTGCAGGGCGTTAGTCCGTCAAACATTCTTGCAATGACATTTACATCCGCAGCAGCTACTGAAATGAGAAAACGTGTTGGAGCCATAACTGGGAAGGAAATAGAAAAAGAACTTACAATCAACACTTTTCATTCATTTTGCTTGCAACTTTGTCGTTCACATGCAGAAAAGTTAGTTACTCTGAATTTGCTGGAGATTTTTTTCTTACTTTGTTAATTTGTTGCAACTTATAAATTCCAACTTGTGAGCTTCTTTGTATTGTGTCTACTACGTCGTGGCTCTTTTAGGATGCCTCAAATGACATGCCAATGAAAGATCACTCCTTAGTTCATAGTTATGATAGGTTTGTTGCAAAATAGCTTCTCTGTAGTCAATTTTATGGCGCAGTTTGTTGTAGACCGTTCGATTGAGAAAGATAATTGTTTCTTAATATAACAGTTTGCGACTTGTTGTAGATGATTCAAATCTGATCTACTGTGGTCGTGTTTTTTTTATTTCGGTTTGATGTTTGGATTTGTCATTGAATGATATGTTAATTGTTAGTAGAAATACATGCAAGTCCATAAATTATGCGGAAAGCCGGTTCTGCGGAAAAGATTATGAACAGGTATATATTCAATGCCTCCCCTTAGTTATTAGAAAGTTTTAGCAATGTTTTTGTAGAAATTTGGTAATTTATCTTGTTTGAAATAAAATTATATTTTTCCTTGATACTTTGGTATATGTGATTTTTGTTAGTGCTTACACATGAAATCTAATAGAATTAATGAAGATTGATTTTGGAGAAATTACATGTTATGACTTGGCAATAGCAAGTCCAATTAAATTTAATTCCATACGAAATTTTTATTGTCTATTTTTTCACAGTTATGTGAAGGCCTTCAAAGAATGTTGGGAGAGCCAGTTTCAGTGGGCGTGGATGATCGAACATGGACAATGGTGAAGTGTATGACTCCTAGAATTGTGATATTGATAGTAGTAAAAGTGGATTATTGGCAGAAAGTTACAGCAAACCGAATGTTGCTCTTTCTGTGATGCATGAATGTTTTGAGCCCCTAAAGGAATCCTCCTCTAGAAGAGATCTGGTGGAAGATGTTATGCTCAAATTAGATTAACAACTACAGTCCTATGTAAGATAGGATTAGAGGACGTTAAAATACATACAAGTTAATTAAGTGCTTATTCAATAAGTGATTACCATATAACTTATATGTAAGCTATCTTTTCCTATAATTAAGAGGGAATTAGTTTAAGCTCTGCATCAATTGACACAGCTTGTACTCACTTAACATTTGGTGACACGTGTTCTTCGATACTTAAATAGTGAGATGTTTGTTTACTTTTCAAATTTAGTTCTTTTGTGATTTGTGTTTTCTTAATGTTAGTTGATACAACAAGGTTTTATAATATCTTTGATATTATATTAGAGTAGCTTTAGTAATTTTCTACTATTAGTATTATAGAAATATATATATATTTTATTTTTTATAATATAGCTAAAATATTAAGGGTAGAATTTTTTTAAAATATTCGCAATTTGCGGCGGTTCAAACCGCCATAATTTACCTGCACTTAAAAATCAAAACCATATTCACGACAGTATTTAACTGTTGCCATTTCCAATTTATGTCAGTTCCAACCAGTCGTGAAATAGAGTTCATGACAGTTATAAACTGTCACAATCAACAATGAAAACAAAAATTAAAAGGCTAGTAACGAAGGTCTTTAACCGTCGCCATCTCTAGTTTAGGTCAGTTCCATCCCGTAGTGAAATATAACGACATTTGGTGTGACGGTTTTGACAACTGTCGCTAAACAGCCTGGGGACACACATTTCTGCGACGGTACTACAACCGTCGTAGAATGTAATTAATGGTGGTTTTATCCTTCATAACCTTCCAAAATAACCGTCGCAATCCATTGTTTTTCTTGTAGTGGTTGGTAGCATGTGGTCTTGTGATATCTGATCTTGGTAAATGGGATAGATATCATTGATAGTATTTAGTGGCCTGAGTCAGCATATAGTCCAGGGATGCATTAGAATAAATAAAGTATATGTAATTGTGGGTATAAGATACACTTGTTTGAATAAATATAGTTTCCATATATATATATATATATATATATATATATATATATATATATATATATATATATATATATATATATATATATATATATATATATATATATATATATATATATATATATATATATATATATATATATATATATATATTATCATTTTACACATTCATTCCCACTTTTAAACTTGTACTTGAATCTTAGCCCTGTGTCATTTTTGTTTTGCATTTTGGATTATTTTATGACGACCAGACGATGAGCTTGAATCTTGCGTACTTCCTGACAGTTCAGAAGGAAAGGATATGAAGTGACGTGTGTTGTACCCCAAAATTTGTCCAACCTTTTCTAACTTGGTTTATGTTTCATTTCATTGTTTTAGCATATTGCACTGCATAGCATTTTGCATTTTTACAGGGGGATCAAGAGATTTGTGTTAAACAAGAGGGATGTGCCAAGGGTTCTAAACTTAATCAAGAGGTTGTATTCAAGTCAGCAAGGAGGTTATCATCATCAGAGACAAGTCAAAGCCCTTTGGATAAGCAGATAAGTGTATGTGGTTCACCTCCTGTCTAAGAGGCCATTTGAAGACCATCAGAGGATCATAAGCCCATGGTTATGAAGAGAAATGATCATTTATGCTCATTAGAAGCCTTGAGGGTCATGGTGAAGTTCATTCAAGTGTTTACATCAAGTGCTAATGGCCATAGTTGAAGTTGGTGCAATTAGGGTTTTCATCTGGTCAACCTTAAGTCAACTGTGAGATTAATGGAAATTAAGACTCAATTGAAAGTCTTTTTGGTAAAGGAATGTTGTATTAAGATACATAGGATATCATTTCAAGGTCAATTTATCAATAATCAAGAGTATGAGGAGTGACTGAATTAGGGTTCTCAGGGTAAAATCCCCTGTTTAGTGTCTAACTTCAAGACCACCTATCTCAAGATACAAGTCCCATCTCAACTTTTGACCAACATGAAACTTGTAGAGCATGTTCGTACCTTTCTTTTGAATACTAGAGGTCCTTTATTGGATTTATAGAACTCAAGTTATGATCCAGACAAGTTACAGGTCCTCAGATGAATGTGATTTTGGTCAACAAAAGTCAACCAACTTCCAAGCCATTTTTGACCTAGAAGGATGTGTCTCCTCAACTTTTGGACGACATGAAAGTTGTAGGGCACGGTCTTATCTTTCTTTTGAGGACTAGAAGTCCTTCATCTGATTTGTAGAACTCAAGTTATGAGGCCTACAAGGCAGGGGTATTTTGGGAAAGCAAGATTACAAGTCATTTTCATTATAGGTCATTTTCACCATTTTGCACACTTCAAATGGAAATCTTTCCAATATCAAACTTGCTCCAAATGGGGTCATTTGCTCAATCAAACATCAAGGTACCATTGCTTTGGCTTAGATTGAAGAATCCCTAATGAAATTTCCATGAAAAAGGCCTTAAAATGAGAAAATCATATTTAATTCATTTGGAATCATTTTGTATCAACTTTGTGCATTTTTTGAGTGTAAAACACATTTGGAACACAATGACATAATTGGATTTGGAATTTGAGTGCATCTTGTTGGCCATTTCCATGATTTCTTCAAGAATAAGCAACACACCAAAAGCATACCATGAGATGAAAGCAAGGGATCATTTTCAGCTCTTTGATCAGCCTACTCATTATGCAAGTCAGCCATGTCAATTTTACAGCTTAGCAAGTACAAATCGTGTACTTTGCAAGTGGCCAAAAAGTGAAACTTTGAAATCCAATTGGGCTTAAGGAGCTTTCCATTGGGCTTTCTCTTGATCTGAATCCAACACATATATTCTAAGGATCATTTCCATACTCTTAGAGCTGACTTTGGTGAGATATTGAGTGAGAGAGCATTGAGAAAAAGTGGTGAGAAATTCAAATTCTTTTTTTGAGTTCCACTGAGTTTCAATCAACTTTAAGCATCCTAAAAGCTTCCTTGAGTGTGGTAGAACGATTTTGGGTAGTTTACCACAAGTTTTGACCATACAGTGAGCTCTGAGGAAGCTTACGTTTAGGTTTCCTACTTTTCAAAATTTTCTCACTCTTTATGCATCTTTAATACGCCATTTTCATATCTTTGCACTCCTTGAGCATCATAGTTCATTTCTAGGTTGTTTTGGTGGTTGTTCATGAAGTTTCATAACTGAGCTTGTTTTTCATTTATTTTCGGTTTTTTTGTTTAAGGCATTTTTATGGAAAAATAAGGTTTGATTCGTATTCCGCGTGATGAGTAGAGTATTTTTGATATAAAATTTGTTGATTTTGGTGTTGTTTTGACACACCTGCGTTTTGCACAGTGGCCAGACCAGAGGTGGCTCCGGCCACCGTCTGGTTCTTCCCTCCTTTTCTCCCTCTTAGAAGGTTGAGGATGATGAAGTGTGTCGTCCGTGTGCGTGGGATTTGCTTACTTTTTGTTGTGATGGTTAGGATTAAGACACACGGTGTACTTGTTTTGACTTATCACACACAATCCATTTTAAATTTCATTAAATGACTTGGCATGTTAAGGTCTGTTGGATTGGCATACCGTTTGATCAGATGGTTTTGAGTGATTTCCACCATGCGCCTCCGTTGACCATGCTGCACACAAGTCTCCAGTTTTGTTTCATTTTTGATTTTCTGTTGGGTTGGGCCTGTTGTTTGTACCCGCCTTGCTGAGCCCATGTGCACCTTGAACTATCCTGGGTTACTATTGGCACCACGCATTTACTTTATTTTCTTTGTATTTTCTTTTGTTTTCATTTTATTATCTATTTAGAAATTAAATCATGAAAAACACTTCCAATGACCATAAAATTCCACAAAAATATATTTTGAGTTCCTTGAGATGTCCTCTGAATTTAGGTTATTTTTATTTTATTTTATGAGTTATTTTTAATTTAAAAAAGGAATTTGTCTTTGGAAGTGTCTTACTTGACCTAATTTTTAACATGTTTTGTTCTTGAATTTGTTTCTTCCATTCCTTTTTGATCCAATGAGTAAGATTCAATCCTCATATCAAGGATGAGTTGATGAGTTTTTGAGGACCATTTTGCCCCTATTAGTTGCCTTTTGAGTTAACTTTTGTTGCCTTACATTCGACCTTATGCAATCCTCCTTCACAATGGAGCACCCTTGTGAATCAATTTCTATGGTGATGTTGTGAAGTGACTTTGATTTAGATATTTTGGCCTTTGATTGCCAACACATTTATCGTCTTCTTGCATTTCATTTGATAATTTTTGGATCATTTTACTATTTTTAGGGTAGCTTGCAAGTCAAGCTATTCAAAGGAAGATCCATACAAGCACATTGACCTAGTTTCCTTTGGGTATGACATTTTTGGATCCTTTGAACCTTCAAAGCCTTTTGAATCATGTTGCCAACATGTTGAGGATGATGCTTGTTCAATTTTAGATCATTATATTGTGTTTAGCTTGTTCTTTTAGTTGCTTACTTTTGAGCCTTCAATTAGGGTTTCTTTGTGAAACATGTGTGCTTCCCTTTGGGAATTGACTTGCACTCCTTTGTGCTTTGTTTTGCTTTGGCTTTTTAGAGCTTTTAGTTTATGTTCCTTGCTGTCCAATTACCCAGGAGTGTCATTTAAGGTGGCTTGGTCCCTCCTTTGGAGGTACTTGAAGCATACCTAAAATGATGGAATCTTTGAGGACATTTCTTTGTGATTTCTTTGTGTTTCTCTGTATTTTGCTTGTGATGCTCATGGTTGAGTGTCTATATGAGTTCCTTGATGTACTCATATGATCTCCCATCGTCACTTTGTTTTAGGTTTTGTTTACCTTTCATTTGTGTTTGGTTTTGTGCCTTATGGTTGATGTTGTTTGGTTTAGGCCATTTCATCCCATTTTTGTGCACTTGTGTGTTTCCTTTGGTGCATTTTCTTGTCCTTTCTTATCTTGCATATTTCATATTGTTGTTTGAGGTTGAGATGAGCTTGTGGTGGTCTCTGCCCCACACCAATTTCCTCCCTCATTCAATGTTTACATTCTTACATGTTTATGTTGTTCTTGTTTCCTCTTTTGTCTCTTTTCCCTTAGGGCCTCAAATCTCTCTTGTTCAATAGAGGTTAAGATAGACATTAGGATCTTAACCATGTATGATAACATTAGGTAGCATTCCCTTGTCTCAATTATAGGATCACCATTGTATGACAACTTTAGGTTTGAGTTTAGTCCCCCTTTAGTTTGTGCCTTTCTCTTCTCATCTCCTAAACAATCCAAAACACCTAATAAAGGTTAATGAATATTGTAAATTACGAGCCTTAAGCTACTTGGGAAATGGTTGTTGAAGGGTTTCCTTTCAATGACTTGATTGTTTAGTATAGCACCCTTTGGGTGATATGCGACGCATTCACTCCTAAGTCATAGTCTCTAGTGCGATATGAATTGCAAACCAATTCGAAAACACTTCTCTAAAAAACACCAAAAACAATCATTCAAACTCATTTTTGCCCTTTGGGGCATTTAACTTTGGAGAACATTTTCATAAACAAGAGTGTTGTTAACCCTTAGTTCTACCGCAAACGGTAACGCCTAAGTCTCCCATGCTCGAGCTGCATACACCAACTGCTAGAACTACTTGTTAACCCTACTCGGACCTAAAAAACAGTTGAACAAACCTGTGTTCCCCCGTTAGCCTGAACTACGTTTGCTCTGATCTTTCATGCCAGATGAAAGTACGTAGGCACAAGACACGATGTCTTGGCGAGCAACCTTCCCCCTTTCACCCGTAGTTAGCCGAACTACGTTGACTCTGACTTCTCATTCCAGATGAGATACGTAGGCATAAAGCGCCGTTGCTTTGCCGAGTCATTTCTTTTTTTTTATTTTGTCCTCAAGCCTGTAGCTAGATAGTTTCAATCACCCTTTTTAGATAGACAACAAGCGTGGATCCCATTGAATACGATGGACATGAGGCGTGTTAATACCTTCCCCTTGCGTAACCGACTCCCAAACCCGAGATTTGGTTGCGATGACCGATCTTATCCCTCTGTTCGTTAGGTTTTCTCTGAGTGTTTCCTTTCCCTCTCTTTGGATAAATAATGCACGGTGGCAACTCTTCTATCATTGCCGGCCTCGATTTTCGCAGTAGTGACAACTGGCGACTCTGCTGGGGAAAGTAATATCCCCTATGCGAGTCAATCCTAGCGCTTGTTTGTTTATTTTTGGGGTGTGTACATATGTGCTTTATCTTTATTCGCTTTCCGCATTTTATTTTCCGCATCATATATCATTATTGCTGTGCTGTGGGGAGGGATTATTTTGTTGAGAGATAAGCCAGACCCAGGCTTGAGTATAGACTTAGCATTAGAAGTGGAAAGTAGTGGTGAGCCTGTATGCCTTGCATGCACCAGCTAGCCATGAAATTCGCGCTCAGACGAGATTCTCTTTCTAGCCCTTTGGG
Source organism: Lathyrus sativus (assembly GCA_963859935.3). Taxonomy (NCBI): domain Eukaryota; kingdom Viridiplantae; phylum Streptophyta; class Magnoliopsida; order Fabales; family Fabaceae; genus Lathyrus; species Lathyrus sativus. The sequence goes on along the minus strand of OZ012735.1, from coordinate 84,919,131 downwards.
CTCGAAGGGATTTTGGATCTGAGGATTGTCGACTCTGGGAACCGATCACTTGTGAGTCAGCTAAGTGAGGCCTCTTCAGGAGATGATGATGCCAAACTATAAATGGTGAACGTATCATCATTTATAGAACGTCTGTGACACTGATGAACGCATAGGATGCCAAACCTTGTCAGTGGATAGGTCCTTACCTGTGAGAGGGATGGGGGTGCAGGAAACTCTAGCCTTCAGAATACCCGGTTCTTTACAGTTTGGATTTATGTCAAGGGGTCCTAATGTTAGTGTGTGGTTATGACTAAAGCGAAGCGCCGGTCGTCTCAAACTACAACACAACAGCCTTGATCCTCTGTTGCATTTCATATTGCATTGCATGGCATTTGCATTTCATTTGCATAACAGGTGTTAGAGATTGGGTTTTGTTATCCTGATCCATTTTTCTTCGAAACTAGACATTAGATTTTAAAGGAAAGCAGAAGTGATTATGGAGCAGGTTCAAGTTGAATTGATTGAAGTCCGAGGCCAGCTAGGGCAGATTATGATGGACATGCAAGAGTTGTGTCTGGATCAGAAGACACTCAGAGAAGAAAACCATCAGTTGAAGACCCAGGTGGGCTTGATCATGGAGGTGATAAAGAATGTGCTCAGAAAAGAAGGTGATCAGCTACCTGAGGCCGCAGCAAAAATGTTTGTTCCACTTGTGCCCATGGAACCTGTGCCAAGGTGTGATAAGCCTCAGATATCTCATGCACGACGGAGAGCTCTAGGATTTCCTCGCCAACGTTTTGCTTCTCAGGATAATCATATGCCTAGGAGGTATCAGAAGACAAGGCCATGTAACAGAGTTTTCGATCAGATTCCTACGACGTATGCTCAGCTGTTGCAACCTTTGCTTCAACGCCAGGTGATTAATCTTCGGACCATGAATCCTTTGACTGGTGAGCCTCCATCAGGTTTCGATGTGAATGCCCATTGCGATTTCCACTCTAGGGCACTGGCGCATAGCATTGAGGATTGTAAAGCTTTTAAGCATAAAATCCAGGATCTGATTGACTCAAAGGCAATTGAATTCACGTCAGGCGGCGTAAACGTATCAGATGGTCATATCCCAGTCACCGCAAAAGAGATGGATGTTCCTATTCCCTCACCTGAAGCTGCAGTAGGTCAGGAGTATATCCTACAATCTTTGGTGTTTAAGTCGCCTTGCCCACAGTTGTTGCATGTTCCTGGGCTAAGCCTGAGGATGAAAGTACCAGAACAAAGGGAGTCTCCAATACCTTAGACTCAGTCCCAAGGCATTTCAACTATTCCAAGGCAACAATCTTTTGGGTATTTGCATCAGATATCTGTTCCCCACCAGAGTCAACATTCATACCGTCATCAGTCGCGTCAGCACGCCCGACGAAGACCAAGGAAGTCAGAGAGGTGTTTCACTCAGTTGCCGATGTCGTATAGTCAGATATTACCAGACTTGATCAGAGGTGGATTGATAGAGCCGAAGAAGATTGATCCAGAGATTCCTTCATATCTGCCAGGTTCTGATGTCAATGCCCGCTGTGGGTACCATGTTGGGGGCGTAGGGGCATTCAACCGAAGACTGTAAGGTGCTTAGAAGCTAGGTTCAGACTCTGTTGGACTCCAACAGGTTTTCAATCACGCCTTAGGGTATTCAGATCAACGATCCTCCATCATCGAGTAATGTGGGTTCCGTAGTTAACGTTATGGAGGGATCTACCGAGAGCATATGTTCAGAAGAGTATCAGACTGACTTCGACGAGCAATTCTGAAGATGGTTGGTTCACCAGCAAATCAAGACTTGAAAGCCCAGTTTCCTGAAGTTGCCAGCTCTTTTTATCATGTCATTTTCTTGCATTTGTAGTTTCTTTTCTATTTAAGTGCAAATTTCATTTGTAAAACGTGTTTGTTTTTGATTGATAATGATAATGAAATGAATATACATGTTTTGATTAAATCCATTCGTGTTCACTCAGTATTGCTTTTTTATTAATGTCAAACGCTTGTTTAAGCGGAATTCCTTAAGGGAGGGTGACGAAATTGAAAGACACAGAACTTCCGATTGTATGCTTTTGAATAAACACATGCTGATGATATACCGGCGTTGTTTCAAATTCCTAAACACCAGAGATATAAGGAGGACAATCCCTTGTCAACCCCTTTGAGCCTTGTAGTAGGAGTTTCTTTCTGAAAACGAAAAAAAAAAGAAAAAAAGAAAAAAAGAAGAAAAAAAACCTCAATCTTAACCTGGGGCAGGGTAGGTGTTAGCTAATTTGACCGAGCGTCCAAACTACAACAGAATCGTTACCGTCCGAGGAACAATCACACCCCTAGAGGCCGTACCTAAAAAACCACAATGGTTAAACTTCAGGAGTGAGACAGTCACATTATTCCCCAAAGAGTCAGACAACCAGTGTCACACAACTTGTCCAAAAAAAAGAAGCAAAAAGAATCAAAAGTCCGCTGAGTCGAAACTTGAAAACAAGTGGCTTAGGCAAAAATTAGGGCATCCCGCTGGACTTGAAAATCAAAAGAGTCAGTCCATGCAAAAATAGGGAAATATCGGAAAAATGACGAAGAGCAAGTCGTGTGATTCCAGGCACCAAAGACGAAAAGCGAGTGACTGTCACTCCGAAAACTTGTGGTTTCCTGAACCATCACTCCTGTCATTCAACCTTTGAGAGGTGAGTGCTTGTGTCGAATTAGCTGAATATAGGATTGGAGAACATCAAGGAGAATGGGTGGGTTAAACAGACCTTTGAGCCTTAAATCCTTTCTTTCAAACCGTGAACCTGACCAAGTTACAACCTTCAAAAGTCCTAATTGAAGCAGATTTGTTTCAAAAGCATACTTCGGTAAAGATCACGTTGAAATTGACTCCTAAAAGGATTCTTCTTACCTTGTGGGTATTTGATATTGACATTCTGATAAGTGATTCATTTACTATGTTACAACTCTTTTCCAGTGAACAGACATGGATTTCAAAACTGTCATATGTATTGCATTAATATTATCATTTGCAAAATGAATTGTTTTACTTACGAGTAAGCACTTGACATCAGGAGAGCTTCTACAGTGTGAAGTTTGATCAAGTTGAGATGCAAAACGTCGGAGATCTCCGTCGAGCAGGGGCATTCCAAAGGATCACATAAGAGGAGTCAGTCATTCCAAGATTCAGTTAATATAGGGAAATCAGGTCGAGATTCGATAAATCTCTCGAAGTCAAAGGCACTTCTCCAAATCATCCAGTCAGGGGAAAAGTCATTGCAAGGGTGGGGCAAGCTACCCCAAGAGCACGAAAGATCCTTATCCAGCAGACAATCAACTTGAAGCACCTCTTCGAGGTTCAAAGTGCTAAAGCGATTCATATCAAACCGTCAGAGTACAGAAATTTCAGGTTTCCTTTCGAGGAAGGTTTTACAGAAGTCCCACAGGCTGGGGCAAAATTGGAAACGAAGGAACTGTTCCTCTCCATATCTTCAGAGCTTATCAGAGTTATTCAAGCAGGCGAATGTCAGGAAGTCATAGAAAACCTGTATCCAGATAGAGCATTTCTCAACCTCAGTTGTACCTAAATCTCAATTACACTGGAGTTGCTACATTTCTATCCCCACAAAGTGAAAATGTCAGACCAGATGTATCTCGCCCACGATAATATACAGTTGAGATCAGCACATCCCCAGCAGTTTGAAACTTCATACAGTTAAGGTTATCCTTAGCAGGTCAAGATTGATGCCTCCAGCAGGGTAGGATCATTTCCAACAAGTAGATGTAGGTTTATCCCCAGCAGTGGAATGAATGCAGAATTTCGTCTTCCCCACAGAGTCTGAATGATTAGCTCTTTTCCCCTCAGAGTCCGGGACGTTGTTTCATTTCCCTAAGCAGAGGTCGATATTGTTGAGTATTGTGCTCATTTTCCCCAAGCAGAGGTCGATGGTGATTCCCTCCTTACCTAATCCCCAGCCAAGTAAGTGGGTTGGTTTTCTCCCCCGAGATTGTTTATTCTCCATCCTCAGCAGAGTTTGTTTTGGATTCCCAGCAGAGTGGATTGGTTCTTAGCAGTTTCACCCAGAAGTTATCTCAGAGACCATCTAAGGCTTGTATTCCCCAGCATGAGCCCGTAGGCACTAGACGTGCCCAGTTTTCCCCCCATCAGAGTTGTTTCCCTTCTTCAGAATTTGTTTTGTTGATGTGGTTCCTTTGCATTTGCATCGCGCATAGCATCCTCCCAAACGCGTAGCATTTCCATTTCGTATGGAGCATTACGCCATATTCAAACATGTGCATGTGAAACATAAGCCAGGTCGTTATCTCTTTGTTTCAGATGAATCTCGCAGATGATTAGTATCTTTGCCCGTGTTGGCTAAACCCCGGCTCACGCTGTTTCCCCAGCGGAGTTCTTTTGTGATTATCATCACTGGATGATCCTAATTTCGTTTGGATTTTGATGCTCACTTTCATTTAGCGAAGGTTTGGTGGCGATGCCAAGTGTTTTGCTTTTTTCAGCGGCGATGTTGGATGTTTGTTTTTGGCGGCGATGTCAAGTGATTTGGTTTTTAAGCGGCGATGTTGGATGTTTGTTTTTGGCGGCGATGTCAAGTAATTTGGTTTTTCAGCGGTGATGTTGGATGTTTGTTTTTGGCGGCTATGTCAAGTAATTTGGTTTTTCAGCGGCGATGTTGGATGTTTGTTTTTGGCGGCGATGTCAATTAATTTGGGTTTTCAGCGGCGATGTTGGATGTTTGTTTTTGGCGGCGATGTCAAGTGATTTGGGTTTTCAGCGGCGATGTTGGATGTTTGTTTTTGGCGGTGATGTCAAGTAATTTGGTTTTTCAGCGGCGATGTTGGATGTTAGTTTTTGGCGGCGATGTCAAGTGATTTGGTTTTTCAGCGGCGATGTTGGATGTTAGTTTTTGGCGGCGATGTCAAGTGATTTGGTTTTTCAGCGGTGATGTTGGATGTTTGTTTTTGGCGGCGATGTCAAGTGATTTGGTTTTTCAGCGGCGATGTTGGATGTTTGTTTTTGGCGGTGATGTCAAGTGATTTGGTTTTTCAGCGACGATGTTGGATGTTTGTTTTTGGCGGCGATGTCAAGTGATTTGGTTTTTCAGCGGCGATGTTGGATGTTTGTTTTTGGCGGCGATGTCAAGTAATTTGGTTTTTCAGCGGCGATGTTGGATGTTTATTTTTGGCGGCGATGTCAAGTAATTTGGTTTTTCAGCGGCGATGTTGGATGTTTATTTTTGGCGGCGATGTCAAGTAATTTGGTTTTTCAGCGGCGATGTTGGATGTTTGTTTTTGGCGGCGATGTCAAGTAATTTGGTTTTTCAGCGGCGATGTTGGATGTTAGTTTTTGACGGTGAAGTCAGACTGTTGAGAGTCGACGGCAAAGTCAGAGTTTTATTGAGAGTTGACGGCGAAGTCAGATGGTATTGAGAAGTTGACGGCAAAGTCATATTATGTTGAGGAAGTTGACGGCGAAGTCAAGTTGTTTTGCGAAATGACGGCGAAGTCAAATTATTTTGAGAGATGACGGCGAAGTCAGACGATCGTTTTGAGTGGACGATGAAGTCAGATTATTTTGAGGATTGACGACGAAGTCAAGTTGTTTTAAGAATGGACGGCAAAGTCAATTTGTTTTAAGAGTTTACGGCGAAGTCAGGTTATTTTGGAAGTTGACGGCGAAGTTAGGTAGTTTTGAGAAATGACGGCGAAGTCATGTGACTTTAAGGACTGGTGGCGAGGTCAGATGTTTTACCAATTTCAATAGGGAGTTCTGACGGTGAGGTCAGATTATTTGGTGACGGACGACGAGGTCAGATGTTTACTTGGTTGGTGACTGATGGTGAAATCAGATATTCTACTTGATATAGGCTCCTGACGGCGATGTTGGAGGTTTCTTTCTGCGGTCGACAAATTTCCGGGTTCTTTGGTATTCAACCGTCTTTTACCTTGATGGTGTGAAAGTCGTCCACTTTTCACTCATTCAGGTCTAAGTCGTTTGAATAGGGGCAACTGTTGTATCCCAAAATTTGCCCAACCTTTTCTAACTTGGTTTATGTTTCATTTCATTGTTTTAGCATATTGCACTGCATAGCATTTTGCATTTTTACAGGGGGATCAAGAGATGTGTGTGCAACAAGAGGTATTTGCCAAGGGTTCTAAACTTAATCAAGAGTTTGTATTCAAGTCAGCAAGGAGGTTATCATCATCAGAGACAAGTCAAAGCCCTTTGGATAAGCAGATAAGTGTATGTGGTTCACCTCCTATCTAAGAGGCCATTTGAAGACCATCAGAGGATCACAAGCCTATGGTTATGAAGAGAAATGATCATTTATGCTCATTAGAAGCCTTGAGGGTCATGGTGAAGTTCATTCAAGTGTTTACATCAAGTGCTAATGGCCACAGTTGAAGTTGGTGCAATTAGGGTTTTCATCTGGTCAACCCTAAGTCAACTGTGAGATTAAAGGAGATTAAGACTCAATTTTAAGTCTTTGTGGTCAAGGAATGTTGTGTTAAGATACATAGGATATTATTTCAAGGTCAATTTATCAAGAATCAAGAGTATGAGGAGTGACTGAATTAGGGTTCTCAGGGTAAAATCCCTTGTTCAGTGCCTAACTTCAAGACCACCTATCTCAAGATACAAGTCTCATATCAACTTTTGACCAACATGAAACTTGTAGAGCATGTTTGTAGCTTTATTTTGAATACTAGAAGTCCTTGATTGGATTTATAGAACTCAAGTTATGATCCAGCCAATTTACAGGTCCTCAGATGAATGTGATTTTGGTCAACAAAAGTCAACCAACTTCCAATCCATTTTTGACCTAGAAGGATGTTTCTTATCAACTTTTGGCCAACATGAAAGTTTTAGGGCATGGTCTTAGCTTTCTTTTGAGTACTATAAGCCCTTCATCTGATTTGTCGAACTCAAGTTATGAGGCCTGAAGGCAGGGGTATTTTGGGAAAGCATGACAGGTCATTTTCATTATAGGTCATTTTCACCACGTTGCACACTTCAAATGGAAATCTTTCCAACATCAAACTTGCTCCAAATGGGGTCATTTTCTTAATCAAACATCAAGGTACCATTGCTTTGGCTTGGATTGAAGAATCCCTAATGAAATTTCCATGAAAAAGGCCTTAAAATGAGAAAATCATACCATGAGCAACAAACCAAAAGCATACCATGAGATGAAAACAAGGGATCATTTTCAGCCCTTTGATCAGCCTACTCATTATGCAAGTCAGCCATGTCAATTTTACAGCTTAGCAAGTACAAATTCGTGTACTTTGCAAGTGGCCAAAAAGTGAAACTTTGAAATCCAATTGGGCCTAAGGAGCTTTCCATTGGGCTTTCTCTTGATCTGAATCCAACACATATATTCTCAGGATCATTTCCATACCCTCAGAGCTGACTTTGGTGAGATATTGAGTGAGAGAGCATTGAGAAAAAGTGGTGAGAAATTTAATTTCTTTTTTTGAGTTCCACTGAGTTTCAATCAACTTTAAGCATCCTAAAAGCTTCCTTGAGTGTGGTAGAACGATTATGGGTAGTTTACCACAAGTTTTGACCATACATTGAGCTCTGAGGAAGCTTACATTTAGGTTTCCTACTTTTCAAAATTTCTCACTCTTTATGCATCTTTAATATGCCACTTTCATATCTTTGCACTCCTTGAGCATCATAGTTCATTTCTGGGTTGTTTTGGTGGCTGTTCATGAAGTTTCATAACTGAGCTTGTTTTTCATTTCTTTTCATTTTTTTTGTTTAAGGCATTTTTATGGAAAAATAAGGTTTGATTCGTATTCCTCTTGATGAGTAGAGTATTTTTGATATAAAATTTGTTGATTTTGGTGTTGTTTTGACACACCTGCATTTTGCACAGTGGTCGGACCAAAGGTTGAAGATGACCGAAGGTGGCTCCGATCACCGTCTGGTTCTTCCCTCCTTTTCTCCCTCTTAGAAGGTTAAGGATGATAAGGTGTCTCGTCCGTGTGCGTGGGATTTGCTTACTTTTTGTTGTGATAGTTAGGATTAAGACACACGGTGTACTTGTTTTGACTTATCACACACAATCCATTTTAAATTTCATTAAATGACTTGGCATGATAAGGTCTGTTGGATTGGCATACAGTTTGATCAGATGGTTTTGAGTGATTTCCACCATGCGCCTCTGTTGACCATGCTGCACACAAGTCACCAGTTTTATTTCATTTTTTATTTTTTGTTGGGTTGGGCCTGCTGTTTGCACCCCCCCTTGCTGAGCCCATGCATGCCTTGAACTATCCTGGGTTACTATTGGCACCACGCATTTATTTTATTTTCTTTGTATTTTCTTTTGTTTTCATTTTATCATCTGTTTAGAAATTAAATCATGAAAAATACTTCCAATGACCATAAAATTCCACAAAAATATATTTTGGGTTCCTTGAGATGTCCTCTGAATTTAGGTTATTTTTATTTTATTTTATGAGTTATTTTTAATTTAAAAAAGGAATTTGTCTTTGGAAGTGTCTTACTTGACCTAATTTTTAACATGTTTTGTTCTTGAATTTGTTTCTTCCATTACTTTTTGATCCAATGAGTAAGATTCAATCCTCATATCAAGGATGAGTTGATGAATTTTTTAGGACCATTTTCCCCCTTTTAGTTGACTTTTGAGTTGACTTTTGTTGCCTTACATTTGACCCTATGCAATCCTCCTTCACAATGGAGCACCTTTGTGAATCAATTTCTATGGTGATGTTGTGAAGTGACTTTGATTGAGATATTTTGGCCTCTGATTGCCAACACATTTATGGTCTTCTTGCATTTCATTTGATAATTTTTTGATCATTTTTGTATTTTTAGGGTAGCTTGCAAGTCAAGCTATTCAAAGGAAGGTCCATACAAGCACATTGACCTAGTTTGCTTTGGATATGACATTTTTGGATCCTTTGAACCTTCAAAGCCTTTTGACTCATGTTGCCAACATGTTGAGGATGATGCTTGTTCATTTTTAGGTCATTATATTGTGTTTAGCTTGTTCTTTTAGTTGCTTACTTTTGAGCTTTCAATTAGGGTTTCTTTGTGAAACATGTGTGCTTCCCTTTGGGAATTGACTTGCACTCCTTTATGCTTTGTTTTGATTTGGCTTTTGAGAGATTTTAGTTTATGTCCCTTGCTGTCCAATGACCTAGGAGTGTCATTTAAGGTGGCTTGGTCCCTCCTTTGGAGGTACTTGAAGCATACCTAAAATGATGGAATCTTTGAGGACATTTCTTTGTGATTTCTTTGTGTTTCTTTGTATTTTGCTTGTGATGCTCATGGTTTAGAGTCTACATGAGTTCCTTGATGTACTCATATGATCTCCCATCGTCACTTTTTTTTAGGTTTTGTTTACCTTTCATTTGTGTTTGGTTTTGTGCCTTATGGTTGATGTTGTTTGGTTTAGGCCATTTCATCCCATTTTTGTGCACTTGTGTGTTTCCTTTGGTGCATTTTCTTGTCCTTTCTTCTCTTGCATATTTCATATTGTTGTTTGAGGTTGAGATGAGCTTGTGGTGGTCTCTGCCCCACACCAATTTCTTCCCTCATTCCATGTTTATGTTGTTCTTGTTTCCTCTTTTGTCTCTTTTCCCTTAGGGCCTCTAATCTCTCTTGTTCAAGAGAGGTTATGATAGACATTAGGATCTTAACCATGTATGATAACATTAGGTAGCATTCCCTTATATCAATTTTAGGATCACCATTGTATCACAACTTTAGGTTCGAGCTTAGTCCCCCTTTAGTTTGTGCCTTTCTCTTCTCGTCTCCTAAACAATCCAAAACACCTAATAAAGGTTAATGAATATTGTACGTTACGAGCCTTAAGCTACTTGGGAAATGGTTGTTGAAGGGTTTCCTTTTAATGGCTTGATTGTTTAGTATAGCACCCTTTGGGTGATATGCGACGCATTCACTCCTAAGTCATAGTCTCTAGTGCGATATGAATTGCAAACCAATTCGAAAACACTTCTCCTCTAAAAAACACCAAAAACAATCATTCAAACTCCTTTTTACCCTTTGGGGCCTTTAACTTTGGAGAACATTTTCATAAACAAGAGTGTTGTTAACCCTTAGTTCTTCCGCAAACGGTAACGCCTAAGTCTCCCGTGCTCGAGCTGCATACACCAACTTCTAGAACTACTTGTTAACCCTACTCGGACCTAAAAAACAGTTGAACAAACCTGTGTTCCCCCGTTAGCCCGAACTACGTTTGCTCTGATCTTTCATGCCAGATGAAAGTACGTAGGCACAAGACGTGATGTCTTGGCGAGCAACCTTCCCCCTTTCACCCGTAGTTAGCCGAACTACGTTGACTCTGACTTCTCATTCCAGATGAGATACGTAGGCACAAAGCGCCGTTGCTTTGCCGAGTCATTTATTTTTTTTCTTTTGTCCTCAAGCCTGTAGCTAGATAGTTTCAATCACCCTTTTTAGACAGACAACAAGCGTGGATCCCGTCGAGTACGACGGACGTGAGGCGTGGTAATACCTTCCCCTTGCGTAACCGACTCCCGAACCCGAGATTTGGTTGCGATGACCGATCTTATCCCTTTGTTCGTTAGGTTTTCTCTGAGCGTTTCCTTTCCCTATCTTGGGATAAATAAAGCACGGTGGCGACTCTTCTGTCATTCCCGGCCTCGATTTTCGCAGTAGCGACAACATGGAGATGGGTTACTATAACATCTAGATTGGGAGTTGTTAGCATTTTGTCAAACGCTAATCACATCCCTACTACTACCATCAGTATAAGTGTCAGTCTTGTTGGACTTAGGAGGTCCTTTTTGGTATGCTTTCTTTTTGGTTTCCTTTCTGTACTTTTATTTTATGTTTTATCTATGTGGCAAGGCCGCTAGTCTTAACTGTGTCAAACTTTGTTAAATATATTTGAAGCATATATATGTGAAGAAGTATGTTTTTAATTAATTAAGCATTATCATTTAAAAGTTTAAAATTTTCTGTATTTTTATTTAAGGTTTCATTAGAATTCCACTAATGGGACATAGGTTGTCTCATTTAATTAATTTAATATACTAATTTTCCATACACTAAATAATATATCTAATTAGATTTGATATTTTAACAATGCTAGTTATTTAAAACTAAATGTTGAAACTAACACGTATAATAATTAATTTATCAATTAATTACCTTTTATATTTATTATCTTTATTCTTCAATTTGAATATGATTGTTTCATTTTACAAACTAAACTTTGATTAATATTTAAAACACTTAACTTTAAGTTAATTAATTATTCATATTATTATTATCATTATTGTTGTTGTTGTTGTTTAGTCATTATGATTAATTGATTTTATTTTATTTGAATATTATCATTTTATTCTACAAACTAATTAGTAAATAAAATAATCTTAAGTCAATAAATATATCAAATAACTATCATTGTTATCATTTTTATTATTATTAATATTATTATTTTATTTTATTTTTATAAAAGAAATATATATCTCATTTTCTATTAATATCCTACATGATATTATGTCATGAAATCAAGCTCCCATACCTTTGTCATAAATTATTTTCACAAAGTCATACTAAAGAACTATTGATGTAAGATTAGTAAATATTTGATAGAGACATTTACTAGGAAGAGTTGAAAAATTAGAAGGTAGGGGTAAAAGAAGATAAAGTATGTTATTTTAATATTTTACAACTAGTATAAATAGGGGTCATTTCCACCCCATTTTCATTCATTCATTCACAAATCATCTTTCTACTTCTTTACTTCTTTCCTTCTCTAATTTCTTCATATAACAATATTAGTTTTAGTTATCGAAGTTCCCACGATATCGGTTCGTAACTTTTAGAGTATTTCGTTGTAAAAGTTCTTCTAAAGTTTCAAAGGAGTTTTATACGTCAAAGTTCTGCCCAAATCATTTTCATAAGTAATCGGTAAGCCGTTATAATGTCCATTTTATTTTAATTATATTATTTTAATTATGTTATTTATATAAAGGTTATTTTAAATTTTCTATGCAAATTTCGTTCAGACGTCGATATATTAAACTTATAAAGTCCAAAATAAGTTTTACCATTTTAATTCGTTATAATGCCCAAATTTTATTATAATTTAAATATTATTAGAAATATACTATTGACAATTTTCTAAAATAAACAAATTCAAAAGGAGGTATAATATAATTTATATTTGAATTTAATAATTATTTTGGAGGTTATTATTGTATATTTAAATAAATAAATATTTCAAGTTATAACGGGATTATGTTCAATTAATCATAAATTATATTCTAATTATTTCATAAAATTTGTACAATCCAACGGTTATCGTAAATTAGGTTCTCGGCAAAGATCGGAGACAACGTCGTGGACTTTCAACAACACTCAACAAAAGGTGGGGCAAGATTTTGTATACGTTGGGACGGTTAGCGTAAAATAATTTAATATATATGTGTGTAGTGGTGACCTAAGCCCTACTAGCGATAAATAAGTAAGGAGGGCCTATTCTCAAATAATGATTTTCACGAATCACTAGGCGAGGTTACGTCGGCCTTAATTATTTATCATATGAATAATCTGTGACATTTGAATATTGTATTGTGCTTGCATTATTCGATTAATTTTCTAATTGTTTATTTTATTTATACTTGAATGATTGTGATTGATAGACTAAGGAAATAATCGGTTGATGAGAGAACAACATTACTAGATATTAAGTAATTGATCCCCAATAACTAAAGGAAAGTTGGATACATTGAGTAGTTGTATTTGGTTGGGTTCTGACTAAGGAAAGACTTGGTCGACTATGTCATTTACAGTCCACCTCTCTTACCTGGGAAGTTAACCATACAATTATTCATTACACAAACTGAACTGATAATGTAAGGATAAGGATCATGCCAAAAAGGAAATGTGGCAAGACATTTGATGGATTTGGTACTCAACCTAAGTATCTAGATTATAAATATAACTTGAAAAGTTGATACGATAATTCCCCATTATTAACTTAATACTTATAGTTGAGAGTTGCCACAAGATGATTGAGTGATCATATAGACTTGCATTGAGGAATGTGTAAGTATACTGTCGTGCGGTATGGGACGCACGAGGTTGATCAGTCGCCTACAATCCCGACAGAGATTATTATCTATGCATGCTAGGCAAGACAAGGTTCTTGGCCTGAATTCTCAGGGACGATCGACTTATAACACCTAGACTCCATGTGAAGTTAGGTGGCGTAGCTCTTGGTAATTGGGAGTACGTTGGTGGCATGTGGTCTTGTGATATCTGATCTTGGTAAATGGAATAGATATTATTGACAGCGTTTAGTGGCCTGAGTCATAATATAGTCCAGGGATGCATTAGAATAAATAAAGTATATGTAATTGTGGGTATAAGATACGCTTGTTTGAATAAATATGGTTTCCATATATATATATATATATATATATATATATATATATATATATATATATATATATATATATATATATATATATATATATATATATATATATATATATATATATATATATATATATATATATATATATATATATATATATATATATATATATATATATATATATATATATATATATATATATATTATCATTTTACACTTTCATTCCCACTTTTAAACTTGTACATGAATCTTAGCCCTGTGTCATTTTTATTTTGCATTTTGGATTATTTTATGACGATCAGACGATGAGCTCGAATCTTGCGTACTTCCCGAAAGTTCAGAAGGAAAGGATATGAAGTGACGTGGAGATGGGTTACTATAACATCTAGATTGGGAGTTGTTAGCGTTTTGTCAAACGCTAATCACATCCCTACTACTACAGTCAGTATAAGTGTCAGTCTTGTTGGACTTAGGAGGTCCTTTTTGGTATGCTTTCTTTTTGGTTTCCTTTCTGTAGTTTTATTTTATGTTTTATCTATGTGGCAAGGCCGCTAGTCTTAACGGTGTTAAACTCTGTAAAATATATTTGAAGCATATATATGTGAAGCAGTATGTTTTTAATTAATTAAGCATCGTCATTTAAAAGTTTAAAATTTTCTGCATTTTTATTTAAGGTTTCATTAGAATTCCACTATTGGGACATAGGTTGTCTCATTTAATGGTATCAGAGCTGGTCGATTCAGCTCGGACCGTAGGTGTCTAGAATTATACTGACTGTATCAAGTTGGACTCCAAACTGGATGATAACTTTTCTTCTGTGCATTGAGTCTTCATCTTGAGAGCCTTATAGTACAATTATCTAGGAAACTTATTTATTACACTTAATTTTTCCTCCCCCAACGGTAACGTAACAGACACTTCACAAAAATTCAATTTATAAATACTTCACACCCATTCATTATTTTCATATCAATTCCAGAATATTTATCTATATCTTTCAAATGTCTAAACCTTTTCTTTTATTCATCACTCTTCTTGTCATTATCTTGTTTATTATTGGTATCATCAAACATGAAGAATTAGGTAAAGATTTCGTAGCAATAATGATAATTATAGTTTTACCACTGTTAGTCTTAGCTTGGTTTACAAGTAGAGGTTTTTGAATAAGACATGGTCATGGTTTTTGTAATCATTGTTATTGAATAAATTGATACATTTTTGTTTATACATTAAATGTTGATTATGTTTTCCCGAATTCTAGTTATATTTAAGGCATTAATTCAACATTTTAGACATAATTATCCCTTGCCTGTGAGAGACTTGACAAAAATCCTTATCCATGAATCATTCATTGGGATATAAATATACATAATTGTTATGTTATTTATGTATTATGAATGATTGAACCTAATAACTATTCCTTTTTAGGAAGTTATGGTTCAGAACGTTAGAGGCGTGAGGCGTGGTAGGAGTGCTGGTAGAGGCACTACTAGAGGTGTACGTAGGAATGCGAGCGATGAAGTTACTATTGAAGGAGCACCTACCATTCCCATGGGACGAGAAGATCATTCCCAAACTGGAACGAACTCTCAAGCTGACACTCAATATGTTAATGAACTTGCTGCAACCGTGTTAGTTCAAACACAACAAAATGCTTAAATCCTGCAAATCACTCGAGATCATCAACTCTTTCAGCAACAACAAAGGGAAATTATGCATGAAGATGCGGGATTGAACTCGTTCCTGAAAGGAAAACCACCACAGTTTGGTGGTGACTTTAATCCGGAGGGTGTTGAGAAATGGTTGCAAGAAATGGAGAAGATATTTTCTTTCACTCACTGTAGAGAGAATATAATGGTTGGTTATGAAACATTCATGATGACAGGTGATGCTGAAGCTTGGTGGAGAGGAAAGTATAGATTATTGGAAGAGGAAGGAAGAGAAATCAATTGGACCTTGTTCAAGGAAGAATTTTTGGGGAAGTATTTTCCAAAGTTATGTAGGAAAGAGAAGGAGAGAGAATTTCAGAATCTGCGTCAAGGTGTGATGACGGTGGGAGAATATACTAGGAAGTTTGAATCCTTGCTAAAGTATTCTGAGTTTTACCGCTTGCATGCAAGGGAAGAATGGATGTGTGAAAAGTATCAAGATGGATTCAAATATGATATCCAGAGGGCAGTTTTACCTCTGCATATTATGCGCTTTGGTGAGCTGATAGAAAGGTGTTTGGAGTTGGAAGGAATTGACAATAGGAAGAATCAATATGGATCAGGAGGATCAACCCAAAACAACAATCACAAGGGCCACTTTAACCGAGGCCACGGAGGAAGAATCCAACGAGGGGGTAGACCATATCAAAGGCCTACACCTTATCATAACCAAGATTCTAGAAGGTTAATGTTCAAGTGTTACAGCTGTGGAAGGGCACATCTTAACAAAGATTGTCCAAATAGAAATATTGGAGCTTGTTTTTGCTGTGGTCAGAGAGGCCACTTTCTCAAAGATTGTCCCCAAGGACAAAATGAACCAACAAGCCAGAGGAGCAGTCTAATAAACAATAAAAACATAGGGAGAGCAAGTAATGGAGGCCCAAGTGTTGGTTAGAGACCTCAGAATAAAAATAAGCCAACCACAGGAAGAGTATTTACAATTAGAGGAGCTGAGATCTCAAAGTCAGCTGGGTTAATTCAAGGTATGTGTTTAATTGGAGATAAGCTGGTATCAGTTTTATTCGATTCAGGAGCTACACATTCTTTTATATCTACCTCTTGTGCTGAATTTTTGGGATTTGAAATTGTTGATCTCAACTATAAGTTGACTATTACAACTCCCTCAGGAGAAAGAATGGTAACTTATTCAGTCTGTCTAGACTTCCCAATAATCTTAGAAAATAGAAGATTCTTAGTAAATCTTGTGGTACTCCCGTTACAAGACCTAGATGTCATCTTAGGAATGGATTGGTTATCAGCCAACGATGTAAACTTGAGATGCAAGAAGAAAATTTTTACATTTTGAGAAGATAGTGGAGAAATCAGCAAAGCTGAAACCCTCACTCAAAAGTTTATGATGCTATTCTCCATGTCAGTAGGAGAAACCCCTAGTGTGGAAAATTTTCCAGTGGTCTGTGAATTCCCGGAAGTCTTTCCAGAAGATGTTCCAGGTGTACCACCGGTTAGGGAAGTGGAATTTTCTATAGACTTGGTTATAGGAACTGGACCAATTTCTATATCTCCTTATCGAATGTCACCCTCAGAGCTTGCTGAGTTAAAGAAATAATTAGACGAGATGTTAGAGAAAGAATTTATTAGACCAAGTGTATTGCCATGGGGAGCTCCAATCTTGTTTGTGAAGAAGAAGGATGGTTCTTCTAGACTTTGTGTAGATTACAGACAACTCAATAAAGCTATTGTGAAAAACAAGTATCCTTTGCCTAGAATCGACGACTTGATGGATCAGTTAAAGGGAGCATCAGTATTCTCGAAGATTGACTTGAAGTCTGGATATCATCAGATCAGGGTGAAGGAGGACGATATTCCAAAAACAGCTTTTAGATCTCGTTATGGACACTATGAGTACTTAGTTATGCCATTTTGTTTGACTAATGCTCCAGCAGTATTCATGGATTACATGAATAGGATCTTTAGGTCATACTTAGATCAATTTGTTGTAGTTTTCATTGATGACATTCTGATTTATTCCAAGAATGAGGTAGCGCACGGAGAACATTTGAGAATTGTGCTACAAATATTGAAGGATCGTCAATTGTACGCTAAATTCCCGAAATGTGAATTTTAGTTGAAGGAGGTACAATTTCTTGTTCATGTAATTAGTAAAGATGGTATTGCAGTAGACCCAAGTAAAATCAAAGCAATAGCAAAGTGGGAGAGTCCAAAGAATGTTGGCGAGGTTCGAAGTTTCCTTGGACTAGCTGGATATTATCGGAGGTTCATTGAAGGATTCTCAAAGATCGCTTTTCCCATGACTCAGTTGACGATGAAAGGTAAAAACTTTGAATGGACTAAAGAGTGCAAAGAAAGTTTTCAGAAGTTAAAGGAAAGATTGACTTCATCACCAATACTCATCTTACCAGACCCATCAGGAAATTTTGATGTGTATTGTGATGCGTCATATCAAGGTCTTGGTTGTGTGTTGATGCAAGAAAGGAAGGTGATAGCTTATGCATCAAGACAATTGAAGGTGCATGGGAGGAACTACCCAACTCACGACCTAGAGTTAGCAGTAATTATGTTTGCCTTAAAGATTTGGAGGCATTATCTTTACGGATCAAAGTTCACTGTGTTAAATGATCACAAAAGCCTGAAGCATTTATTTGATTAGAAAGACCTAAACATGAGGCAAAGGCGATGGATGGAGTTCTTGAAGGACTATGATTTTGAGTTAGAATATCATCCCGGAAAGGCCAATGTTGTAGCAGACGCTTTGAGTCTAAAGAAACTTCGTGTATCTGCAATGATGTCGAAGGAAGAAGAGTTGATTGAAAAATTCGTGGATTTAAACTTAGAAGTACATCACAATGAAGGAAGTATATTCATAGGCGCTATTGTCGTGTCTAATGAATTTCTGAAATGGATCAAAGATGAACAACAACTTAATGACCATCTAATGAGCGTAAAGGAAAATATAAGAAATGGTCAAAATGGAGAGTTTAACATAAGTAGTGATGGAATCCTAAGGTTTAAAGAAAGGTTGTGTGTACCTCAAAACCAGGATATTCGAAAGTTGATTTTGGAAGAGGGCCAAAAAATTAAGATGAGTTTTCACCCAGGAGCCACAAAGATGTATCAAGACTTGAAGAAAATGTTTTGGTGGTTTGGAATGAAGAAACATATAGCAGAATATGTACAAAGTTGCTTGGTATGTCAGAAGGAAAAGATTGAACATCAGAAGCCAGCCGGATTGCTACAACCTTTAGACATTCCAGAGTGGAAGTGGGATGGAATAGCCATGGATTTTGTAAATTCTTTGCCTAAGACTCAGAAACAACATGATGCAATTTGGGTGATCATTGATAGGTTGACAAGGAGTGCACATTTCATTCCCATCAACCAGATGTTTTAATTAGAGAGACTAGCTCAGCTATACGTAAAGGAGATTGTTAGATTGCATGGAACCTTCAAGTATAGTCAGTGATAGAGATCCCAGATTCACATCAAATTTTTGGCATCAGTTGCATTTAGAGTTAGGAACAAAATTGAGGTTAAGTTTAGCTTATCATCCCCAAACGGATGGCCAGTCTGAGAGGATGATTCAATCATTAGAGGATTTGTTGAGAGCTTGTGCTCTTGAACACAAAGGAAGTTGGGATGAGTTCTTACCATTTATTGAGTTTACTTACAACAATAGTTTTCACTCAAGTATCGGCATGGCTCCATATGAAGCATTGTATGGAAGAAAGTGTTGTACACCTTTATGTTGGTATGAAGTTGGAGAAAATAAAATATTGGGTTCATAATTCGTGCAACAAACGACAGATCAAGTTAAACTTATTAGAGAAAAAATGAAGGCTGCACAGGACCGTCAAAAGAGTTATAGTGATAAGAGGAGAAGACCTTTGGAATTCGAGGCAGGAGATCACGTGTTCATTAGGGTAACTCCTAGGGCGGGAATCGCACGAGCAATCAAAACTAGGAAGTTAACACCAAGGTTTATCGGGCCTTTTCAAATTCTACAGCGGATTGGACCTGTAGCGTATCTGTCGCTTGCGCGAAAATAAGGTGCCGGCATGACAGAAGAGTCGCCACCTTTCGTTATTTATCCCTCAGAGCGGGAAAGGAAACGATCGGAAAAACCTGACAAAAAAGGGTAAGACAAGGTCATCGCAACCGTTGTCTGGATTCGGGAGTCGGTTACGCAAGGGGAAGGTATTAGCACCCCTCACGTCCGTCGTACTCGACGGGATCCTCGCTTGTTGTGTTTACTTGGACGGGTTGGTTTTATTCTATCTACCTATCAAGGCTGGCTGAAAAAGAAAAGAAAAATGACTCGGCAAAGCGTCGCGCTTTATGCCTACGTATTCTCATCAGAGAATGAGAAATCAGAGTCGACGTAGTTCGGCCTACGAAGGATTATGGGGGAAGGTAGCTCGCCAAGACATCGCCATCTTGTGCCTACGTACTCTCAACAGGCATGAGAGATCAGAGCTCACGTAGTTCGAGAAACTACGGGTTATTTCCTGTCTTTTACGAAAGAAGTGTTTTTTATTGTGTTTGCAATTTCAACCGCACTAGAGACTATGACCTGAGAGTGAATGCGTCGCATGTCACCCAAAGGGTACCATACTAAGCATCCAGACTGTGGAAAAGAAGCTCTCCCACAATCCTTTCTCAGATAGCTTAAGGCTCGTAACGTACGAAAGAAATCA
The DNA here is from genome assembly GCA_963859935.3 of Lathyrus sativus. Taxonomy (NCBI): domain Eukaryota; kingdom Viridiplantae; phylum Streptophyta; class Magnoliopsida; order Fabales; family Fabaceae; genus Lathyrus; species Lathyrus sativus. Next base: position 84,899,322 of record OZ012735.1, on the reverse strand, counting down.
TTCATGATTACTGTATCTTAAACTGTTTTGAGATGAGAAGAGAACAGGCCCAACTAGGAGGGAGACCATCAAGTCCTACTGTTGTCATGCCATGGATTCATCCTATGGTTGAGGTTTGAACAGGGAACTCCTAGAAGTTGTCATGCATAGGTTTCAACCTAAAATTCTATCATCAATTCCTTATTAAAGGAAATGAGAGTCCTAAGGGATCATGTCAATGATACGGCAAAACAGACAAAGCATCAGCTTAACAGTAAAATGCATGCAATGCAAGTGAGGGAGGAAATGTGTGTGGGGCTTCAGCCTCCACAAGCTCATCTCAACCTCAAGCCAGAATGGATACCAGTAATCATACTGAAATATAAAACAACATGCTATCAAGCAATAACAGTAAACTGCAATCATACAGATAAAACGAAATAAAATGCCATCAGACAAACATACCACAAGGGCAAGGGAGCTGGGCTCTACCGAATACCCGCAAGCAAAGCCACACAGTAACAATACAAGCAGAGGGAGCAACTCAACCTCTAGTGCAATCATGCTCCTAGATTCTACCTATTCTAGATATGGACTTATTCTAATGCATCAAACAAGTCAAACAAAACACAGCAATACAGAAAAGAAAAAGAAAGCAGATCAACTTCTCTGAACTTCAAGCTGTGAGGGCAAGCTGTCTCACAATACAGGCCTCCGAGTTTTTCGATGATGACAAAACAAATTAGAAGCATCATGCTATATCTCTGTTTTCATTGCTATACCTCGTGTTTCGGTGTTAAATCGTTATACCCTAATATGTGTCATTACTGAATGTAGCAGGATATGCAAAATGGAAAAAGTTGTTAATTTTGCAGGTTTCTAAGCAGTGAGTCGACCATACAGTCGGCGCATGAAGCCTGGCATTTCTCACGGCTCAGCGCATGGAAGCTATGCGTCGACCGTACAGTTGGTGCATGAGTGTTTTGATTTTCCACGGTTCAGCGCATAAAGACATGCGTCGACCATGCCACTCAGCGCATGGTGCTGAGGATTTCCCACGGGCCAGCGCACGCCGACCCTATGGTCGACCGTTCGCGCGCTGTGCTGTTTTTCTTGCTGTGTTTAAAAATATGTTTTGTTGGTTGTTTTGGTTATTACTATAAATAGAGTTTTGTTCATTTTTAACAACTAACAATTGAAAATCTTGAGTAAATTGTCAGGACAAGAAACGTGAAATAGGTGCAACAAATTTCTTCATCTCCATCCCTCACACAACACACAAATCCACAAATATACACAATCATTTTTGCTGAGATTAGTGTCTTGTTCAAAGGGTGATAAGGTTCGAACGCGTTGATTGAAGATCCGGTTCGAGTAGAAATTGGGGCAGGTGTTTCTTGCAGAAAACCTTGAGGGTTTTACCCATCAAGACTAGAAGGTTTTGAAGGGCTTTTGTCACGGAATAGTTCGTTCAACATTCAAGCAGGTGCGAAGGTAATTGATCAACGGAAGGTTCATCAATTTAGTAGCGAGGGCGTTGAAGTGTTGAAGACTTTCCGGGTTTGATTTGTTGGTGTCTAAGATCAGCCGAGCCGAAGGTTTGAACAACGGAAGGTTTTTCATTAAGGTGGCTGGAATCGGAGGTCATTCACAACAAATTGAAGGGCTTGATTCATCTTGAATCAAGGTGCAAGAAGTGATAGCAAGCATCAACAACATTTGAGATTGTTTGTATCATTGTCTATCAACTCTTGTGTAAACTGTTCATTCCAACAGGTGATATATATTCAATATATCTCAATTCTAATTTTAGAATTGAGGGCAGACGTACCCCGAAGCGAGGACGACGGGGGAACTACCTCATCAAATCGTGTGTTCTTCATTTTCTGTCATTTTCAATTCAGCTTATAAAATAAGTGATTCTAGCTTAAGTGATTATTGTCAAACTGTGAAACAAATTGAGTAAGGTGTTGAAACTCTGTTTTTAACTACTAAGTACAATAAAAATATTGTACTAGGGCATTTCCAATCCCTCACTCAACATAAATATCCTTTGAGATATTTGTGCACACAAACTGTTCGACAAAAGTCCTGAACTAAAATTGTCTTATTTTGCTTCTAGTTTTTGTGTGTCTAGTTAATCATTGGAACTAGGCCACCTTGCAAATTGAAGTAAACAATTGATAAGCATAGTTTGTGTTGTGATTTTATTTTTCCGAATTGTCATAAATCCATAGGCTTACGTATATCCGGTTTTCCAATAACCGTTCGTTTTTAGACTACATTTTTCCTCGGTCGCTTCCGCACTTAAAACATTTTCAAAACCAATTTTAAATTGGTAGCGCCGACTCAAATTTTAATCGGGGATCTATTCAACCCCCCCTTTTAGATCCGTGCCATAGTCTAACAAGTGGTATCAGAGCCTGGTTATTCGGTGCTTCAACTATAACGAGATAGAAAATGGCAAACGAACCTAAAGGGGCGTACAATAGGGCTCCTGTTTTCAACGGTGAAAATTACAGTTATTGGAAAGACTGTATGCGTGTGCATATCAACTCCATAGATAGAAAAATATGGAACGTTATCCTTAATGGTCCAATAGAAATTACTATGACCAATGCGGATAATGTAGTTGTGCCAAAGCCTGAAGTGCAATGGACCGATGACGATGAGAAAAAATACAATTATGATTGGAAAGCTAAAAACATCCTAATCTCCTCATTAGGTGTAGATGAGTATTACCGTGTATCCCATTGTCCTACTGCTAAGGCCATGTGGGATTCACTACAAATAGCCCATGAGGGGACAACCGATGTTAAGTTAGCTAGGATCAACACTCTTATATAAGAGTTCGATCTCTTTTTCATGGAGCAAGGGGAAACCATTGCTGACATGCAAAAGAGATTCACTCATCTTATCAATCGCTTACATTCACTAGGTAGGCCTATTTCCAATGATGTTGCTACTAATAAAGTGTTGAGATGTCTTAACAGGGAGTGGCAGCCAAAAGTAACCGCCATCAAAGAGGCAAATGATCTTACCATATTAGACTTGACAACATTGTTTGGCAAATTGCAAGAGCATGAACAGGTACTCTTGAGCCTAGATCAACGTGAGAAAATGGAAAAGAAAGACAAAGCGAAGGTGAGTGAAAAGAAATCGATAGCTCTCAAGACTTCCTCTTCGAAGTCTCAAGTAAAAGAGCAAAATGATTATTCCTCGAGCGACGAAGAAGAAGAAGACACAAGCGAAGATAAGGGGTTGTTTGTTAAAACGTATAACCGTTACGTGAGAAAGAACGACATACAACATTCCGAGAAGAATTTGGTAAACTTTCGGAAACAATCAAGACACTCCAAGGATGATGACTCGAAAGGTAAAAAGACCAGAGGGACGTGCTATAAGTGTGGAAAGCCCGGTCACTATAAACCGGACTGTCCAATGAATAAAAAGGGAAAGGATAAGGAATCCTCAAAATCACACAAGAAATCATCGAAGCCTAGGAGAGTATACATAGCATGGGAAAGTGACAATAACTCTTCCTCCTCTGATGAAAGTTCTAGTGATGAAGAAGAGTCCGTAAATCTATGCCTCTCTGCAAATCAGAAAAATAAGAAAAAACAGGTGAAATGTGTCGAGACCACCGAGAGAAGATGGGTTCTCGATAGTGGGTGCTCAAGACACATGTCTGGAGACATATCCTTATTCATAGACTTTGTGGCTAAGAAGAAAGGGTTTGTAACTTATGGTGATAACAACCGCGGAGCAATACTAGGCAAAGGTAGTGTAGGTAATTCCGCCTCTGCTATGATTTCCGATGTATTGCTTGTCGAAAACCTTAAACATAATCTGCTTAGCATTAGCCAATTGTGCGACAAAGGATACAATGTATCCTTTTCAAAAGATTGTTGCAAAATTGTGCATGAAAATGATAAGACGAATATGTTCAATGGTTTTAGAGTAAACAATGTATATATGCTTGACTTAAATGAAGTATCATTAACAAGCGACAAATGCCTCGTAACTATGAGTGAAGACTCATGGCTATGGCATAGGCGTTTAGCGCATGTTAATTTTGATTTACTCAATAAGGTAGTCTCAAAAGACCTAGTCTTAGGACTTCCCAAAATTAAGTTCACCAAGGATCACCTTTGTGATGCTTGTCAAAAAGGGAAGCAAACGAGGATCTCATTTAAATATAAAAAGATAATTTCAACAACGAGACCTCTTGAACTTCTACACATGGACTTGTTTGGGCCGTCTAGGATCAAAAGTCTCGGAGGAAACTATTATGGGTTCGTAATAGTGGACGACTTTTCTAGGTTTTGTTGGACCATCTTCTTAGTAAGTAAAAGTGATACATTCGCCGCTTTTGAAAAATTTACTAAGCTTTCCCAAAACAAGTTAAATACAAACATAGTGTCCATAAGGAGTGACCATGGAGGTGAGTTTGAAAATCATTTGTTTGAAGAATATTGTGGTAACCATGGTATTGATCATAACTTCTCCGCTCCACGCACTCCTCAACAAAACGGGGTTGTGGAGCGTAAAAACCGTATTTTAGAAGAATTGGGAAGAACAATGATTAATGAGAGTGGTTTACCTAAATATTTTTGGGCCGACCCCATTAGTACGGCATGCTATGTTTTGAATAGGGTAGTTATTCGTCCCATTCTAAACAAAACACCGTACGAACTCTTAAAAGGGCGGAAGCCAAATGTCTCTCACTTGCACGTGTTTGGATGTAAATGTTTTGTATTAAACAATGGTAAGGAAAACTTGGGAAAATTTGATTCCAAAGCCGATGAAGGTATCTTTCTTGGATACTCTCACTCGAGTAAAGCATATAGAATATATAATAAACGATTACTTGCTGCAGAAGAGTCTGTGCATGTTACTTTTGATGAGTCCTATCCGAGAAATGTCGGAAAGGATAGGTTTGTTCATGGTGCAGGTACATCCATAGAAGACATACTCAAAGATGGCGAAACAGGGACTGATCAACCTGACAAAGTCAAAGTTGAGGAGGATAAGGATGTATATCATGAAGCAAACGAGGAAGCTCATCTGCCTACAAACGATGATCTCCCTCAAGCCTGGAAATATTCTAAAGATCATCCAATTGACAACATTCTCGGAGACATCAAAAAGGGAGTCACTACTCGATCGAAGCTAAGTAACTTATGTTATCACTTCGCTTTCGTGTCACAAATGGAACCTAAAAATCCTAAGGAAGCCCTACTCGATGAACATTGGTTTCTGTCAATGCAGGAGGAACTAAATCAGTTTACTAGAAATGAGGTTTGGGACCTTGTCCCTCCTCCGCAAGGTCATCGAGTAATCGGCACCCGATGGGTGTTTAGGAACAAGCTGGACGAAAATGGGGTAATAACTCGTAATAAGGCGCGTTTGGTCGCGCGGGGGTTTAACCAAGAGGAGGGCATCGACTATGAGGAAACTTACGCTCCGGTTGCCCGACTCGAGGCTATACGCCTTCTTCTTGCTTTCGCATGTGCAAAAGATTTCAAGTTATTCCAAATGGATGTCAAAAGTGCATTTCTTAACGGATACATAAATGAAGAGGTTTACGTGGCACAACCTCCGGGTTTTGAATCTCATGAGTACCCCGATCATGTTTATAAACTAAAACGGGCGTTGTATGGTCTCAAACAAGCTCCTAGAGCTTGGTATGAACGCCTAAGTAAATTTCTACTTGATCAAGGTTACTCAAGAGGAAAGGTTGACACGACCCTCTTTATTAAACGTCAAGGAAAGCACTTGATATTAGTTCAAATCTACGTTGATGATATAATCTTTGGATCGACTAACATGAATCTCGTGAGAGAGTTTTCTGTTCTTATGCAGGGTGAATTCGAGATGAGTATGATGGGAGAGCTCACATACTTTCTCGGCTTGCAGATTAAATAATTCAAGGAAGGAACTTTCGTGAGTCAAACAAAGTATTTTTTGGACCTTCTCAAGAGATTTGACATGGCAAAATCCAAGGCCATAGACACCCCCATGCCTACATGTGCAAATTTGAATAAGGATGAAAGCGGTAAGGACGTAGAGGTAAAAAGGTATAGAGGTATGATTGGATCACTTCTCTATCTCACTGCGTCGCGTCCTGATATTATGTTTAGCGTGTGTATGTGCGCAAGATACCAATCATGTCCTAAGGAATCCCACCTAAAAGCTGTTAAAAGAATACTTCGGTACCTATCCGGTACTCCAAAGTATGGTATGTGGTATTCCAAAGGTAGTGATTGTTCGTTGGTAGGTTATTCCGACTCCGACTTTGCGGGTTGCAAATTGGATAGGAAAAGCACTAGTGGTACGTGTCATTTGTTTTCAAATTCTTTGGTTAGTTGGCATAGCAAAAAGCAAGTTTCAGTTGCTTTATCAACTGCCGAAGCGGAATACGTTGCCGCCGGCAGTTGCTGTGCTCAAATCCTGTGGATTAAGCAACAATTATTGGACTTTAATCTCAAACTTGAACGTATTCCAATTCTATGTGACAATACCAGTGCTATTAATCTTACCAAGAATCCGGTATTGCACTCTCGCACTAAACATATCGAAATTCGACACCATTTTCTTCGTGATCATGTTGAGAAAGGCGACATTGTATTTGAACATGTTGATACTAAAAATCAACTAGCGGATATTTTTACTAAGCCGTTAGCCACCGAACCTTTCTTTCATATTCGCCGAGAACTCGGTATTCTCGACATTTCGGAACGGGAGTCATAATTTACTCATTTCAGCTTATTTCATTCGCATCTATATTTTGTACTTCTAACAAGTTTGATGTTTTTGCAAGTACAAGTATGGTGTTTATCAAGCTTATCCGGCATTGAGGTGATATTGTTCCTCTTCCCTCTCTTTCTATACATACAAGTGTTATTTGTGATCTCAAAGTAAAATATATTAACTATGGTGCATATGTGAATCATCTGTTGTGTATCTAAAATTGCTTGATTGAACATTTTTGTTGTGGCACTAGTGTCTGCATTCATTAATCATCATGTAATATGAAACCAGGCAAAATTCTGCATTTTTAAGTCTTGAGTCGACCATACCAGAACATAGGTCGACGCACGCTGTTAAACTTTTAAAATTATTGCAATTTTTAAATCATGCGTCGACGCATGCAGAGCTATGGTCGACGGCTCGCTGAAAAATTCAGTTTTTCTGGATGTTCGTTTCAGTCTCCTCATAAATGGTAGTTACATGCATCCATTCATCTTCCTAGGGAGTTGCATCTATTCTCTCCACTATTTTTTTTCTGTCTCTTCCACTTTCCAACAAACCCTAGGTTTTCTCTTAAAAAGGGTGAAATTCTTGGTCTAAACCCACAGCAAAAACCTCTCAGTTCAGAATTCTCCAACCTCTCACTATCCACCAAAAATCTCTACCCATGGCTTCATCTTCTCACAGACCCACTAAAAAGAGGTCAAGAGGGTCAACTTCTGCTTCAATACCCATTACCCCCGAATCTCTTGTTCATCCATCTCTCCGAGAGAACTTCAACAAGGACATTGGTCGAAGAAAGGTTGTACGACAACATGCATTCTATGAACTTGTTGCCGAACGAATGCATCTTGGAGAAATCATGACCTTTCTCTCATATCACGGCATTGAGAGATTTCTTGAATGCAATGCCAAGTACAGTGAAGACCTGGTACGTATTTTCTATACTGGTCTCAATGATAAATTTCATGGTGAAAACTTCCACTCTGTTATAGGACCCACTCAGGTATCTCTAAATTCTGAAATTTGGACCAAATATTTTGATATGACTGTTGAGGAAAATGAACCTCCTCTGGCTGAAGTAACTGATTCACACACTATTGAAGGTTATGAGTTCAAAACTGCTCTGAATGGTATGCTTAAGCGACCCTATCCTGACCACATTGTGAACAGTGCGGCTTTCCCACGATCTGTCACTTCAGGTAGACTCAAAACTTCAGCAAGAATTCTTCAATGGATTGTGGCGCGCATTCTGCGGCCCAAACAGGGTGGATTATCGAGGGTGGAACAGGCTGAGGTTCATCTCTTACATATTCTGGGTCACGACATCAAAATCAACTGGCCGTATTACATTGCGAGTCGTATGTATGAATTACGTGACTCCAAACGAAGTACGACACTCGCCTATGGATCCTTCATCCAAGAAGTCCTAAATTCTGCAAATGTGAACTACCCCTCCTTTGCATACACTTCCATTTCCGCTGACAAAGAATTCAGTCCAAAAGTTTTCTCAATGATGGGATACGTCTGGATACGTAAATACCAGAAATACAAGTTCTATCGCCGCGCAAATATGCCTCAGTCAGAATCATCAAGTGAAGAGAGTGCATATGAGTCCGAAAGTGAAGAGAATGAAGCAAGTGCATATGGTTCAGATGAAAGTGAAGAAGACCAAGAACAGGATACACAGGCTGTTGACACAATGCAACCCGACCAAGCTGATCATACAGAGCGTCAAACCTATGAGCCTCCAGACAACTCTCAAGAGCCGCCACCAAGTTTCAACCTCAACTATCAAGAGCCGCCACCAAGTTTCAACCTCAACTATCAAGAGCCGCCACCAAATTCCAATCTCAATAATGACTGGACTGCTTACACGGGTCAACAAGAAACTGACAGTGAGGAAAACAACCAAGGCTGGGGTGAATGGCAATACACTGGATGGACCACACTTGGGAGATTCTATCAGCCCTATCAATACAGCTCTGAGGCACCTCCTTCTCCTCAACAGCCATCCAACAACTCCGACATTCTGGAAATGATGCAGTCCATGCAATTAGACCAACGTAATTTCATGACCACTATGCAGGAACAACAACAAAACTTTATGAGAAGTCAGGATGAACGGATGGCACAAGTTCGCTCTGAGCTGCAAACTCAAAATGAACGGATCAGTGGAATCTCCACACAGCTGGATGCTCGCTTTGAGATTCTCGTTCACTCCCATCAAGCTGAAGAACGGGCAATTACTGAGAGTCTGGATTTCCTGAACAACATCACTGAAGAATTCACTGACTTAGCTCATCCTTAACGTCACCCCTATTTCTATGAGAGGCGTGGCCGTGGTCGTGGATGTGGACGGGGTTATTAGCTTGTGTTCGCCGTATTATGCTTTCATTTGCTGTTTTGAAGTTCATGCATCATAGTCTCTTTCGTTGTTTTGTTTTGCAAACTTTGTTATGGTGTTTGGTTTATTTCCTAATTTCTGTCCAGACTTTATGTGCTACTACTTTATGTTTCGTATCAATCTTATGTATTACTCTTGGTGTATGCTTAATTATCATCTATTGGCTATATTGTATTGGTTTTTCTCTTGATTTTATGTTTGTTATATTGTTAATCCGTCAAGACTTTATAGCTCTCGTTTTCTTTTTGATGTTGTCAAAGGGGGAGGAAAGCGTCAACCATCACAACTGCTTCGACTGAAAAAGAAAGGGGGAGAGCGTAGACATCGCATGTTGTGTTCAACAGGTTGTCATCATCAAAAAGGGGGAGAATGTGAGGGCAAGTTGTCTCACAATACAGGCCTCCGAGTTTTTCGATGATGACAAAACAAATTAGAAGCATCATGTTATATCTCTGTTTTCATTGCTATACCTCGTGTTTCGGTGTTAAATCGTTATACCCTAATATGTGTCATTACTGAATGTAGCAGGATATGCAAAATGGAAAAAGTTGTTAATTTTGCAGGTTTCTAAGCAGTGAGTCGACCATACAGTCGGCGCATGAAGCCTGGCATTTCTCACGGCTCAGCGCATGGAAGCTATGCGTCGACCGTACAGTCGGCGCATGAGTGTTTTGATTTTCCACGATTCAGCGGATAAAGACATGTGTCGACCATGCCACTCAGCGCATGGTGCTGAGGATTTCCCACGAGTCAGCGTACGCCGACCCTATGGTCGACCGTTCGCGCGCTGTGCTGTTTTTCTTGCTGTGTTTAAAAATCTGTTTTGTTGGCTGTTTTGGTTATTACTATAAATAGAGTTTTGTTCATTTTTAACAACTAACAATTGAAAATCTTGAGTAAATTGTCAGGGCAAGAAACGTGAAATAGGTGCAACAAATTTCTTCATCTTCATCCCTCACACAACACACAAATCCACAAATATACACAATCATTTTTGCTGAGATTAGTGTCTTGTTCAAAGGGTGATAAGGTTCGAACGCGTTGATTGAAGATCCGGTTCGAGTGGAAATTGGGGCAGGTGTTTCTTGCAGAAAACCTTGAGGGTTTTACCCATCAAGACTAGAAGGTTTTGAAGGGCTTTTGTCACGGAATAGTTCGTTCAACATTCAAGCAGGTGCGAAGGTAATTGATCAACGGAAGGTTCATCAATTTAGTAGCGAGGGCGTTGAAGTGTTGAAGACTTTCCGGGTTTGATTTGTTGGTGTCTAAGATCAGCCGAGCCGAAGGTTTGAACAACGGAAGGTTTTTCATTAAGGTGGCTGGAATCGGAGGTCATTCACAACAAATTGAAGGGCTTGATTCATCTTGAATCAAGGTGCAAGAAGTGATAGCAAGCATCAACAACATTTGAGATTGTTTGTATCATTGTCTATCAACTCTTGTGTAAACTGTTCATTCCAACAGGTGATATATATTCAATATATCTCAATTCTAATTTTAGAATTGAGGGCAGACGTACCCCGAAGCGAGGACGACGGGGGAACTGCCTCATCAAATCGTGTGTTCTTCATTTTCTGTCATTTTCAATTCAGCTTATAAAATAAGTGATTCTAGCTTAAGTGATTATTGTCAAACTGTGAAACAAATTGAGTAAGGTGTTGAAACTCTGTTTTTAACTACTAAGTACAATAAAAATATTGTACTAGGGAATTTCCAATCCCTCACTCAACATAAATATCCTTTGAGATATTTGTGCACACAAACTGTTCGACAAAAGTCCTGAACTAAAATTGTCTTATTTTGCTTCTAGTTTTTGTGTGTCTAGTTAATCATTGGAACTAGGCCACCTTGCAAATTGAAGTAAACAATTGATAAGCATAGTTTGTGTTGTGATTTTATTTTTCCGAATTGTCATAAATCCATAGGCTTACGTATATCCGGTTTTCCAATAACCGTTCGTTTTTAGACTACATTTTTCCTCGGCCGCTTCCGCACTTAAAACATTTTCAAAACCAATTTTAAATTGGTAGCGCCGACTCAAATTTTAATCGGGGATCTATTCAACCCCCCCTTCTAGATCCGTGTCATAGTCTAACACAAGCTTCAGCTCTTCCAACAGCAATTCAGTCTTCAGACTTCAATCACTCTTGACAAACATCAATTTGCTTTTCCAGGTTTCAACCCTACAACAGAAGGTTCAACCTATCTTTAGGGATCTTCAAGTATCAACTTGCTCTTATTGCTCTTCAAGCTTCAGCTGGAATGGAAATACTCAAGGATTCATCCTCTTCAATACTCTTCAATGAAGTCTTCATCTTCAAACTCAAGCTCAACATCTCTCAAGACAATCAAACCAGAGGAAATCACTTACTGGATAAGCTGGGGATATTGAACTGCTTACTGACCACTAAGGGTGGCCTATAAGGGTTCAACATCAAAGGAATGGTTCCCTCAAAATTTCTACTTCCTAGGTACATCACTTATCCCTCCAAAGGAGAGAGACGTATACCATGGAAGGACTTTGAATCATAGGGAGGAATGGAGGTGAATGATACCATCCATGTTTAAGAAAGAAGTTATCTACATCTAAACTCTTCCTAATCCCTAACCCTAAAACAACAACAAAAAGAAAATAAGAACAAGCTCTCAAGCTCCTCAATCCATCTTCAAGTCTTCTACTATGCTCCTCAATGCTTCTTAGAACAAGATCAAGCTCCCCAGGCCCACAGCAAAGCAAACAACAACAAACATGCCCTAAAGGCAACACAAACAATCAACCAATACAAAAATCATCCAAAAATATCAAACTACTATATTAAATCCTAATATAATTTCTAAGGGATCCTACATACCTACCCTTAATACCCATATATGTCCCATAGTCTAACTTGTCCTAAAAACCCAAAAATCTAAAGTTATTATGGACCTATGTTGAAGTTTGATCTAATTCTACACAACCTAAAATCATCTAATCAAAACTATCCTAAAAATCATCACAAAAATATGGAATAAATCCAGGGGGAAGCTAAAACATATATCTAATCAACCTAAAAAGATTGACCTAAAAATCTTAAGGGAACTACCTAAACAAAAATCTACAAAATCATATATCAATATAAAAGCATTAAAAAACAATTAAAGTAAAAAATATGCAAAAAATATTAAAATGCATGGGATGAAAAATGTTTTTATTTTATATTTTTCTAGACAAAAATATGAAGTAGGGGGAAAAACTCCCATGAAAAAATCTTTATTTTTCAATTTAATATGAATTTTCAAAGTATGAAATAAAATGGAATAAAAATAAAATGAAAACAATGAGGCTGGGGTGCAAGAAGTAACCATATGCAGTTAAAATCACACTTGGGCCCAGAATGGGGGGTTTAAACAGCAAAGCGCTAGGCCCATTTACTAAACAGAAGTTAAATGGAAAAAACATAGAGAAAATCAGAAATCCACGGTGCAAATAGTCATGATATTCAGTTATAAAAGGAATGGGCCTCACAAAGGGGGTGGGGATAGAAATCATTCTCTTAAGCCCAGAAACCTTGTTTAATGAAACGCGGCGTTTCGCTGTTTCTGAATTCCCTCCAAACGCGAGATTGAATGTGGGGCATTGGATCTATTTCTCAGTCAATAGTCAAGCGTGCATCCAACGGGCTGTGAGTCTTCTTCCTCCTTGGGCTAGGGTTTGCAGAAACACCATTAAAACACAGCTCCATGAGCTTCATCTTCCTCCATACGAATTCCTTCATTTCTCCATCAATTCTTGAAATTTAAAACCCTAACATGCCTAGAATTTCATGTTGAACACGATCATGCCCTTAAAATCAACTGAATCTTCCTTGAACATAAAACACGATCCAAGATCCAAATTATGCTCAGAAATCAATCTTAACAATTCTTGAAACTAATGGTCCTAATCTCATCCTCATTCTTTCCTGAGCATTTCTTGATGTTAAACTAAGCTCATCACTCAATATCCAACAAGATACAAGGCCAAACAGAAATCTTGTCCATAACAAAACCATCACCAATTGCCTTCAAACTTTCCAAAATCCATCACCTATTGGTCTCTAACCATTCTACACTAATAATTCAACCTAACCATGCCTAAATTAAGGTGTAGGAAAGAAATTGCAAACCTGGTTAAATTGAGTGAACAGAGGTAGTAATCCACCAATTCAAGCCTTGAATCCTTCCAAATTCCTTCACTGATCAATCCTCTAGCTTCTGTATGCAAAAAGAATGGCTGAAATTGCTTGATTCTTGAAATTCGATTTTGAAATGCAACCTTGAAATTCCAATCTCCCACTCTTCAATTCTCCATGGAAATGCTCTTGATTCAATCTGCACAGCTTCTATGTGATGTATGGAATGTGTTTGTGTAAAAAAAATGAAAGGAATTGAAGAGGAATGAAGAAAGTGATCTTGACTTGCAATGGAAGAAATTGGATCCCACTCTCTCTTCTCTACACCAATTCATACCAACCTTGCATCTGAGCAAGTTACAATCATCTTATAGAGTGGTTTAGAATCATCTAGAACCCTCTAGGACCTTCCCATGAGAACTTGAACTTTTCATGTCATGGTATTTTGATTTCTCATTCTCCTTACATGGTATCTCATGCCAAGCATCTCATAACTACCAATTCTGACTTGAATTTATCCCCACATGAGATTTAAGATGAGTTAGAATGCACAAGTACCTTGCTTGTTGAGTTTTGCCTTGTTTTGGTTTGGTACCTTAAGATGCAAGTAATCAAATTCCAAAGCAGCCCTATGATCCAAGCCTCAAATCAAAATTTTGGCTGAACCATTGTTCTTATAATGTCATTTGGAGTCAAAATGACCTATTACATAACATGGTTTGGACTTATAACTTGGGATTTCCATTTTTCAAATTCACTTTAATTAACTTATGCCTCATTTTTAGGCCATGTTTATCACTTTTTGATATGAGCCTTTTCAATATCTCATGACCTCCCTAATAGCCTTAAAACATCATTCTAAGCAAGTTTGATGTTGAAGATTTTTCCATTTGAAGCTTGGAAGTAGGAGATATGGCCTTATGCTTGAAATGACCTATAACCTCCAAATGACCAAAATGCCCTTGACTTGCCAAAGCCATAAGTTGAGTTCTACAAATCCTATCAAGGACTTCTAGTACTATCTAGAAAGCTAAGAAGATTCTCTTAAACATTCATGTTGACCAAGAATCCATAGGAATCATCCTACTAGGGCAAAAGTTGTCTGCAAGTTGGGTGACTTTCAAAGACCCAGATTCACATACCTCAGATGACCTGTAATTTGTCAAAACCATAACTTGAGCTCTATAAATCCTATCAAGGACTTCTACTACTCAAATTAAATCTAAAAACAAGCTCTAAAACATTCATGTTATGGGAAAGATGAGATGACAATCACATATTGAGCTAAACTGCCTTGAAGATAGGGATCAAACTAGGGGATTTTGCACTGTCAATCCTTAGAAACCCTAGCTTGAAACTTCTCAAACTCCTCAATCATGATGAGTTGGTCTAGGAATCATCCTTATAACATCTCAATACATCATTCCATGATCACATGGCTCTTGGATTAGGTCTCATCCCTCTCCAAATCATCAGTTGACCTAGGGTTGACCCAGTCAAACCCTAATTCCACCACTCATGGTTGAATCTTCTGAATTCTTGTACAATGACCTCTCTAGGCTTCATGATGGCTTTCAAGACATCTCATAGGCTCTCTCAAAGCTTCAAGTCCATCCTCATAGTCTCAGAATCATCTGAGGAGCTCTCACAACTCTCAAGCTATGAGACACACAACCCTGGTTTCAACCAATCTCTCTGAGGATCTCTTGAGTTCTCTGACAAAGATATCAATCTTTGAACCTTTGAATTACCTTCTTGGCTAGCTTCAAAGTCTCATACAACTCTTGATGGGTAAATAAATGTTGGTCAAATTTTGGGGTGCAACAGCTGCCCCTATTCAAACGGCTTGAACCCGACTGGGTGAGGAGCGAACGACTCTTAGCCAATCGAGGTGCGAGACGGTTGAATACCGATAAACCCGGAAATTTGCCAACAGCACGAGCACACGGTACTCAGGCGGGAACAAATCTTAGAACACTGAAATAATAGCTGCACGACAACTAGCTGGAGACATATTGATCTGACATCGCCGTCGGACAACCAAAACACCCAACATCGCCGCTGGAGAACTAAAGAATCTGACATACCCAACATCGCCGCTGGAAAACTGAAGAATCTGACATCGTCGTCGGAAACAAAACACCCAACATCGCCGCTGGAGAACTGAACCACCTGACCTCGCCGCCAGAAACAAATATCCAACATCGTCGCTGGAGCTACAAAGGATCTGACATCGCCGTCATAGACAAACATCCAACATCGCCGCTGGAGCTACAAAGGATCTGACATCGCCGTCATAGAAAAACATCCAACATCGTCGCTGGAAAACTGCAAAGGATCTGACATATCCAACATCGCCGCTGGAGAAATAGAGAATCTGACATCGCCGTCATAAGCAAACATCCAACCTCGCCGCTGGAGGATTACATCACCTGACATCGCCGTCAGAAACAGACATCCAGCATCGACGCCGGAGAACAACAAAGGATTTAACATCACCGTCAGAAACAGACATCCAACATCGCCGCTGGAAAACTAAAGAATCTCTTGACATCGCCGTCAACCAAACATAACTCTGGGAAACACCCAACATCGCCGTCGAGTACTCAACATAATCTGACTTCGCCGTCAACACTCGTCATCGTCTGACCTCGCCGTCAAACTCGAACATCCAACATCGCCGCTGGAGAACTCAAAATAATCTGACCTCGCCGTCAACTCTCAACATCGTCTGACCTCGCCGTCAGGGTGAAGACACTTCATTGGGGAATTGGTCACACGGTAACCTGTAATACATAGTCGATCATGCCATCAGGCATCCAAAGAACATTGTCGGGCATCATCCGGACTTCAACCATCAGGTTGATCATGCCATCAGGCATTCAAAGAAATTGGTCAGGCATCAGACGGACTTCAACCATCAGGTTGATCATGCCATCAAGCATCCAAAGAAATCTGTCGGGCATCAGCCGGACTTCAACCATCAGGTTGATCATGCCATCAGGCATTCAAGGAAATTGTCGGGCATCAGCCGGACTTCATCAGCAAGTCGGGAATAGAATTCTTGATCAACCATGAGCCAATTGGGAACATCTAAACCTCTGCCATCAGGCACTCCGCATCAGCTGAGAGAACTGCTTCATTAACGCGGTTAGACTTCAATCATGGAGTCTTCAAGGGAGGTTTCAACTTCGCCGTTAGAAAACCTGCTGGGGAGGACGCTTCGCCGCTGGGGAATCTGGAGAACTATCAAGTAACTCCGCTTCGGGGGTCCAGAAATCATTCTGGAGGAATCAACTCTGCTGAGGACTTCGAGAATCGTCTTGAACAAATAACTCCGCGGGGGACTTCAAGAATCATCTTGAACTGATAACCATTATGGAGATTTCAGGAATCATCCTGAACGAACACTCTGTTGGGGATTCCGGAATCATCCGGGGCAACTCTTGCCGGGGACAAACCAATCATGGCTTGAGCAGCTTCCAAGGATTCGGCTCTCTTGGGGCTTCAGGAATCATCCTGGGCAACCTTCACTGGGGACTCTACTGGGGAGCTTAAGAATCATCTTAAGCCAATGGCCCTGCTGAGGAATTCAAGAATCATCTTGAACTGAAGACTACGCTAGGGATCTCAAGAATCATCTTGAGCAAGCGACTACGCTAGGGAGAATGTCAGGAATCATCCTGAGTAATCAATTCTGTGGCGGAACACCTGCAAAACAAGAACGGTGGTAACCTAGATCATGTTTATTATGCATATGCTTCGGCAATGGCGCAATGCTCCACACGGTGGAAATGCTATGCGTTTGTGATAAATGCTATGCAGTCATGCACAATGATACGATCCTGTCAGCAAAATAAATGCTGAAGGGGGAATCCTCCTGTCAAGGATAAAGAACTACTCAGATAGAGGAATCATCCTGCTGAGGAGAACATGGTCACGCCAATCTCAATTGGACTCCGCAGGAGGCACAACCTCAGTGGACTGCTGCGGGGGGAACAACTTCAATTTGATTGCTGCATGGAGACGAATCTATGAGAACCTGGACCTGCTGAGGGAAAACAATATCAATCGCGAGAATAAACTGCATAGCCTTCATGGCTACTCTTCTGGGGATAAGAGCTATGTGGGGAAACAACTTCAGCTGCTCAACACTCCCACTAGGGAAAACCAATCATGGTCTGATCAACTTCTAAGGATTCGGCTCTCTTGGGTATCTGCAAACTCGGCTGAGGAAGGAGAAATCATTCTACTTCGCTGGAGAGTACAACTCTGGGGGAAATACAGCATCCGCTGTTCAACGCTCTACTGGGGAAAACCACTCATGGTCCCAATTGCTTCACTGGAGAGGGTACGTCTCTGCAGGGGAATCTCAATTCCGTTGGGGAAGAAGGAATCATCCGACTTCGGGGAAGAGTACAACTCTGGTGGGGAATCTCAATTCCGCTGGAGACTTCAGTCTGGACTATCAGTTGCTGCATACTTCGGCGTACGAACAGTTTCCTACGAAACCTGCACTTGTGACCCGGTGCGGGGGGATGAATTCATGCTTCGGCGCCTGACTCAGCTGAGGAGATGACGCTCCTTCAGGATGCATCTGCTTGGGGAGAGAATCATCTCTTCCTGGGGAGACATATCAATGCTCACTATGTTGCGTTCAGACTCTGCGGGGAGAGGCTACTGAACTCTGCTGGAGAAGAAGGAATCATCCTGCTTCGGGATGCGCACGGCGCACTGCCTGGAACATGCTACACCTGTAACAACACAAACAAACAGACAAGATACCCTTCTCAAAGGGACCTATCAAGGTTATTATCTCGTGACAATATTCAAGTAGTTAATTGTTTCAACAATCAGTGGCCTAGGCCAGTAAGTTTATGTATGCGCATTTTATCAAAAACATCGGCGTTCTCTTTCGCAAACAAAACAGATAAATGCTAAACAGACAAACAGAATTGCTGAATAGTATGCATTTTATTGATAACGAACCCCTGAATGGGTAAAAATGTTTTACAACAGATGCAAGCTCCTGGAATGAGGAAGCCGCGCAAAAATAAAACATAAATATACTTCAGTATATACAAATGTCGGCAACGAGGCGTAGACGAACACCATGAGTTGATCCTTCTATGACCCACTCGACTTCGATACTTCTCCGACGCTTCAGCTTCGGAAGAGATTGATTCAGATAAACGGCCCTCAGGTCCTCTAAACCACTAAACAATGAAAGTCCACACGCGGAACGCAGTCATTTGCTTTTTCAAATCCCTAACTTTTGCGTGAACCGCCCTTTGCGGGTTTTCAGTTCACCAGGATACCCTTTTTTGCCGAAGCCGCCCAGTGTAGGTTTTCGACTTCGCAGGTGTACATTTTTTTCAATATATCCCTAATTTTTGCCCGAACCTTTTATTCTGTTTTTGGTTCGCCGGGATGCCCCTTTTTTGCCTAGACTCTCTTTTTTTTTGTCCAGCGGGTCGCTTTCAAGCAAAGTATTTTTTAACTGCGTCCGCGTTCACTGGGGATGCAAAATCTTCACCATCCATCGTGGATAACAACAAAGCTCCTCCCGAGAAGACCTTGCTGACGACGTACGGACCTTCGTAATTCGGAGTCCACTTGCCCCGGTGATCGGAGTGTGGCGGAAGAATCTTCTTCAGGACGAGATCACCCGTCTGAAAGCTTCTAGGACGCACCTTCTCATCATAAGCTTTCTTCATTCGGCTTTGGTACAGACGACCAAACGCAATTGATGCTAACCTCTTCTCGTCCATCAGGCTGAGTTGGTTCAAACGATTCGTAATCCATTCTGCCTCGTCGAGTTTCACATCAACCAAAACTCGCAAAGAAGGGATCTCCACTTCTAACGGTAGGACAACTTCCATACCGTACACCAAGGAGAAAGGAGTTGCCCCGGTTGACGTACGCACCGTCGTACGATAACCGTGCAGTGCAAACGACAGCATCTCGTGCCAATCTTTGTATGTCACAACCATCTTCTGAACAATCTTCTTTATGTTCTTATTGGCCGCTTCAACGGCGCCATTCATCTTCGGCCGGTAAGGAGATGAGTTGTGGTGTTCAATCTTGAAGCTCTGGCACAGCTCCTTCATCATCTTGTTATTCAAATTCGAACCATTATCAGTAATGATCCGCTCGGGAATTCCGTAACGAAAGATGATGTCCCTCTTTATGAATTTAGCCACCACCTGCTTGGTCACATTAGCGTACGAGGCTGCCTCCACCCACTTGGTGAAGTAGTCGATAGCTACTAGAATGAAGCGATGACCGTTAGATGCAGTGGGCTCGATCTTGCCTATCATGTCGATGCCCCACATGGAGAACGGCCACGGGGAGGACATGACATTCAACGGGCACAGCGGCACATGAACTTTATCAGCATAAATCTGGAATTTATGACATCTCTTCGCGAATTTAAAGCAATCCGATTCCATTGTCATCCAGTAGTATCCTGCTCTCAAGATCTTTCTCGTCATAGCATGCCCGCCGGCGTGCGTACCAAATGTGCCTTCATGGACTTCTTCTATGAGCATACTCGCCTCTTTCTCATCTACACATCTGAGTAGCACGAGATCGTGGTTTCTCTTATACAACACTCCATCAGGATTGAGATAAAAATTGCCAGACAGCCTCCTCAGAGTCTTCTTATCCTAGGTTAACGCACCCGCAGGATACTCCTTAGTCATAAGGAAAGTCTGGATGTCATGGAACCATGGCTTGCCGTCGGCGGCATCCTTGATTGCAAAGACAAATGTCGGTCTATCAAGACGCAAAAGGACAATTCTTGGAGCCTCATTCCAAAAATTGACTTTATACATTGAAGCCAACATGGCTAAGGCATCAGCCATCTGATTTTCTGCTCTGGGCACATGATGGAGTTCCACTCGATCAAAGAACGAAAGCAACCTTCTGGCATAATTCATGTACGGCACCAAATTCGACTGACGAGTCTCCCACTCCCCTTTAATTTGGTTGATCACAAGCGCTGAGTCACCATATACGTCTAGGTTTTTGATTCTCAAATCAATTGCCTCTTCTAGACCCATGATGCATGCTTCGTACTCCGCCTCATTATTGGTAACTGGAAACGTCAGTCTCGCAGTAAACGGGATGTGGGATCCGTGGGGAATCGTGATGATAGCCCCGATGCCACTTCCATAGGAATTAACCGCCCCATCGAATATCAACTTCCACTAGGATTTCCTATCTGGCCCCTCGTCGGGCAACGGCTCATCGCAATCCTTCGCTTTGAGAAACATAATATCCTCATCAGGGAATTCGAACTTCATCGGCTGGTAGTCCTCGATCGGCTGCTCGACAAGGTAATCAGATAATACGCTTCCCTTAATGGCCTTCTGGGAGACGTACTGAATATCATATTCCGTTAACACCATTTGCCATCTGGAAATCCTGCCCGAAAGAGCCTGCTTCTCGAAGACGTACTTGATCGGATCCATCTTCGAAATTAGCATGGTGGTGTGATTGAGCATGTACTGTCGTAGACGTTTGGCAGCCCAGGCTAGTGCGCAACACATCTTCTCCAGCATCGAGTATCGAGATTCTCACTCAGTGAACTTTTTACTCAAGTAATAGATGGCATGCTCCTTTCTACCCGTCTCGTCGTGCTGACCGAGAACACACCCCATACTGTTCTCAAGAACTGTCAAGTACATGATTAATGGCCGTCCAGCCACTGGGGGTATCAAGATTGGAGGTTCTTGAAGATACTGCTTTATCTTGTCGAATGCCTTCTGGCAATCCTCATTCCAAGTAATCGCCTGATCTTTCTTTAAAAGCTTGAACATTGGTTCACAAGTGGCCGTGAGCTGAGAGATAAACCTTGCAATGTAGTTTATTCTGCCCAAGAAACCACGAACTTCTTTTTCTGTTTTCGGCGCTGGCATTTCTTGAATGGCTTTTATTTTCGCAGGATCAACCTCGATGCCTCGTTCGCTAACGATAAACCCCAGTAACTTTCCGGACCGCACTCCGAAAGTGCATTTGTTAGGATTCAGCCTCAACCTGAACTTCCTAAGCCTCTCAAAAAGCTTCAATAAGTTGACCAGATGCTCTTCCTCCGTTTGGGACTTCGCAATCATGTCATCAACATAGACCTCGATCTCATGATGAATCATGTCATGAAACAAAGTCATCATTGCTCATTGGTAAGTGGCCCCTGCGTTCTTCAGACCGAAGGGCATTACCTTATAGCAAAATGTTCCCCATGGAGTGATAAACGTTGTTTTCTCCATGTCCTCCGGCGCCATCTTGATCTAATTGTAACCGGAGAAGCCATCCATGAACGAAAACACGGAGAACTGGGCTGTGTTGTCGACCAACACATCGATATGAGGCAACGGGAAATCATCTTTAGGGCTCGCCCTATTCAAATCCCGATAATCGACGCACATGCGTACCTTACCATCCTTCTTCGGTACAGGCACTATGTTGGCGACCCACGGAGGGTAAGTGGTGACCGCTAAGAAGCCAGCATCAAGCTGTTTCTGCACTTCTTCTTTGATCTTGACGGCCATATCTGGTCTCGTCCTCCTAAGCTTCTGCTTGACGGGAGGGCAATCTTCTCGTAGCGGCAAGTGGTGGACCACGATGTCCGTGTCAAGTCCGGGCATATCTTCGTATGACCAAGCAAAGACGTCACTATACCCTCGAAGCATCTCGACCAGTCTCTGCTTGACATCCTTCTGCAATGCAGCCCCTATCCTAACGTTTCTGACGAGCTCTTCAGAACCCATATTTACGATTTCGATCTCCTCCTCATGAGGCAGAATAACCTTTTCCTCTTGTTTCAACAAGCGGGCCAACTCTTTCGGAAGGTCTTCATCTTCATCAATCTCTTCTTCGGCTTGATAGATCGGGCAATCAAAGTCGAAGTGAGTCGTAGAAGGTCCAGAGTCGATGTCATATGTTATGTGGATCCTGCAATAACAAGGGTTAAGTTTAAAACAAGAATATGCAGGTTAGCACAAACCCCATTGCCATTTTACTGTTTTTCAAACAAATATAAAACAAGAATAACAGAGATCGCAATATTTGAATACGAAGAAAACGCCTTTGATTTATTAACAAAATGCATGTACATAATCCAACAAGGCCCTGACAATAAAACCGCTATGCCCCGGGTAGGACATAGGGTTGTACAATGATTGAAAAAAGTAAATCATTACTCTTCACTTGTCATCGGGATAATATCCTTGATGGTCCAATTGTTGAGGCCCTTGCCCGGCTTGCTTGGCTGAATCCAAGAGTCGAGATCACAATCGCTATCCCCGCTGTCTTCAGACGCCGCGCTGATGCTTTCGAAGATCACTCCGCCACTGGTAAATAGGATCGGCCCCTTACCCCGTGACACGCTGCCAGACGAAGAAGAAGAAGCTTCAGCTTCAGGAGAATACCCCAACCCAAACTTATCCTGCTTGTTCGGTATCTCCAAAATATGCCCCCAGCCTGGGGTGGAACCGGCTTCGACGACGGCCCGAGCTTCTTTGAATGAGGAGAGATTCATCTCTGGCTTCTCTGTGACTACAGGAGCAACCTCTTTCACTTTGACGGCTTCAAATGCCTGGCAGAGAGTCTCATGGATTTCGCCATCCATTTCAACATACTTAAAGGATGACAAATGGCTCACCATTATGTCCTCCTCGCCGCACACGGTTACTATGCTTCCCCCGACAGCATACTTGAGCTTTTGGTGCAACGTGGAAGTCACGGCACCAGCAGCATGGATCCATGGCCGGCCCAAGAGGCAACTGTAGGCAGGCATGATGTCCATAATATAGAAGACCGTGTCGAACGTTTCCGGACCAAATTGAATCGGCAGGGTCAACTCCCCGAAAACGTGGCGTTTAGTTCCGTCAAACGCTTTCACCACCAGATCACTGGGCGTGCAAAGTAATCCGCGAGTGTCCAACTTCATTAATGCCTTCTTCGGAAGCACATTAAGTGACGAACCCGTGTCCACCAGGACGTGCGACATGATTGTGCCCCTACACTCTATCGAGATGTGCAGGGCGCTGTTGTGATTTCTCCCCTTCGGCGTCAGCTCCAGGTCTGTGAAACCTAACCCATTTCCAGCATTCACATGGGCTACGACCTCTTCTAGCTGATTTACCGATATTTCCTGCGGTACATAGGCAGCGTTCAATACCTTCAGTAGCGCGTTGCAGTGCGCTTCAGAACACAGCAACAAGTTGAGAATAGAAATCTTCGAAGGCGTCTGATGAAGATGGTCTACAATCTTGTAGTCGCTCTTCTTGATTAACCGCATAAACTCCTCGGCATCTTTGACCAGCAAATCCTTCTCTACTCCACACGGGGCCTCTTCGGCAACTTTGCTTTTACCCTTGTCAGCCGCTTCAGCTCTGACCGCTTTCTCTGCCACGGCTTCTGGCGGTGCAAATACTCTTCCGCTGCGGGTAATACCACTGATTCCTGCGAGGTTCTCCACAGTCGACCTATAAGGTTCCAACTCTAACTTTTGACCGTTGCAATAGACTTCAGCCCCATAATGCCACGAAACGGCGTTAGTGCTCTCGAATGGTATCGGCCCAGCTTTGGTAATAGTGATTGTAGGCGGTCGGGGCGCAGAAATAGTTATTGGTTGGCGAGGGATGGTGATGGTGGCGACTTCATCGGCCTGCTTTAACACTACCTCTCCTGATACACTTTCATCCCTCCGGCTGAACTGCAAAATCCCCTCAGCCATCAGACTTTGGATTCCTTCTACCAGCTGCTCACATCCATCAGAATGTGTAGCACAGTCCCTGCATAGTTCTCCGCATCCTGGAAAGAACCCTTTCTTCAGCAACTTAGCCTTGACGAAGCTAAGCGGCGTCTTTAGGTCTTTGACATCAGTCAACAGATCTGCGCTCTCTTCTTCGATAATGGCGTTCACTCCGCCTCCCCTATGGTTCGGCATAGGATTCTTCGTAACATTGGGCACATTATCGGAGAAGTTAATGATCTTGGCATCTACCAAATCCTACACCTTGTGCTTAAAGGCTATGCAGTTCTCGATTGTGTGGCCTGGTGCCCCTGTGTGGAAGTCGCAAGTGACATTTGCATCATACCCTGGTGGAGGTGCCCCTGTCAAGGGAGCCATCGTCCTCTTCTGAACCAACTGAAGCTGAAGCAAAGTCTGCAAGAGCTGCGCATACGACATGGGCGGTGCTTCGAAGTAACGGTTTGTCAAAGGTGCCCGATTCTGGTACTTTCTGTATCCCTGCTGATTCGGTTGCTGCTGCTGCTGCGGAGCTTCCGGGATATTTATACTGGCTATCTACTGCTGAGGGCCCTTGCCCTTTCTTCGAGTGTTGGTTACAGCGCTCGCATCTCCATCTCGTCGTTTACCAGCATAAGGTTTCTTTCCACCTCCTCCAGCTGAGGATGACTCACCTTGAATTTTCCCGATCTTGATACCATTCTCGACATGCTCGCCCATGGTAATGAGAGCTGAGAACGTCCCAGACATACCGTTGACTAATTTTTCATAGTAGACCCTTGGGAGGGTAGCCACAAACATCTGCACGAGCTCGCGTTCAACCATCAGCGGTTGAACCCGAGCAGCCAACTCACGCAACCGCTGGGCGTACTCCTTAAATCCTTCATTATTCCTCTGCGAAAGGTTCTGGAGCTGGACTCGGTTTGGGGCCAAGTCACTGTTGTACTGGTAATGGTGGACAAACGCTTCAGCGAGATCCTTCCAAGTACGCACGCTAGTAGGCTCCAAACCCATGTACCACTCGAGGGATGGCCCGGAAAGACTATCTTGGAAGAAGTGCATCAACAACTTTTCATCCTCTGAATAGGCAGACATCTTCCTGTAGTACGATCTAAGGTGGACACGAGGGCAGGTAGTGCCCTTATATTTCTCAAAGTCAGGCACCCTGAACTTAGGGGGTACCTTGAAATCAGCAATTAAACCCAGCTTGGACATATCAACGCCCAAAGTATTCTGATTCTCAATATCTCTCATCTTATCTTCAAGTGCTTTGAATCTGAGCCGCGCTTCAGCATTCAGCTCCCCTTCTGCACCTCTTTGAGAGAATACATCATCCTGATGATCCTCAAGCCATGGTTGAGGCACCAACAGATTCCCGACGCCAGCATTGCCGGTGACCGGCCCGATGTTGACATTAGCTCCCAGACTACCATTGCCGACGCCCGTCGTATTGAGTCCGATATTGGCCATCACATTGCCATTAGCACTGCCGTTGCCCCCGGCCACAGGGACACCATTCTGCGAAGTATCAACTGGTGGAGGAGTAGGCACGGCCCCACCATGGAGTATGTCGTTGCTATCACAATTGGAGATCAAAGGTTGAACCAAAGTCCTGAGCTGGTCCTGACCATTAGCGACCACTTGCATAAGCTCCATGAAGCGATCCATCCTCTCGCGGAGCTCCTAGACATCTGTTTGCACTTGATCCATGATCCTGGTCTGATTAGCTCGAGTTGGATAACGGTGAATGAGTCTCTGATCAATCCTGGAGTCACCGGAAACAGCCTGGGACCTGTAAACCTGAAAAACCTGTAAACACTAAAGGTTAGGAAAAACAACAAAATGTACGCTATGAAAATGCTTCATGCAGATGCATGCGTGTGTCTGTATGTTTGGGAGATTTCCCCCGATCCTAGTGCCTGAGTGCCAGTGCTGATAATAATAATAAGAAGAAGAAGTCCGAGCCCAATCATGGAAACATCAATCTCATATATAAAGAAAGCCTATCAAGGCAGTACATAGCATCAGCAAGTACAAGATGAATCAACAGCGTGACCTCAGCCAACAAGCCTGGTGATGGTCAGCATATAACAAAGATCAAAACAAAAGGAATACAACTAGTCAAGTATGGCCACGGGCGCGATAATCTTCTAACAACTCCTTTGTCTCTGGATGATCTGGCAGAGTGAGCAACCCCTCGACGAGCAATTCCCTCTGCACAATGATATACTGAAGTCCCTGAACTGAACTTTCCCATGCTCCTTCGCCGAAGCAATCTTCTAATTTCCGCTTTTTAGACTCAAACGTCAGCTTCCGCTCCTTCAGGTTAGCGAGAGCTTTGTTGAGCTGGCCTTCGGCGGCGTATCTGCAGGCGGTTTCTTCATCAAACCTTTTTTCACTGTCATTCACCTCGGCTTCTAGCTTGGAGATCTGCAGCATTAGCTTATCCTCCCTCTCTTTCCTGGTGGCCAGGGAAGCCTTCTAGTGCTGGTTGAACTTGGATATCCTCCGATATGCCTCGTCCAAATGCTGCTTCTTCGTAGCCAGTACGTCGTTGACAGCCCTGAAGTCTCGACCCATGCGTTCACGCTCGGCCATCTGTTTCGTCAGGTCTGTACCTAGCTGGTTCACCAACTCTGTCTGCCTTTTGAAAGAATGAACGACTTCGTTCCTTTCGCTTCGGAGCTGAGCTAATTCCTTCTCCAGTCCTTCGTTCGCCCGCTTCAATTCATCCCGCTCAGCTAATACTTGGTTATGCTGATGAATGGGCACAGTAGTAGGCTCTTCGATCATTGGAGGACTTTCTGGCTTGACATGAGGAAACAACATCCCTATAGCATTGACTCTGGCTCTGATCCAAGTCAAATACGGAGGGTAGGCTTGACTGTTGCTTTTTCCCAGCAAAGGCTTTCCTCGCTTACCGATACTATTTCACGCACGCTGAAGCTTGGACAACAGATCCCCCTCTAGAATACCCGTGAGGTACAGAGATTCCTGTACCTCTTCCTCCCTCGGCGGAGTTCTCAAAGCATACGCGAATTGTCGAACCAGCAACGACGGATTGTAATTTATACAACCCTTCCTACCTATCAAAGGCACATTAGGAAACCCGCTGCAACTGAAGATCACCTCAGTACCTAACCCGTCTCTGTCGAACCAGTCAATATCCTCTGCAGATAAGCTCATCAGACGCTGAGGTCACTCAGCTGTGGCTGCAGACAAGACAAAAGGGCCCCTCTTGGGCAGATGACTTTCAAGCCATTTGTACAGCAAGGGCACGCAGCACGAGACATTCTTCCCCCTCCTGTTCTCATTTTTGTAGTAGACTGAGTGATAGACATCTCCTATCAAAGTAGGGACTGGATTCCTTGAAGCAAAGATGTGAAACACATCAAAGTCTACAAAATTGGGCATGTTAGGGAACAAGATGATGCCATATATGCATAGAGCGAGGATGGCATTGAACGCGCCCCAACATCCGTCCTTGGCACACTGCTGAGCCTTAACCACCAGAAACTGCAAGGAGAACCCAGGAACCTTGTTCCAACTAGTCACTACTAACTCGGAGGCGTCCAAATAAAGTGAAGGAGCTAAACCAGCCAGATCGGGCTCAGCATCCATGTGGACAAAAGGCATCTGCCTCTTGATAGGCACACCTAGAAAATCAGCATACTCTTCCAGCGTAGGTGCGAGAATGAAGTCCTGAAAAGTGAAACATCTCAGCGGAGGGTCGTAGAACTGCAGCAGAGCGTGCAACCCGTTCAACTCGAACACAGAAGGCTTACAAACCAAACTGAGCAACCTGCCATAAGATTTTATGAACTCATCCTGTTAGAACACAGATTGGTTCTTAATAATTACTCTTTGTTTTGATGATAACTGTTAGGAAATTTATATTTGAGAATTATATACTCTAAAATTTGTTTGAGAGTTTTACTGCAGATTGAAATTATATTAACTCTCTAGAAGCAAATCTACCTTGAATACAAGAAGTTATTCTGACTCTGATGCGCCAGATGCATCTTACAAAAGAATCTGTTTGCTCCTCACAGAAGATCCTGAGCGTAGTCTCCAGAAGGAT
The DNA here is from genome assembly GCA_963859935.3 of Lathyrus sativus. NCBI lineage: Eukaryota > Viridiplantae > Streptophyta > Magnoliopsida > Fabales > Fabaceae > Lathyrus > Lathyrus sativus. Next base: position 84,871,195 of record OZ012735.1, on the reverse strand, counting down.
CTGAAGAAAGAAGCTCCAGAACATTCTGAGTCAGAAGCATCTGAAGATAATCAGAAGCATCTGAAGCTGAAGCATCAGAAGTATAGAAGAATATTGATTGAAGAGTTTCTCAAAGCATTAGTCTACAGAAGTTTCTGAAAGTACCTACGCTGCCAAGTACTGAAGTTCTGTGTCAAAATGCTCTGATGATCAACACGCTAGAAGCACACACGTTGCAGAAGACTCTGATACAGCATAGTTCTGAATCTCATTAGAAGACTCTGATCCATTCAGACTCTGAAGAACTTGCTGAAACTGAAGAAGTATTTTCAAGAATATATCCGTTGGAACTATTCAACGTCTCTTTCCTTATTTGTGCTAGACACACTTACACAGACAAAAAGGATTTTTCTGTGTCATCTATTTCAAGGAAAGGTCAGTTGATGTGAAGACAAAAAGGCTCAGACCTTTTGGGACTCTCTTTTCAACGTTCAGCTTGCATGATTCAGCTGCCTATAAAAGGAGATCTTCACTTCATTCTTCAGTTACACACTTGCTGAAAAGAAATCATAATATTCTATAAGCTCTCATTCTTATTCTTCATAGAATCTCATTGTACTTAAACTTAAGAGAAAAATCACTGTTGTGATTAAAGCTTTATAGAAGCATTAAAAACTCTTGTATTTAATTTACATTGTTTGTAAAGGATATTCCTTAAGAGGATTCAGTTAGAATCAGTAGCTCTTGAGAAGACTAAGAACTGTTGTTCTTAGGTGATACTATTGTAATCAGTTTGATTTAATAGTGGATTAAGTCCTTGTTGAGAAAGGCAAATCACTCTGGAAGGGTGGACTGAAGTAGTTGTTAAACGAACCAGGATAAAAATAATTGTGTGATTATTTTCAAGTCTTAATTTTCCATACTTATTCAACCCCCCTTCTAAGTATTATCTCACCTTCAGTTGGCATCAGAGCTCCGGTTCTGAGTGTGCTATCACTTAACAGTGTCAGTAAAGATCCAGAGAGATATACTTTGATAAATATATTTACTTGTTATCATGGCTGATAATTCAATGTCAAATATTAACAATAAATATGAAGAGAGGGATAGGATCAGCACCAAACCTCCAATGTTTGATGGAGAAAAATTTGACTATTGGAAAGATAGAATAGAAAGTTTTTTCCTTGGGTATGATGCTGATCTTTGGGATTTGGTCATTGATGGATATGAACATCCTACTGGTGAGGATGGCAAAAAGATTGATAGAAAATCAATGACTGAAGTGCAGAAAAGAGATTTCAAGAATCACCACAAAGCCAGAATGTAATACCCCAAATTTTGCCCTAAGATTTGTCGTCGCATTTCATTGCATTTTTATTGCATTTAATCAATTACTAACAAATTTGTGTAGTCGTTTGACTTTTTGCAGGTAAATATCATATGGCATGCATTTTTTTCCTAAAAAGTAAAAATGGCACATTTGGCAAGAGGACATGTGTAAGGAGTTGTGAGTGTGAGAGGTTGAGAGTTCGAATCTCACATTTGTCACTTTTTTGTTTTTTATTATTTTTACTCTAAATTTTTCTATCTTTCATTAAAAAATAACAAAAACAGTTTTTTATTATTATTTAATTATTATTTTCGTATTTTAATTAAATCATTTTTTAAAATATTATTTTTTTCACTTTTTTCTAAATTATTCATAAAAATATCCAAAAAATCATAAAATAAAAAATATTGAAAAAATTTTTGTTCTTTTTATAATATTTTTGATTTTAGGAATCAATAGGATTATTAGTTTTTATTTTAAGTTTATTTTAATTATTTTAAATTATTTAAATTTTATTTTTTTCTTAACTAATTATTTAGTTTGGGCTTTAAAATGGGCTTTAGGGACATTATTGACAATTGGGTGTTAACCCTAATTTGTTCCCTATATATACATGTGTTGCTTTGTTGAAAAAGGGGGAGAATGAAAAAAACCTAAGAGGAGTGAGTGCCGATTACCGTTATTTCTTTTTCTTTATCTATTACTGTTACGTTTATATATTTATAATTTTTAAATTGTTAGAGTTTATATATATATGATTAATTTTTGATCGAATTATATCGATACGATGTTTGCACATTTGTGTGCATGACGCGTGACATTTGTGTTAGTTCGATCTGGTTGCGATGATCGCATTTTTGTGTGAGCAATAATACTGTTTTTTTTGCTTAATTTCTTTTTCTTTACGATAAATTTTGTTTCGTCCGATTTAGATCTGGTTGCGCTGAGCGCATTTCTGCGTTAGCAACATTGTTGGGTTATTTGACACATTTAAAATTCATTATTGCTTTATTATTATTATTATTATTATTATTAGTATTATTATTATCATTATTTATTATTATTATTATTATTATTATTATTATCATTATTTATTATTATTATCATTATTTATTATTATTATTATCATTATTATTATTATTATTACTATTATTATTATTATTATCATTAATTTATTAAAACTTGTTATAATATAAAAATCTGTTTTAAAATAAATAACATTAACATCTTTTCCAAATTAATATGAAAACCTATTATTTTTAAGAAAAACTTTTTAGATAAATTTAAAATAATAACTAAAATCTTTTTTAAAATAATAACTAGAACCGTTTTTTTTAAAATATATAATAATAACATCAAACCTTTTTTTTAAAATAAAACCTTTTTGTTAGACAATTAAATTAAGACTATTTTTGAAAAGTTTTTTTAATATTAAAACCTCTTTTTTAACTTAAATCAAAAGCTTTTTTATATATCACAAATAAACAACAAAGAATATCTATAACTTTCGCACTTCCGTTTCATAACTCGCCTGATTACTGTGTGACTCTGTCTACTAACCTTGTGTATTCAATGTGCAGCTTGTTACGTTGCTATTAGCTATTTTAATGTGTTTTTCAATTCAAGTTGTATTATAATTGTATCTGTTTCTCATTTGTAACTTCGCGAACAAATTATCGCGTTTACCTTTCCGCACTTTAATTTCTGCTGTTTGTATGGTTTAAATTCGCGCATTTGCATTGTTAATTTGTCCCATTGCATTCCTCCGAAGGATTAGGTCTAGCCGTTTGGCCGCCACGCCAATAGTCCTCAAGACTTCAAACCCTCGCAAACCCTAACTTTTCACAAATGTCTCGCCGTGGACAAAATTACAAAACTACCCGTAGCTTTAGGTCAAAGAGTCGCCGCACTCATTTTAGGGTTTCCCGCCGCGGAATCCCTAACCTAACCCTAATGCACTTAACAATTTATAACACAGAGATCGGAGTTTAAGACTCCATGTAAGCGTGTCCTTAAGATGCGTTTGTTCCCCTTGAGACCTTGACCACAGTCAAGAAGTCTCTAACCTCCCTTTTGAGGGGAACTACAGTTACTCTGATTCCATTCCCGTAAGGATATGTAGGCACAAGATGCGATGTCTTGCCGAGTAAACTTAGAATTAACCCCTAGGTCTTTTTTAATTTTCAATCCTTTGTATATACCCTTAAGCAAAATAATTAATGAAATAAATAAAAAAATAAACAAAAGGTTCCCGTAGAGTACTACGGAAGTTTAGGGCGCTAATACATTCCCTAAATTTAACCAACCCCCGAACCTTAGATCTCTCCCTTTTAGGTTTTTCCTTTCTTTAACCTTTCCTTCGGATAAATCAAAGACCGGTTGTAAATGAATTAAGATTCAAGTTAATCAATAGCTTGACATCCAAATTTCACCGCAACAGAAAATGGCGACTTCACTGGGGAGTCCTAACTTTTGAGGGTTATCCCTATTTTGTTTATTTTTCTTTATATATTTGTTTTATTATATATTTTGCTCACTTGTATGTATATATTGGGGTACCTTACTTGGAGTTACTGTGTTGTGAGATAAGTCCTACACCCGGACTTGAGCGACCTTATGATAGGATGGCTGATATATTCGACGAGGCTTATAGGGAGTGAGTCCCGACTAAGCTAAATCGAGAATCACCGCTCAGTTGAGACACTTTCGAAAATGGTTCGGTTGATCGAGTGTAGTCGTGAAAACTTTTACCGTTATCGATTGGAGTCTGTGATACTGGGAACCGTAGTACCTTTACACCATCTTGACCTTATATAGGACGTAGTGCGGGAACTATATGGGAGTAGTCCTACAATGGTTGCTACGCGATGCTGCACTTAAAAGAGGTTCTCTTGAGAATATTATTGACCCTCGAGTTAGTCGGGAAGTCGATAATATCCGAAAGATGGACTGATGACTTTGGGCACTAATTTAGAACCCTTTTTCTGCAGGTACAATTAACCTATAGTACTTAACTTTTGGGAAGGGTAGACCTTAACTCCATTCGCTGTCCTCTAACCTAGGACCTTTGTGTGTGTATTTGTGCTTTGCATCCATAAAGCATCATATCATTTCCAGTTTCAAGAAATTCAACAGTCCTTTGCAAATTCAAAAAGGTCCTACATTTTAGAGTAAAAAAAAAAATTTCTTTCCAACTTTCCTAAAAGGGAATATTTGCAATCGACCGTTGAAATTCTTGGAACCATTACATGGCATTAGCATCACATTTTTGCATTGCATTTATCCCCCAGTTTCTCCTTCTTGGTCCTATCGTCTTCTAGTGTACCTTTGAGTCGTCAAGCTGATTCCTCGACACAGATATCAGACCAGAAACGGAACAGGAGTCACTTTGATCCTATTCTCATGACTTACACAGAGCTATATCCTGACTTAGTCCGGCAAGGACTGATTACTACAAAGGCTTTACCACCTCCTCTTAATCCTCCGGCTGGATTTAGGGCTGATCTCCATTGTGCTTCCCATGAGGGTTCCCCAGGCCATGACTTGGAGCATTGTTTTGCATTGAAGGCTAGAGTATGTGAATTGGTTAGAACTGGAATACTTGATTTTACAGACAGTCATCCGGATGTTCAGAAAAATCCCTTGCCAGTACATCAGAAATGAAGTTTTGTCACTAGGCCTTTTGTTTCTCGTTGTTTGCACTTTCCTTATTTTGTTTAAGTTGTTTGCTTTTAATTATGTTTGTACTTTCATTAATGAAATAAGCATTGCGACTTTTGATTCAATTCATTTCCGTCCATTTATTTGCATCTTTATGCTTTATTTTTCAAATGTTTACTTTTGTCCAAAATTTTGATATGCTAAGATTGGAGGGAGGATGATGAAAACGTTATACCCATAATTGCTGTCAGTATGCTTTCAATCAAACCTTGTTGACGATGTAAGGCATTGTTTCAATTCCCAAACACTGGAGAAATAAGGAAGTTAGTCCCTTGTCAACCCCTTCGGGCCTAGAAGTTGGAGTTTCTTTCGTTACAAAAAACCCACAATTTTAACCTTGGGATGGGTAGTTCTCAGTTAACTTGGTTGTGTGTTCATACGATACACCTTTCATTAACAAATTTTCCTTCGCACACGTCAAACAAGTGTCGAAGATGTTTTCTAATCAAAAGGTCGATGATGATTCACCGTAATCATTAAAATCAAACAGTCACTTTCCTTCACACAAAAAAATAATATAAAAAAATCAAAAGAAGCCCGCTAAGTCAAAACCTATGAAGGAGACTTAGGCAAAATTGGGGCATCCCGCTGACTGTAAACTCTAAAATAAACAGTTCAGACAAAATTTAGGGATAATACAGAGATTTTTAAATCCTTATCTTGAAAATCCTCAATGTCAAAACAATCAAATGTTATAGGGGAGTAGTGGCTGCCTTTTCATAGGTCCCTTGACTTCTGAACCATCAGTGAAATTCTTAACTTATGGGAACCTGAATGCATAATATGAGTTAACTGAGCGTAGGACTGAAGATCATCACGTAGATTGGGTGGGTACAAATAAATTTTGAGCCTTTATCTTTTGTTTCATAAACCGTGAACCAGGCCACGTTACAACCCTCAAAAGACCTAACTGAAACAGGGTTATTTTGAAAGTATACTACAACAAGGTTGCGTAACCTGACTCCAAAAGATCCTTGCGAATCATTTATTTTGGCAATACACTTTTATTTTAAACTTTGAGTGTCTTGAACCGCCTTGTTCTGACTAACGACTCATGTATTTTCCATCTTTCAATAATAATTTTTCAAAAATCTCATGAACTTTGTATTACCATGTTTGTATGAATATTTTTGTTTGCAAACTGGCTTTCCTCTAAGGAATTTTCAAACAATGAGAAACTTGGTCAAGTGATCTTATCAGGGGCAAGTTCCTTTTACATCCTGTCAAAGAATTAGTTCAAGATTTGTTCAAGGCAATATCTTCTCAGATTTGGTTTATCCAGAGAATTGTTCAAGACCCAGACTGGGGCAAGCCCTCCGAGGATACAGCAAAACAGTCGATTCCACGAATTAGACAGCTAAAGCAATTATCAGTTCATTTGACCTGGGGCAGTTTACTTGCATAATCCCTAAGCAGTTATTCATCATTCCTACAGTGACTATCAACTTGATACAGTTTAACAGAATGACAGTGATCTCCGTGTTGAGGAATCAGTCCTCCAGTTTTGTCATCTCACCGAAAGAGTCGAGCCTTGTCGTCGATGTCTGCATTTGCATTTGATCATATGTCATAGCATAATTCCGATACATGTGCACATCTTGGGTGCTTTACTCCCCATTTACATTTCTATCTTGGGTGCTTTACTCCCCATTTACATTTCTATCTTGGGCTTGGGTGCTTTATTCCCCATTTACCTCTCTATCTTGGGTGCTTTACTCCCCATTTACATTTCTAGCTTGGGTGCTTTACTCCCCATTTACATTTCTATCTTGGGTGCTTTACTCCCCATTTACATTTTTATGTTGGGTGCTTTACTCCCCATTTACATTTTTATCTTGGGTGCTTTACTCCCCATTTACATTTTTATCTTGGGTGCTTTACTCCCCATTTACATTTCTATCCTGGGTGCTTTACTCCCCATTTACATGTCTATCTTGGGTGCTTTACTCCCCATTTACCTTCTATCCTTGGGTGTTTTATCCCCCATGTACCTTTATCCCGGGTGTTTTATTCCCCGTTTACCAGATATTCCTGGGTTTACCTAACATCATGGTGTTTTACCCCCATTTACTTTTTTTTCCCTGAGGTCGTGTTTTACTCGCGTCTTACCTTGTGGGCAAAATTTATTTACTTGGCATCATGGGTGTTTTATCCCCATTTGCGTTTTTCTCCTGAGCTCGTGTTTTACCCATGTCTTACCTTGCGGACAATTTCTAATTTACTTGGCACCTATCAATAATTCTGTGTCGTGTCTATCCGACGTTCTTCCAGATATGATATGTCTTCTTCCCTAGTGCAATTCCTCGATGGGTCGTCCCCTGTGACGTTGTTTCGTCTGTATCCGTGCATTTGTCATTTTCATCATACGCATCATATCAGATTCATATCATATTTAGCATTATAGTTCGTTTTGTTTTGTCCATATCATTGCATAGCACTGCGTCTAAAGGCAAAATTTTCGGTTATCTGTATTTAAATCCCTCCACCATGATTTCTCGAGTCTCCGTTGCTCAAATCACCTGGTAAAGTTATTTAAATAGGGGCAACTGTAATACCCCAAATTTTGCCCTAAGATTTGTCGTCGCATTTCATTGCATTTTTATTGCATTTAATCAATTACTAACAAATTTGTGTAGTCGTTTGACTTTTTGCAGGTAAATATCATATGGCATGCATTTTTTTTCTAAAAAGTAAAAATGGCACAATTGGCAAGAGGACATGTGTAAGGAGTTGTGAGTGTGAGAGGTTGAGAGTTCAAATCTCACCTTTGTCACTTTTTTGTTTTTTATTATTTTTACTCTAAATTTTTCTATCTTTCATTAAAAAATAACAAAAATAGTTTTTTATTATTATTTAATTATTATTTTCGTATTTTAATTAAATCATTTTTTAAAATATTATTTTTTTCACTTTTTTCTAAATTATTCATAAAAATATCCAAAAAATCATAAAATAAAAAATATTGAAAAAAATTTTGTTCTTTTTATAATATTTTTGATTTTAGGAATCAATAGGATTATTAGTTTTTATTTTAAGTTTATTTTAATTATTTTAAATTATTTAAATTTTATTTTTTTCTTAACTAATTATTTAGTTTGGGCTTTAAAATGGGCTTTAGGGACATTATTGACAATTTGGTGTTAACCCTAATTTGTTCCCTATATATACATGTGTTGCTTTGTTGAAAAAGGGGGAGAATGAAAAAAACCTAAGAGGAGTGAGTGCCGATTACCGTTATTTCTTTTTCTTTATCTATTACTGTTACGTTTATATATTTATAATTTTTAAATTGTTAGAGTTTATATATATATGATTAATTTTTAATCGAATTATATCGATACGATGTTTGCACATTTGTGTGCATGACGCGTGACATTTGTGTTAGTTCGATCTGGTTGCGATGATCGCATTTTTGTGTGAGCAATAATACTGTTTTTTTTGCTTAATTTCTTTTTCTTTACGATAAATTTTGTTTCGTCCGATTTAGATCTGGTTGCGCTGAGCGCATTTCTGCGTTAGCAACATTGTTGGGTTATTTGGCACATTTAAAATTCATTATTGCTTTATTATTATTATTATTATTATTAGTATTATTATTATCATTATTTATTATTATTATTATTAGTATTATTATTATTATCATTATTTATTATTATTATTATCATTATTTATTATTATTATCATTATTATTATTATTATTACTATTATTATTATTATTATCATTAATTTATTAAAACTTGTTATAATATAAAAATCTGTTTTAAAATAAATAACATTAACATCTTTTCCAAATTAATATGAAAACCTATTATTTTTAAGAAAAACTTTTTAGATAAATTTAAAATAATAACTAAAATCTTTTTTAAAATAATAACTAGAACCGTTTTTTTTTAAATATATAATAATAACATCAAACCTTTTTTTTAAAATAAAACCTTTTTGTTAGACAATTAAATTAAGACTATTTTTGAAAAGTTTTTTTAATATTAAAACCTCTTTTTTTAACTTAAATCAAAAGCTTTTTTATATATCACAAATAAACAACAAAGAATATCTATAACTTTCGCACTTCCGTTTCATAACTCGTCTGATTACTGTGTGACTCTGTCTACTAACCTTGTGTATTCAATGTACAGCTTGTTACGTTGCTATTAGCTATTTTAATGTGTTTTTCAATTCAAGTTGTATTATAATTGTATCTGTTTCTCATTTGTAACTTCGCGAACAAATTATCGCGTTTACCTTTCCGCACTTTAATTTCTGCTGTTTGTATGGTTTAAATTCGCGCATTTGCATTGTTAATTTGTCCCATTGCATTCCTCCGAAGGATTAGGTCTAGCCGTTTGGCCGCCACGCCAATAGTCCTCAAGACTTCAAACCCTCGCAAACCCTAACTTTTCACAAATGTCTCGCCGTGGACAAAATTACAAAACTACCCCTAGCTTTAGGTCAAAGAGTCGCCGCACTCATTTTAGGGTTTCCCGCCGCGGAATCCCTAACCTAACCCTAATGCACTTAACAATTTATAACATAGAGATCGGAGTTTAAGACTCCATGTAAGCGTGTCCTTAAGATGCGTTTATTCCCCTTGAGACCTTGACCACAGTCAAGAAGTCTCTAACCTCCCTTTTGAGGGGAACTACAGTTACTCTAATTCCATTCCCGTAAGGATATGTAGGCACAAGATGCGATGTCTTGCCGAGTAAACTTAGAATTAACCCCTAGGTCTTTTTTAATTTTCAATCCTTTGTATATACCCTTAAGCAAAATAATTAATGAAATAAATAAAAAAAAATAAACAAAAGGTTCCTGTAGAGTACTACGGAAGTTTAGGGTGCTAATACCTTCCCTAAATTTAACCAACCCCCGAACCTTAGATCTCTCCCTTTTAGGTTTTTCCTTTCTTTAACCTTTCCTTCGGATAAATCAAAGACCGGTTGTAAATGAATTAAGATTCAAGTTAATCAATAGCTTGACATCCAAATTTCACCGCAACACAGAACTATATTGCTTAATGCAATCTCTCATACTGAGTATGAGAAGATTACTAACAGAGATACTGCTCATGACATGTTTGAGTCACTCAAAATGACTCATGAGGGAAACTCTCAGGTTAAAGAGACCAAGGCTCTGGCGCTCATACAGAAGTATGAGGCATTTATAATGGAAGAGTCTGAAAATGTAGAAACTATGTTTTCTAGATTTCAGATTCTTACAGCTGGTCTGAAAGTTCTGGACAAGGGCTACTCAACGTCAGATCATGTCAAGAAGATCATCAGAAGTCTTCCCACCAGATGGAGACCAATGGTGACTGCATTGAAGATGGCAAAAGATCTGAACAAGATCTCTTTAGAAGAACTTATCAGTTCTTTGAGAAGCCATGAAATTGAGCTGGAGGAAGATGAACCCCAGAAGAAAGATAAAGGTAAATCCATAGCTTTAAAATCTAACAAAACTGCTAAAGCTTTGCAGGTCATTCAAGAAAGCTCTGAAGAATCTTCTTCTGAAGAAGAAGATGAGTTATCCATGCTGTCCAGAAGGATTAACAAACTCTGGAAGCACAAGGGAAAGAAGTTTAACAACTTCAGAAGATCTGACAACAGAAAGGAATCTTCTAGTCACAAAAGATCTGCCAAGAAAGAAGTGGTGTGCTATGAGTGCAAAGAACCTGGGCACTACAAGAATGACTGCCCCAAACTTCTGAAAGAAAAACCTAAGAAGAAGTTCAACAAAAAGAAGAAGGTTTTGATGGCAACATGGGATGACTCAGATGAGTGTGAGTCATCTTCTGAATCAGAAGAAGAATGTGCAAACGTTGCACTGATGGCCAGGACAGAGGATCAAGAGGAAGGTACCTCAGGATATGAATCAAAATCTGAATCTGATGATGATGCAGAAGAGGTAATGGCTAAACTTACCAAAGAAGAACTCATTAAAGTTTTAACAGAAGTTCTTAAAAGTTATAACAACATCAAACTCAAATACAAGAAGCTGAAAAGCAATCTTGAATCTGAGATTGATCTTCTGAAAACAGAACTTGTTGAGCAGAAAGAAATAAATTTAAAAATCAAAAATGACTTTGATAGAACTCAACAAGAATCTGAATCTGAGACTAAGTCATGTGAAAATATTTTAGAAAAATATGACTCTAGTTTTCAGAGATTTCTCACTAAAAGCATAGACAGAAGCAAGATGGCTTCCATGATCTATGGTGTTAGTGGTAACAACAGAAGAGGCATTGGATATGAGTCTTCATCTGGAAGCAATCCAAAACCTGTTGACAAACTTTTCATCAGGAAGACACCTCTGTATTCTCAATTCAAATTTGGTCACTTGAATGACATTAAACATACAAGCTCTGAGAAGAGTACTTATGTGTTTAAACCAAAGGCAAGTCAGAATAAACATTATGTTGCAAAACAGAAGTTTAGACAAACCTACAAACCAACTAACCCCAAAGGACCCAAGAAGATCTGGGTACCTAAAAACAAAATAATTCCTGTTGCAGATGTTCTTAGCAGCAAGGTCAGGACACCAATCATGGTACCTGGACTCTGGATGCTCACGACACATGACAGGAGAAAGGTCTATGTTCCAAAGCCTGGAACTTAGATCTGGAGGGGACGTGAAATTTGGAGGGAACCAGAAGGGCAAAATCATTGGCTCTGGAACAATAGGTAATGGCAACCTACTCTCTATTTCTAATGTTCTGTTAGTTGAAGGATTGAAACATAATCTATTGTCCATAAGTCAATTAAGTGACAATGGTTATGATATAATCTTTAATCAAAAATGTTGCAAAGCTGTATGTCAAAAGGATGGTTCTATCCTATTCAGTGGAAAGAGGAAACACAAAATTTATAAAATTAACCTTTCAGAACTTAAAGTTCAAAATGTAAAATGCCTCTTATCTGTGAATGATGAGCAATGGGTCTGGCATAGAAGATTGGGGCATATTAATATGAGACGTATATCTCAGATTAATAAACTCAATCTGGTCAGAGGACTTCCTAAGTTGAAGTTCAACTCAGATGCTCTGTGTGAAGCATGTCAAAGAGGTAAATTTTCAAAATCACATTTTAAATCAAAAAATGTTGTTTCTACCTCCAGACCATTGGAATTACTTCACATTGATCTGTTTGGACCAGTGAAAACTGCATCCATCAGAGGCAAGAAGTATGGGTTAGTCATTGTAGATGACTACAGCAGATGGACATGGGTAAAGTTTCTAAAACACAAGGATGAGTCTCATTCTGTGTTCTTTGACTTCTGCAATCAAGTCCAGACTGAAAAAGATTGCAAAATTATTAAAGTCAGAAGTGATCATGGTGGAGAATTTGAAAATAAACATTTTGAAAAATATTTTTCTGAAAAAGGCATTGCACATGATTTCTCCTGCCCTAGAACTCCACAACAAAATGGAGTTGTAGAGAGGAAAAATAGAACATTGCAAGAAATGGCCAGAACCATGATCAATGAGACAAATCTGGCAAAACATTTCTGGGCAGAAGCAATTAACACAACTTGTTATATTCAGAACAGAGTGTCTGTAAGACCTCTTCTGGAAAAGACTCCCTATGAATTGTGGAGAAACAGAAAGCCTAACATTGCTTATTTTCATCCTTTTGGATGTATTTGTTTTATGCTGAATACTAAAGATAATCTGAACAAGTTTGATTCCAAAGCACAGAAGTGTTTCATGCTTGGTTATTCTGAACGCTCTAAAGGCTACAGAGTATTCAATACTGAAACACAGATTGTGGAAGAATCTATTCATGTTAGATTTAATGATAAGCTTGGCTCTGAAAAGCCAAAGCAGTTTGAAAGTTCTGCAGATAAAGAAGTGATTCTCACAGACTTTGAAGGCTCAGAGGCAGAAAAGGCAAAAATCAAAGAATCTGAAGCAACCCCAGATGCTACACCTTTGACCTCCCAACTAAACAACTTGCATATTTTTGAAAGACCAACTGTCAGAGGATCTTCTTCCAGAATCAAAGCTTCTCATCCAGAAGATGTGATAATTGGAAAGAAAGAGGATCCAATAAGGACAAGATCATTTCTCAGAACTTCTGAATCTTCTTTATTTGGCTTAGTGTCAATGATAGAACCAACATATGTAGATGAGGCTCTGGAAGATAATGAATGGATTATAGCTATGCAAGAAGAGCTGAATCAATTCACCAGAAATGAAGTTTGGGATTTGGTTCCTAAACCTAAAGGATTCAATGTTATTGGAACAAAATGGGTCTTCAGGAATAAGCTGAATGAAAAGGGAGAAGTAGAAAGGAATAAGGCAAGGCTGGTTGCTCAAGGATACAGTCAACAAGAAAGTATTGATTACACTGAGACATATACTCCAGTAGCAAGGTTAGAATCTATACGCCTTCTTATTTCTTTTGCTGCACAGAATAACATCACTCTGTATCAGATGGATGTTAAAAGTGTCTTTCTTAATGGCATTATAGAAGAAGAAGTTTATGTCCACCAACCTCCTGGTTTTGAAAATGAAAAATTTCCAGATCATGTTTTCAAATTAAAGAAATCTTTATATGGACTAAAACAAGCTCCCAGAGCTTGGTATGAGAGATTGAGTAATTTTCTTCTGGAGAAGAATTTTATCAGAGGCAAAGTGGATACAACTCTATTCTGTAAAACCATAAAGAAAGATCTTCTAATTTGCCAAATTTATGTAGATGATATTATTTTTGGATCAACAAATATTATGCTTGGAAAGGAGTTTGCTACATGTATGCAGGCAGAATTTGAAATGAGCATGATGGGAGAACTCAGATTCTTTTTAGGAATCCAAGTTAATCAAACTCCAGAGTGCACCTACATACATCAGACAAAGTATGTTAAAGAAATTCTGAAGAAATTCAACATGTCTGACAGCAAGCTGGCAAAGACTCCAATGCATCCTACTAGCTCTCTTGGCAAAGAAGAGGTAAGTAAGAAAGTAGACCAGAAGCTCTACAGAGGTATGATTGGTTCTCTTCTTTATCTTACTGCTTCTAGACCTGACATATTATTCAGTGTTTGTCTGTGTGCTAGATTCCAATCAGATCCTAGAGAATCACACTTGACAGCTGTCAAGAGGATTCTAAGGTATCTGAAAGGTACTTCTAATGTGGGTTTGTGTTACAGAAAATCTGATGATTTCAAATTAGTTGGATTCTGTGATGCTGACTATGCTGGAGACAGAGTGGAAAGAAAAAGTACTTCTGGAAGTTGTCAATTTCTAGGAAGAAATCTAATCTCCTGGTACAGCAAAAAGCAACCCACAATTGCACTTTCAACCACAGAGGCTGAATACATTGCTGCTGCTGGATGTAGCACGCAGATGCTCTGGATGAAAAGTCAACTAGAAGATTATCAAATTTTTGAGAGTAACATTTCTATCTTTTGTGATAATACTTCTGCTATATGTTTGTCCAAGAATCCCATTTTACATTCTAAGGCAAAACATATAGAAATTAAGCATCATTTCATCAGAGACTATGTTCAGAAGGGAGTCATAAATTTAGCCTTTGTTGATTCAGATCATCAATGGGCAGATATTTTTACAAAACCCCTTGTTGAAGATAGATTCAATTTCATTCTGAAAAATATTGGTATGGATTTTTGTCCAGAATGATATTTATCAGAAGCAAATTGTTCCAGATGCAAAATGCTTAATTCATCTGAAGTATTTCTTCTGTTCATTCATTCTATTCTGATTAATATTTCTAATGTGAAACTCTGAACTAACCATCTTTAGAAGATCTGAACGTTGGCTAACGTTTCATTTCTTGAGAGAATTCAGAACAGCATGCAAGCAAACACGTGTCCCACAAAATCTGAAGAGGTGGCGTGTTCACAACTGAAAAGACGTTTGAGGTGAAATTTGAATAGTAAATATCTTGGTTTTCCCCCCTAAATTTTCAGAAGCATTTATTATTTGAAATGATTTTATTCTCTTCGTTTAATGCTGCTCAAACGTGCGTTTCTCTCTAACTGTTGGTGTGCCTAAGTGGTTAGTATAAATACTTGTTGTGTATTCACTTTCACACTTTTCACTCTCAGAATTCACATGCGTTTTCATCTATTGTTCTCTCTGCATAAAAACTCAAAACCTAAGTGTTTTAAAAAGCATTCTTCAATGGCGTCTTCTTCATCAACAACTGCACAGTTTCAATCTACTATGGCTGCTGTGACTTCAGATAACCTAGGTGCTGCTCCATATACTCCTCCAAAGAGAACTCTTCTCACACCTGTTGATAAATTAGAAGTGTTGTGTGAATCCATGGTTGAATTTGATTCTTTGGCTGACAATGGGTTTGATTTTCGCTCCATTGTTAGAGCTCAAGGTTGGGTGAAATACTTTGATAGATTGTTTGGACCAGTTTACCCTCTACTTGTTAAGGAATTCTGGATTCATGCATCTGTGTATCCCAAGTTTATCTTATCATCTGTGCTGGGAAAGGAGATTATCATCACAGAGGATCTGATCAGAAGATTAATTGGTTATGAAGAAACAGATGGTGTTTCACACTTGCCAGCTGGGCGTGTGGATATGGATGAAGTTTATGAGGAAGTTATGACTGCTGGACAAGCCTCTAACAGATTCAAAGATCTGAAGCCTGATTACAAGATCTGGGCCAAGATCTTCATGGGATGCATACATCACAGAAAGTCAACAAATTCCCCAGATTATGTCAACAATGAACAGATCTATTTTATGTACTGCCTTAGTCAGAGCAACAAGGTAGATCTTCCTTACATTCTGTTCATGCATCTGTGGAATCACATCAATGCATCCAGAGAATCTGTAAAAGAAAAAGGCCAGAAGATCAGGACTTGGATACCTTTTGGAAGGTTGCTCTCAGATCTTCTCACTGAAAATGGTTTAGTGGCTGCTCTGTATGATGCTGGTGTTACAGAGGAACTAGAGTTCATTATGGGAAAACCTCTGAACGCTAAAAGCCTTCTGAGACTCAAGATTGTAGATGAACTCACTACTGCTCCTAAGAGGTTAAATATGTCTGATTTGAATAAAAGGGTTCCAATATCTGACTTTCCTCTATTCTTTGCTGAAGAACCTAGACACATTGTTCTGATGTATATAGAGGAATGCAAAAAGGAAGGAGTGCCTGTTCCAGCCAATGTGTTTCAACTTGTCAAGCAACCACTGCCAGATGCAGAAGAAGAAGAAGAAGAAGTTCCACTTCAGAGGAAAAGATCTCAGCCTGCAGCAGAATCTGAACCTGTCCAGAAGAAGGCTAAGATTGCTGAGAAATCCAAGGATCTTTTAAAGAGAAAGGATTCTGGAGAAGCTGCCTCTGCATCTGCTAAGAGGATTAAACTCAAAGGTACAAAGACTTCTGCTATTTCTAAAAATGTTGTTATTAATGATTCATCTATTAAGTCTGTTCCCAAACCACCTGTCACTCAAACAACATCTGTTGCTGCCCCTAGTTATGTCTCACCTCAAAAACAAACCACTGCCTCCGTATCAAAACCACCTCAACCCAAAATACACATCAAACACTTCACTCCACGTCCATCACCAACAGAACCACAACCAACAGAACCACAACAAACAGAACCACAACCATCAGAACTACAACAAACTTCTGATAAACAAAACTCTGCTCAACCACAAACAGAAAATCAACCCAAAACTTCTGATCATCCAGAAAAACAAACCACAGAAGATCAACCAGAAAAAGACTCTGTCATACCATCATCACAAATTCCATCTTCTGAACCTATAGCACCTGTTACTTCTGAACACACTAAAGTAACTTCTGCTCCTGTTTCATCAGAACCACCATCACAACAATCTGATACCCCTTCAGAACCTACTCATATCCCTGAGACAGAAGTTCTTGATATCACTCCATTAAAAACAGTGTTTCAAGTTTCTTCTACCTCTTGTACACCTACAACATCCTCCAATTCATCAGAATCAGAAATTCATCCTGATTTTCTAATTAATCCATCTGACAAATACCTTGTGCATGAACCTGAACCTGAATCAACCTTACCTGCTAAAACTACCATTCCAGACCCTATGCCTCCACCTGCAACTTCATCTAAGATGATTGTTCCCACTTCCAATCCATCATCATCTGGAATATCTTGTGCCCAAGTGTCTTCTCTTTATCATAATTTATCTTATGGTTTCAAACTGAAAGATTTTTATGATAGAGTTGAGCCTTCTGAACCTTTGAAACCTCTGAAACCAAAACTCAGACAGGCGCTTCCATCTGTAATCATTTCATATATTCAATCTATGAACAATGAAGGATCATTAGCCACCATATCTGCTACATCTGGTAAAGCTGCTGTTTCAGCTCTGCATCCTGCATCTGATAACACAGTTGCATCTGATAAACCATCAAACTCTGCTTTCGTACCATACTCCAATGCATCCTTTGATGTTGTTTACCCACGCACAAGACCTCAACCAAATCTGCTTAATGCTTTAAACAGATCCTTACCTCAAAAACCAGAAATTCCATTCATTCCATATTATCCCCCTCCTCTGATTTCCATCTCTAAATCACTAATTCCACCAACTCCCAAACCTAAACAGATGACTCTGGAAACCTTGCTTAAACCACCACCCAGACTTAATATTGATCATTTATTTCAAACGTTTTTGCAAGAAATACAGATGTCTTTAGGTACTGTTCAGAAGAGATGTTCTGAAACTATGGATGCAAATGAGACTATCATCATCTGGAAAGGATTTATCAATAGATTCAACACTGTAGCTTCTAATCTGAAGAACATCTGTTCTGATGATGCAAAGCTCAGAGCTGAAAGAACTCAATTCTGGATTGTCAACAAGACTGAACCTCTGCTTTGTTTGGATGCTCCTCCTCCTCCTCCACCACCAGAACCAACTGCCAATACATTGAATATGACTCTGGTAGAACCCTCTTCAGGATCTCCAGAACCTATGGCAATTGACTCTGTTCAGACTGTAGAACCTCCATCTTCTTCATCAGAGATAAAGACAGAAAATCCATATTTTGGAGACAAGATTGCTGCTCTGGAAGCTGGTCAATCTGAAATAAGATCTTGGATGGCGAAGCAAGACAAGAAATCTGAGGACATGTCAGAGTGGATGTCTAAACAAGATGAGAAGAATGAGACAATGACTAAGTGGATGTCAAAGCAAGAGCAATCATCATCTGAGATCACAGACCTATTGAAGATGCTTTTGTCAAAACATTCTTAGATTTTTTTTCTCATGTTTGTGCATCTGTTGTTTTGCATCTGAATCTTCTTGTTATATCTTCTGATATTTTCCTATGTACTCTTGCTCTGTTATGTTAAATGAATCAGCTTGTTATTCTCCATTGAATTATCTGTTTCCTGTTCCTTTTACTTATCTTTATTGAAAGTTTTACTTTTTGCTTATGACAAAAAAGGGGGAGAAAATAAAGATCTGAACTATTTAATATAATTTCACTAGAATGAATCTTCAGACATATCTTTTTTTTTCTAATATCTAAATTGACTATTTCAGAACATTTGATAAGAACACTCTATAAAAGAATCTCTGAGTTTCTCAGATCATTTATCTTTTATCAAACTCTGAATCTCATATCTGCAAGATATTCTGACCCTTAATTAATTCAAAGACAAACAAGATCTGACTCTGAAGATTACTCAAGTTAAAAAGGGAAGTTTCTATTCCTTTTTCATATTCAACTCAGGGGGAGATTCATCATCTCAGGGGGAGTTATAATTCTTTATGTTCAATTAAATAAAATTTCTGATACTTTTTGTGATCATCAAAAAGGGGGAGATTGTTAGAACACAGATTGGTTCTTAATAATTACTCTTTGTTTTGATGATAACTGTTAGGAAATTTATATTTGAGAATTATATACTCTAAAATTTGTTTGAGAGTTTTACTACAGATTGAAATTATATTAATTCTCTAGAAGCAAATCTGCCTTGAATACAAGAAGTTATTCTGACTCTGATGCGCCAGATGCATCTTACAGAAGAATCTGTTTGCTCCTCATAGAAGATCCTGAGCGTAGTCTCCAGAAGGATCTGAAGAAAGAAGCTCCAGAAAATTCTGAGTCAGAAGCATCTGAAGATAATCAGAAGCATCTGAAGCTGAAGCATCAGAAGTATAGAAGAATATTGATTGAAGAGTTTCTCAAAGCATTAGTCTACAGAAGTTTCTGAAAGTACCTACGCTGCCAAGTACTGAAGTTCTGTGTCAAAATGCTCTGATGATCAACACGCTAGAAGCACACACGCTGCAGAAGACTCTGATACAGCATAGTTCTGAATCTCATTAGAAGACTCTGATCCATTCAGACTCTGAAGAACTTGCTGAAACTGAAGAAGTATTTTCAAGAATATATCCGTTGGAACTATTCAACGTCTCTTTCCTTATTTGTGCTAGACATACTTACACAGACAAAAAGGATTTTTCTGTGTCATCTATTTCAAGGAAAGGTCAGTTGATGTGAAGACAAAAAGGCTCAGACCTTTTGGGACTCTCTTTTCAACGTTCAGCTTGCATGATTCAGCTGCCTATAAAAGGAGATCTTCAGTTCATTCTTCAGTTACACACTTGCTGAAAAGAAATCATAATATTCTATAAGCTCTCATTCTTATTCTTCATAGAATCTCATTGTACTTAAACTTAAGAGAAAAATCACTGTTGTGATTAAAGCTTTATAGAAGCATTAAAAACTCTTGTATTTAATTTACATTGTTTGTAAAGGATATTCCTTAAGAGGATTCAGTTAGAATCAGTAGCTCTTGAGAAGACTAAGAATTGTTGTTCTTAGGTGATACTATTGTAATCAGTTTGATTTAATAGTGGATTAAGTCCTTGTTGAGAAAGGCAAATCACTCTGGAAGGGTGGACTGGAGTAGTTGTTAAACAAACCAGGATAAAAATAATTGTGTGATTATTTTCAAGTCTTAATTTTCCATACTTATTCAACCCCCCCTTCTAAGTATTATCTCACCTTCACATCCTTCACAGAATCACCTGCTAGAGCTATCAAACCAGTCAACTTAACCACATCAGGGGTAGGGAACTTATAAGCCACGGTCTTCCTCGGAGAGCCCATAACAATACGATAGGAGGCAAGAAATCCTGGATCGGGGAAAACGGTACCTGCAACACAGACACACGTTAATGAAATGCAAATGAATATGCAAACTAATGCAAAATGCAATCATGCAATAAGAGGCCAAAGCAACTGGTGTTGTGGAGATTCTGTATCAACAATCACTGATGAGAAGAAAACCCCGGTGTAAGACCACAAATCTGATCTGCCAAGAACACCCTCTGATAGGACCATATACACAAGATCATAATTCTGCTCTGTCGAGAGCAAATGTCTGATAATAAGGACCTCTGATGTATGATCAAGAAATATCTGTTGATGAGGTCTTCAGACCCCAAATCAAAGCTCTGCCCTATCAAGAACAAACATACAGCTGCTGATGAGATCTTCAGACCCCACTCAAAATCTGCTCTATCAAGAGCAAACAACATCTGCTGATGAGATCTTCAGACCCCAAAAATCTGCTCTATCAAGAACAAACAACATCTGCTGATGAGATCTTCAGACCCCAAAAATCTGCTCTATCAAGAACAAACAACATCTGCTTACGAGATCTTCAGACCCCAAAAATCTGCTCTATCAAGAACAAACAACATCTGCTGATGAGATCTTCAGACCCCAAAAATCTGCTCTATCAAGAACAAACAACTGATGACAAAACTCTGCTCTATCAAGAACAGACATACACCTGATGATAAGATCCTCTGATCAAAACCTACTCTATCAAGAACAGACAAACCTGCAACTGAGAAACCCTGGTACCAACAAAACTGATTCACTGTCGAGAAAACCAGGTAGTTTGAAGGTCAAGGTTTCCTGCAATAAACCCAACCCTACTCACAGGTATGGACCTAAACTGACTCAAGGTACGGCATCCTATGAGTTGGTCTAGGAATCATCCTTATAACATCTCAATACATCATTCCATGATCACATGGCTCTTGGATTAGGTCTCAACCCTCTCCAAATCATCAGTTGACCTAGGGTTGACCCAGTCAAACCCTAATTCCACCACTCATGGTTGAATCTTCTGAATTCTTGTACAATGACCTCTCTAGGCTTCATGATGGCTTTCAAGACATCTCATAGGCTCTCTCAAAGCTTCAAGTCCATCCTCATAGTCTCAGAATCATCTGAGGAGCTCTCACAACTCTCAAGCTATGAGACACACAACCTTGGTTTCAACCAATCTCTCTGAGGATCTCTTGAGTTCTCTGACAAAGATATCAATCTTTGAACCTTTGAATTACCTTCTTGGCTAGCTTCAAAGTCTCATACAACTCTTGATGGGTAAATAAATGTTGGTCAAATTTTGGGGTGCAACAGTATCACATTGCTTTGCCGCCAAACCTGTCTAATCTTCATGATGTATTCCATGTATCACAACTGAGGAAGTATTATCCGGACCCTTCACATTTCATTGAGCCTGGAACTGTGGAAACTAACACGTATCATAATTAATTTATCAGGTCCAATCCGCCGTAGGAGTTACCCTAATGAACACGTGATCTCCTGCCTCGAATTCCAAAGGTCTTCTCCTCTTATCACTATAACTCTTTTGACGGTCCTGTGCAACCTTCATTTTTTTCTAATAAGTTTAACTTGATCTGTCGTTTGTTGCACGAATTATGAACCCAATATTTTATTTTCTCCAACTTCATACAACCATAAAGGTCTACAACACTTTCTTCCATACAATGCTTCATATGGAGCCATGCCGATACTTGAGTGAAAACTATTGTTGTAAGTAAACTCAATAAATGGTAAGAACTCATCCCAACTTCCTTTGTGTTCAAGAGCACAAGCTCTCAACAAATCCTCTAACGATTGAATCATCCTCTCAGACTGGCCATCCGTTTGGGGATGATAATTTAAACTTAACCTCAGTTTTGTTCCTAACTCTAAATACAACTGATGCCAAAAATTTGATGTGAATCTGGGATCTCTATCACTGACTATACTTGAAGGTATTCCATGCAATCTAACAATCTCCTTTACATATACCTGAGCTAGTCTCTCTAATTTAAACATCTGGTTGATGGGAATGAAATGTGCACTCCTTGTCAACCTATCAATGATCACCCAAATTGCATCATGTTGTTTCTGTGTCTTAGGCAAAACGGTTACAAAATCCATGGCTATTCCATCCCACTTCCACTCTGGAATGTCTAAAGGTTGTAGCAATCCGGCTGGCTTCTGATGTTCAATCTTTTCCTTCTGACATAACATGCAACTTTGAACATATTCTGCTATATGTTTCTTCATTCCAAACCACCAAAACATTTTCTTCAAGTCTTGATACATCTTTGTGGCTCCTGGGTGAAAACTCATCTTACTTTTTTGGCCCTCTTCCAAAATCAACTTTTGAATATCCTGGTTTTGAGGTACACACAACCTTTCTTTAAACCTTAGGATTCCATCACTACTTATGTTAAACTCTCCATTTTGACCATTTCTTATATTTTCCTTTACGCTCATTAGATGGTCATTAAGTTGTTGTTCATCTTTGATCCATTTTAGAAATTCATTAGACACGACAATAGCGCCTATGAATATACTTCCATCATTGTGATATACTTCTAAGTTTAAATCCACGAATTTTTCAATCAACTCTTCTTCCTTCAACATCATTGCAGATACACGAAGTTTCTTTCGACTCAAAGCGTCTGCTACAACATTGGCCTTTCCGGGATGTTATTGTAACTCAAAATCATAGTCCTTCAAGAACTCCATCCATCCCCTTTGCCTCATGTTTAGATCTTTCTGATCAAATAAATGCTTCAGGCTTTTGTAATCACTTAACACAGTGAACTTTGATCCATAAAGATAATGCCTCCAAATCTTTAAGGCAAACATAATTACTGCTAACTCTAGGTCATGAGTTGGGTAGTTCCTCTCATGCACCTTCAATTGTCTTGATGCATAAGCTATCAACTTCCTTTCTTGCATCAACACACAACCAAGACCTTGATATGACGCATCACAATACACATCGAAATTTCCTGATGGGTCTGGTAAGATGAGTATTGGTGATGAAGTCAATCTTTCCTTTAACTTCTGAAAACTTTCTTCGCACTCTTTAGTCCAATAAAAGTTTTTACCTTTCCTCGTCAACAGAGTCATGGGCAAAGCGATATTTGAAAATCCTTCAATGAACCTCCGATAATATCCAGCTAGTCCAAGGAAACTTCGAACCTCGCCAACATTCTTTGGACTCTCCCACTTTGTTATTGCTTCGACTTTACTTGGGTCTACTGCAATACCATCTTTACTAATTACATGACCAAGAAATTGTACCTCCTTCAACCAAAATTCACATTTCGGGAATTTAGCGTACAATTGACGGTCCTTCAGTATTTGTAGCACAATTCTCAAATCATCTCCGTGCTCTACCTCATTCTTGGAATAAATCAGAATGTCATCAATGAAAACTACAACAAATTGATCTAAGTATGACCTAAAGATCCTATTCATGTAATCCATGAATACTGCTGGAGCATTAGTCAAACCAAATGGCATAACTAAGTACTCATAGTGTCCATAACGAGATCTAAAAGCTGTTTTTGGAATATCGTCCTCCTTCACCCTGATCTGATGATATCCAGACTTCAAGTCAATCTTCGAGAATACTGATGCTCCCTTTAACTGATCCATTAAGTCGTCGATTCTAGGCAAAGGATAATTGTTTTTCACAGTAGCTTTATTGAGCTCTCTGTAATCTACACAAAGTCTAGAAGAACCATCCTTCTTCTTCACAAACAAGATTGGAGCTCCCCATGGCGATACACTTGGTCTAATAAATTGTTTCTCTAACATCTCGTCTAATTGTTTCTTTAACTCAGCAAGCTCTGAGGGTGACATTCGATAAGGAGATATAGAAATTGGTCCAGTTCCTGGAACCAAGTCTATAGAAAATTCCACTTCCCTAACCGGTGGTACACCTGGAACATCTTCTGGAAACACTTCCGGGAATTCACAGACCACTGGAAAATTTTCCACACTAGGGGTTTCTCCTACTGACATGGAGAATAGCATCATAAACTTTTGAGTGAGGGTTTCAGCTTTGCTGATTTCTCCACTATCTTCTTGCATCTCAAGTTTACATCGTTGGCTGATAACCAATCCATTCCTAAGATGACATCTAGGTCTTGTAACGGGAGTACCACAAGATTTACTAAGAATCTTCTATTTTCTAAGATTATTGGGCAGTCTAGACAGACTGAATAAGTTACCATTCTTTGTCCTGAGGGAGTTGTAATAGTCAACTTATAGTTGAGATCAACAATTTCAAATCCCAAAAATTCAGCACAAGAGGTAGATATAAAAGAATGTGTAGCTCCTAAATCGAATAAAACTGATACCAGCTTATCTCGAATTAAACACATACCTTGAATTAACCCAGCTGACTTTGAGATCTCAGCTCCTCTAATTGTAAATACTCTTCCCATGGTTGGCTTATTTTTATTCTGAGGTCTCTAACCAATACTTGGGCCTCCATTCCTTGCTCTCCCTATGTTGTTATTGTTTATTAGACCGCTCCTTTGGCTTGTTGGTTGATTTTGTCCTTGGGGACAATCTTTGAGAAAGTGGCCTCTCTGACCAAAGCGAAAACAAGCTCCAATATTTCTATTTGGACAATCTTTGTTAAGATGTGCCCTTCCACAGCTGTAACACTTGAACATTAACCTTCTAGAATCCTGGTTATGATAAGGTTTAGGCCTTTGATACGGCCTACCCCCTCGTTGGATTCTTCCTCCGTGGCCTCGGTTAAAGTGGCCTTTGTGATTGTTGTTTTGGGTTGATCCTCCTTATCCATGTTGATTCTTCCTATTGTCAATTCCTTCCAACTCCAAACACCTTTCTATCAGCTCACCAAAGCGCATAATATGCAGAGGTAAAACTGCCCTCTAGATATCATATTTCAATCCATCTTGATACTTTTCACACATCCATTCTTCCCTTGAATGCAAGTGGTAAAACTCAGAATACTTTAGCAAGGATTTAATTTTCCTAGTATATTCTCCCACTGTCATCACACCTTGACGCATATTCTGAAATTTTCTCTCCTTCTCTTTCCTACATAACTTTGGAAAATACTTCCCCAAAAATTCTTCCTTGAACAAGGTCCAATTGATTTCTCTTCCTTCCTCTTCCAATAATCTATACTTTCCTCTCCACCAAGCTTCAACATCGCCTGTTAGCATGAATGTTGCATAACCAACCATTGTATTCTCTCTACAGTGAGTGAAAGAAAATATCTTCTCCATTTCTTGCAACCATTTCTCAGCACCCTCCGGATTAAAGTCACCACCAAACTGTGGTGGTTTTCCTTTCAGGAACGAGTTCAATCCCGCATCTTCATGCATAATTTCCCTTTGTTATTTCTGAAAGAGTTGATGATCTCGAGTGATTTGCAGAATTTGAGCATTTTGTTATGTTTGAACTAACACGGCTACAGCAAGTTCACGAACATCTCGAGTGTCGGCTTGAGAGTTCGTTCCAGTTTGGGAATGATCTTCTCGTCCCATGGGAATGGTAGGTGCTCCTTCAGGAGTAACTTCATCGCTCGCATTCCTACGTACACCTCTAGTAGTGCCTCTACCAGCACTCCTACCACGCATCACGCCTCTGACGTTCTGAACCATAACTTCCTGAAAAGGAATAGTTATTAGGTTCAATCATTCACAAGACATAAAGAACATAATAATTATGTATATTTATATCCCAATGAATGATTCATTGATAAGGATTTTGTCAAGTCTCTCACAGGCAAGGGATAATTATGTCTAAAATGTTGAATTAATGCCTTAAATATAACTAGAATTCGGGAAAACATAATCAACATTTAATGTATAAACAAAAATGTATCTATTTATTCAATAACAACGATTACAAAAACCATGACCATGTCTCATTCAAAAACCTCTACTTGTAAACCAAGCTAAGACTAACAGTGGTAAAACTATAATTATCATTATTGCTACGAAATCTTTACCTAATTCTTCATGCTTGATGATACCAATAATAAACAAGATAATGACAAGAAGAGTGATGAATAAAAGAAAAGGTTTATCCATTTGAAAGGTATAGATAAATATTCTGGAATTAATATGAAAATAATGAATGGGTGTGAAATATTTATAAAGTGAATTTTTGTGAAGTGTCTGTTACGTTACCGTTGGGTTTGTGACCGTTGGGGGATGAAAAATTAAGTGTACTAAATAAGTTTCCTAGATCATTGTACTATAAGGCTCTCAAGATGAAGACTCAACGCACAGAAGAAAAGTTACCATCCAGTTTAGAATCCAACTTGATACAGTTAGTATAATTCTAGACACCTACGGTCCGAGCTGAATCGACCAGCTCTGATACCATTAAATGAGACAGTCTATTTCCCATTAGTGGAATTCTAATAAAACCTTAAATAAAAATACATAAAATTTTAAACTTTTAAATGACAATGCTTAATTAATTAAAAACATACTGCTTCACATATATATGCTTCAAATATATTTTACAGAGTTTGACACCGTTAAGACTAGAGGCCTTGCCACATAGATAAAACATAAAATAAAAGTACAGAAAGGAAACCAAAAAGAAAGCATACCAAAAAGGACCTCCTAAGTCCAACAAGACTGACACTTATACTCACTGTAGTAGTAGGGATGTGATTAGCATTTGACAAAATGCTAACAACTCCCAATCTAGATGTTATAGTAACCCATCTCCACGTCACTACATATCCTTTCCTTCTGAACTGTCAGGAAGTACATAAGATTCGAGCTCATCGTCTGATCATCATAAAATAATCCAAAATGCAAAACAAAAATGACACAGGGCTAAGATTCATGTACAAGTTTAAAAGTGGGAATGAATGTGTAAAATGATAATATATATATATATATATATATATATATATATATATATATATATATATATATATATATATATATATATATATATATATATATATATATATATATATATATATATATATATATATATATATATATATATATATATATATATATATATATATGGAAACCATATTTATTCAAACAAGCGTATCTTATACCCACAATTACATATACTTTATTTATTCTAATGCATCCCTGGACTATATGCTGACTCAGGCCACTAAACGTTGTCAATGATATCTATCCCATTTACCAAGATCAGATATCACAAGACCATATGCCACCAATGTACTCCGAATTACCAAGAGCTACGCCACCTAACTTCACATGGAGTCTAAGTGTTATAAGTCGATCGTCCCTGAGAATTCAGGCCAAGAACCTTGTCTTGCCTAGCATGCATAGATAATAATCTCTGTCGGGATTGTACGCGACTGATCAACCTCGTGCGTCCCATACCGCACGGCAGTGGACTTACACATTCCTCAATACAAGTCTATATGATCACTCAATCATCTTGTGGCAACTCTCAACTATAAGTATTAAGTTAATAATGGAGAATTATCGTATCAACTTTTCATGTTATACTTATTATCTAGATACTTAGGTTGAGTACCAATCCATCAAATGTCTTGCCACATTTCCTTTTTGGCATGATCCTTATTCATACATTATCAGTTCAGTTTTTACAATGAATAATTGTATGGTTAACTTCCCAGGTAAGAGAGGTGAACTGTAAATGACATAGTCGACCAAGTCTTTCCTTGGCCAGAACCCAACCAAATACAACTACTCAATGTATCCAACTTTCCTTTAGTTATTGGGGATCAATTACTTAATATCTAGTAATGTTGTTCTCTCATCAACCGATTATTTCCTCAGTCTATCAATCACAATCATTCAAGTATAAATAAAATAAACAATTAGAAAATTAATTGAATAATGCAAGCACAATAAAATATTAAACTGTCACAGATTATTCCTATGATAAATAATTAAGGCCGACGTAACCTCGCCTAGTGATTCGTGAAAATCATTATTTGAGAATAGGCCATCCTTACTTATTTTTCGCTAGTAGGGCTTAGGTCACCACTACACACATATATATTAAGTTATTTTACGCTAACCGTCCCAACGTATACGAAATTTTGTCCCCGCCTTTTGTTGAGTGTTGTTGAAAGTCCACGAGCGTTGTCTCCGATCTTTGCCGAGAATCTAATTTACGATAACCATTGGATTGTACAAATTTTATGAAATAATTAGAATATAATTTATTGTTAATTAAACATAATCCCGTTATAACTTGAAATATTTATTTATTTAAATATACAATAATAACCTCCAAAATAATTATTAAATTCAAATATAAATTATATTATACCTCCTTTTGAATTTGTTTATTTTAGAAAATTGTCAAGAGTATATTTCTAATAATATTTAAATTATAATAAAATTTGGGCATTATAACGACTTAAAATGGTAAAATTTATTTTGGAATTTATAAGTTCAATATATCGACGTATGAACGGAATTTGCATAGAAAATTTAAAATTACCTTTATATAAATAACATAATTAAAATAATATAATTAAAATAAAATGGACATTATAACGGCTTACCGATTACTTATGAAAATGATTTGGGCAGAACTTTGACGTATAAAACTCCTTTGAAACTTTAGAAGAACTTTTACCACGAAATACTCTAAAAGTTACGAAGAGATTTTGCGGGAAATTCGATAAGTAAAACTAATATTGTTATATGAGGAAATTAGAGAAGGAAAGAAGTAAAGAAGTAGAAAGATGATTTGTGAATGAATGAATGAAAATGGGGTGGAAATGACCCCTATTTATACTAGTTGTAAAATATTAAAATAACATAATTTATCTTCTTTTGCCCATACCTTCCAATATTTCAACTCTTGCTAGTAAATGTCTCTATCAAATATTTATTAATCTTACATCAATAGTTCTTTAGTATGACTTTGTGAAAATAATTTATGACAAAGGTATGGGAGCTTGATTTCATGACATAATATCATGTAGGATATTAATAAAAAATGAGATATATATTTCTTTTATAAAAGTAAAATAAAATAATAATATTAATAATAATAAAAATGATAACAATGATAGTTATTTTATATATTTATTGACTTAAGATTATTTTATTTACTAATTAGTTTGTAGAATAAAATGATAATATTCAAATAAAATAAAATCAATTAATAATAATGACTAAACAACAACAACAACAACAATAATGATAATAATAATATGAATAATTAATTAACTTAAAGTTAAGTGTTTTAAGTATTAATCAAGGTTTAGTTTGTAAAATGAAACCATCATATTCAAATTGAAGAATAAAGATAATAAATATAAAAGGTAATTAATTCATAAATTAATTATTATACGTGTTAGTTTCAACATTTAGTTTTTAATAACTAGCATTGTTAAAATATCAAATCTAATTAGATATATTATTTAGTGTATGGAAAATTAGGATGTTACATCTATATGTTATAGTAACCCATCTCTACGTCACTTCATATCCTTTTCTTCTGAACTGTCGGGAAGTACGCAAGATTCGAGCTTATCGTCTGACCGTCATAAAATAATCCAAATTGCAAAACAAAAATGACACAGGGCTAAGATTCATGTACAAGTTTAAAAGTGGGAATGAATGTGTAAAATGATAATATATATATATATATATATATATATATATATATATATATATATATATATATATATATATATATATATATATATATATATATATATATATATATATATATATATATATATATATATATATATATATATATATATATATATATATATATGGAAACCACATTTATTCAAACAAGCGTATCTTATACCATCAATTACATATACTTTATTTATTCTAATGCATCCCTGGACTATATGCTGACTCAGGCCACTAAACGCTGTCAATGATATCTATCCCATTTACCAAGATCAGATATCACACGACCATATGCCACCAATGTACTCCCAATTACCAAGAGCTACGCCACCTAACTTCACATGGAGCCTAGGTGTTATAAGTCGAACGTCCCTGAGAATTCAGGCCAAGAACCTTGTCTTGCCTAGCATGCATAGATAATAATCCCCGTCGGGATTGTAGGCGATTGATCAACCTCGTGCGTCCCATACCGCACGGCAGTGGACTTACACATTCCTCAATACAAGTCTATATGATCACTCAATCATCTTGTGACAACTCTCAACTATAAGTATTAAGTTAATGATGGGGAATTATCGTATCAACTTTTCAAGTTATACTTATTATCTAGATACTTGGGTTGAGTACCAAATCCATCAAATGTCTTGCCACATTTCCTTTTTGGCATGATCCTTATCCTTACATTATCAGTTCAGTTTGTACAATGAATAATTGTATGGTTAACTTCCCAGGTAAGAGTGGTGGACTGTAAATGACATAGTCGACCAAGTCTTTCCTTAGCCAGAACCCAACCAAATACAACTACTCAATGTATCCAACTTTCCTTTAGTTATTGGGGATCAATTACTTAATATCTAGTAATGTTGTTCTCTCATCAACCGATTATTTCCTCAGTCTATCAATCACAATCATTCAAGTATAAATAAAATAAACAATTAGAAAATTAATTGAATAATGCAAGCACAATAAAATATTAAACTGTCACAGATTATTCCTATGATAAATAATTAAGGCCGACGTAACCTCGCCTAGTGATTCGTGAAAATCATTATTTGAGAATAGGCCATCCTTACTTATTTTTCGCTAGTAGGGCTTAGGTCACCACTACACACATATATATTAAGTTATTTTACGCTAACCGTCCCAACGTATACGAAATTTTGTCCCCACCTTTTGTTGAGTGTTGTTGAAAGTCCACGAGCGTTGTCTCCGATCTTTGCCGAGAATCTAATTTACAATAACTGTTGGATTGTACAAATTTTATGAAATAATTAGAATATAATTTATGGTTAATTGAACATAATCCCGTTATAACTTGAAATATTTATTTATTTAAATATACAATAATAACCTCCAAAATAATTATTAAATTCAAATATAAATTATATTATACCTCCTTTTGAATTTGTTTATTTTAGAAAATTGTCAAGAGTATATTTCTAATAATATTTAAATTATAATAAAATTTGGGCATTATAACGACTTAAAATGGTAAAATTTATTTTGGAATTTATAAGTTCAATATATCGACGTATGAACGGAATTTGCATAGAAAATTTAAAATTACCTTTATATAAATAACATAATTAAAATAATATAATTAAAATAAAATGGACATTATAACGGCTTACCGATTACTTATGAAAATGATTTGGGCAGAACTTTGACGTATAAAACTCCTTTGAAACTTTAGACGAACTTTTACCACGAAATACTCTAAAAGTTACGAAGAGATTTTGGGGGAAATTCGATAAGTAAAACTAATATTATTATATGAAGAAATTAGAGAAGGAAAGAAGTAAAGAAGTAGAAAGATGATTTGTGAATGAATGAATGAAAATGGGGTGGAAATGACCCCTATTTATACTAGTTGTAAAATATTAAAATAACATAATTTATCTTCTTTTGCCCATACCTTCCAATTTTTCAACTCTTGCTAGTAAATGTCTCTATCAAATATTTATTAATCTTACATCAATAGTTCTTTAGTATGACTTTGTGAAAATAATTTATGACAAAGGTATGGGAGCTTGATTTTATGACATAATATCATGTAGGATATTAATAGAAAATGAGATATATATTTCTTTTATAAAAGTAAAATAAAATAATAATATTAATAATTATAAAAATGATAACAATGATAGTTATTTGATATATTTATTGACTTAAGATTATTTTATTTACTAATTAGTTTGTAGAATAAAATGATAATATTCAAATAAAATAAAATTAATTAATAATAATGACTAAACAACAACAACAACAATAATGATAATAATAATATGAATAATTAATTAACTTAAAGTTAAGTGTTTTAAGTATTAATCAAAGTTTAGTTTGTAAAATGAAACGATCATATTCAAATTGAAGAATAAAGATAATAAATATAAAAGGTAATCAATTAATAAATTAATTATTATACGTGTTAGTTTCAACATTTAGTTTTTAATAACTAGCATTGTTAAAATATCAAATCTAATTAGATATATTATTTAGTGTATGGAAAATTAGGATGTTACATCTAGATGTTATAGTAACCCATCTCTACGTCACTTCATATCCTTTTCTTCTGAATTGTCGGGAAGTACGCAAGATTCGAGTTTATTGTCTGATCGTCATAAAATAGTCCAAAATGCAAAACAAAAATGACACAGGGCTAAGATTCATGTACAAGTTTAAAAGTGGGAATGAATGTGTAAAATGATAATATATATATATATATATATATATATATATATATATATATATATATATATATATATATATATATATATATATATGGAAACCACATTATTTCAAACAAGCGTATCTTATACCATCAATTACATATACTTTATTTATTTTAATGCATCCCTGGACTATATGCTGACTCAGGCCACTAAACGTTGTCAATGATATCTATCCCATTTACCAAGATCAGATATCACACGACCACATGCCACCAACGTACTCCCAATTACCAAGAGCTACGCCACCTAACTTCACATGGAGCCTAGGTGTTATAAGTCGAACGACCCTGAGAATTCAGGCCAAGAACCTTGTCTTGCCTAGCATGTATAGATAATAATCCCTGTCGGGATTGTATGCGACTGATCAACCTCGTGCGTCCTATACCGCACAACAGTGGACTTACACATTCCTCAATGCAAGTCTATATGATCACTCAATCATGTGGCAACTCTCAACTATAAGTATTAAGTTAATAATGGGGAATTATCGTATCAACTTTTCAAGTTATACTTATTATCTAGATACTTAGGTTGAGTAGGAAATCCATCAAATGTCTTGCCACATTTCCTTTTTGGCATGATCCTTATCCTTACATTATTAGTTCAGTTTGTACAATGAATAATTGTATGGTTAACTTCCCAGGTAAGAGTGGTGGGCTGTAAATGACATAGTCGACCAAGTCTTTCCTTAGCCAGAACCCAACCAAATACAACTACTCAATGTATCCAACTTTCCTTTAGTTATTGGGGATCAATTACTTAATATCTAGTAATGTTGTTCTCTCATCAACCGATTATTTCCTCAGTCTATCAATCACAATCATTCAAGTATAAATAAAATAAACAATTAGAAAATTAATTGAATAATGCAAGCACAATAAAATATTAAACTGTCACAGATTATTCCTATGATAAATAATTAAGGCCGACGTAACCTCACCTAGTGATTCGTGAAAATCATTATTTGAGAATAGGCCATCCTTACTTATTTTTCGCTAGTAGGGCTTAGGTCACCACTACACACATATAAATTAAGTTATTTTACGCTAACCGTCCCAACGTATACGAAATTTTGTCCCCACCTTTTGTTGAGTGTTGTTGAAAGTCCACGAGCGTTGTCTCCGATCTTTGCCGAGAATCTAATTTACAATAACTGTTGGATTGTACAAATTTTATGAAATAATTAGAATATAATTTATGGTTAATTGAACATAATCCCGTTATAACTTGAAATATTTATTTATTTAAATATACAATAATAACCTCCAAAATAATTATTAAATTCAAATATAAATTATATTATACCTCCTTTTGAATTTGTTTATTTTAGAAAATTGTCAAGAGTATATTTCTAATAATATTTAAATTATAATAAAATTTGGGCATTATAACGACTTAAAATGGTAAAATTTATTTTGGAATTTATAAGTTCAATATATCGACGTATGAACGGAATTTGCATAGAAAATTTAAAATTACCTTTATATAAATAACATAATTAAAATAATATAATTAAAATAAAATGGACATTATAACGGCTTACCGATTACTTATGAAAATGATTTGGGCAGAACTTTGACGTATAAAACTCCTTTGAAACTTTAGAAGAACTTTTACCACGAAATACTCTAAAAGTTACGAAGAGATTTTGGGGAAAATTCGATAACTAAAACTAATATTGTTATATGAAGAAATTAGAGAAGGAAAGAAGTAAAGAAGTAGAAAGATGATTTGTGAATGAATGAATGAAAATGGGGTGGAAATGACCCCTATTTATACTAGTTGTAAAATATTAAAATAACATAATTTATCTTCTTTTGCCCATACCTTCCAATTTTTCAACTCTTGCTAGTAAATGTCTCTATCAAATATTTATTAATCTTACATCAATAGTTCTTTAGTATGACTTTGTGAAAATAATTTATGACAAAGGTATGGGAGCTTGATTTTATGACATAATATCATGTAGGATATTAATAGAAAATGAGATATATATTTCTTTTATAAAAGTAAAATAAAATAATAATATTAATAATTATAAAAATGATAACAATGATAGTTATTTGATATATTTATTGACTTAAGATTATTTTATTTACTAATTAGTTTGTAGAATAAAATGATAATATTCAAATAAAATAAAATTAATTAATAATAATGACTAAACAACAACAACAACAATAATGATAATAATAATATGAATAATTAATTAACTTAAAGTTAAGTGTTTTAAGTATTAATCAAAGTTTAGTTTGTAAAATGAAACGATCATATTCAAATTGAAGAATAAAGATAATAAATATAAAAGGTAATCAATTGATAAATTAATTATTATACGTGTTAGTTTCAACATTTAGTTTTTAATAACTAGCATTGTTAAAATATCAAATCTAATTAGATATATTATTTAGTGTATGGAAAATTAGGATGTTACATCTAGATGTTATAGTAACCCATCTCTACGTCACTTCATATCCTTTTCTTCTGAATTGTCGGGAAGTACGCAAGATTCGAGTTTATCGTCTGATCATCATAAAATAATCCAAAATGCAAAACAAAAATGACACAGGGCTAAGATTCATGTACAAGTTTAAAAGTGGGAATGAATGTGTAAAATGATAATATATATATATATATATATATATATATATATATATATATATATATATATATATATATATATATATATATATATATATATATATATATATATATATATATATATATATATATATATATATATATATATATATATATATATATATATATATATATATATATATATATATGGAAACCACATTTATTCAAACAAGCGTATCTTATACCATCAATTACATATACTTTATTTATTTTAATGCATCCTTGGACTATATGCTGACTCAGGCCACTAAACGCTGTCAATGATATCTATCCCATTTACCAAGATCAGATATCACACGACCACATGCCACCAACGTACTCCCAATTACCAAGAGCTACGCCACCTAACTTCACATGGAGCCTAGGTGTTATAAGTCGAACGATCCTGAGAATTCAGGCCAAGAACCTTGTCTTGCCTAGCATGCATAGATAATAATCCCCGTCGGGATTGTAGGCGACTGATCAACCTCGTGCGTCCTATACCGCACAGCAGTGGACTTACACATTCCTCAATGCAAGTCTATATGATCACTCAATCATCTTGTGGCAACTCTCAACTATAAGTATTAAGTTAATAATGGGGAATTATCGTATCAACTTTTCAAGTTATACTTATTATCTAGATACTTAGGTTGAGTAGGAAATCCATCAAATGTCTTGCCACATTTCCTTTTTGGCATGATCCTTATCCTTACATTATCAGTTCAGTTTGTACAATGAATAATTGTATGGTTAACTTCCCAGGTAAGAGTGGTGGACTGTAAATGACATAGTCGACCAAGTCTTTCCTTAGCCAGAACCCAACCAAATACAACTACTCAATGTATCCAACTTTCCTTTAGTTATTGGGGATCAATTACTTAATATCTAGTAATGTTGTTCTCTCATCAACCGATTATTTCCTCAGTCTATCAATCACAATCATTCAAGTATAAATAAAATAAACAATTAGAAAATTAATTGAATAATGCAAGCACAATAAAATATTAAACTGTCACAGATTATTCCTATGATAAATAATTAAGGCCGACGTAACCTCGCCTAGTGATTCGTGAAAATCATTATTTGAGAATAGGTCATCCTTACTTATTTTTCGCTAGTAGGGCTTAGGTCACCACTACACACATATATATTAAGTTATTTTACGCTAACCGTCCCAACGTATACGAAATTTTGTCCCCACCTTTTGTTGAGTGTTGTTGAAAGTCCACGAGCATTGTCTCCGATCTTTGTCGAGAATCTAATTTATGATAACCGTTGGATTGTACAAATTTTATGAAATAATTAGAATATAATTTATGGTTAATTGAACATAATCCCGTTATAACTTGAAATATTTATTTATTTAAATATACAATAATAACCTCCAAAATAATTATTAAATTCAAATATAAATTATATTATACCTCCTTTTGAATTTGTTTATTTTAGAAAATTGTCAAGAGTATATTTCTAATAATATTTAAATTATAATAAAATTTGGGCATTATAACGACTTAAAATGGTAAAATTTATTTTGGACTTTATAAGTTCAATATATCGACGTCTGAACGAAATTTGCATAGAAAATTTAACATTACCTTTATATAAATAACATAATTAAAATAATATAATTAAAATAAAATGGAAATTATAACGACTTACCGATTACTTATGAAAATGATTTGGGCAGAACTTTGACGTATAAAACTCCTTTGAAACTTTAGAAGAACTTTTACCACGAAATACTCTAAAAGTTACGAAGAGATTTTGGGGGAAATTCGATAACTAAAACTAATATTGTTATATGAAGAAATTAGAGAAGGAAAGAAGTAAAGAAGTAGAAAGATGATTTGTGAATGAATGAATGAAAATGGGGTGGAAATGACCCCTATTTATACTAGTTGTAAAATATTAAAATAACATACTTTATCTTCTTTTGCCCATACCTTCCAATTTTTCAACTCTTGCTAGTAAATGTCTCTATCAAATATATATTAATCTTACATCAATAGTTCTTTAGTATGACTTTGTGAAAATAATTTATGACAAAGGTATGAGAGCTTGATTTCATGACATAATATCATGTAGGATATTAATAGAAAATGAGATATATATTTCTTTTATAAAAGTAAAATAAAATAATAATATCTATAACTATATATAAAGGGGATACAAGTTTTTGGTGTGGCTTATTTTTTTCCAAAAGTACCCTTCATCTTTTTTATCAACAAGAAAATAGTTTAATTTAAAATCTTGAGTGGTTAATAACTTTTGTTGGTTACCAATTGAAAAAGTAACTTCCATCTCTCACAAAAAATATCTCACACCTATAACTTCCATTAACTACTAAGTGGTGAAAGAAGTTAAAAATTCTCTTCTATTTTTTTATGTAAATTTCATCTCTTTCTCAATGAAAATACTTTTTTTTTTTAAAAATTTCATTCTATAATATTTTCATTTATTCAATTTTAATTAGTGATCTTTTTATTTTTGAAAAATAGAGAAAACTTATTTCCAGTCAAGATCGCGCCATCACCTCCGGTAGAAGAAGTCGTTGTCATTATGACTGAAAATTAATTGTTGTATGTAGGTTTTTTTGTAATTGCTTTTATAGTAATAGTTTTTGTATGACTTTTGTAATTGAGTCTTTTTTAGAATTTTACCATTTCGAAACTTTTCTTTTTTTCAAAGCAGAGTTATTAACTATGGAGTAAAAAAAGATCATGTGATACTTGAAAAAATTTCATACTCCAAAATACAATAAAATTCAAGTATTTAATGCAACCACAATGGGTATGAGTGGTTTTCTGCTGCACTATTATTTTCTTACAAAAATTATATCTTACTTTTGTTGCAAAACATTTTTCATTAATACTATAGTTTTAACTTTTTACTTTTGTTGTTATTATGTTTTATTTCTTAATGATACTTATTTGTATTTTGTGAGTATAAACACATCATAAAATATGTCATTTAGATTTTCATAATACAAACAATTATTTCATCAGTATTATTTTTTTGAAATGACGTGGTTTTTAATGGTGTTAGTTCTTTTGCTTTAAATTTTTATTTCTATCTTACTTTTGATTTGCTATTTGTTATTGTAGCTATCTATTTGTGTGGTAATTTAATTATGATTTGGAGATGGTTTGCGTTTTTTTCATATTAAAAAATCATTAATTTGGACATTATTTGACATATAGAATAAAAGGAGAGATGAGAAGAGGATATAAGAGTGTTAGATATCAATTTCTCATATTAACATTTTTTTTGTTGAATTTTTTAATGAGGACACACATAAAAATATAAATGAATAAAAAATTCAACAAATTATTATCATCTCATTTTTAGATCTACATTTCATTTTTAAGATCCATCATCTCATTTCTCTTCTCTTTTCTTTTGGAAATATTATGGATGACTTTAACGAAAAGTTGTAATATAACGGTATAAAATGAAATCTTTTTGAAAATATTTCACAAACTTAATTGTTACACACAATTTTAATATTTTGTACATTGTTAACTTCCATATGTACTATAGAAATAAAAACCATTTCCTCAAAAAATTATGTATCTTGATAAAACAATTTTAAAAATATTGTCACATTTATTAATACTTAATATACTGTTCAAATATACAATGACAGTTGCAAAAATATATAACTTTCATTATTTTATCTTTTAAGTCTATATGTGTGACCTTACTATTGAACAAAACTTTAAGTATGAAAAAATAAAATAAAAATATTAACAAAAAATTTATTGTGAATTATTGAAAATTTGAAACACTGACCATTCACTTTCTTAAATTAATTGAATTTTGTTGTTAATTTTTTATTTACGATTTTTATTTTTGATGTTAAACAGAGATGCGCAATAAATGTCATATTACTTACAAATTTAATTTGAAAAATAATTTAACTTTTAATTAATTAAATAAATGACATTTTAAAATTTCTTACAAACATAAGGATGCATATTAGAAAATTTAGTATTCAAATAATTTAAATTTAAATCATACTTAAATAAAAAAATATTCGTTTATATTTTGACGTGTATGCTCATTAGAAAAAAGACAAGCACGAGAAGAGTCGTGTGTGGAGCATACATGTTCGCAGAGGATGTATGTGTTGTTCAGTTTACTCTACAAACTTCTCTCTAAACACTTTCATCAAATTTATAAGAGAGAGAGAGAGAGAGAGAGAGAGGGAAGGGGGAGAGAGGAATGCATATTACAAAGTTTACTATACAAATAATTTAAATTAAAATCAAAATTAAATAAAAAATATTCGTTCGTATTTTGACGCGTGTGTCGTGCCCGTTTGGATGCTATCAAGACTATGTGCCACAAGGTAATACCTTAGAGATGTTCCTCCTCAGGTATTACCTTTCGTATTAATGCACATAAATTAACATAGTTAACCAATAAAAAGATGCAATAAAACCTGAGAGATCAAAGACAACAAATGCTCCACACACGATCGAAGAAAGAAATACATTCAAATATTAATTTTAAAAATGTATTTCTAATCCACCCAGGTCAGACCAAAAATTGAAATCTGCGGGTTAAGTTGGTTCCCATTGTGTAAGCACAACACAAGGAGATTTATTCAAAACATATGACTTATTTGAATGTATTTCTTTGTTGATATCCGCAATTGGAAGTTTTCCGTGCCCGGATCAATTCTGAAAAGCATTTCATAAGTCACATGTGAAAGTATTTTTTGATCTAGCCTGAGTGAGCTCACTTATACAGAGACACTCTTAGAAGGCGGTTAAAGTCACAATGCTCAACATGTGACTGGATCGTGTTTTGAAAGTGTAAATTGTAGGTTTTTTTTTTGTTTATAAGCTGATTATCATGTTTTGTCTGGACCGTGTAGGCTTCTATAAGCCCTTTATCTTGGCTTTATTTCACCGTCTTTTTTTTATTGTACCTGTGCTTTTTTTAACGTGAGTGTATAACGAGCTTTGTAGTCCATGGTGAGTAATATGAACGATCGAACAAGATGCATAGACAATACAATAGTCTTCCAATTAACCTTTTGGTGACAACTTACATATGGTGAGATGTCCAATTAATTCATTTTATGATGGAATATATATAAACTCGCCTAGACTCTGATAGTTTTTAATTCTCATAAAGATGTCAGTTCTTAATCCTCATATTTGTGATGATATCTCTCTTGTGCCCGTCTGTCCGCTTATTTTTCTATGTTGTGCGCGTTAAGAAAATATGCAAGTAACTTCACACATAATATACACACGTTTATTTTCCTATGCTGTGCGCATTAAAAAAAGCGGACAGACGGGCACGGGAGTGACCGTCTGAACGCTAGTTAATAATAATAAAAATGATAACAATGATAGTTATTTGATATATTTATTGACTTAAGATTATTTTATTTACTAATTAGTTTGTAGAATAAAATGATAATATTCAAATAAAATAAAATCAATTAATAATAATGACTAAACAACAA
The DNA here is from genome assembly GCA_963859935.3 of Lathyrus sativus. NCBI lineage: Eukaryota > Viridiplantae > Streptophyta > Magnoliopsida > Fabales > Fabaceae > Lathyrus > Lathyrus sativus. The sequence goes on along the minus strand of OZ012735.1, from coordinate 84,830,606 downwards.
CAACAACAATAATGATAATAATCATATGAATAATTAATTAACTTAAAGTTAAGTGTTTTAAGTATTAATCAAAGTTTAGTTTGTAAAATGAAACGATCATATTCAAATTGAAGAATAAAGATAATAAATATAAAAGGTAATCAATTGATAAATTAATTATTATACGTGTTAGTTTCAACATTTAGTTTTTAATAACTAGCATTGTTAAAATATCAAATCTAATTAGATATATTATTTAGTGTATGGAAAATTAGGATGTTACATCTAGATGTTATAGTAACTCATCTCTACGTCACTTCATATCCTTTTCTTCTGAACTATCGGGAAGTACACAAGATTCGAGCTTATCGTCTGATCGTCATAAAATAATCCAAAATGCAAAACAAAAATGACACAGGGCTAAGATTCATGTACAAGTTTAAAAGTGGGAATGAATGTGTAAAATGATAATATATATATATATATATATATATATATATATATATATATATATATATATATATATATATATATATATATATATATATATATATATATATATATATATATATATATATATATATATATATATATATATATATATATATATATATATATATATATATATATATATATATATATATATATATATATATATATATATATATGGAAACCACATTTATTCAAACAAGCGTATCTTATACCATCAATTACATATACTTTATTTATTTTAATGCATCCCTGGACTATATGCTGACTCAGGCCACTAAACGCTGTCAATGATATCTATCCCATTTACCAAGATCTGATATCACACGACCACATGCCACCAACGTACTCCCAATTACCAAGAGCTACGCCACCTAACTTCACATGGAGCCTAGGTGTTATAAGTCGAACGACCCTGAGAATTCAGGCCAAGAACCTTGTCTTGCCTAGCATGCATAGATAATAATCCCCGTCGGGATTGTAGGCGACTGATCAACCTCGTGCGTCCTATACCGCACAGCAGTGGACTTACACATTCCTCAATGCAAGTCTATATGATCACTCAATCATCTTGTGGCAACTCTCAACTATAAGTATTAAGTTAATAATGGGGAATTATCGTATCAACTTTTCAAGTTATACTTATTATCTAGATACTTAGGTTGAGTAAGAAATCCATCAAATGTCTTGCCACATTTCCTTTTTGGTATGATCCTTATCCTTACATTATCAGTTCAGTTTGTACAATGAATAATTGTATGGTTAACTTCCCAGGTAAGAGTGGTGGACTGTAAATGACATAGTCGACCAAGTCTTTCCTTAGCCAGAACCCAACCAAATACAACTACTCAATGTATCCAACTTTCCTTTAGTTATTGGGGATCAATTACTTAATATCTAGTAATGTTGTTCTCTCATCAACCGATTATTTCCTCAGTCTATCAATCACAATCATTCAAGTATAAATAAAATAAACAATTAGAAAATTAATTGAATAATGCAAGCACAATAAAATATTAAACTGTCACAGATTATTCCTATGATAAATAATTAAGGCCGACGTAACCTCAACTAGTGATTCGTGAAAATCATTATTTGAGAATAGGCCATCCTTACTTATTTTTCGCTAGTAGGGCTTAGGTCACCACTACACACATATATATTAAGTTATTTTACGCTAACCGTCCCAACGTATACGAAATTTTGTCCCCACCTTTTGTTGAGTGTTGTTGAAAGTCCACGAGCGTTGTCTCCGATCTTTGCCGAGAATCTAATTTACAATAACCGTTGGATTGTACAAATTTTATGAAATAATTAGAATATAATTTATGGTTAATTGAACATAATCCCGTTATAACTTGAAATATTTATTTATTTAAATATACAATAATAACCTCCAAAATAATTATTAAATTCAAATATAAATTATATTATACCTCCTTTTGAATTTGTTTATTTTAGAAAATTGTCAAGAGTATATTTCTAATAATATTTAAATTATAATAAAATTTGGGCATTATAATGACTTAAAATGGTAAAATTTATTTTGGAATTTATAAGTTCAATATATCGACGTATGAACGGAATTTGCATAGAAAATTTAAAATTACCTTTATATAAATAACATAATTAAAATAATATAATTAAAATAAAATGGACATTATAACGGCTTACCGATTACTTATGAAAATGATTTGGGCAGAACTTTGACGTATAAAACTCCTTTGAAACTTTAGAAGAACTTTTACCACGAAATACTCTAAAAGTTACGAAGAGATTTTGGGGGAAATTCGATAACTAAAACTAATATTGTTATATGAAGAAATTAGAGAAGGAAAGAAGTAAAGAAGTAGAAAGATGATTTGTGAATGAATGAATGAAAATGGGGTGGAAATGACCCCTATTTATACTAGTTGTAAAATATTAAAATAACATAATTTATCTTCTTTTGCCCATACCTTCCAATTTTTCAACTCTTGCTAGTAAATGTCTCTATCAAATATTTATTAATCTTACATCAATAGTTCTTTAGTATGACTTTGTGAAAATAATTTATGACAAAGGTATGGGAGCTTGATTTTATGACATAATATCATGTAGGATATTAATAGAAAATGAGATATATATTTCTTTTATAAAAGTAAAATAAAATAATAATATTAATAATTATAAAAATGATAACAATGATAGTTATTTGATATATTTATTGACTTAAGATTATTTTATTTACTAATTAGTTTGTAGAATAAAATGATAATATTCAAATAAAATAAAATTAATTAATAATAATGACTAAACAACAACAACAACAATAATGATAATAATAATATGAATAATTAATTAACTTAAAGTTAAGTGTTTTAAGTATTAATCAAAGTTTAGTTTGTAAAATGAAACGATCATATTCAAATTGAAGAATAAAGATAATAAATATAAAAGGTAATCAATTGATAAATTAATTATTATACGTGTTAGTTTCAACATTTAGTTTTTAATAACTAGCATTGTTAAAATATCAAATCTAATTAGATATATTATTTAGTGTATGGAAAATTAGGATGTTACATCTAGATGTTATAGTAACTCATCTCTACGTCACTTCATATCCTTTTCTTCTGAACTATCGGGAAGTACACAAGATTCGAGCTTATCGTCTGATCGTCATAAAATAATCCAAAATGCAAAACAAAAATGACACAGGGCTAAGATTCATGTACAAGTTTAAAAGTGGGAATGAATGTGTAAAATGATAATATATATATATATATATATATATATATATATATATATATATATATATATATATATATATATATATATATATATATATATATATATATATATATATATATATATATATATATATATATATATATATATATATATATATATATATATATATATATATATATATATATATATATATATATATATATATATATATATATATATATATATATATATATATATATATATATATATATATATATATATATATATATATATATATATATATATGGAAACCACATTTATTCAAACAAGCGTATCTTATACCATCAATTACATATACTTTATTTATTTTAATGCATCCCTGGACTATATGCTGACTCAGGCCACTAAACGCTGTCAATGATATCTATCCCATTTACCAAGATCAGATATCACACGACCACATGCCACCAACGTACTCCCAATTACCAAGAGCTACGCCACCTAACTTCACATGGAGCCTAGGTGTTATAAGTCGAACGACCCTGAGAATTCAGGCCAAGAACCTTGTCTTGCCTAGCATGCATAGATAATAATCCTCGTCGGGATTGTAGGCGACTGATCAACCTCGTGCGTCCTATACCGCACAGCAGTGGACTTACACATTCCTCAATGCAAGTCTATATGATCACTCAATCATCTTGTGGCAACTCTCAACTATAAGTATTAAGTTAATAATGGGGAATTATCGTATCAACTTTTCAAGTTATACTTATTATCTAGATACTTAGGTTGAGTAGGAAATCCATCAAATGTCTTGCCAGATTTCCTTTTTGGTATGATCCTTATCCTTACATTATCAGTTCAGTTTGTACAATGAATAATTGTATGGTTAACTTCCCAGGTAAGAGTGGTGGACTGTAAATGACATAGTCGACCAAGTCTTTCCTTAGCCAGAACCCAACCAAATACAACTACTCAATGTATCCAACTTTCCTTTAGTTATTGGGGATCAATTACTTAATATCTAGTAATGTTGTTCTCTCATCAACCGATTATTTCCTCAGTCTATCAATCACAATCATTCAAGTATAAATAAAATAAACAATTAGAAAATTAATTGAATAATGCAAGCACAATAAAATATTAAACTGTCACAGATTATTCCTATGATAAATAATTAAGGCCGACGTAACCTCAACTAGTGATTCGTGAAAATCATTATTTGAGAATAGGCCATCCTTACTTATTTTTCGCTAGTAGGGCTTAGGTCACCACTACACACATATATATTAAGTTATTTTACGCTAACCGTCCCAACGTATACGAAATTTTGTCCCCACCTTTTGTTGAGTGTTGTTGAAAGTCCACGAGCGTTGTCTCCGATCTTTGCCGAGAATCTAATTTACAATAACCGTTGGATTGTACAAATTTTATGAAATAATTAGAATATAATTTATGGTTAATTGAACATAATCCCGTTATAACTTGAAATATTTATTTATTTAAATATACAATAATAACTTCCAAAATAATTATTAAATTCAAATATAAATTATATTATACCTCCTTTTGAATTTGTTTATTTTAGAAAATTGTCAAGAGTATATTTCTAATAATATTTAAATTATAATAAAATTTGGGCATTATAATGACTTAAAATGGTAAAATTTATTTTGGAATTTATAAGTTCAATATATCGACGTATGAACGGAATTTGCATAGAAAATTTAAAATTACCTTTATATAAATAACATAATTAAAATAATATAATTAAAATAAAATGGACATTATAACGGCTTACCGATTACTTATGAAAATGATTTGGGCAGAACTTTGACGTATAAAACTCCTTTGAAACTTTAGAAGAACTTTTACCACGAAATACTCTAAAAGTTACGAAGAGATTTTGGGGGAAATTCGATAACTAAAACTAATATTGTTATATGAAGAAATTAGAGAAGGAAAGAAGTAAAGAAGTAGAAAGATGATTTGTGAATGAATGAATGAAAATGGGGTGGAAATGACCCCTATTTATACTAGTTGTAAAATATTAAAATAACATAATTTATCTTCTTTTGCCCATACCTTCCAATTTTTCAACTCTTGCTAGTAAATGTCTCTATCAAATATTTATTAATCTTACATCAATAGTTCTTTAGTATGACTTTGTGAAAATAATTTATGACAAAGGTATGGGAGCTTGATTTTATGACATAATATCATGTAGGATATTAATAGAAAATGAGATATATATTTCTTTTATAAAAGTAAAATAAAATAATAATATTAATAATTATAAAAATGATAACAATGATAGTTATTTGATATATTTATTGACTTAAGATTATTTTATTTACTAATTAGTTTGTAGAATAAAATGATAATATTCAAATAAAATAAAATTAATTAATAATAATGACTAAACAACAACAACAACAATAATGATAATAATAATATGAATAATTAATTAACTTAAAGTTAAGTGTTTTAAGTATTAATCAAAGTTTAGTTTGTAAAATGAAACGATCATATTCAAATTGAAGAATAAAGATAATAAATATAAAAGGTAATCAATTGATAAATTAATTATTATACGTGTTAGTTTCAACATTTAGTTTTTAATAACTAGCATTGTTAAAATATCAAATCTAATTAGATATATTATTTAGTGTATGGAAAATTAGGATGTTACATCTAGATGTTATAGTAACCCATCTCTACGTCACTTCATATCCTTTTCTTCTGAACTGTCGGGAAGTACGCAAGATTCGAGTTTATCGTCTTATCGTCATAAAATAATCCAAAATGCAAAACAAAAATGACACAGGGCTAAGATTCATGTACAAGTTTAAAAGTGGGAATGAATGTGTAAAATGATAATATATATATATATATATATATATATATATATATATATATATATATATATATATATATATATATATATATATATATATATATATATATATATATATATATATATATATATATATATATATATATATATATATATATATATATATATATATATATATATATATATATATATATATATATATATATATATATATATATATATATATATATATATATATATATATATATATATATATGGAAACCACATTTATTCAAACAAGCGTATCTTATACCATCAATTACATATACTTTATTTATTTTAATGCATCCCTGGACTATATGCTGACTCAGGCCACTAAACGCTGTCAATGATATCTATCCCATTTACCAAGATCAGATATCACACGACCACATGCCACCAACGTACTCCCAATTACCAAGAGCTACGCCACCTAACTTCACATGGAGCCTAGGTGTTATAAGTCGAACGACCCTGAGAATTCAGGCCAAGAACCTTGTCTTGCCTAGCATGCATAGATAATAATCCTCGTCGGGATTGTAGGCGACTGATCAACCTCGTGCGTCCTATACCGCACAGCAGTGGACTTACACATTCCTCAATGCAAGTCTATATGATCACTCAATCATCTTGTGGCAACTCTCAACTATAAGTATTAAGTTAATAATGGGGAATTATCGTATCAACTTTTCAAGTTATACTTATTGTCTAGATACTTAGGTTGAGTAGGAAATCCATCAAATGTCTTGCCAGATTTCCTTTTTGGCATGATCCTTATCCTTACATTATCAGTTCAGTTTGTACAATGAATAATTGTATGGTTAACTTCCCAGGTAAGAGTGGTGGACTGTAAATGACATAGTCGACCAAGTCTTTCCTTAGCCAGAACCCAACCAAATACAACTACTCAATGTATCCAACTTTCCTTTAGTTATTGGGGATCAATTACTTAATATCTAGTAATGTTGTTCTCTCATCAACCGATTATTTCCTCAGTCTATCAATCACAATCATTCAAGTATAAATAAAATAAACAATTAGAAAATTAATTGAATAATGCAAGCACAATAAAATATTAAACTGTCACAGATTATTCCTATGATAAATAATTAAGGCCGACGTAACCTCAACTAGTGATTCGTGAAAATCATTATTTGAGAATAGGCCATCCTTACTTATTTTTCGCTAGTAGGGCTTAGGTCACCACTACACACATATATATTAAGTTATTTTACGCTAACCGTCCCAACGTATACGAAATTTTGTCCCCACCTTTTGTTGAGTGTTGTTGAAAGTCCACGAGCGTTGTCTCCGATCTTTGCCGAGAATCTAATTTACAATAACCGTTGGATTGTACAAATTTTATGAAATAATTAGAATATAATTTATGGTTAATTGAACATAATCCCGTTATAACTTGAAATATTTATTTATTTAAATATACAATAATAACTTCCAAAATAATTATTAAATTCAAATATAAATTATATTATACCTCCTTTTGAATTTGTTTATTTTAGAAAATTGTCAAGAGTATATTTCTAATAATATTTAAATTATAATAAAATTTGGGCATTATAATGACTTAAAATGGTAAAATTTATTTTGGAATTTATAAGTTCAATATATCGACGTATGAACGGAATTTGCATAGAAAATTTAAAATTACCTTTATATAAATAACATAATTAAAATAATATAATTAAAATAAAATGGACATTATAACGGCTTACCGATTACTTATGAAAATGATTTGGGCAGAACTTTGACGTATAAAACTCCTTTGAAACTTTAGAAGAACTTTTACCACGAAATACTCTAAAAGTTACGAAGAGATTTTGGGGGAAATTCGATAACTAAAACTAATATTGTTATATGAAGAAATTAGAGAAGGAAAGAAGTAAAGAAGTAGAAAGATGATTTGTGAATGAATGAATGAAAATGGGGTGGAAATGACCCCTATTTAACTAGTTGTAAAATATTAAAATAACATAATTTATCTTCTTTTGCCCATACCTTCCAATTTTTCAACTCTTGCTAGTAAATGTCTCTATCAAATATTTATTAATCTTACATCAATAGTTCTTTAGTATGACTTTGTGAAAATAATTTATGACAAAGGTATGGGAGCTTGATTTTATGACATAATATCATGTAGGATATTAATAGAAAATGAGATATATATTTCTTTTATAAAAGTAAAATAAAATAATAATATTAATAATTATAAAAATGATAACAATGATAGTTATTTGATATATTTATTGACTTAAGATTATTTTATTTACTAATTAGTTTGTAGAATAAAATGATAATATTCAAATAAAATAAAATTAATTAATAATAATGACTAAACAACAACAACAACAATAATGATAATAATAATATGAATAATTAATTAACTTAAAGTTAAGTGTTTTAAGTATTAATCAAAGTTTAGTTTGTAAAATGAAACGATCATATTCAAATTGAAGAATAAAGATAATAAATATAAAAGGTAATCAATTGATAAATTAATTATTATACGTGTTAGTTTCAACATTTAGTTTTTAATAACTAGCATTGTTAAAATATCAAATCTAATTAGATATATTATTTAGTGTATGGAAAATTAGGATGTTACATCTAGATGTTATAGTAACCCATCTCTACGTCACTTCATATCCTTTTCTTCTGAACTGTCGGGAAGTACGCAAGATTCGAGTTTATCGTCTTATCGTCATAAAATAATCCAAAATGCAAAACAAAAATGACACAGGGCTAAGATTCATGTACAAGTTTAAAAGTGGGAATGAATGTGTAAAATGATAATATATATATATATATATATATATATATATATATATATATATATATATATATATATATATATATATATATATATATATATATATATATATATATATATATATATATATATATATATATATATATATATATATATATATATATATATATGGAAACCACATTTATTCAAACAAGCGTATCTTATACCATCAATTACATATACTTTATTTATTTTAATGCATCCTTGGACTATATGCTGACTCAGGCCACTAAACGCTGTCAATGATATCTATCCCATTTACCAAGATCAGATATCACACGACCACATGCCACCAACGTACTCCCAATTACCAAGAGCTACGCCACCTAACTTCACATGGAGCCTAGGTGTTATAAGTCGAACGACCCTGAGAATTCAGGCCAAGAACCTTGTCTTGCCTAGCATGCATAGATAATAATCCCCGTCGGGATTGTAGGCGACTGATCAACCTCGTGCGTCCTATACCGCACAGCAGTGGACTTACACATTCCTCAATGCAAGTCTATATGATCACTCAATCATCTTGTGGCAACTCTCAACTATAAGTATTAAGTTAATAATGGGGAATTATCGTATCAACTTTTCAAGTTATACTTATTGTCTAGATACTTAGGTTGAGTAGGAAATCCATCAAATGTCTTGCCACATTTCCTTTTTGGCATGATCCTTATCCTTACATTATCAGTTCAGTTTGTACAATGAATAATTGTATGGTTAACTTCCCAGGTAAGAGTGGTGGACTGTAAATGACATAGTCGACCAAGTCTTTCCTTAGCCAGAACCCAACCAAATACAACTACTCAATGTATCCAACTTTCCTTTAGTTATTGGGGATCAATTACTTAATATCTAGTAATGTTGTTCTCTCATCAACCGATTATTTCCTCAGTCTATCAATCACAATCATTCAAGTATAAATAAAATAAACAATTAGAAAATTAATTGAATAATGCAAGCACAATAAAATATTAAACTGTCACAGATTATTCCTATGATAAATAATTAAGGCCGACGTAACCTCGCCTTGTGATTCGTGAAAATCATTATTTGAGAATAGGCCATCCTTACTTATTTATCGCTAGTAGGGCTTAGGTCACCACTACACACATATATATTAAGTTATTTTACGCTAACCGTCCCAACGTATACGAAATTTTGCCCCCACCTTTTGTTGAGTGTTGTTGAAAGTCCACGAGCGTTGTCTCCGATCTTTGCCGAGAATCTAATTTACGATAACCGTTGGATTGTACAAATTTTATGAAATAATTAGAATATAATTTATGGTTAATTGAACATAATCCCGTTATAACTTGAAATATTTATTTATTTAAATATACAATAATAACCTCAAAAATAATTATTAAATTCAAATATAAATTATATTATACCTCCTTTTGAATTTGTTTATTTTAGAAAATTGTCAAGAGTATATTTCTAATAATATTTAAATTATAATAAAATTTGGGCATTATAACGACTTAAAATGGTAAAATTTATTTTGGACTTTATAAGTTCAATATATCGACGTATGAACGGAATTTGCATAGAAAATTTAAAATTACCTTTATATAAATAACATAATTAAAATAATATAATTAAAATAAAATGGACATTATAACGGCTTACCGATTACTTATGAAAATGATTTGGGCAGAACTTTGACGTATAAAACTCCTTTGAAACTTTAGAAGAACTTTTACCACGAAATACTCTAAAAGTTACGAAGAGATTTTGGGGGAAATTCGATAACTAAAACTAATATTGTTATATGAAGAAATTAGAGAAGGAAAGAAGTAAAGAAGTAGAAAGATGATTTGTGAATGAATGAATGAAAATGGGGTGGAAATGACCCCTATTTATACTAGTTGTAAAATATTAAAATAGCATACTTTATCTTCTTTTGCCCATACCTTCCAATTTTTCAACTCTTGCTAGTAAATGTCTCTATCAAATATTTATTAATCTTACATCAATAGTTCTTTAGTATGACTTTGTGAAAATAATTTATGACAAAGGTATGGGAGCTTGATTTCATGACATAATATCATGTAGGATATTAATAGAAAATGAGATATATATTTCTTTTATAAAAGTAAAATAAAATAATAATATTAATAATAATAAAAATGATAACAATGATAGTTATTTGATATATTTATTGACTTAAGATTATTTTATTTACTAATTAGTTTGTAGAATAAAATGATAATATTCAAATAAAATAAAATCAATTAATAATAATGACTAAACAACAACAACAACAATAATGATAATAATAATATGAATAATTAATTAACTTAAAGTTAAGTGTTTTAAGTATTAATCAAAGTTTAGTTTGTAAAATGAAACAATCATATTCAAATTGAAGAATAAAGATAATAAATATAAAAGGTAATTAATTGATAAATTAATTATTATACGTGTTAGTTTCAACATTTAGTTTTTAATAACTAGCATTGTTAAAATATCAAATCTAATTAGATATATTATTTAGTGTATGGAAAATTAGGATGTTACATCTAGATGTTATAGTAACCCATCTCTACGTCACTTCATATCCTTTTCTTCTGAACTGTCGGGAAGTACACAAGATTCGAGCTTATCGTCTGATCGTCATAAAATAATCCAAAATGTAAAACAAAAATGACACAGGGCTAAGATTCATGTACAAGTTTAAAAGTGGGAATGAATGTGTAAAATGATAATATATATATATATATATATATATATATATATATATATATATATATATATATATATATATATATATATATATATATATATATATATATATATATATATATATATATATATATATATATATATATATATATATATATACATATATATATATATATATATATATATATATATACATATATATATATATATATATACATATATATATATACATATATATATATATACATATATATATATATACATATATATATATATATATATATATATATATATATATATATATATATATATATATATATATATATATATATATATATATATATATATATATATGGAAACCACATTTATTCAAACAAGCGTATCTTATACCATCAATTACATATACTTTATTTATTCTAATGCATCCCTGGACTATATGCTGACTCAGGCCACTAAACGATGTTAATGATATCTATCCCATTTACCAAGATCAGATATCACACGACCACATGCCACCAACGTACTCCCAATTACCAAGAGCTACGCCACCTAACTTCACATGGAGCCTAGGTGTTATAAGTCGATCGTCCCTGAGAATTCAGGCCAAGAACCTTGTCTTGCCTAGCATGCATAGATAATAATCCCCGTCGGGATTGTAGGCGACTGATCAACCTCGTGCGTCCTATACCGCACGGCAGTGGACTTACACATTCCTCAATGCAAGTCTATATGATCACTCAATCATCTTGTGGACTCTCAACTATAAGTATTAAGTTAATAATGGGGAATTATCGTATCAACTTTTCAAGTTATACTTATTATCTAGATACTTAGGTTGAGTACCAAATCCATCAAATGTCTTGCCACATTTCCTTTTTGGCATGATCCTTATCCTTACATTATCAGTTCAGTTTGTACAATGAATAATTGTATGGTTAACTTCCCAGGTAAGAGTGGTGGACTGTAAATGACATAGTCGACCAAGTCTTTCATTAGCCAGAACCCAACCAAATACAACTACTCAATGTATCCAACTTTCCTTTAGTTATTGGGGATCAATTACTTAATATCTAGTAATATTGTTCTTTCATCAACCGATTATTTCCTTAGTCTATCAATCACAATCATTCAAGTATAAATAAAATAAACAATTAGAAAATTAATTGAATAATGCAAGCACAATAAAATATTAAACTGTCACAGATTATTCCTATGATAAATAATTAAGGCCGACGTAACCTCGCCTAGTGATTCGTGAAAATCATTATTTGAGAATAGGCCATCCTTACTTATTTATCGCTAGTAGGGCTTAGGTAGCCACTACACACATATATATATATATATATATTAAGTTATTTTACGCTAACCGTCCCAACGTATACGAAATTTTGCCCCCACCTTTTGTTGAGTGTTGTTGAAAGTCCACGAGCGTTGTCTCCGATCTTTGCCGAGAATCTAATTTACGATAACCGTTGGATTGTACAAATTTTATGAAATAATTAGAATATAATTTATGGTTAATTGAACATAATCCCGTTATAACTTGAAATATTTATTTATTTAAATATACAATAATAACCTCCAAAATAATTATTAAATTCAAATATAAATTATATTATACCTCCTTTTGAATTTGTTTATTTTAGAAAATTGTCAAGAGTATATTTCTAATAATATTTAAATTATAATAAAATTTGGGCATTATAACGACTTAAAATGGTAAAATTTATTTTGGACTTTATAAGTTCAATATATCGACGTATGAACGGAATTTGCATAGAAAATTTAAAATTACCTTTATATAAATAACATAATTAAAATAATATAATTAAAATAAAATGGACATTATAACGGCTTACCGATTACTTATGAAAATGATTTGGGCAGAACTTTGACGTATAAAACTCCTTTGAAATTTTAGAAGAACTTTTACCACGAAATACTCTAAAAGTTACGAAGAGATTTTGGGGGAAATTCGATAACTAAAACTAATATTGTTATATGAAGAAATTAGAGAAGGAAAGAAGTAAAGAAGTAGAAAGATGATTTGTGAATGAATGAATGAAAATGGGGTGGAAATGACCCCTATTTATACTAGTTGTAAAATATTAAAATAACATACTTTATCTTCTTTTGCCCATACCTTCCAATTTTTCAACTCTTGCTAGTAAATGTCTCTATCAAATATTTATTAATCTTACATCAATAGTTCTTTAGTATGACTTTGTGAAAATAATTTATGACAAAGGTATGGGAGCTTGATTTCATGACATAATATCATGTAGGATATTAATAGAAAATGAGATATATATTTCTTTTATAAAAGTAAAATAAAATAATAATATTAATAATAATAAAAATGATAACAATGATAGTTATTTGATATATTTATTGACTTAAGATTATTTTATTTACTAATTAGTTTGTAGAATAAAATGATAATATTCAAATAAAATAAAATCAATTAATAATAATAACAAAACAACAACAACAACAATGGTAATAATAATATGAATAATTAATTAACTTAAAGTTAAGTGTTTTAAGTATTAATCAAAGTTTAGTTTGTAAAATGAAACGATCATATTCAAATTGAAGAATAAAAGATAATAAATATAAAAGGTAATTAATTGATAAATTAATTATTATACGTGTTGGTTTCAACATTTAGTTTTTAATAACTAGCATTGTTAAAATATCAAATCTAATTAGATATATTATTTAGTGTATGGAAAAAGGATGTTACATTACCACCCCTCTTAAAAGAAATTTCGTCCTCGAAATTTAGCGTACCTAAAACATATGTGGATACTTTTGACGCATGTCTTCTTCTCTTTCCCAAGTAGAATCACCAGTTACATCATCCCACACGACTCTAACCAATGGTATCTGCTTTCCACGTAGTTCCTTAATTCGATGATCTAAGATCTTGACATGTATAGCCTCATATTCCAAATTATCTCTAAGTTCCACAGTTTCAGGCTCAATGACATGTGAAGGGTCCGGATAATACTTTCTCAGTTGTGATACATGGAATACATCATGAAAATTAGACAGGTTTGGCGGCAAAGCAATGTGATACGCTACAGGTCCAATCCGCCATAGAATTTGAAAAGGCCCGATAAACCTTGGTGTTAACTTCCTAGTTTTGATTGCTCGTGCGATTCCCGCCTAGGAGTTACCCTAATGAACACATGATCTCCTGCCTTGAATTCCAAAGGTCTTCTCCTCTTATCACTATAACTCTTTTGACGGTCCAGTGCAGCCTTCATTTTTTCTCTAATAAGTTTAACTTGATCTGTCGTTTGTTGCACGAATTCTGAACCCAATATTTTATTTTCTTCAACTTCATACCAACATAAAGGTGTACGACACTTTCTTCCATACAATGCTTCATATGGAGCCATGCCGATACTTGAGTGAAAATTATTGTTGTAAGTAAACTCAATCAATGGTAAGAACTCATCCCAACTTCCTTTATGTTCAAGAGCACAAGCTCTCAACAAATCCTTTAACGATTGAATCGTCCTCTCAGACTGGCCATCCGTTTGGGGATGATAAGCTGAACTTAACCTCGGTTTTGTTCCTAACTCTAAATGCAACTGATGCCAAACATTTGATGTGAATCTGGGATCTCTATCACTGAGTATACTTGAAGGTATTCCATGCAATCTAACAATCTCCTTTACGTATACCTGAGCTAGTCTCTCCAATTTAAACGTCTGGTTGATGGGAATGAAATGTGCACTCTTTGTCAACCTATCAATGATCACCCAAATTGCATCATATTGTTTCTGAGTCTTAGGCAAAGCGGTTACAAAATCCATGGCTATTCCATTCCACTTCAACTCTGGAATGTCTAAAGGTTGTAGCAATTCGGCTGGCTTCTGATGTTCAATCTTTGCCTTCTGACATACCAAGCAAATTTGAACATATTCTGCTATATGTTTCTTCATTCCAAACCATTAAAACATTTTCTTCAAGTCTTGATACATCTTTGTGGCTCCTGGGTGAAAACTCATCTTACTTTTGTGGCCCTCTTCCAAAATCAACTTTCGAATATCCTGGTTTTGAGGTACACACAACCTTTCTTTAAACCTTAGGATTCCATCACTCCTTATGTTAAACTCTCCATTTTGACCATTTCTTATATTTTCCTTTACGCTCATTAGACGGTCATCAAGTTGTTGTTCATCTTTGATCCATTTCAGAAATTCATTAGACACGACAATAGCGCCTATGAATATACTTCCTTCATTGTGATGTACTCCTAAGTTTAAATCCACGAATTTTTCAATAAACTCTTCTTCCTTCAACATCATTGCAGATGCACGAAGTTTCTTTCGACTCAAAGCATCTGCTACAACATTGGCCTTTCCGGGATGATATTGTAACTCAAAATCATAGTGCTTCAAGAACTCCATCCATCGCCTTTGCCTCATGTTTAGATCTTTCTGATCAAATAAATGCTTCAGGCTTTTGTGATCACTTAACACAGTGAACTTTGATCCATAAAGATAATGCCTCCAAATCTTTAAGGCAAACATAATTACTGCTAACTCTTGGTCGTGAGTTGGGTAGTTCCTCTCATGCACCTTCAATTGTCTTGATGCATAAGCTATCACCTTCCTTTCTTGCATCAACACACAACCAAGACCTTGATATGACGCATCACAATACACATCAAAATTTCCTGATGGGTCTGGTAAGATGAGTATTGGTGATGAAGTCAATCTTTCCTTTAACTTCTGAAAACTTTCTTTGCACTCTTTAGTCCATTCAAAGTTTTTACCTTTCCTCGTCAACTGAGTCATGGGCAAAGCGATCTTTGAGAATCCTTCAATGAACCTCCGATAATATCCAGCTAGTCTAAGGAAACTTCGAACATCGCCAACATTCTTTGGACTCTCCCACTTTTTTATTGCTTAGACTTTACTTGGGTCTACTGCAATACCATCTTTACTAATTACATGACCAAGAATTTGTACCTCCTTGAACCAAAGTTCACATTTCGGGAATTTAGCATACAATTGACGGTCCTTCAATATTTGTAGCACAATTCTCAAATGTTCTCCGTGCTCTACCTCATTCTTGGAATAAATCAGAATGTCATCAATGAAAACTACAACAAATTGATCTAAGTATGACCTAAAGATCCTATTCATGTAATCCATGAATACTGCTGGAGCATTAGTCAAACCAAATGGCATAACTAAGTACTCATAGTGTCCATAACGAGATCTAAAAGCTGTTTTTGGAATATCATCCTCCTTCACCCTGATCTAATGATATCCAGACTTCAAGTCAATCTTCGAGAATATTGATGCTCCCTTTAACTGATCCATCAAGTCGTCGATTCTAGGCAAAGGATACTTGTTTTTCACAGTAGCTTTATTGAGCTGTCTGTAATCTACACAAAGTCTAGAAGAACCATCCTTCTTCTTCACAAACAAGATTGGAGCTCCCCATGGCGATACACTTGGTCTAATAAATTCTTTCTCTAACATCTCGTCTAATTGTTTCTTTAACTCAGCAAACTTTGAGGGTGACATTCGATAAGGAGATATAGAAATTGGTCCAGTTCCTAGAACCAAGTCTATAGAAAATTCCACTTCCCTAACCGGTGGTAAACCTGGAACATCTTCTGGAAAGACTTCCGGGAATTCACAAACCACTGGAAAATTTTCCACACTAGGGGTTTCTCCTACTGACATGAAGAATAGCATCATAAACTTTTGAGTGAGGGTTTCAGCTTTGCTGATTTCTCCACTATCTTCTCCAAATGTAAAAATTTTCTTCTTGCATCTCAAGTTTACATCGTTGGCTGATAACCAATCCATTCCTAAGATGACATCTAGGTCTTGTAACAGGAGTACCACAAGATTTACTAAGAATCTTCTATTTTCTAAGATTATTGGGCTGTCTACACAGACTGAATAAGTTACCATTCTTTCTCCTGAGGGAGTTGTAATAGTCAACTTATAGTTGAGTTCAACAATTTCAAATCCCAAAAATTCAGCACAATAGGTAGATATAAAAGAATGTGTAGCTCCTGAATCGAATAAAACTGATACCAGCTTATCTCCAATTAAACACATACCTTGATTTAACCCAGCTGACTTTGAGATCTCAGCTCCTCTAATTGTAAATACTCTTCCCGTGGTTGGCTTATTTTGATTCTGAGGTCTCTGACCAACACTTGGGCCTCCATTCCTTGCTCTCCCTATGTTGTTATTGTTTATTAGACCGCTCCTCTAGCTTGTTGGTTGATTTTGTCCTTGGGGGCAATCTTTGAGAAAGTGGCCTCTCTGACCACATCGAAAACAAGCTCCAATATTTCTATTTGGACAATCTTTGTTAAGATGTGCCCCTCCACAGCTGTAACACTTGAACATTAAACTTCTAGAATCCTGGTTATGATAAGGTGTAAGCCTTTGATATGGACTACCCCCTCGTTGGATTCTTCCTCCATGGCCTCGGTTAAAGTGGCCCTTCTGATTGTTGTTTTGGGTTCATCTCTTCTAGAGAAGAGGAGCATTTTACCAGAAAAGAGATTCAACCTCAACCCTCAAGGTTCCTACCGGGTGGTAGCAGGAATCCTTCATAGCAAAAAGTGAGACAAGTTTATAGCGCCTTGTGACAGTTACAACGTAGAGCTCGAAAGGGAGTTCTACGTCAATGCACTTCCAGATGGCGATGACACCTTTAGTTGGACTACTATGATTTGTGGAAGAGATGTGAAATTTAACCAAGATACCATTAATATTGTTTTAGGTATACCTCTCTCCTTGGGGGAGCATGAAATTGATGAGTATTATAGCGAGGAAATTTTTGAGTGTAAGCTATTGATTAATTTAACTAAAATATGCAAGAGTCGCCACCACACTTTTATTTTATCCAAAAAGAAAGGAAAAAAAGAGAACAAAACCTAAAGAGTTCTAAAAACAAGAAAAAACAAAGAATAGGTAAGGGGGTTGGTTATGCAATGGGAAGGTGTTAGCACCCAAAACGTCTATAGTACTCTATAGGAGCCCTTTGAAATATCTACGCTTTTTTGGTTTGAAAAGGTTTGCTTGAAAGGAGATTGGGGAGATGAGAAGAGAATTATTTTAAGATTTTTGTGTTTGGAGAGACTTATCGCCTCATGTCTGCGTACCCACAAAGTGCAATATAGGATCAAAACCCCGTAGTTTGTGGTACAAATAACAAAATGGATTTGTTTGGTTCATTTTAAATGAAAAGTCAAGTCGTCATTTTAAAGAGAAAACTACGACTAGCCGCCCACAAGTATAAGAAAATAACATTTGCATCACCTTAAAATGAAAGATTTTGCTTGGATTAAAATCAACAAGTCTATCACTCAGCACCTAAATTGAAAATTTCAATATCTTAAATACTATAGAGAATAGGAGAATTACATCTCAACTATGAAAATCACTCATGTTTAAACTTTGTGAAAAAATTTAAAATGAAAAAGTGCACAATGGAACAAAAAGATTTGAATGAGTTTTTTGTATTTTTTAATTCTTTTTTAAATTGGTCAAAATATGATTAACATTGATTGACATTTATTAAAGAAAACAAATTTTTAAAATCACTTGATAAAAGTAAAGGTTTTTTATGAAATCAGTTTTAAGTTTGAAAACAAGAAGGTTTTTGAAAAAGGGAGAAGATTTTGAAAATTTAAGAAGGGGGAGGAGATGAAGTGGCTATCCTAGAAAGCAAAATAAAAGCTAGAGACAAGAAGGATCTAACCCAAATTGTAGCACACTTCATAGCAAGAGAAATAAGAATTCCATCCATCTTGAAGCATAAGCAAATACACAAGCCAAATAAAGGCAAAGATCCATAATACTCCAAGCATAGGGAAAGAGACCTAATTTCAAGTCTAAGGGTCCAAGAATAATCCAAGAGGTCCAAGGTCTAAGTCCAATATAGAGGATAGTAACCATAGTCCACCATTAAGAGAACAAGTTTTTTAGGGGTTTAAGCCTCTATTAATGTTTTTGGTCTAAATGAACAAAAGAAAAAGAACATAAATATAAACAAAAGGTCTAAGGGGACAAAGGAAAAATGGCGGAAGCTTAAACAATAATATGATATGATATGATAATAATGGAGCATAAAAATAAAAGAAAGATAGGGAGCAAGAAAGAAGCATAAACAAAATTAGCATAAATAATATTGTTAGTGAGTTAGTGATTAGTTGTTAGAAAAAATGATCAATGATGGTTAACTCATGCACTTAGCCCAAAGTTAACGAAAACTCATTAGAGGATTAATAAAATCAAAGCCTCCTAACAACAAGTTTTATAGGTAATGGACCTAAGATAAATAATCAACCATACTTGGACTTTCAAACATAAATTTGAGCCACGAATGATCATTTTTCGATTACGGAACAATTTAGCGCTATGTTAAGCAATTGTAATCGGGTTTATGTAGAAACCATGACTATCAGAGGCCGGTCAAAAAAAATATTAGTGCTAATGCATGCTAGAGAAGTGATATGTAGATCACTTTCCGAAAGCAATACCGCACGAAAAGAAAATAGGTAACGATATCATCTCCATCAAGAACTTGAAATAAGTTCAAACGATATCGAAGATTTTCATCGATCAAAAGAAAAAAGAGAAGAGGAGAGGGGATGCCAAATTGAACTACAATTTCAAGATCATTCCATATTTAAGTTCATCCACTCATCTTGGTGTATTAAAGCACTAAACATATCATTAACTCAAAGCACATAAAATGAATTGAACAATTCACTTTAAAGATATATTTGGATTAATGAATGTTTATCAAAATTCATCTACACCCTAAGTCCAATGAATTTAAATTGGAAAAGGACCTTTAAAAGTGTATTCCAAGACAAAAACCAAAAGAGAATGGAAGAAGAAGAGGAAAGAACCAAAACAGTCCCAAAAATACGCAAAAAACACAAATCTGCCACTGGTTAATCGATTAACCATTTGTCAGTGCAAATGTGTTAGTCGATTAACACTGCTAAGACAACAAATGTTTTTGAAAAAAATTCAGCATCCATGATCTAACCATTTCTTCAAACATCTCATGATCATGAATGAGAATTAACACGAAATTTCAAGTGAAACAACAGAAAATATCACAAATAAAACACAATTTGCAAGATCCAAAGACCAAGCAACAAGAATCAACAATAGATCATATTATGAAGGATGGATCAAGAACAACAATGGTGGAATGAGGGTTTACCACTTCAAATCTGAAATTGATTCAAATAACTTCAAGAACCACACTCCAAAGCCTTGATCTACTGAAATTGATGATGAAAAAGGGAATGGATGAAGGTTTAGCTCAAAGATTAGTAAGTTCTAATTGTTAGTTCTGTGATTGGCAGCAATTTTGGTAAAACTTGGTGTTATCACAAGATGTCCTATAAGATGTCTTGACATGTGATCTTAACATTCTGTCGATGGTTCTTTCTAGTTGTTGTAGGGTTTAGTTCATGATGTCAAGTATGATGTCCTGACATATGATTACAGAACATTCAGTCTGAATGTTATGTTTTGTCTGTTGCGTTGTTGTGCAATCTTTTGTGCTTTTCTGGAAAGAGTTTTTGCTGGTGCAAATCAACGTGGAGATCTTCTTTAAACAAAAGAGTTTCTGCTATATAATTCATGGAGTTATTGTGAAATCTTTTGTCCTATTTTCATGCAGAAAATCTTGAGAAGATTTGGAGTTTGATTTGATTTGATTTGATCAAATCTGATTTAGTTCTATTTCTATGATGTTAATTATGTAAAGATTTGAAGAATTATCTAATTTGATTTTATCAAATCAGAGTTAGTTTTTGCTATTTCCCAAGCCCATTCAAAGTGTTTATATATAAAGACTTTACAATCCTATTTGAAGATTAGAGAAGCTAGGGTTGTGAGTATGCATTGATTAGGGAATAAGGGTTTTACCTTCTTGTGTTATTGTTATTTATGATCCATTCACTCATCACTTTGATGTCTGAATTAGACTGAGTTCTTTGAGTTGTAATTTTCCACTCTAAGCTTTTAAGCACGAGTGCATTGTTCTTGATTGAAGCTTTTAAGCAAAATCAAGTGTTGTCCTTGAAGTGTGTCTTCTACTTTTTAATATTTTGTTTTTATCACTACTGTGATTGAGGGGGAGTGAAAGGTGTCTCTTATCTGAGAGTGTCTTAGATAGAAATTACACGGGTAGAGATTAGGTGTGAACATTGTAAACTAGAGAGAGTTTGCTGAGAATCTTCAAACTAATTTTGTTTAGTGAATTTCCTTCCTGACTTGGTAGCCCCTAGACGTAGGTGTGTTTGCACCGAACTGGGTTAACAATTGCTTGTGTCTCTTTACATTTGTTAACTGCATTTTATATTATTCACATATTGGTAATTATTCAGATATTAGTGTAGTGACATCTCTTTCGAATCACATATCTGATACCAGAATTTTAATTGGTATCAGAGCAGGCATCATGCTCTGGTTCTGGGTGAGATCTAGAGACGATACTTTCTGGTACTATGGACAAAGAAGGAGGATTTGTGAATAGACCACCTATTCTAGATGGAAATAATTATGATTATTGGAAACCTCGCATGGTGGCCTTCTTGAAATCATTGGATAATAAGCCTTGGAAAGTTCTCATAAAAGGATGGGAACACCCTGTGACTGTTAGGAAAGATGGAAAAGCTACATCTGACCTGAAGCCTGAGGAAGAATGGACTAAGGACGAGGATGAATTGGCTCTTGGAAATTCTAAAGCCTTGAATTCCTTGTTCAATGGAATTGATAGAAATATATTCAGATTGGTGAACAATTGCGAAGTTGCCAAAGATGCTTGGGAGATACTCAAAACTACTCATGAAGGTACTTCTAAGGTAAAGATGACAAGACTTCAATTGCTAACTACCAAATTTGAAAACTTAAGGATGAAAGATGATGAAAGCATACATGATTTTCATATGAATGTCCTTGAAATAGCCAATGCTTCAAGTGCCATAGGTGAAAAGATGTAAGAAGAAAAGCTTGTAAGAAAGATTCTCAGGTCTCTTCCCAAGAGATTTGATATGAAAGTAACTCCCATAGAAGAAGCTCAAGACATCATCAAGATGAGGGTGGGTGAACTTATTGGATCTTTTGAAGTGGGGATAAGTGAAAAATATGATATGAAAAAGAGCATAGCCTTTGTGTCCAATACTGAAGATGAAGATGATGAATGTGATGTGGATACTGATGAAAGTTTATCCAATGCTATAGTGCTCCTTGGAAGACAGTTTAACAAGGTAATGAAGAGGATGGACATGAAGTCAAGAACAAATGTCAAGAACAACTCATATGACATCAGTAGGTCTAATGATGTTGGTAGAAGAACAAGGTCTAAAGAAAAGTCTACTCAAAGCAAAGGGATTCAGTGCCATGGATATGAAGGATTTGGTAACATTAGAGTTGAATGCCCTACTTACCTCAAGAAACAAAAGAAGAGCCTAGTTGTATCTTGGACTGATGAGGATTTTGAAAGTGATCTTGAAGAAGAATCTGCTAAACATGTGACAGCTTTGAATGGGAGATATGACTCTGATGAAGACTCTAGTGATGATGAATTAACCTTTGAAGAACTTGAAGCTTCTTACAAAGAGTTGTGTCTCAAAAGTGAAGAAGTATGTCATCAAGGAGAGAAGCAAAAGAAACTTATAATCAGGCGGAAGACTGAAAAGGAAGAGCATCTTAAAACTATCTCTGAATTGAATGATGAAGTTACATTGCTGAATTCCCAACTTGATCAAATGTTCAAGTATGTTAGAATGCTGAATAGTGGAACTGACACTTTAGATAAAATCCTTCAAGTTAGAAAAAGGGCATGAGACATGACTGGGATAGAGTTTGATGGAGAAAAGAAACCTTCTTCAGATTGTAGTCCCTCTTCACACCACAGTCCTTCTGGGCCTAAGCAAAATATGACACATCAGATGTCTCAACATCATGGCAGAGGACAACACAACCACCCAAGAGGAAGGTTCCAAAGATGGAGATGTCATTACTGTGGACGTTTTGGTCACATAAAGCCTTTCTGCTTCAGGCTGCATGGATATCCTAAACATATTCCTCAACCTAGACACGATCACAACATTCCTTCTAATATGAAGCAATGGATTCCTAGAGTTGCTGCTACCAGTTTGAAAGCTCATATGTCCCTCAGAGTCTCAGCTAAAGAAGATTGGTATTTCGACAGTGGGTGCTCCAGACACATGACAGGAATTAAAAATCTCTTAGTAGACATCAAATCCCATTCTACTAGCTATGTGACTTTTGGTGATGGAGCCAAGGGTGAAATCAAGGGGGTTGGAAAACTGAACTGCTCAGGAGTTCCAAACCTTGATAATATGTTGCTGGTTAAAGGATTGACTTCCAACTTGATTAGCATCAGTCAACTGTGTGATCAAGGATTCAATGTCAACTACATTAAATCTGAATTCTTGGTTACTAATGAAAAGAGTGAAGTGATTATGAAGGGAGTCAGATCTAAGGACAACTTCTATCTATGGGTTACTCAAGATTCTAGTTACACCTCCAAATGTGCTCTAGCCAGAGAAGATGAAGTGAAACTGTGGAAGCTGTCAGAGGAATTCATAAGCTAAAGATTGAATAAGGAAAGGTTTATGGTGAATGCCAAATTGAAAAGCAAACTAGGATGTCACACCAGAAGATTAAACATCTCACTACTTCAAAAGTGTTGGAACTCCTTCACATGAACTTGATGGGACCTATGCAGGTGGAGAGTCTTGGTGGAAAGAAGTATGCTTATGTGGCGGTGGATGATTTTTCCAGATATACTTGGGTGAATATTATAAAAGAAAAATATGAAGTGTTTGATGTGTTCCAAGATCTCTGTCAAAGAAATCAAAGAGAAAAGGAGAGCAATGTTGTTAGAATCATAAGTGATCATGGGAAGGAATTTGAGAATAAAAAATTTGCTGAATTTTTCTCCTCTGAAGGGATTAGCCATGAATTCTCTTCTCCCATTACTCCACAGCAAAATGGAGTTGTGGAACGAAAGAATAGAACTATCCAGGAATCTACTATATCTATGATCCATGCAAAGAAACTGCCTTACCACTTCAGGGCTGAAGCTATGAACACTACTTGCTATGTTCATAATAGAGTGACCTTAAGAACAGGAACCACGACCACCTTGTATGAGATATGGAAGGGAAGAAAGCCTACTGTCAAATACTTCTATGTGTTTGGAAGCAAATGCTACATATTGGCATATCTTGACCAAGGAAGAAAGATGGATCCAAAAAGTGATGAAGGAATATTTTTGGATTATTCTACTAACAGCAGAGCCTATAGAGTATTCAACTCCAGAACTAAAGCTATGATGGAGTCCATCAATGTTGTTGTTGATGATGTGCATAAAGGGACTTATGTCCTAGAAGATGTTGGAACATCCCTTGATATCTCAGTAGAGTCTGTAGACAAAGACACTGATCCTAATCCTACTAATACAGAACCTGAACCTAAACTAGTAAACAAGGGACCCTGTACCAGAATTCAGAAAGACCATCCTATGGATCTTATCATAAGTGATCTAAATAAGGGAGTCACTACTAGATCCAGATAAGTCATAACAAGCTCTTGTTTTGTGTCTAAAATTGAACCAAATAATTTCAAAGAAGCCTTAACTGATGAATTCTGGATCAATGCCATGCAAGAAGAGCTAGGGAAATTCAAGAGAAATGAAGTATGGGATCTTATTCCAAGCCCTGAAAGAACAAATGTGATTGGAACAAAATGGGTTTACAAGAACAAGTATGATGAAAAAGGGGTGGTCACTAGAAATAAAGCCAGATTGGTTGCTCAGGGATACACTCAGATTGAAGGGGTTGACTTTGATGAAACATTTGCTCCTGTAGCTCGCCTTGAATCTATCAGATTACTTTTAGGAGTTGCCTGCATTCTGAGATTCAAGTTGCTTCAGATGGATGTTAAGAGTGCCTTCTTAAATGAATACCTAAATGAGGAGGTCTATGTGGAACAACCTAAGGGATTCATTGATCCAACTTTCCACAATCATGTTTATAAGCTGAAGAAAGCTCTGTACGGGCTGAAGCAAGCTCCTAGAGCTTGGTATGAGAGACTAACAAAATTTCTTGTTGATAATTGATACAGAAAAGGTGGCATAGATAATACCTTGTTTATCAAAGAAGAAGGATGAAAGCTCATGATTTCTCAAATCTATGTTGATGATATTATATTTGATGGGATGTCTGATCGCGACTTTCTATGTCTAACTGAATTAACTGCAAGTGCACAGTCTATCGCGTAGTAATAATAGATATCGATCCCACAAGGACTCGTAATCAAGCTAGTATTTTCGGGTGTTACTGTGTTTAGCTAGGTTGGTAATGTTTTAGGGGAATAAAAGCAAAATAAGTGCGTAAACTATAAGGGAACTAAAGCGTTGCTTAAGGTATAAATGCTTGAATCGGTATGTAATATATTAGTTCTTCAGGGGTTCTACAAGTCACCGGTGTTTTGGGTGTTTTCAAAAATAGTTTAAGAAGAAAGTGACGATTTAAAGACCTTTGTCTCACTATGGTTGTTGACGCTAGTCGCAACTCTAAGGCAGAACGTATGTTGTCGCTATCCCGTTTGCGGTTAAAATTACATTTTGAAAACCATTAAGCTCTAATCCTTTTTAAAGCGTTGTCGCTGTTTTTAAAATGAATGCTTAGTTTTTACTATCCGGACTTAACCTCAGTTGTCGCTTGTTGGTTCGTACCTTTGTGAACTTCCCACTATCGTGGCAAAACTGCTTTTAAATAAGTTCTCGCTGTCGCGACGAACATTTATTTTAGAAAAATCGATTTTAAAAACTGAAGCCATAAATAAGTTTTGAAAAGGAAAGTGAACACCGGTTAATTATCGAATCCCATCTGATTTCTTATTACATACCGATTACTTAAAATTAGCCAGACATGGAATATAAATTAAGAACACGTAAATAATGGCAGAAAATATAAATATGCATTATAATGGGAAATAGAAATCAATTAACGATTAAAATAAAAACCTGTAAACAATTCGATTGGCTTTTGGGAAATCCTCCAAAATGACGGCAGAATTTAGTCTTTATGCCAATTACTCGTACATAATAGAATTGGGAAAGTAAAACAACAATTGCAAGGAAAGAAAGAAAAAGGAAACAATAGAACGATAAGAAATTGGGAAACTAAAAATTGCTCTGAAAGTAAATTGGCAGCACTTCGTCTCTTCAATGCAGCTCCCCTTTTTGGTACCAGCTCCCTCTCTTTTATAGAGGAAATTTCTTACGGTTAATTTCCTCAGGGAGTGGGATTGATCTCAGAAAATATAGGAGTTAGTGGTCCACTTCTTTTTGGCATTTGCAAGCAATTCACAGCACGTGCAGCATTTCTGCATTTTCATTCCATGACGGTCGTCATGGACCTGTGACGGTCGTAACACGTATGACGGTCGTCACACCCTTGTGACGGTCGTCACATCAGCATAACTCGTTTTTCCTGTCTTTGGCCTGTTTTTCACTTGGTTTTCACCTGTAAATGCTTGTTTTCTTCATCTTGCTCCATTTGAGCATGGACTACGAATACCTGCAAAATACTGGACAAATAATGTGGAAATATCCGAAATCGGAGTGAAAACGGTCACTGATTAGTAAAAAAGTACGTCATTATATATATATATATATATATATATATATATATATATATATATATATATATATATATATATATATATATATATATATATATATATATATATATATATATATATATATATATATATATATATATATATATATATATATATATATATATATATATATATATATATGATTTCGTGTCATCAAACTCCCCTAAACTTGAATCTTTGCTTGTCCTCAAGTAAAGGTAGGAAAAATTTAAAGTTTGGTAAGCACGTGGCACGCTCTTCCCTTGATAAGATTTCTCGGACGTCAAGTTAGGAAAAACCGGGGGTCCAATGGAAACAAAGCATATACGGCGATGACACTGGATTGTAAGTCTTAAAAGGCCTATCTTTTATGCAAGCCAGTCCCAATCATGTTACTGCAGCTTGGCTTCAAGTTTCTCGCGACAAATTTTACCCGGTTTCGCTCTGGCGCAATCACATTAAGCACGTTGTCCATACACGTTCATGGCAAGCAAACCTATTGGTGACTATGATCTCTTTGCTGGTTTGATTTTTCTTTGCACGTATGCTCATTCTGCTATAAATCTGCAAGAGTTTCGTACCGTTGGGCTAAATGCTCGGGCGAGGAGCACCTAACTTAGAAGGAACATGTCTCTATATTCAGGCTATATGGCTTTTCTTTTCTTTCAAGATTATTCATTTCATACTAGAGATCACACACTTATTTGCATCGGTTTCTTGCTTAGAAGTGTTTAGGATGGTGCTGACTACTCGTATAAACTACTGGGGGCTCCGTTTGAGTCGAAACTTGAGGCTTTGGTACGAGTAAGTAGTGATACTGACTCGCATAAACCAGAGGTCTAAGGTATCAAGGTGTAGAAGCTTTGTTAGAATTTTCTTCTCGGAAATTCCAAACTTGGTAAGGTTTAGGCGTGTCACGTGATGCTTTGGAGAGGATAAAGGTTTCTTTGTATATGTCGGATAAAGCGCGGGGAGTTCACGTAACGGAGGGATATATATATAAGAGCTTTATTTGCCAAAATTAAAAATACTTTAAATTGAAAATTCAAAAGAAAAAGTACAATCAGAAATGGGAAATAACAAGGAAAAGGGAAATAACGGTCCGCTCCCACACTATCTCAATCAGTGTCCTCACTGATTTGAAAGAATGCGGAAGGGAGAAATGCAAAGGAAAGAAAAAAAACAAAATAAAAGAAATGAAAAATACTACTAGTCCCTTCCTCTTCCTCGATCTCTACCTCTACCTCTAGCTCTTCCGTCGCGTGCCTCGAGGTTCAAAGATCCGGTGTGGAAGATGTAATCGCAGAGGCCGTCGACTCGCACACTGAGGTTGGCCATGTCATCGGCCAGACCGGAATGGACGTCCTGGATCTGCTGCATAGATTGCCTCATGTGACTAGTTTGTTCTCTCTGCCACGCTTCGAATTCTTCAGCCCGTCGGTTCTGCTGTTCCATCATAAGCATCATCTGATTCTGCTGTTCGATGCAGCGGAGGAGAGCAGCGGATGTGTCATCGGTGTCAGGACGGCGGCGTCGGCACGAGGAAGGGCCTTTGGCAGCAGTTGCTTGTGATGGCTCAGGCTGGTCGGCTCTGTCTAACTCCTCTTGAACTTCATCCCTGGGCTCTTGGGCAGTATCCTGAGTTGGGGCAGCAGGGGCATTCGGATCGAAAAGCCAGTTGGCTCTGTCCTGCGGATGCATTCGGGTGCGAGAAGGCATGATGATGCTCTGGATAGTGCGACCTTGCACTACCGGATGATATTTTCCATCTGCGCGGGATCTGATTAGGTGAGAGGTGCGACAGTGGTCATTGTCTAGGAAGACAGGGGGCATCTGACGGAGGGTCTGGAGGCGGTCGCCAAGACCGAGGCCTAAGGAAATGGATGCGATGATGCCACCAAAATGGAAAGGTTTTGATCCGCGGTTGCAATTGGCTTGAATGTGAGCCAAGAGGAATGAGGCGGAGTTAACAGGTTCTGAAGCGAACATGCAACGGAGATAAAACAACTCCTTCGAGTTAACCTTGTGGTTACTGTCACGGGCGAAGATGGTGTTGCTCAACACGCGATGAATGTAACGGATTGTTGGGTTGTGGATGTGAGTGGCATTCAAAGTGTCCCAACTTTCTGGAGTGGTGCCGGTCAGTTGGTTCCATAGAGGGAAAGCTTCTTGGTAGAACTGATCGGAGGGGCGGCGATGAGCATCGTCGCCGTGAGGGAACTGTAGAATGACGGCGATGCGGTCCTGGGGGACTTGATATTCGGTGCCGAACAAGCGGAAGCAGGCGGCGCCGGTAAGCTGATTGGTATCGCCGGGTGAAGTTATGTACGCGAAGGAACTGAGAAACTCCAGTGTGAGTTGCTCGTAGGTGGGTTGGGGATTGATGCAGAGATGCCAGATGCCAGCTCTCTGTAACATCCAAGTTACGCCATCCAGAATTCCCAGTTCTGTCAGAGACTCTAGGTGAGCATACCGGGTCGGCTGAAGCGACCGTTGATGGAAAGCTATGTAGTTGGTCTGCTGCCTTTCGCCGGCCTCGCCTTCTCGGGAAGTGATATTGCTCAAGTCGGGGTTTGCACGATTTTGTCTGGCCATTTTTCGTGAGAGAGGTGCAGAGGTTGAGAATAGAAAGTTTCTGTGGATGGAGAGGTATGGGGATGCAGAGGTCAATATATAATAGTGAATTGGAAGTTGAAATGGTGGAGGGTTAATGGGGGATTCAGAAGGTTTTTAGTGGGGTTTAAATGTGTGGAAGTGGGGAATTAGGAGAGTGAAGGTGGAGAGGTGCGTAACCTCTGTTTTGACATAATTGCGGTTTTATTCGCGTGACGACCGTCAGGGGTGTGTGACGGTCGTAATACGCGTGACGACCGTCAGGGGAGTGTGACGACCGTCACACCAGCAAATTTTGCAAAATTGCAGAAGTTCGCTTGTGGGGCGTTTTAGCAGTGGAATATGTGATTTTTTGAATTCTTTTGCAGTATGATAGACTGATTACAAAATAGAAAATAACATGAAACATAATTAAGGGAGATACCAGAATGAAATTAAAATAACATTGAATCAAAAACGAATTTAAAGTAATACAACATCCAAAAAGAAACAATTGCATAAAAATAAAAAATAAATCATGTGAAACATTGTGAAATGCAGTAAACTAAAATTAAAAAGAAAACTAAAATATCACTCCTTTGGTTTCTTCAAGTTGTTGATCTGCTGAATAACATCATTAAATTGGTCGCTAACTACGTCCATGTAAGTAACGAAATCCATGTGAAGCTGCGTTAATTCATCTTTTATAGAAGTTACTTCCAGCTTGAGGTCGTCCATAGTTCTCAGAACAGTGTCCAACTTGTCTATGTCTTGTTCAGGAGTGGGGTCAGGAAAGTTATGGTATTTAGGAGGGGTCTCAAGATCTATCTCCACTTCGGACTCATAATCTTGGTAGTACATATAGTCATGTGCTTCTGATATTTGATCACTGTCATACATGTAAGTCTGGGGTGTGGAGTGAGGTGATGGAGGTCCCATAGGCTCGTCCAATTCATAAAGCCAATTGTTTCTATTGTGGATACTTGTTAGCTCGTGGTTGGGCAATGTGAAAAGGTGGACAAGTTGATCAGCTATGAGGTATTCGTAGGCTCCTGGTCCTAAGGTACCTAAGATACGTCTGTTGAAGCAGAACTGGATGTCCATTGATCTGAGGTTGCCGAAACGAATAGCTTTGTTCAGGTAATACCTCAGGCCAATTTCGTGGGCAATCATGGTGACTAAGCCTCCTATTAAAATGGGTGAGTGAGGTTCCTGATTAAGGCGTGTGAATGCCCTCATCATAAAAGGGACAACATTTACAGGGCGGCCTTGTGAAGCACAGAGAAGGATGAACAACTCTTCCTTTGAGACTGTTGTAATGTTTTCCTCCTTCCCAAAGAGGTTATGGGCTAAAATCCTATGGAAATAACAGAGGGCTAGATTGTGTATCTCGTTGTTATGCATGTCATTCGGTTCAGGGTGATAGTTACCGGTGATGGTACCCCAGAATTGTTTTAACTCAAGATCAATATCCTCTTCAGTGTTCGTAAACACAAAAGGTCCGCTAGGGAAGCCTAGGATGTTAGCTAACAATGTACGCTTGTGTGTTTGGTCCATTCCAAACATTCTAAAGGTTATCAGCTCTTTGGTGGATTCATAGCCATGTTCGGGTAAGTAACTTAAGGAGCTAAGGAATTCGAATGTGAGTTCGCGGTAGGTAGAAAATCGGGTCTTTAGAGCAGTTTGCTCCCAGCCTAATTGGTTAAATAGATACTGAATGCTATCCTGGATTCCTAGCTTGTCCATGGTGGGTCTATCGTAGTACAGAGTCGAAGCAAAGCTTCTCTGAGTCAGTGCCTCAAATCTGGCCTTATGAGCTAGTCCTCTAAATACAACAGTCGTAACGTCGATGGCAGCCATACTCGGGGGTTAATCGGGTAAAAATGGGAGAAAAGTAGAACGACTTTAAAAATCCTGGAAAAGTTAAAATCACATTCACTCAGATTAGATTTTTAAGAAGCAAAGGGTGATAAAAGAAAGAAAACTAAAATAAAGTAAATAGTAGAAAAATAAGAAAATAGAAATTTATAGAAATTATAAGTTAAAAGGAAAACATAGTTTTAATAAATTTAGAAGGGAAAAACGGGAAAAATTGGGTTGCCTCCCAATCAGCGCTATTTTTAACGTCAAAAGCCTGACGATAGCTTGGCTGCAAGCTATTCGGGAAGCTCGAGCAATTTCATATTGCTCACGTGGTGGCTGTGTTGATTTTGTTTATAATGCTTCAAGCGCTGTCCGTTTACTATAAACGGTGCGTTGATTTGATTTCTGATTTCAACAGCTCCACTCTTAAGAACTTTGGTGACCTCAAAAGGTCCAGACCATCTAGATTTTAATTTTCCAGGGAAAAGTTTTAATCTTGAGTTGAATAGGAGCACGATGTCTCCCACACTGAATTGTTTCCGGATCGAACGTTTATCATGCCATTTCTTAGTTCTTTCTTTGTAGATGCGGGCATTCTCGTATGCGTCCAATCTGAGCTCTTCCAATTCATGGAGGTTCAAGATTCGTTTCTCTCCTGCCGCAGTGTAGTTGAAGTTTAGCGTCTTAATAGCCCAGAAGGATTTATGCTCTAATTCTACCGGCAGGTGACATGATTTTCTGTAAACTAGTTTAAATGGTGTGGTACCTATTGGTGTCTTAAAGGCGGTCCTATAAGCCCATAAAGCTTCATTTAGCTTTGATGACCAATCTTTCCTGGAGGTTGCGACAGTCTTTTCCAAAATTTGCTTTATTTCTCTGTTAGAAATCTCCACTTGTCCACTAGTTTGTGGATGATATGGTGTAGCTACGCGGTGTTTGACTCCGTATTTGGAGAGGAGTTTGTCAAAGATTCGCGATATGAAGTGCGAACCACCGTCACTAATGACGAGTCTGGGTACACCGAATCTAGGAAAGATTGTGTTTCTAAAGAGTTTGACGACTACTCGCGTGTCATTTGTTGGAGCGGCAACGGCCTATATCCATTTAGATACATAATCGACAGCGACGAGTATATATTTGTTTCCAAAAGAAGACGGGAAAGGTCCCATGAAGTCTATTCCCCAGACGTCAAAGATTTCTACTTCTAAAATTCCTTTCTGAGGCATTTCATCGCGTCGTGAGATGTTGCCAGTGCGTTGGCACCGGTCGCATTTGAGTACAGAGATATGGACATCCTTCTAGAGGCTGGGCCAAAATAGGCCAGATTGTAGGATTTTAGCGCACGTCTTTGAAGTACTAGCATGACCACCATAACGTGCTGAATGGCATTGGGAGATGATGTCTTCTATTTCTTCCTCTGGGACACAGCGACGGTATAAGTTGTCGGCGCCTTGTTTGAATAGTAGAGGTTCGTCCCAATAGTAATGCTTTAAGTCGTGGAAGAATTTCTTCTTTTGTTGATAAGTTAGGTTCGGTGGAAGCACGCCTGCGGCCAAGTAATTAACGATGTTGGCAAACCAAGGCAAAGTGGCTTGGGCATAGATAGCTTCCACGGCTTTTTCCAGTTCTGGTCCATCCGAGGTTGAGTTGGACATATCGCTTTCCAATTTGGCTATCAGACGTTCGTAGGGAAAGTCGTCATTGATAGGCATTGATTCTTGTTTAATACCCTCTATACGGGATAAGTGATCTGCAACTACGTTCTCGGTCCCCTTCTTATCTTTAATTTCTAATTTGAACTCTTGTAATAATATGATCCATCTCAATAATCTTGATTTGGCGTCCTTTTTGCTTATTACGTACCTAATGGCAGCGTGATCTGTGTATATGATTATTTTGGCTCCTACCAAGTAGGAACAGAATTTGTCAAGTGCAAACACATTTGCTAGAAGTTCCTTTTCCATTGTGGCGTAGTTCATTTGGGCAGGGTCTAAAGTTCTACTGGCGTAGTAGATAGTGTGAAGCTTCTTGTCTTTCCTTTGTCCTAGAACTGCGCCTACAACATAATTACTCGCATCACACATGATTTCGAATGGTAGTCGCCAATCTGGGGGTTGCATGATTGGTGCGGTGATAAGTGTTGTCTTTAGAGTTTCGAATGCTTCTAAGCATTCTTTGTCGAAGATGAACTCGACATTTTTCATTAACAAACCTGTAAGAGGTTTTGTGATTTTCGAGAAATCTTTTATGAATCTTCGGTAGAATCCAGCGTGTCCTAAGAAGCTTCGTATTTCTTGTACGGTTTTCGGAGGTTGAAGATCCTTTATGATCTCTATTTTAGCTTTGTCCACTTCAATCCCTTTTTCAGATATGACGTGTCTTAAAACGATGCCTTGTCGGACCATGAAATGAAATTTCTCCCAATTAAGGACAAGGTTCACTTTAGCGCATCTTTTGAGTACCATTTCTAAATTTGACAGGCAGCTTTCAAAGCTTTGTCCGCATACAGAGAAGTCATCCATGAATACTTCCATGATGTCATCTATGAAATCCGCAAAGATTGCCATCATGCATCTTTGGAAGGTTGCTGGAGCATTGCATAGTCCGAACGGCATTCGGCGATAAACAAAAGTACCATAAAGACAGGTGAATGTTGTCTTTTCTTGGTCATCGGGGTGAATAGGAATTTGAAAGAATCCCGAATAACCATCTAGGTAGCAGAAGTACGAGTGTTTCGCTAGTCTTTCCAACATCTGGTCTATGAAAGGTAAAGGGAAGTGATCTTTCTGAGTCGCTTTATTTAGTTTTTTGTAATCGATACACATCCTGTTTCCGGTCACAACTCTTTGGGTTATCGATTCACCTTTCGCATTTTTCACTACAGTAACGCCTCCTTTCTTTGGTACCACGTGTACTGGGCTGACCCATTGGCTGTCGGATATCGGGTATATGATTCCTGCATCTAGTAACTTTTTCACCTCGTCTTTGACTACAGTGCTTAGGATCGGGTTTATCCTTCTCTAATGTTCTCTTGAAGTTTTGCAGTCTTCCTCTAGCATGATACGGTGCATACAGATGGAAGGACTTATGCCTTTTAGATCGCTTATATTATAGCCTAACGCAGTTGGGTATTTCCTTAGGACTTCTAGTAATTGTTCAGTTTCTGACTGTCCTAAATTAGCGTTGACTATTACTGGTCTTTTGAATTCTGTATCTAAGAATTCGTACCTGAGGGTTTTAGGTAGTTCTTTAAGTTCTAAAGCTGGGTTTTTCGGACCTGGCATGTGATTTGGAGTTAGTGCTAAGATCTCGCTCAGACTATCATCTTTGTATGGTGCACGCCAGTTGTCGTCTTCATGAATAGCAGGGATCTGGATTTTCATGATTTCAGAATATGTAATTTCTTCCTTCTCTAATTCTCGTATGCATTCGTCAATGACATCTAATATATAGCATGTGTCATCTATAGCCGGTGCCTTCAAGAACTTAGTAAGGATGAACTCTATCTTTTCTTCTCCTACTTCGAATGTTAGCCTTCCTTTCTTTACGTCTATGATAGCTCCGGTTGTCGCTAGGAACGGTCTTCCTAGGATAATTGGAGTCACAGAGTCCTCTTTGATGTCCATGATTATGAAGTCGGTTGGGATATAGAATTGGCCTATGCGTACTGGAACGTTTTCCAGTACACCGACGGGATATTTGACTGATCGGTCAGCCAATTGCACGGACATTTTAGTTGGTCTTAGTTCTCCCATATTCATCTTTTTGCATATAGATAAAGGCATGACACTTATACTGGCTCCTATAACGAACTTTCCTATGACGCAGGGTATGGAGAAACTACCTGGGTCTTTTAGTTTAGGAGGCATGTTGTTTTGAATGATTGCGCTACATTCGGCAGTAAGTGTAACTGTTTCGTTATCTTCTATTTTCCTTTTATTAGACAAGATTTCTTTAAGAAACTTAGCGTATGACGGCATTTGAGTTATCGCTTCTGTGAAAGGAATAGTGATGTTTAGTTGTTTCAGAAGTTCAACAAATTTCTTAAATTGTCCTGAAGTTTTGGAGTTTATTAATCTTTGAGGATAAGGGATAGGTGGTTTATATGGCGCTGGAAGCACATATGAGTTTTCATCTTTGGCGGCCTTTTGCTCGTCACATTCCTTCTTTTCTGTTTCAGACTCCTTTTCTGTTGGTTTATCAGATTTCTGATGCATTACTAAATCTTCATTCCTAGGGTCTGTTGGGCCTTCCAATTCTTTTCCACTTCTCAATATAACAGTGTTTGCGTGACCCTTCGGATTAGGTTCTGGCTGACCTGGAAATGTCCCAGCTGGTGCGGCTTCAGAGGCTTGTTGTTGAGTCACTTGTGTTATCTGCGCTTCGAGCATTTTATTGTGGGTGGCTAAAGCGTCTACTTTTCCGGTCAGCTGTTTAATTTGCTCGCTAGTGTGTATGTTTTGATTCAGGAATTCTTTATTCATTTGAGCTTGAGTAGCTATGAATTTTTCCATCATCACTTCGAGGTTTGATTTCCTAGGGGCAGTCTGGGCAGCAGCGGCTGATTTCTGATATTCTGGCGGAGCAGCGGGTGCTTGCAAGGCATTATCGTTCTTGTAGGAAAAGTTTGGGTGGTTCCTCCATCCTGGGTTGTAAGTATTTGCGTAAGGATTTCCTTGAGCGTAGTTTACTTGGTCTGATGGGATTCCTACCAATAATGGGCACTCGGGCGCATTATGAGTGGCGATTCCACATAACTCGCAGTTTGGAGTTACAGCAGCTACGGTTGCAGTTGGGGTAACAGTCAAACTGTCGATTTTCTGCGCTAGAGCATCTACCTTAGCGTTGAACTTTTCAAGACTGCTGATCTCGTACATCCCACCTTTCGCTGCGGGTTTCTCTGCTGGAGTTCGTTCACCTCCCCATTGGGAGTGGTTCTGAGACATGTTTTCGATAAGTTGATAGGCTTCGTCGTATGGCTTATCCATAAGTGCACTGCCTGCGGCGGCGTCTACCGTTAATCTGGTGTTATACAGAAGCCCATTGTAGAAAGTATGGATCGTCACCCAGTCTTCTAAACCGTGGTGAGGACATGCTCTCATCATATCTTTGAACCTTTCCCACGCTTCGTAGAGAGATTCAGTATCTTTTTGTCGAAATCCGTTGATTTGAGCTCTAAGCATAGCAGTTTTGCTTGGCGGAAAGTATCTCGCTAAGAAAACGTTCTTCAACTGTTCCCACGTCGTAACGGAGTTGGATGGTAAGGATTGTAACCATGTCCAAGCTCTATCTCTTAGAGAGAAAGGAAAGAGACGAAGTCTTATTGCGTCTGGAGTTACTCCATTTGCCTTCACTGTGTCTGCGTATTGCACAAACTTCGTTAAGTGTTTGTTCGGATCCTCAGTTGCATTTCCTGAGAATTGATTTTGTTGTACAGCTGACAGCAATGACGGTTTTAGTTCGAAATCGTTCCGATTTATAGCTGGGGCAACAATGCTACTTCGAGGTTCCAACTGAGAGGGTGTAGCGTAGTCCTTCAGTGGTTTGTTATGAGGTCCGTCAGCCATCTTTGCTTCTTCAACAGGAGGATGAGCTAGAAGATCAGGAATATTGTGTTTTCGTTGATATTCGAGGATGCGCCTTCTTAAATGTAAGAAGCGCTCTAGTTCGGCGATTGTAGGTTGTAAGATGTCGCCTTGTGAGCGAGTACTTGACATACAATCGAAGAACGAGTAGAGGGAGAGAGAATAGTTAACCTAGTCTATACTGTGTAACAAAGGATTACACTATTGACTAAACGGGTCCCCGGCAACGGCGCCAAAAACTTGATTGCGACTTTCTATGTTTAATTGAATAAACTGCAAGTGCACAGTCTATCGCGTAGTAATAATAGATATCGATCCCACAGGAACTCGTAATCAAGCTAGTATTTTCGGGTGTTACTGTGTTTAGCTAGGTTGGTAATGTTTTAGGGGAATAAAAGCAAAATAAGTGCGTAAACTATAAGGGAACTAAAGCGTTGCTTAAGGTATAAATGCTTGAATCGGTATGTAATATGTTAGTTCTTCAGGGGTTCTACAAGTCACCAGTGTTTTGGGTGTTTTCAAAAATAGTTTAAGAAGAAAGTGACGGTTTAAAGACCTTTGTCTCATTATGGTTGTTGACGCTAGTCGCAACTCTAAGGTAGAACGTATGCTGTTGCTATCCCGTTTGCGGTTAAAATTACTTTTTGAAAACCATTAAGCTCTAATCCTTAGTAAAACGCTGTCGCTGTTTTTAAAATGAATGCTTAGTTTTTACTATCCGGACTTAACCTCAGCTATCGCTTGTTGGTTCGTACCTTTGTGAACTTCCCACTGT
Organism: Lathyrus sativus; assembly: GCA_963859935.3. NCBI lineage: Eukaryota > Viridiplantae > Streptophyta > Magnoliopsida > Fabales > Fabaceae > Lathyrus > Lathyrus sativus. The sequence continues at coordinate 84,792,508 of OZ012735.1, read as the reverse complement.
CGTGGCAAAACTGCTTTTAAATAAGTTCTCGTTGTCGCGACGAACATTTATTTTAGAAAAATCGATTTTAAAAACTGAAGCCATAAATAAGTTTTGAAAAGGAAAGTGAACACCGGTTAATTATCGAATCCCATCGGATTTCTAATTACATACCGATTACTTAAAATTAGCCAGACATGGAATATAAATTAAGAACACGTAAATAATGGCAGAAAATATAAATATGCATTATAATGGGAAATAGAAATCAATTAACGATTAAAATAAAAACCTATAAACAATTCGATTGGCTTTTGGGAAATCCTCCAAAATGGCGACAGGATTTAGTCTTTATGCCAATTACTCGTACAGAATAGAATTGGGAAAGTAAAACAATAATTGCAAGGAAAGAAAGAAAAAGGAAACAATAGAACGATAAGAAATTGGGCAACTAAAAATTGCTCTGAAAGTAAATTGGCAGCACTTCGTCTTTTCAATGCAGCTCCCCTTTTTGGCACCAGCTCCCTCTCTTTTATAGAGGAAATTTCTTACGGTTAATTTCCTCATGGAGTGGGATTGATCTCAGAAAATATAGGAGTTAGTGGTCCACTTCTTTTTGGCATTTGCAAGCACTTCACAGCACGTGCATCATTTCTGCATTTTCATTCCATGACGGTCGTCATGGACCTGTGACGGTCGTAACACGTATGACGGTCATCACACCCTTGTGACGGTCGTCACATCAGTAGAACTTGTTTTTGCTGTCTTTGGCCTGTTTTTCACCTGGTTTTCACCTGTAAATGCTTGTTTTCTTCATCTTGCTCCATTTGAGCATGGACTACGAATACCTGCAAAATACTGGACAAATAATGTGGAAATATCTTAAATCGGAGTGAGAACGGTCACTGATTAGTAAAAAAGTACGTCATTATATATATACGATTTTGCGTCATCAATGTCTGATGAGATGGTTCAACATTTTGTCCAGCAAATGCAATCAGATTTTGAAATGAGCCTTGTTGGTGAATTAACCTATTTTCTTAGGTTGCAAGTCAAACAGATGGAAGATTCTATATTCCTATCTCAGAGTAAATATGCCAAGAATATAGTTAAGAAGTTTGGGATGGAGAATGCCAGTCACAAGAGAACACCTTCACCTACCCATCTTAAGTTGTCTAAAGATGAAAAAGGTGTAAATATGGATCAAAGTCTCTATAGAAGTATGATAGGGAGCTTGTTATATCTTACAGCAAGCAGGCCTAACATTGCTTTTCTTGTAGGTGTGTGTGCTAGATATCAAGCTAAACCCAAAGTGAGTCATATCAATCAAGTAAAGAGGATTATGAAGTATGTTAATGCAACAGGTGAGTATGGAATGTTATACACTCATGGATCTGGCTATGTGTTATTTGGGTATTGTGATGTTGATTGGGCTGGAAGTGTTAATGATATGAAACGCACATCAAGAGGTTGATTTTTTTTTTGGGAACAATCTTATATCATGGTTCAGCAAGAAGCAAAATTGTGTCTCTCTGTCTACTGCTGAAGCTGAGTATAAGGGTGTGCATGGATTATAAACCAAACCAAACCAAACCACATATATGGTTTGGTTTGGATCTTAAAACCATTTATATAAAATCGGTTTATTTTTTTAAACCGGTTTACAAGTGGATTCGTTCGGTTTCAAACAAGTTTTTAAAAAAACAGTTTTTTTAAAAACCAGTTTTAAACTGGTTTCTCTCAAAACCAGTTTTTTATTTTCTTTAAAGAAATCAGTTTAAAACCAATTTTTAAAAAAAATCAATTTTATTGCAAACTATCAAATAATTGATAAACCACCTGAAACTTATTCTACTTTAAACTTATTGCAAACTATCAAATAATTGATATAAATCAATTAATCAAGTTTATTCCAGTTTTACATTGAATTAAATCAACACTCTATATATCTTAAACTTTAAACTACTCAATGTAAAACTGGAATTAGACTAATTCCTTTTCATCGTGAATTAAATCAATTAATCGAGAAGTACGTTGAATTGATATAAATCAATTAATCTTGAAACTTATTCTACTTTAAACTTATTGCAAACTATCTATCTTAAACTTATTCTACTTTAAACCAAATCAATTTTATTGCAAACTATGCTTGATTTTCCCAAACTATTCTACTTTTGTTTTTGAAGCTTATTGAAAAATGGTTACCGAATCTCAATCCGGTTTGAAACAAATAGTTACCGTTTTTTTTAATTTGATAAATGGACCACCAAATTTAAAATATAAATTTGGACTGGATTTTAAAATTTGAATTAATTTGGATAAGAATTTGGTTTATGGTTATTGGTTATTTTGCACACCCCTAAATATGTGTGTGTCTGTGTGTGTCTCTCTCTCTCTCTCTCTCTCTCTCTCTCTCTCTCTCTCTCTCTCTATATATATATATATATATATATATATATATATATATATATATATATATATATATATATATATATATATATATATATATATATATATATATATATATATATATATATATATATATATATATATATATATATATATATATTTGTGTGTGTGTGTGTGTGTGTGTGTGTGTGTGTGTTTTATTTATTACATATACATTACCTTAATTGTCATTTATGACTATTAAACAAAAGAAAGACAAAGAGTTTGAAAAATGGATTAACCATGGTTTTAAAAAGTGGACACCGGTTTTTAATGGTTTTAGTAAAATGAATTTGGACTAATTTTTAAACCAAATAATATGGACTTTTGAAATCGGTACACCATATTTTAAAATTTGGTTCTTGTGAACCGGTTTTTTTGCACACCTCTAGCTGAGTATATAGAAGCTGGAAGTAGTTGTTCTCAACTGGTGTGAATGAAAGAAATGCTGACTGAATATAATGTCACACAAGATGTTATGACATTGTATTGTGACAATTTAAGTGCTATAAACATCTCAAAAAATCCTATTCAACACAGTAGGACCAAGCATATTGATATTCGCCATCACTTTATAAGAGAGCTTGTTGAAGACAAGATCATTGCCTTAGAACATGTTGCTACAGAGAAGCAGCTAGCTGTCATCTTCACTAAGGAATTGGATGCTAGTCAATTTAAATTTTTAAGAGAAAAATTAGGGATTTGCATTTATGAGGATTTGTCGCAATTATTGTTGAGTGGAAATATCATTCAAGAGGTTTGGTATTTTCCAAAAATAAAGATGTCTCAACAACACTTATTATTTCAAAATACATTAAAAGATATTTTCACACGCTACCCTAACCTCACTTATCATTCCAAATGCTCTTTCATCTCCCATACCTTCACAGTAACCTATTTTTGAAGAGATATAAAGTTGGAATCAATCTATACCATGCCATGTACTCACAAATATGTTTTCATTTTATTAACATGATATAGTTTTTTTTAAAGTAAACATATTTCATTAGACTGAAGAAACATTACACAAAGTAGAGCCTGTCGTAGGTGGAATACATCCAACCCAAGTTCTTGAACCTACAAAATTGACCATCCTAACTAGATGATGAACATCCCCAATATGGTTCCTATTCAGATACATGATCTAAGCCTCCTAAAAACTACTCTAACAATATTATCTAAAGGCACTGAGAATAACATGCAACAACATCATTTGTTTCCATTAGCAACATCAACAACAACATTAACATCAACACTAACAACAATAACTTCAACATCATTTATTTATATCAACAACATTTTAAAAAAACTTCAAATACCTTAAAAATTGTGGAAATGGCTGACAGATCGAGGAGGTGGAGGACGAAGACGGACGGACGAAACGGACGGAGGCGAAAATGCAGAACACGACAGACAACTACTGAGGACAGCGACAGTTTGCGACGGTCGGACGAACATAACAGACAGAAGTGGTCGACGGAGGGAGTAGGGCACTATCGCGAGTGGGAGCGAAGCTTTAAGAAAAGATTGTTCTGTTCTGAAAAATTCTGAGTTTTTTTAAATTTATGCTACTTAAACATAAGGTAGCGCTTTTGCATGGCCTTTAGCAGCGCTTTATAAAAGCGCTCTCTAAGGGCTGCCTTAGACAGGCCCTATAGCAGCGCTTTTATAAAAGCACTTTCTTTTGTACACCCTTTAGCAGCGCTTTTCTGAAAGCATTTTCTTATGTACCCCTTTTACTGCCACCTTTAGCAGCGCTTTTAGAAAGCGCTCTAGTAGGTTACCCCTTTAGCAGCACTTTCTAAAAGCGCTCTCGTAGGTACCCCATTTAGCAACGTTTTTAGAAATCGCTTTCGTAGGTACCCCATTTAGCAGCGCTTTTTTATAAAGCGCTTTCTATTGTTAGCCATAACTGCCACCTTTAGCAGCGCTTTTCTAAAAGCACTATCTAAAGTCAGCTCTTTTTATTCTTTTTTTCCTGACTCTTTAGCAGCGCTTTTACAGAAAGCGGTGTCTTTTCTGCGCTGCCAAAAATCATTTTTGTAGTAGTGTTAAGAAATGTAAGATCGAGTTTAAACCTTGTATTGACCCTAATGCATTAGTTAACCTAATTGATGAGCAATTTATTGCTTTGACCACTAAAATCAACATGATTGGTGAATCTGATGGTTGGTGGATTAGACAAACTTTTTAAATGGTAACTTAGAAGAAGAAATCTATATGCACCAAGCGGAAGGGTTTGTGATTCACGGTTAAGAAAATAAGGTATGTAAGTTAGATAAGTCTCTGTTTGGTCTAAAACAATCGCCTAAGCAATGGCATGAAAAGTTTGATAGCTTAATGATATCGAGTGGGTACAAAGTGAATGAAACTGACCAATTCTTTTATTACAAATATAAGAATCACATTTGCATTATCATATGTCTCTATGTAGACAATCTACTCATATTTGGATCAAACATTCAAGCCGCTAATTATGTGAAATCGTTGTTGACTAACAACATTGATATGAAAGACCTCGGAGAAACGAGTGTGATTCTTGGAATCAAGATCACTAGATCCAAAAAAGGAGTTTCTTTGGATCAATCTATTTATATTGAGAAGATCTTAAAGAAATATAACTACTTTGATTGTAAACTTGATTGTACACCATACGATCCAAGTGAAAAACTATTTAAGAACATTGGTGATAATGTCAGACAAACGTAATATGCAAGCATCATTGGCAGTCTATGGTATGCAACTGATTGTACTAGACCCGAGATTGCATATGCCATAGGATTCTTGGGCAATTTTACTAGTAGAATGAGTAATGAGCATTGGAAAGCAATTGAGCGAGTGATGTGGCACCTTAAAAGGACCATGAATCTCAGTTTGCATTATCAAAAATTTCCTGTTGTACTTGTAGGATACAGTGGTGCAGATAGGAATACCTTATCATATGATTCCAAAATAACTAGTGGCTATATATTTAGTATAACTGAAGGAGCTGTATCTTGGAAATCAAAGGAACACGCTATATTGGCTCAGTCCACTATGGTGTCTGATATGATAACATTAGTGACTGCTAGTGAATAAGCAAGTTGGTTAAGATGCTTGTTAGTTGAGATCTCTTTGTGGGAAAAACCTATGTCAGTTGTGATGATCCACTGTGATAGTACCACGACTATTGCAAAAATTGAGAACCATTATTATAATGGTAAAATACGTCAAATTATAAGAAAACACAACACTATTAGAGATTGTATCTCTAAAGGAGATGTAAGAGTAGATCATGTATGCAATGATGTAAATTTAGCATTATCCTTTAACAAAAGGATTAGCTAGAGAGAAAGTCTATAATACATCAAAGAAGATGGTACTAATTCTTATAGAGAAATGTGTTGCTCAAGATGGTAACCCGTCCAAAATCACTGGAGATCCCAAGAAATAGTTTCGATGGGTAACAACAAGTTGTAAGTAATATGAGATGATCATGCAATTATAAATAAGTAAAGAATGAATCCTGAAGAAATAAGAGGATGATATAGTAGAAACTCTTAATGAGATCTATACTCTATATGAGAGAGTATCTAGGCTATAAGAGTACTCTTGATAGACTCACCTACTTGATTGTAGAACTTAGACCGATTCATATGGAATTTCGGGGAAGAATTCCTAGAGCCTTCACAAAACCGAGATACACGTGCAGGACCATTAAAACACGAGCTATTAAAATACACCATAAGAAAAGGTTGTGTGTGGGTTTGATGTCTGAGATAGAGTTCAAGACAATTATGTCACTCTTGTTGAATTAGAATCCTTCTTACTACGCAAAGGTTCAAGTCATAAACACCTTTATGCACAATCTTAGAAACGTTTGATGTTACTTCTGGAACACTTTTTTAAATTCAAGTATGGAATTGTTGGAACATGATGTCAATATTCCAATATAGGAAGATGAATTTGAAAAAGATCCTTTAAGTCCCACATTGTGTGTTAGTTGAAAAAACTTCTTAGTCCCACATTGCTTATGTGAGATATCTTAGCTAGCTCACTTCATTATATAAGGAAATTACATATTTCATTCAAAAAAACCAAAAACTTATTTTGAGTTTTTACTTCCTTACTCTCATAATTCTGTGTCTTTTGAATTGTCGAAGCATCAACTTTTCTCCCTTTCTTTCTACTCGTTGAATTTTCGGAATACTTTATTGGATTCTCTTTAGAGAATTATGTTAATTTCTCTTTATTTGAAAAACCATTGAGTATTTGATCATTATTGAACTCTCTTTAAAGAATTGTTGAAATTTCACTCAGTTTGAAAATTTTGGACAATGCCACAAAATGTCTTATAGAGAGTGAACTGTTCCGTGACTCATCCTTATAACTTCTTTTGTGATTAATTTCAAAACCGTGAACAACAATGCACCATTAGCATTATACCATTTCTTCTTTTTTTATCATCAACAAAAATAAAAGAGAAAATAAAAACAAAAATTTAATTTTTAAAAAAATAAATAAAAGTAGCTTGGCAAGAAGAAATATCAAAGATTGAAAGAAAAAAAGGAAAACATTTTTTATTAACAAAACAGGTCATAAAAAACACAACAAAACGCAAAATGAAAACAAATGACAACATACACACAACCAATAATATAGTCTTTGCAAAATGATACTTGCAGAACTTAAGGTAGAACTCAAAATCTAGGTCATTCAACTTGAAAATATATAAAACCCAAATTTTGTCTTTATTCTATTAAGCCATAAGTTCTACAATGTAGATTGTGATTGCATGCTTTCTATCCTATTTTCTTTAAAGACGGGATGAACAAGATTACTATTTAGAGTGTATATCTTATCTGGTACTATATATTTTCAAAATTAATCATCAAACTAAGTTTATTCAAACAAATGTTATTTATATAAATGCACCTCGTCTTATACTTTTCACTTCATTTATTTTATGGATTACTTTCATTTAGAACTAGATATGATTGATATAGGTAAAAAATCTACTTTGCTTATAAATGCCTTTACCTAATATTTACAGGTGGCAATAATAATTGTACCATAGTATAAAGCAAAAACAGATGAACTAATAATAATGGCATAGATAAGTTCAAACAAAAAATTCAAAATGAAGGTGTCGAAAATTGAATAAGAAAGCTCGATAAAGACAAAAGCAACGTGGCGTCTGAGCATGGAACACGCTCCTTACCATAATGAAAGACTGCCAACCACAACTCAATATGGATAGGGATATGGGTAGGGATATCGATTTATATGATTTATATTCATAAGTGAGATTTTCCAACATAGGTAGGGATACATGTCAATTCATATAAGCGAGATTTTGTGAGTTTTGGGGCCTTGCAAAGACATGTCTTGAGTGAAAAAAAAAAAATAAAAAAAAAAAAATATATATATATATATATATATATATATATATATATATATATATATATATATATATATATATATATATATATATATATATATATATATATATATATATATATATATATATATATATATATATATATATATATATATATATATATATATATATATATATATATATATATATATATATATATATATATATATATATATATATATATATATAAAGAAAATTAAGGTAAAATTAAAAAAAAAATAAAAAACAAGAGATACCTGAAAATACGATAAAAGAGTAAGATATATGAAAAATGCAAAACCTTAAATAGGAGGAGACAATTAGAAATACAATTACAACTGCTATAGAACCACCTCGCACTTAGGCTAGATCTCAAACCAATCAGATTCATCATCAACAAATCCGATTTTAACATAAGTGGTATAAAAAATCAGTCACCTGTTTACTGTGAATTTTGGTAAACAACCGCTGGTCTATCAATTTAGGGTAAAACTGACTAACTTGCAGGATCGACCATACTAAATCCTAGAACATGTGCTAAGTATGCAAAAAAGACCCTAAGTTGAACTCCACGTTCGACTGTGAAATCTTTTGAAAAGTAAGATGACTTGAAGATTAAAAGAACGCAAGTAATGCATCGAAGATTAAAAACAAAAAATAAAAGTGCAGTAAAGTAAAAGCTTTTGAAAGTAAATGCTATAAAGTAAAGGACGAGAAATTACAATCAAACTCCGCGTTCGACCATAACGTTTTTGTAAAGTAAATGGCGTTGAAGATAAAGGTGCAAGAAAAGTAAAATGCTTTGAAAATAAATGTGCAAAAGAGTCTATTCTGAACTCCATGTTCGACTAGAGATCTTTGGAAATTAAATTGCAAGAAGGTAAATAGCTTTTGAAAATAAATGGGTGAAAGGTTGGTTAAATGACATAAAATAACTCTAATCTGAACTCCACGTTCGACTAGGGGATCTTTGAAAGTAAAACGCAGAAAAAGCTTGTAAAACGGTTTAAACGTAAAAGCTGAAAGTTAAAGTGCAGAATGAGTAAAGGTGCATAAAGGTAAAGGCAAGTAAATTGCATTAATGAAAAAGGGTTGGTGTTGTATCACATACATTCTCGCTAACTCGTTTCTCTACACGCGGGTACTTTGAGTTGTTTGGAGTGACTAGTATAAAATCAATGAGCACCCCTATTACATAAAAATGACAACTATTTATAGTACTAGAGATTAACTACTAAATGAAGGTTGAGGCTTCACAACATGTCCCTTTTGGCGTTTTTCCACTATCTCAACCGTTCCCACGTTCGTCCACTCTTGGTTTGAATTTTGAACACTTAATAGTTCCCTCCAATTCTGGTTGTAACTTCTGCGCGTTCTCTTCAACGTGACCCTTGTCGAGCACTTTCCAATACTTAGCATTTTTTAGTAGCTTTGTCCACCTCTTTTCGACTTGGATTACTCTCTGATTGTGTCGAAAGGTTGACATGTTTTAAATTGACATTTTGTCTTGAGATGATTCTAAAATCAACTAGCGTCGAAAATTGAGAGCTAACAAATTGCCCCCAAATAATGTCCTTTCACCAGTTTTGGTAGGAAGGTCATTTTTTCCTCCATCGTTTCAATGCGTGTTGATTTTGCATGGCTTTGACTGAACCACCCACTACTTGTTTTAGTGGTTAAGCATTCGTTTCTTTTCCTCTCACGCTTATGACATCATGCCATTATGATAAATTCTTCAACGTCTTTTCAGCCGTTTCTATCATTACTTTGTCTTGAAAATGTACATTTACAGTCTGACCATAACTTCCCATACACATCTTCTCTCCAAAAACAAACATGTGTCCCACTATCCGATTGTCTTCAACGGTGGATTTAGCCTTTTGGGATTTCTAAACGTTTATAAATATCTCCCTTCACCATTTTGTGAATTTTTAACACTCTCTAGAATCTCAAGCATCCTATATCCTTCTTCAGCTTTCTTTATCCAACTTAGAGAAAAAAACCATTTCACTTCTTTTAACAACAATGGCATTTTCCCAATCTACCGTTCAGGAGAAGAAAACCCAGAAGGGACGCGTTACTCAAACCAAGCAAGCCATTCCTCCTTTCACGAACATAGCTGGCCCTCAACTGGTGGAAAATCGTCAATGTGTGCCGAAACCCACTTCTGAAGCTGCAAGGAGCATCTACCACTCTCAAGTAATAATTCCTTTAACTGTTTCAGGTAAACCCTATGCACTCTCTGGTCCTTTAGCGCAGGTTGATACTTCTGACGCAAGGCTGAGTGAGTTCTTGCCATCTTACTAGAGAACCAGGTCATTAGGGCAAAAAAGCTTCCCCACACCCCTTACCAATACTGGTGAAGAGACTCCATTGCCAACTTTCAACCTTGGATATCTTGCTGACGGTACTCGGCTAGTGAGAGACATTAGTCCTCTTAAAGACTTTGACATTTGGATGGCAAAGATGGAGAGGGTTATAGCTGATCATTGGAAATCTGTGGGGACTAACATTTCTTATTGTCTGAACTTGCTGATGGCATCCTTATACTTTTGGGATAGTACCCATTATACTTTCCACCTGCCATGTGGAATGGTTTCCCCAACCCTTTTCGACATAGCCGTTATTACTGGCCTTCGTCCTAATGGCGTCTCCTACCAACCTGACGTCGATGCTGAAGACTATATACATATCCCCAACTCCAAACTCACTTATACTCCTTTCATTAAACACCATTTTGACCAGACCACTGACGACATATCTGATGAAGAACATGTGGTGTTTCTTGCCATATGGCTGTCAAGATACGTGTTCTGTACCAAATCTTTGCAGGTAGCCAAAAAATATCTGCCCCTTGCTAACCAGCTCCATTATAACAAAGGTGTCTGCTTGAGCGAACTTATTTTGGTGAATCTTTATGAATCTCTGATTGAAACGACTTCTTGACTGAAGCGCATGGAGGCCCATGATTTTGTATCTTTGAATGGTCCTCTATGGTTACTTCAGTTGTTGCTCAATGCAACGTTTGAAGCTAGCCTTCCCAGGAAAGGTCTAGTTGACGAAACCTCTGCTGAGATCGTGGGGAGGAGCATCGAAGGATCTCGTTTGGTCCAACTGACTCCCAATGATGATCGTGAAACCATCAAAGGAGCATTCACCAGTTACATCCTGATGTTTTCTAAGCACCATGAATTTACTTCTGATATGGCGCCCTTTGCTGCAAGGAATTTTGGCCATATATGGTTTAAAAGACCATTTCCTACTCCTCAGGGGCAGGGTGATGATGAATCTGTTTCAATCTGGGAAGCCTTTTTAATTCCTAGATTTATTGCTAACAAGCTCAATTTGGGAAGAGGTTTAGCATCTTTGATTGCGTATCAGCCCAACCTTGTTTCTTGTCAATTTGGGTTGATTCAAAGATTTCCTAGGTGCTTGTATGAAAAGAAGGGCCAAGTCATCCTTCATACTGCCAATTTCGACGAAGAAACACTTGTTGACATCTTCGTTGATTTGGGCAAGAAGAAAGGAATGATTTCACCTGTGTTCTTCCAACCTTGTTTTTTATGCACTTCCTCTTTTCACTATTGGTGGTCAAAACATTATCATGAGCATTTTCTTAATGTTACCACCTTTTCCTCACTACTTGACCAGGCTTTCCTTGATGTGCAGGACAAGACAAAGAAGAGTAAGCTCGCTCATATCTAAGAAATTCAAGCTTTCCATAAATACTTTGAAACTGTTTATTGACCAGATGATCTTAGTCGAACCATTCATGAGGTTGTTGTTACTTTAAAAAGAAACATTTTGCAAAAACTGGATACATTAAAAATTCCTCCTACCGTTCCTCGTGAGAAACGTTATGAAGTAGCTTTTAAAGTTTCCCCCCCTAAATTCCCTCGCTTGCCTACTGCTGATTTTGGAGTAGCACTTGCCCCTCCATTCCCAGATTGGTTTATCTGTGGTGAGGATTTAAAACTTCTTCGACAGTAGTCTCAACCAAAGGCTCGCCGAGTGGTTCCGACTAAGCACACTTTAGACAGTTTCAAAGGACATCTTCATATAGGGGTTCAGGACGTTCTTGTCGAATCTGACATATATGAAGGTTTGATGCCTTTTACTTATGATTATGCAATTAAACTCTCAATATTTAACTGGCCATCATCTCCTGTTTTCCAGCTGTTCCTAGGAAAGCTCCATCCACTAGGGCTGTTACTTCTCAAAGTGGCAAGGAAATGGAAGGAAGACAGGTATATATCATATATTTTGCCTCTTTTCTCACTATGTGACTCATTTCTCACACTTGTATCGTCTCTTTTTATTTTCTCATACTGGGCGCAAACCTTCGACTCCTTCTAAGAAAGGCAAGAAGGATGCTCCCATCGTTGTGGCCTCAGATGATGATGAATCTCCTGAGGAGGTTCGAGTGAAAAAGAGAAAGAAACCTACCAAGGCATCTGGACCTACTGGCCCACCTCAACCGAAGGTGGCCAAAATTCTTGGGTCGACATCCACTTCATGTGGTGTCGAAGAACAACCTCCTGTGGTTACCTCGAAGTCAACTCCTGGCGACCATGGGGTAATAATGTTAACCCTGGTGCTACACTAGCTCAGGTATGTGTACCAACATTTTGTCATATGTGCATTTGTCAATCACCTTCTTAGCCTTATTCTCTTTCACTTGTGTTTTCAGGCTGATACTACCATCACCAATCCTCCTTCAGTTTCAGGTGCTTCTGCCACTTCTTCCCTCAACAGCCAAGGTGAACAAACTTACCATCCTTCTTCAGATCTTGGCTCTAGCTTAAGTGAGGTAAACCAACCTATTATTCCTTCTGCAGGAAACAAATCCCCTTTGGCGCCAACCACCACACAACAGGCTCAGATTGAAGGTTTCAACACTGGGGAGGACGACGCTTCGAGTCCCCCACCTCTTGACCAGGCTGAACCAATAGTCACTGATGAGGTGGTTCTCGAACAAGCCCGTACTCCTTCAGATCCACCAACAACTGACAGTCCACACCCAACTATTCATGAAGAGCCAAAGGACATGCATCCTGAACCTACTCAAAATCCAAACAATCCTTCGCCCGCTGGTGATAAAGAGGAAGCAGTGAGAGTTGAGGAAGAAGAAGAAAAGGACCAAGAAGATGAAGGCGAAGAAGAAGATGAAGGAGACTCTGAAGAGAATGATGAAGAGGAAGAGGAAGAAGAGGTGGATGAAGAAGACCAAGCTGGTCCTGAATCCCAACATACATCGCATGTGGTGAAGTGAACTCTACCTCCCATCGTGACCCATGAAGATCCTTTAGCAGCTCTCAAGTGGTCGAATCCCAGGGAATATGCTAAAAGGATCTTTGGGCAAAAGTGTGGCTTCACTTCTGCTTCTTCGAATCCTCCCAGTCATCCTCCTCAGATGACTTTGCTGGTCCAATTCTCCAATCCATCAAGAAAAAGTTCTTCAGAGGAGATATCCAAAATGTCTTGGCTTCAGACCCCACATCTTGTCTCTTTTTGAAAGATCAACTCAAGAAATTGGACCTTACTACTCTTAGCCCAGAAATTCATGGTTTCTTGCTAGAGTTAACAGTTGTGGTTGATTATTTATCTTCAGAGATTCGATGGCTCCCTCTCTCGTGAAGACAATCGAGGCTACAGCTGGTCGAGAAAGTGCAGCCTGGACTGGTGCACAAGAGTCAGAGGCTAGGGTCGAACAGTTGGAAGCTACTCACAAACAGTGTCAAGAAGAGATCATTTCTAATCATAAGGACATTGACGCGTGGCAGCAACAAATCAAGGAGCTTCAAATGAAGATCTCCAATGCTGAACAACGTAACCTTGAGTTGCAACGCTTTGAAGCCCCTGATATGACCCAAGAGCTGAAGAGCACTATTGACTTTATTGATGCGGCCCAAAAGTTGGAAAAAGAGCTTGCAGCATCCAGGCTCGACAAATCCTGTGCGAGGCTCGCCTTAGTCATCACATGAATACTTTTGCTCAACTCAAATCAAAGCTTCCTTTCTGATCACCTCTCGACCTCTGCTTTTTGTAATCGTCACTGATTTTGTGGCCTTTCGAGCCATCTATATGTAATGACAATATGTTTCTTTTGACTTGATTATTTGCGCCAGATTATGCCTTTCGACACGTTGTTATTATTATTATTATTATTTTATGGCACATGGATAACACATTATTTTTACGGCCTCAATTTTGAGTCTAATTTGTGATTAAGGCCTCTTCCTTTTCCTAGAAACACGCCTTTTCCCAGTTCCATTTATTGCTCTAACGACATAAGCTTTTAGCTTTATTATGGTATTTAAAGCATAGCCTTTTTAGGCATACTCCCAAGACCAATAAATCTTCCACCATTTGACTGACCAATCCATACCCAGTCTTTCCTCTATAAATCCTTCTTTCTCCTGAACCATGTCTTGTACTCAGCAAAGCAAGTATGAACACCAATTCAGAAAAACCCACTCTCAAGGACCAGGCAAAAGGTTCAATGGAACTTGCGGTTGTGGCGACAACTAGGGAAGCTACAAAACCTGAAGCCTCCACTGGAGCACCCCCTCACGTGAAGACGAAAGAAACCAGAATGAAGGTATCCAAGAAAGCACGTCCCCGTACTACTGATTCTGATGACGAAGCTGATGAGGATTATATGGAATACCTCAAGTCCATTGATTTGAGGGATTTTGATTGACCCATGTTTTAAGTTATGAATTGTTGTATGGATTTTTGTTTTGAGTATGCCATGTTAGCCTCGTTTGGCCTATTTTGGCCTTTGTGCCTTCTTAATAAATTTTAAGTTTTAACATGAATCTCTTGCAAGATAGGCCTATACTTTTTCAAATATTTTCCATTTACTTTCAAGATTCTTTTATCTTTGTCTAACTCTTCAATTTCATAAGTACCATTGGAGAAGACTTGTATGACTTGGAATGGGCCTTCCCATTTAGGAGATCATTTGCCTAAAGTTCTATCTCTTCGATCCATAGACAAAATTACTTTCCATACTAGGTCTCCATATAGAAAGGATTTAGACTTAACCCTTTTATTGTAGGATTCCTCAACCCTTCGTTTTTGTACCCTTAGTAACTCCAAGGCCTTAAGCCTTTCCTCATCCAGATCTACTAGTTCGTCCAAATAGCCTAATAATCTTGAGATGAGACTTCATGATGCCTTTGGATTCTTACATATTATAAGCATATCTCAATAGGTAATATTGCATCATGGCCGAAAGTAAGTCGAAATGGCGTGGTATTGGTAGCTTCTTTAGGTGACGTTCGACATGCCCAAAGGATTTGGTCTAACGTCTTATGCCAGTTTCTAGGCTTCTTTCCTACATGCTTCTTAATGAGTCCAATCACTACCTTGTTGGCAGCTTCGACTTGCCCATTTTCCTGTGCATAATAGGGCGTAGAAGTTAGGAGCTTAAAACCTATTTCTTTGGCAAACTCCTTCATCTTTCAACCAGTAAAAACTGATCCTTGATCTGTCGTAATAGTCTTTGGGATGCCAAATTTATAAATGATGTGATTTTGGATAAATTCGATGACGTCTTCTTGACCCACATTTACTAATGGTATTGCTTCGATCCATTTAGTAAAGTAGTCAATGCCAACCAAGATGTATCTTTGGTTTTTTAACGATGTTGGTCGAATCTCTCCCACTATATCCAGAGCCCATCCTCTAAAAGGCCATGGTTTCACTATAGAGTGTAATTCTCTTGCAGGTATGTGTTGTATGCCAGCATGGATCTGACACTCTTGGCAACCCTTGGCGAACTCCATGCAATCTTTCAGCATAGTAGGCCAATACAAGCCTTGTCGAAACAATAACTACTTCATTTTGTGGCCAACTTGGTGTGCTCCACAAGCCCCACTATGAACTGTCAAAAGTGATAAATATGCTTCTGTTTCACTAAGGAATTTCAACAAGACTCCCTCAGGTGTCTTCTTTAGCAATTCATTACCCATGAGCATGTAACTTAATGCTTGATACTTGATCCTTCGATCTGTTGGACCCGTTGGATTTTGTAGGTACTCGACTATGAGCTTTCTCTAATCTCTATCTGTTAGACCATTTATGGCAAAAATTTCAAAATTTTCGCCATCTAGGCACCCAAGATTAGTTGTCTCTAAATCTGATGGGCACAATCCAACTGTCAATATTTTCCTTCTTGCCTCAGTTACTTCTTGAAGGTTTTCCTTCGACACTCTGTATCCTGAGGCAATCTGCGCTAAATCATTAGCGACCTGATTTTCTATTTTGGGTATGTGTTGGATAGACACCACCTCAAATTTCTTCAATAGTCTATTCGCCACCACAAAGTATACAATGAGATTTTCCTTAACTTATTTATATTCCTTTGTGATTTGTTTTATAACCAACTCTGAGTCTCCCATTATTTCGATTCTAGTTGCCCCCAATTCTAACAAAATTTCGAGGCCAGCAATCAATGCTTCGTATTCAGCCTCATTGTTAGAGCACGACCCTTCGACCCTGAATTTAAATTTTGTTGGAATTTTTTCAGGAGAAATAATGAATATACATACCCCTGTGTCATTTCTATGGCTTGATCCATCAAAGTATAACTTCCAGGATTTTAACTCAACATAATTTAAATCAGTTTCGTTTATAGAGTGGTCGACTATGAAGTCAGCCACTATTTGGCCTTTCACAGCCTTTAAAGGTTGATATGTTAAAGAATATTCAGTTAAAGCTAAAGCCCATTTACCAATTCGACTGTGCAAAATAGGTTTAGATAACATATGTTTTATAACATCAAAGTGAGACGATACATACACATCAACAGGCTTTATATATTGCTTTAATTTGGTACAAGAGAAATACAAGCATAAACACAACTGTTCAATCATGTTATACCTAGTTTCTGCATCATTTAGAACTCTACTAAGATAAAAAAAATGGCTCTTTTGACTCCATTTTCATCTTCTTGAGCCAACATGCTCCCTAAAGTTTTGTCAGATGCAGCTATATATAATCTCATACTTCTATTTCTACACGGTGGTGACAAAATTGGTGGGTGACTTAGGTATTCCTTAATCTTGTCGAAGGCTCCTTGTTGTAATTGCCCCCACTCAAAACTATCTTTGTTGAAAGGAAGTAATGGCGAAAAAGCTTGTGTCTTGCCACTTAGGTTAGAGATGAACCTTTTTAAGAAGTTGATTTTACCCAATAATGATTGCAACTCCTTTTTGGTTGAAGGTGCTTTTGCTTCCATGATGGCCTTGGTCTTATTTTAATTGATTTCAATCCCTTTCTTGTGGACCATAATGTCTAGAAAGTCTCCTGCCTATATACAAAAAGCACATTTAAGGGGATTCATTTTTAGACCAAACTTTCTCATTCTTAAGAATGAGCGTCGAAGATGTTCAATGTGGTCTTTTCAAGAAATAGATTTTACAACAATATCATCAATGTAAACTTGCATGAAAGTGTCTATAAAATTATGGAAAATAGAATTCATTGCTCTTTGGTAAGTAGCACTAGCATTCTTAAGACCAAAAGGCATCATTACCCATTCGTATGTGCCTAAAGCCCCGGGACATCTAAAAAGCAGTTTGCGGAATATCTTCCTCAGCAATGAATATTTGGTTGTAACCAGAATACCCATCCAACATGCTAAGGTATTCATGTCTCGCTGTAGAATCTACTAACATTTCTGCTACTGGCATTGAATATCCGTCTTTAGGAGTTGTAGCATTTAAATCTTGAAAATCTATGCAAACTCTTAAAGAACCATTCTTTTTAATAACAGGTACTATATTAGCCAACCATTTGACATACCTTGTTGTACGAATGAATTTGCAACAAAGCAGTCTCTCGACCTCCTCTTTAATCTTTGACAGTATTTCTGGTGCAAACCATCTTGGACCTTGTTTGACTGGTCTTCTTCCAGGTGTCATAGGCAACTTATGTTTGACTAACTCCCTGCTCAAACCAGGCATCTCGTCGTAGTCCCAGGCTAAACAGTCTTTAAACTCCTTCAATAACTGGACCACTTCGACCTTCAGTTGAGGGCTCAACTTGGCGTTGATGTATATAGGCCTCTTGATTAACCCCTCACTAAGATCAATTTCTTCTAAAGGGTCTTGTGCTAACATCTTGACATTGTTTGCTAGCGGATCTTTTTTGAACCCCAATGGTTCGTCTTCGTAAATGGCGCCAAGCCTTTGAGATTTCTCTCCATCTTGGATCTCATCTAGAGATTTTAGGTTACGATCCTCTCTAGAACACTCTTGGTGAAATTCATAAGTGGCTTTGCCAGCCATGTGATTATTAGCAGCTTCTAGAGCCGCTTGTAATTTCGTTTCAGCCACGTAGGCCGAAATTTTCTTCAATGCTTCAAACTCAGTCATGATCACTGAATCTTTCTTCCCACCCAATGGGTTCCACTATAGGCCCTTCAAAACTTGGTATCCTTTCTCCTGGTACCTTACTGTCTCATCTGAAACCTTCGACAGGATGCAAGTATAACGAACGGAACGTTGCTTCATTTGGAGTAAATTCAAACTCTGCCGAAGGACATGGAGCAATATTCGCCAAGTGTTTGTCAAAGTGATTCCCCTCAATATAATTGACAGGAATCTTGAAGTACCCTTGATCAGCTTCAAGGTTCTCGACGATACCATCTGGCCTTCAAATGGTAATCCTTTGGTGCATTGAAGAAGGCACGGCGCCTACACCATGAATCCACTCTCTTCCCAAGAGAAAATTATAATTAGGTTTGGTTTCGACAACCATGAACATTGTGGGTCTTGTAACTATTCCCAATGTAAGATCAACCTGGATCACTCCCAAAGCGGAGCCCACTTTTCCCTCATAGTTTGATAGAACCATGTTGTGGGGCTTGGTATCATCATCACCTTTTCCAATTTTACTAAGTAGAAAACGAGGCATCAAGTTCACTGTTGCGCCATAATCTACTAGGATCTTGTTGATAGGTATGTTCTCCACTTTCTAGTGACATAAAGAGGCTTCAAGTGACCCTTCATAGCCTCTGTAGGGCATTCGAAGAAAGCATTCTGCTCCTCTACGCACCCATTGTTCATAATGTAATAGCACACAGGCTTGTGCGCCATCATTTCCATCTCAATATTTTGATCCACATCCTCTATCTCTGTGACCTGGCTGAACTCTCTAGGCATGAAGGATACCACATTTACTATGATGTCCAAGGAGGCTGTTGATTCACTGTCAAAGTTTTCAGTCATGTTCTCATCATCTTCAACTAAACCAACTGGTTCGTCCTTTCGATCTTCGAATAACTTTCGTCTTATAGGCATCTTCTTAGTGTTTCCACCTTGATTGCCAATGTTAGTCCTTGACTCTCCCTGGTTTGGTCTCTGCGCTTCCCTAATGGCCTTCCGCCCGCGTTGTTCCCTTCGCCATTGAGACCTGGTCATAGGTTTTTTCCTTTGTAATTTTGAGATATATATGCTAACTTGTTAGTGGTGCGGTTCTCTTTTAGATACTCAAATAAGGAACCTCTTTCCACCTCAAACTTTTTCCATTTTTTTCGCCCCTGTCCTTCGACAAGTTTGATCCATTTTCCTGCAGGCATGTTCCCAACTGGTTTGAATGTGTTGGGCTTAGCTGGAGTTTTTATACCAATCGAAGGGTTTCTGGGATCAAGATTCCATGGGCCTTGGTTCTTCCTCTGCCCCCAGCTTCCATTATTTTTCTTGATCTCCTCTACACCGTGAGCAACTTTCTCATCAAAAATGGCGCTGCACCTGGGACACAGCATTACCCCTGATCCATTCTTTTGGAAACGATGGAGGAAGTTAACAATGGTTTCTTCCTGTGTGGGTACACCATCTTGTTAGGCTCTTCACTCGTTTCTTCAACTTTTGGTTTGGTGATCTCGACCATGTTAATATCGACCTTATCTTTGAGCTTCATCTTCGACAAGTGAACTTCCAAGTTTTCAGTATTCTTGGAATCTTCAATCTGACTTGCATCTTCGATGTTGAACCTCTCATCATCAGGGGAGGTGTTGAAGAACTGTTCTGCTGCCATGCATATCCAATTTTCTAGCAGACAACCATCCATTTCCATCACTTCCCCCACCAACAGCATGTTATTCTCCAATTCCTTAACCACTTGGACTCTGGGAACATCTCTTCCTAACGCTTCATTGGTGTTGATACTATCAGTACTATCCTCAGATTCGTCGCCAGCTTCAACCATATTAATACCTTCAGCAGCATTTTGACCCCATTCTTCTCCTGCCATAGCTGATTTTTTAGCAGTGTTGTCGAACTGAACGAATTTGTCAACAGTCTTTTTAGTTACAAGCATCAAGTTACGACCATCAGTGTTTGCTGGATTATTTGGTACTGAGTTACAGCCTTCAGTTACCTCAGTCGTTTCAACCTTGGTGATGAAGTTCTCCGTAAGTTCTACCATATTGACTGGAGACTTTTCAATGGCTTCGACCATCTGAACCTCTTCAGGTTCTGCATAATTAGCTTCTACAGTTTGCTATGGGTCAGAGTTTATGTTCATCTGAGTCTTCCCCTGGTCTCCAAACTTCAGCCTTCCTTCCTGAATGGCACCAGACCTCTGAAAAGAAAATATTGAGAAGTTTTATGACACAAGAAATTATGATACTTACAGAACCCTATTTTCTTTCTTTGTTCTAAAGGAGGCACTTTAGTATCAGCAGGCACTATTATTTTTCCATCCTTAACTAACAAGTCAAAGATTTCTCACATTTTGTAACGTTGAAAGTGTATGTTCTTTTAGGAAATCTGTCATTAGACTCAATGGGATTTTTCCCATTTGAAGGAGCTAAGAGCTTACAGGCATAAGGTGGACCCTGCTTTAATTCAGCAACGTCAACCTCATGCTCATCGAAGTAAAGTGTTTCATCATACATATTTTCCACATCTTCGTTACATTCGACAAAGGCTACTTTTTTACCCTTGCTGAACCTAGTTTTCTCTTCTCTTAGTCTTTCTAGACGTCGAACTCTGTCAGCTAGCTGCGCTATATCTCTGAGATATTGAGTATCCAATTTCTTCCTGATGGAATAATCTAAGCCCCCTATTCAGGTAATCATCAATTGGCTCAGTACCCTTACGTTTGATACTAGCCAATTCTTTCAAACTAATCTTGGTTTGCCCCATATAGAGCTGTTCATGAAACAAACGCTCTAATTGGGCCCAATTATAAACTGAATTAGGAGGCAAAGTAGTGAACCATGTAAAAGCATTTTTTGTAAGAGAACATGGGAAGTATTTGACCCTAAGGCTCTCGTCACCAGCTATCTCTCCTGCTTCGATCATGTACCTAGCCACGTGTTCGACAGTTGATTCAGTAGTGTCTCCTGCAAACTTACTAATTTTTGGAATCTTCGTCCTAGGAGGTAACTTAGCCTGCAAAATATAATCCAATATAGGTGAAGTATAATTTGGCCTTGTAAAGCCAAAGTTTGCTCCATTTCTGGTCATTATTCTTTCGATCATAGCTGCAAGATTATTTTCTTCCGCTGCATCATGACGTCGAACTTGTCTAAGTATTTGGTCAACATTCTGATTCCTGTTCACCATGACTACTCTTGGTTCTTCCTCCCTATGGGTTGGTACCTGGTTCCTTTGTGGTTCGACTCTGAAAGGTTTGCCCATTTCATGATCCTCCATATTCTCCTCGTGAACGTTTTGTTGCTGATACCGTGGAACATTCTCAATAATTGTTGCTCTTTGCTAAAATACTGGTACTACCATGAAATCAGCCATACGAGCTAATTGTGTTGCCACCTGTTGGTTGGTTTGAGTAGTATTCTGAATTAGGGGTTGAAAGATTTCTCCCATCGTCTGAGACAACGTGTGCACCATTTGCATGTTACTTTCATCCATTTGGTGTCTTAAGCAGTTTATAGATGTAGTTGTAAGACTAGGTGCTTGCCCAGAGTAACCAACCCCTATGCTCTGGTTGTTTCAACCACCTGATCCAGATCCTTGTACTGGCAAAAAGACCACGTTCTCTGAAAATATGGGTGGAGCATTCTGCAAATTCTGCATTATTGACATAGGCATATCATATGGTTGGTTCCTAGATAATGGTTGTGAGAAACCTAGAGGAGGAACTTGCCTGTATATGGAACTTCCTGGGGGTATTGGAAAATTAGGACTCTAGGGTCCTACATATTCCAGCACAGGTTGAATGTACGTTTGTACACATGTCGATCCTGGGTTCATCATGGGCTGCACTTGTTCAGACACCATTACCGATGGTGACGTCTGTCCTCCCATCGAAGAAAATGGATATGGAGTATTCTGAGACCCCATGCTTGACTGAGCATTTGAAATGCTTTCCTGAGGATCAACTTGTTGATTAGCATTTGTTGCCATTCTTTTAGTATATCTTCTTTTTGGCACTCCTTCGTGCGTTGTGGCTAGCTTTCCACTCCTTAATAACATACAACGAAGTATTCGCCCAAAAAAGATTAATGTGAACTTTGAAATGCTTAGCACTGGGTCCCACCGGGTATGCCAATTTGTTTACTGTGAATTTTAGTAAACAACCGCTGGTATATTAATTTAGGGTAAAACAGACTAACTTGCAGGATCGACCATACTAAATCCTAGAACATGTGTTAAGTATGCAAAAAAGACCCAAAGTTGAACTCCACGTTCGACTGTGAAACCTTTTGAAAAGTAAGATGACTTGAAGATTAAAAGAAGGCAAGTAATGCGTCAAAGATTAAAAGCAAAAAATAAAAGTGCAGTAAAGTAAAAGCTTTTGAAAGTAAATGCTATAAAGTAAAGGACGAGAAATTACAATCAAACTCCGCGTTCGACCATAACGTCTTTGTAAAGTAAATGGCGTTGAAGATAAAGGTGCAAGAAAAGTAAAGTGCTTTGAAAATAAATGTGCAAAAGAGTCTATTCTGAACTCCACGTTCGACTAGAGATCTTTGGAAATTAAATTGCAAGAAGGTAAATAGATTTTGAAAATAAATGGGTGAAAGGTTAAAAGTGCAGAAAGTTAAATGGCATAAAATAACTCTAATCTGAACTCCACGTTCGACTAGGGGATCTTTGAAAGTAAAACGCATAAAAAGCTTGTAAAACGGTTTAAACATCAAAGCTGAAAGTTAAAGTGCAGAATGAGTAAAGGTGCATAAAGGGTAAAGGCAAGTAAATTGCATTAATGGAAAAGGGTTGGTGTTGTATCACATACATTCTCGCTAACTCGTTTCTCTACACGCGGGTACTTTGAGTTGTTTGGAGTGACTAGTATAAAATGAATGAACACCCATATTACATAAAAATGACAACTATTTATAGTACTAGAGGTTAACTACTAAATGAAGGTTGAGGCTTCACAACGTGTCCCTTTTGGCGCTTTTCCACTATCTTAACCGTTCCCACGTTTGTCCACTCTTGGTTTGAATTTTGAACACTTAATAGTTCCCTCCAATTCTGGTTGTAACTTCTGCGTGTTCTCTTCAGCGTGACCCTTGTCGAGCACTCTCCAATACTTAGTATTTTTTAGTAGCTTTGTCCACCTCTTTTCGACTTGGATTACTCTCTGATTGTGTCGAAAGGTTGACATGTTTTAAATTGACATTTTGTCTTGAGATTATTCTAAAATCAACTAGCATCGAAAATTGAGAGCTAACACCACCGCACTCTAAATTAGGGCAAACACTCAATCCACTATTCGTGAAGGTAGAGGATGGGATTTTGTCGCCATCCCATAAAGGTTAATGAGTTCTCCCTCGTCCCACTTGAAAACCAATTTCAAGCCAATAAAATACTCTTCTCCTCCACTTCTTTTGATGTTTTTGTAATTTCATTAAAGATGACATCATTTCGCTCTTTCCAAATAGAACAAACTACAGCATGCCAAACCATTAGGTATTCACCCCTTGTTCGCCGTGAAATTTGGAGAACAACTACTGGTCTAACAGATCCTAAAGACTCGTTTTAACTTGCAGGATCGACCACACTAAATCCTAGGATATAACTAACTGAGTTTAAAATCAAATGAAATCTAAAAAAGAAGGATAAATACTTCGACAGTATTGAAAATAACAAAGAGGTTTTGGCAATAAAATAAGTAGAAAATGAAAGCAATTAGGGGTGAAGAAGATAGCAATTTGAAGCAAAAGATAAAGATCAGGAAATATAACTTGCATAAAAGCAGTAAAGTAAAGGAAAATTCTTATGAAAGAAAAGAATAACTTTAATGCATTACGATAAAAGATGGTGTTTCAACACGTACATTCTGAGTTATAACTCTTTTCTCACTTTGGCTTGGATACCTTTGAGTAATTTTTTGAGTAACTTGTACAAAATGAACACATCAAAAGTCCTAAATTTAGCCACTATTTATAGCCAGATGAAATAACCGCCTCTAATGACTCAATGGACTAGATTAAAACAAATGTCACTCTGCATGCTTTGATTACTCGAAATAGTGTCACATGCATCCTTCTAATGGTGGAAAATAACTGCATTTTCCTCCAGAATTTGAATTCAAACTTCAAAGGTTCTTGTTTGTCGAATCGTCTGTCTTCTGGTCAAAATCCTCGCAACATAACTACAGTCGAAAACATTGTCTTAACTCAAAACCCTAACATTTCCACCTGGGCATCGAAATTCAAGGCTAAAAAATTGCCCCCCAAAAATCTCACTTTCAACCTCTAGAGAAAATGGCATTTTTTGATACTCCGCTTCGACGCCTCTCATGACCTTCGCATGTCTTTGAAGTCACATCCTCACTGTTCCCCATACTTAATGACATTATTAGCATTTATTACAGTAACTTCAACACGTCTCCCACACGCATGCCACTAGCTGTGATCATGCTCCTAGGTTTTAGGAAATCATGGCCTAAGAAAATGTGAGTTTTAGACTTAACTATTCACATTCCCTCAATCTTTTTCTGGTACAACACGTGTCCCACTATAGCCACATTAATCGCCTACTAATCATTTCTCATTCCCATATTCTTTTACTTTCTTCTATAAGTGACACCATTTACTCAGAATCACCTTTTACGCTTTCTAATATTCCCCTTGCTATTCTTTCACAAAGAAACCCATATTTCCTTTCTTTTTTCCATAACCTTCATTTTAACAATGTCTTCTTCCACCATGACCAAATATCACAAAAAAGCTCACAAGAAGGACTTGAAAAGAACCTCTCAGCTTCCACCTTTTGAAGTGCTGGTTAGGCCGAAGGTGATGGGAAACCAACAGTTTGCGCCTGAACCATTGGAGGAGGATAAACGCATAATCTACGCCTCTCAGGTACTAATTCCTTTCACCATTGCTGGAAAAAGGCATGCCCTCTGTGGGCCTCTGCCTTCTATAGATTCTCATTCTGAAACCATTAAAGACTTCTTCCCATCTTACCGTAGGTCAAAACCCATAGGTCAAGGCAATTATCAACAAGTAGAGAACATCACTGGAGATGTTGTAGCCCTTAGTGGGATAGACTTAAGGTATATGGGCACAAATTTTAGGGTTTTCCGTGCCATACCCTCTTTCAAGGAGTCTAATGAATACATGAACTGGCTAAACAAGGTTGAAAAGGTTAAGTCCCACCTTTGGAAACAAATGGGGATCTATGACCTTATCATGCTCTCGAAAAATGGTCTAAACAATTGTTTGA
Source organism: Lathyrus sativus (assembly GCA_963859935.3). Classification (NCBI taxonomy): domain Eukaryota; kingdom Viridiplantae; phylum Streptophyta; class Magnoliopsida; order Fabales; family Fabaceae; genus Lathyrus; species Lathyrus sativus. Next base: position 84,767,026 of record OZ012735.1, on the reverse strand, counting down.
CCATGTTAGTATCCTCCCTATATTTTTGGGATATCACCCACAACACCTTTCATCTCCCTTGTGGGATGATGAGTCTGACAGTGTTTGATATAGCCGCTATCACGGGGCTAAAGCCAACTGGCACCATATACGATCATGACCTTGAGTCAGATGATTCAATAGGTTTTTCGCCAGTCAAACCCACATACTCCCAATTCATTTCCCTCTTCTTTGACAAATCTACCAGTGAGGTTTCTGGCGTCGAAAACATAGCTTTCCTCACCGTCTGGTTGTCTCAATGTGTCTTTTGTTCCAAATCCCTTCAAGTAACTAGGAAATTTCTGACCCTAGCCACCCAACTTCATCGAGGGCACGATATCTGCTTGAGTGAAATGATACTAGAAAACATATATGAATCCTTGAGTGAAGAAGTAACACAACTGAAGGATCTAGTAGCGAAAGGAAACCTACTGCTGTCAGGCCCTTTTTGGTTACTACAACTGTGGATGAATGCTTCCTTCGAAGCTAGTCTTCCCAACAAGGGTGTTGTGAATGAAGAAGAAGAAGAAATCAAAAATAGGAGAGTCGAAGGAACTCACTTGGTGAGGCTCACTCCCAGTGAAGAAGGATTGTCGTTGAGGCTGGCTTTCCTCAGCTATGTCATGATGCAGGCAAAGCTTCATGATTTTACGTCGAACATGGCCTCATTCGCAGTAAGGAAGTACGGGCCATAATGGTTCACAAGGCCTTTTCCTGCACCAGCAAAATCCCAAGAAGCAGAGTCGACACAGCTATGGGAGGCCTTTTTCACCCCAAGGTTAATATCTCTTCGACTGAATGTTGAAGCGGTATAGCAGCAAGCAAAAATATTAAGTACCCAGTTTTGTCATCTCCATAGGGATCGGTGCGATACAAACGCCATTCAACTGTCTCTACATTTCTAAGCTTGTTGTTCAAAAGTTTTGGTTTCAAAGTTTCAAGGAACCATAGATAAAAACAGACAATATAAAGACGGAAAATATAAAGTAAAGACTGAAATATAAACGGAGCCTTGTTGGGATTGGATCTCATCAATTGATAACACATGCATTCTTCTGATCAAGTTAAACACAACACAATCATTCGTCTAATATCCTCACGTATCACCCATGACAGAGGTCATCTCTAACGCAACATCGGGAGAACAGCCGTGTTATCTCATTGGTGATGTCTCACGCAACAAAAACACATGCAAATGCTAAGCCTAAATATCTGTCTAGAGTTTAGGACCTAACAGGTAATCATCCTAGATCCATATTTGAAGAGTACATGTCTATAGCAGTTCAAATCAAAGATAAACAAGTAAGCAAAGATGACACCCATAGCAGATAAACAATTGTTTTGAATAAAACACAATGATCAGAATACGTACATACGCTTAACCCTTTTTACATGTATTCACCTAATCTGCCAAATGGTTCTGAACATCGTTCTTCATCACTATTATCACGCACCTGCACAATATCGTATTGATCATACTCATTATACCCATGCTACTTAATCAATACAATAAAATAGAAGATACAATGGATATCAACTTACAAAAACATGTCAAAAGTTTGTTCATTGATAGATGAAAATCTTAGATCAAAGATGTGAAAAGGTTTTGTCAAGACCCACAAAAGAAATCAAAGACAATCAATCAATAGAGAATCAAAACTAGTTCACAAACATATATTAGATGAAATACATAAGGTATCAAAAGATTACATCCAAGCCCCAACAAGAGATCAAAGATCTTACCTCCTCCCTCTTAGGGTTTTGTACTTCTCTCTCTAAAAAAAACTTGAAATGAAGAGAGATAAGTTATGATGTAAAATTATATTAATTTTACCTGAAAAGCAAGAAAAGTACTTATATAGTACATTCAGGATCTGTCTTGTTCACACTGCGAACAGATCCTTCGCCTAGCGAACAAAAAATTAGGCACCTAAGGTGCCTCTGAATAGTTAAACCGCCCTTGAGAAATATCTAAAGTTCGTTGTGCGAGCAATTCTTTGCACTGTGAAGCCTTTGCTAAAAAGTTCGCATAGCGAATTCTCCTCCAAATAGTTACTGCCTCAAGTCTGGGGCTATTCGCTAGGACGTCACTTCTCCTTCGCTCCAACATCATGTTCCAATAAGAATCTGATAGAATCTCATAATGTCTTTGGATTCTTGTCGACTGTAGATAGATTCCTACTGGTAGAACAACATCGTGACCAAAGGTTAGTCAAAATGGCGTTGCATTAGTCGCTTCTTTGGGGGACGCTCGACATGCCCAAAGCACTTCGTTTAACGTCTTGTGCCAGTTTCTAGGCTTTTTCCCCACATGTTTCTTGATTAAACTAATCACCACTTTATTTCCGCTTCGACTTGACCATTAGCCTAAGCGTAATAAGGTGTTGAGGTTAATAATATGAAACCCATTTCTTTGGTAAACTCCTGCATTTTTTGACCGGTGAACACTGATCCTTGATCTGTGGTTATAGTCTGTGGGATTCCAAATCTATAAATGGTGTGCTTTTTAATGAACTCTATCACATCCTCTTGGTCTAAATTTGGTAAAGGTATAACTTCAATCCATTTAGTGAAATAATTTATACCCACCAAAATATACCTCTGACTCTTTGATGATGCTGGTTGAATTTCGCCAATTAAATCCAAAGCCCAACCTCTAAAAGGCCATGGTTTAATAATCGAATACAACTCGCTTGCAAGGACATGTTGTATGCCTGCTTGCATTTGGCATTCCTGGAAACCCTTAGCAAACTCAATACAATCCTTCAGCATAGTGGGCCAGTGCATACCTTATTGAAACAAAAGCCAATTCATTTTCTGGCCCACTTGGTATGTGCCACATGTCACACTATGGACTGTTGAAAGAGCTAAATATGCCTCTGACTCACTAAGGCATTTTAACAAAACTCCCTATGGGGTATTTTTAAATAATTCGTTTGCTAAAAGAACGTAACTCAGAGCGTGATACCCGATCTTCCGTTCTGTCGCAGATGTTGAATTATGTAAGTAAATTACTATTGGTTTCCTCCAATCTCCATTCATCCATGCGTCGATAGCAAAAATATCGAAGCTTTCTTTATCAACGTATCCTAGCTTTGTAGTCTCTAAATCTGAAGGAGCCAACTTTGTTGACACCACTCTTCCTCTGACTTCAATTGCATCTTCCAGTTTCTCTTTTGAAATTTTGTACCCTGACGCAACCTGGGCCAAGTCATTGGCCACCTGATTTTCCAAACGAGGAATATGTCGAATACTTACCATATCGAACCTTTTTAACATTCGATTGGCTATTATGAAATACATGATAAGATTCTCCTTTACACACTCGTACTCCTTTGTTAACTACTTTACTACTAATTCTGAGTCTCCCATTATTTCGACTCACGTTGCCCCCAATTCCAACAAAATTTCAAGTCCGACTATCAAAGCCTTGTATTCAGCCTCATTGTTGAAACAAAGGCCTTTGACCTTATACTTGAACTTTGTTGGAATTTTGTTAGGAGAAATAATCAAAACTCCTACACCAGTTTCTTCTCTATGACTAGAACTTTCGAAATAAAGTTTCCGAGGCTACAGTTCGAGATAATTCAAAGCATTCTCGTTTATTGAGCGGTCGAATTTAAAGTATGCTACCACTTGTCCATTAATTGCCTTTAGAGGCCTATAAGTCAAAGAATATTCAGTTAATGCTAATGCCCATTTTCCAATTCGACTATGTAATATAGATTTAGATAGCATGTGCTATATAACGTCGCAATGAGATGAAACAAAAACATCAATTGGCTTTATATAATGATTCAGTTTTGTACAAGAGTAGTATAAGCATAGACATAATTTCTCAGCCATGTTATACCTAGTTTATGCATCATTTAAAACCCTACTAAGGTAATAGATAGCCCTTTTGACTTCATTATCATCCTCTTGAGCTAACATGCTCCGTATGGTTTTGCCTGACACTGCTATGTACAATCTCATACTCCTATTTCTACAAGGCAGCAACAAAATCGAAGGATGACTTAAGTAACCTTTGATTTTATCGAAGACATATTGTTGAGGTTTCTCCCAAATGAATCCCTCCTTGTTGAGTCGGAGCAAGGGTGAGAAAGCTTACGTTTTGCCACTGAGGTTCGATATGAATCTTCTTAGAAAGTTTATCTTGCCCAACAATGACTGCAATTCCTTCTTTGTTGATGGCACTTTCGCTTCCATTATGGCCTTGGTCTTGTTAAAGTTTATTTCGACTCCCTTTCTGTGGACCATAAAGCCTAGAAAATCTCCTGCCTGCACACAAAATGCACATTTGAGGGAATTCATTTTTAGGCCATGCTTCCTCATTCTCTCAAATGAGTTTCGAAGATGGTCTAAATGGTTTTTTCTTGAAACTGATTTCACAATAATATCATCCATATAAATCTGCATAAATGTTTCAATATAGTCGTGAGAATTAGAGTTCATTGTCCTTTGATAGGTTGCCCCAACATTTTTTAAACAAAAAGGCATTATAACCCATTCATAGGTACCTAAGGCCCCAGGGCATCGAAAGGCCGTTTTTGCAACGTCCTCTTCAACAATGATATTTGGTTATAGCCATAATACCCATCTAACATACTTAAATATTCATGCCCGCGGCTGAGTCGACCAGCATCTCCCCCACAGGCATTAAATATTCATCTTTAGAGGTAGCAGTATTTAAATCTCTAAAATCTATACATACCCTCAGAGATCCATTTTTCTTTATAACAGGTACAATGTTTTCTAACCATTCGACATACCTTGCTGGATGAATGAACTTACATCAAAGAAGTCGTTCGACCTCTTCTTTGATCTTCGATAGAATTGTTGGTACAAACCTTCATGAATTTTGCTTTACAGGCTTCTTCCCAGGCTTGATTGGCAATTTCAACTCGACCAGATCCCTATTTAAACCAGACATTTTATCATAGTCCCACGCAAAGTAGTCTCGAAACTCTCTTAGAAGTTGGAACATTTCGACCTTGAGTTTTGAGCTGATATTTGCACTTATATAGGTTAGCCTTCTCGTGGCCTCTTCTCCAAGTCGATTTCTTCTAGCAGGTCTTGTGCTAGCATCTTCACATTTTATGCTAACAGATCCTTCTCGAATCCCAAAGGCTCTTCATCATAGATGGTGTCGAGCCTCTGGTCTTGCAATTCTTCCTAAACCTTATCAAGAGGTTCTTGGTCAAAATCCTTTCCAAGATTTTCTTTATGAGATTTTTTTCTGGCCTCGAAGGCCATTTCCTTATTACCCCTGGCTTCGAAAGCCAAATTTTTAATCTCAGCCTCCAAGGCCGCTTGTTCTTCCTTTTCAATCATATAAGCCGAAATCTTTTGCAATACTTCGAATTTAGTCATCATCATTGGATTTGCTTCCCCAACCAGAGGGTTTGATTCCCGAGGTATCAAAGTAGGGCAAATTTCCTGCCCTTACAATCTCCCTATCCCACCTGAGGCCATGGACAGGATGCAAATACAATGAGCAATAAGCGTCTCCATTTTGGGTGAAATCGAAACCCGTCGAAGTACATGGTGCCACACCCTAATTTTTGACTTTAAGATCCCACCTCTTTTATGCATTTTCTTGCGTTATTTGACTTTATTTTTTTTCATATTCATGTTTATTGCGACTAACCAACTTGTGCAGGAGTGTCAAGCAGATAATTTTGTTTCTCCTAACTTAAGCGCTTCAAGCCCTCTCTGGTTCATTTCTAAATAGGACACAGTGTCTCTACCAAGATTGCCTCCAAGTCACAGAACTCTATTTTTAAAGAGAGCCGAATTCAATATACTTTGGATTTTACGATCTTCCAAGACAGTGCAATGATGTTTTGGTCTGTGCGACGAGTAATCATGTTCCCTTTGTTCGAAGGTTCCCGAGTACCATTTGTAAGCCGTTATGTTTCGCAAATTATGACCACAATTGAATTTGTGGTGTTTTGGACGTATTTTTGATGTTCAAGGTTCGACCAATTGATTTTGTGGAAGTGTCTCTTAAAATGGAAAGCGAGAGTTTGATTATGCTTTTAAGTCAAACATACATCAGAAGTAAAAGTTCATAATCATGATTCTTGGATCGGAAACGTTTTTATTCATTAATCAAAAGAAGGTGCATTTTATTACATGGATTGAACTACAAGTTTTTATACAAGATTTTTGGATTACATAATTTCCTAAAGGCTAATTCTTAAGATTTCTAGCTCCTTGGATCGTCAAGCTTTGACCGCCGTCTTCATCTCAGACTGAACCTGCACAGTGAATAACGGTTAATTCAGAGTAAGAGATTTTATTTATTTTTGCCTCAGCCCTCAGAAAGACGTCATCATTGAGCCGGGACGGAAGGCCAACAACCGGAGTCTCTGCCAGCTTCCAAAATCAGGGACAATTTATTTTCGGCAGCATCAAGGCAATTTATGTTCTTAGCAATTTTAAAAATCAATCCCACGGGTCAAGGTCCATTTTCACCATTTCAAAGTCAACAAGTCAAAGAAGAGAATTTTTTACTAAAGCTAGCAAAGCCCAACAGCAGGCCCACCACAGTAGCACCCTCGTGAGAAGGGGAGGTGTTTCATCAACAACGATTAATCCAGCCAACAAAAGCAATAACTTTACGTTTTAACTATGTTTCCAAAATCCAACCACAGGTCTGGTACTGAAGAGGAAAAGAATAAGAAATTTTCCAAATCAATTAAACTTCCTAAATCCGTTTCTAGCACATTAATGCGAAGAAGAAAGTTAATATCTTCTCAAAAATGAATCGAACAATTCCAAATGAAAACAGAAAGGGATTTAAGATGCCATAAATTCTTCCAAATTAAATCGGACAAAAATCATCAGAAAAGGGAAAGTTTTAAGGAAAGACTTTATTGCATTGTTCTCAAATCCAAGTATAAAACTCAGAAGAAGATTCACAAGTTCGAAACCGAAAAAAAATCACCGCCACGCAGAGCTCAGATATTTAAAGAAAAACCTCATCATCGCAAAAAAGGCTCAGGTTTTAGAAGTCAAAATCGCAGATCAACAAATCTGACAAACAGAACATCAAGTACCACAACCGAAAGACTCATACTTCTTACGAAGTCATCATTGTCGTAAAAGAAAGCAAACCCGCAATCTACAGATCGTTTCAAACCATCACCGAAAAGCCACATGAAACTCAACCTCAACCGTCAACAATTTATCAAAGCCAATGAAGACCGCCAAGTTAATCGCAAGTCACCGAATCGGAGGCTCAGAGACAAACTTGTCACTGCCTCATTTTGCATTAGGGTAGGGGCTTATTTTTGCTTAACATCTTCAGTTTCCTTTTTTTATTGTTTCTTAACAGGTTCAAGAAGAAGATCGTGAAGAAAGAAGAGGAATAAGATTGTAGAAGAATGGTGGAGAAAGGAGTAAAAAACACATGCAACAGAGAGAAAGAACAAAACCGCGTGAGAGAGAGCAGAGAGAAAAGGAGAGAGTGAGCGGCAGAAGGATTGAGTTGGGGGGATTTTAGGGTTTTAAGTTTTTGTGCTGTATTGATTTGATCACATGTATGTGCACACACACACCCTTCAATACGCCCTCGCCTGCAGCCTCCCATCACCTGTTTGATCACAATCACACGGCCTGCATTGCACCACGCGATACACCCTCACAGCTGTACCACACTAAATAATCCACCCGCCTCCTTTAAACCCCTTTAATCTACTAATTAACGTTTAAGTAACCAATTAAACCTTTAATTAACCATTTTAATTAATATAATCATTCCCTTTTTTAATAATTAACTATTAATCAGTTTTTTTATAAAATAAACTAATAACTCTTTTTAATTAAACTTTTTTCATTTTAATAATCCCACTAATTAACTTAATAACCTTTTTTATTAAACAATGATATAACTTGCTCACTTTTCTTAATAAAAAACAAATCTTTTTTCTTAATTTTAATTAACTTTTATCTAATAATAACGACCAACTTCTAATAATAATTAAACCATTTCACATTTAACTAATTTTATTTTAATAAGATAAAATATAAAAACCTCTCACCCTTTTTAAATCACTCATTAGAAATTTTAAAATTTTTATTTAAACAAATAATTTAATTCAACTAATTCCCTAAAATCAATTCGTATAAACTTAACCAACACGTCCACGCTTCCATCTCCTAGCACCGATTTTGATTATTCACAACTCCCAAACTTGACTTGTTCTAGAATTTCTATATGTTTGTGTGGATTTATTTATCGTTGCTTGTCTTTATTTTATCATTCTTTATTTTATCGCATTGCATAATGTCCAAAGGAAGAACCTGCGCGTGACTTAATACTTGTGCGTATGCATCTCATCTTGCATCATTTTCCCCACTCGATCCTTGATCCTTTTCAAGTTGATCGGTTGAGTTTAGATCCTACCCCATAAGGAGGACCTTTTCTTTTACAACTTAGAAAAACCAATATTCAAACTCAATTCAAACTATTCTCCGATTAGAGAATAAGACGTTAGTCATTTTGAAAGTCGAGAAATAAATATCATGCCCCATAACAATACAATCGAGATATAAGATCTTTTCCGCTTGAGAGTGATAATGGCATACTCATCGATGAAATCTGAGTGTTTGATCCCTTCTCTCAAGACAGTGCAAAGACCATCTCCCACAAGTTATGGTGGTCAAGTCTAGTTTTCTCTCTTAAGATGACGACTCATCTTTTCTCCTATAACCAATCAATTAACAAACTCTTTCCCTTTGGAACTTTGACCAACAGTCAATGCTTCCTCAAACCCTTTAGGGGAACTACAAATACTCTAATTCCATTCCCGTCAGGATATGTAGGCACAAGATGCAACGTCTTAGCGAGTATACTTAGAAATAAACCATTAGGTCTTTCGTCCTTAAGCAGATAACCCTTAGCAATAAACACATTAAAACAAGAGGTTCTTGTAGAGTACTACAGAAACTTAGGATGCTAGCATCTTCCCTAAGTTTAACCAACCCCCGAACCTAAACTCTTTAGCTTTTGCATTTGCATTGCTTTGTGGGTAATTCAATATTTTTCCCTTTCTTTGGACAAATAAAAGACCGGTGGTGAACTAAATGAATTAAGATTCAAATTAATTAATAATTTGACATCCAATTCTCACAGCGACAGAAATGGCGACTTCACTGGGGAATACATTCTTCTTGTGCGTTTCCCTAACTTGTTTTATATTGCTTTATTTATTTATTTATTTTATATATATCTTCTTATTTGTATAATTGCTCCTGTTTATTGCTTTTGGGTTGATATTCTTGAGTGGTGAGACAAAGTCCTACACCCGGACTTGAGTGAACTTATTATAGGAAGATGATATATTCGACGAGGCTTATAGGGAGTGAGTCCCGACCAAGCTGACTTGAGAATCACCGCTCAGTTGAGGCCCTCTTAAAATGGTACTGTTGAACGAGTAAGTCATGAAAACATTTACTATTTTCCACTTCGGAGCCTGTGATACTGACGACCGTAGTTACCTTTAACCCCACTTTGGCCTTTATTAGGACGTAGTGCGATGACTATGAGGGAGTAGTCCCGAAGTAGTTGCTACGCGATGCTACACTCGAAAGAGGTTCTCTTGAGAATATTATTAACCACTGAGTTAGTCGGAAATTGATAATATCTGAAAGATGGACTGATGATTTTGGGCACCTCTTTAGAACCTTGTTCTATAGGTACAATTAACTTATAGTCCACACCCTTTGGGGATGGGTATACCCTTTGCTCCATGCTCGTTGCAAACTTAGGACTTTCTTGTTTGTTTATCTTTGTGTCTCTATGTGCTTACCTGTGTTTGTGCATCCATAAAGCATCATGTTGCATTGGTTTCATGGAACCCCGAGTTTATTTATGAACATTACATAGCCAACATGGATTACAAAGAAAAATATTTTGAAATATTCTTTTAAGAGTCTTAACTTGGATGGCTTAAGGATGTTGGGAACTCATATTGAAGATCAACAGAAGTTCAAAAGACATGAGACTATTATCAAAGATCTAGAAGGACAATGGATTTCTTCCTTACTTCCCAGCATGAAAAGAAGAGAGATGGAGGATTTATTTTCCTCTATCAAACTATTCCTCGAAAGTTAATCGTGGACAAGCATAAATTCGAGAAGGTCCGGCTAGAAGAGCAGATCAAGAAGCATGACACAAGACTTCCTTAGGACTTTATTTAGCTTTTATGTTAGGACTCTTTTAAGAATATTTGGCTGTAATCCGTTATCAAAAAATAATAAACGAGTTTTCTTTGGTATTTTGTGATAGTTATAAATACTTGAGTTCCATGAAACCTTTCATCTGCATTTTTGCATTTTTGCATCCCTCATTTAGCATTTGCATATGCATGTGTCTCTTCTCTTCTGTGGCTCATCCCGCTTTCTGTCTTTGTCTCGCCAGCTGATATCTTGATCATCTGACCAAGCTTGAAGTATTACTGAAGGATAGTAAAAAGAACGGAGGATACGGATCCCATGACTGGCTTCAGAGTGATAACTAATCTGCTATTTGATCTTTCTTCTGATGACAATGTTCAACAAGTGGATGTTCCTACACCGTCTCAGCCTGTGAAAGATATCCTAATGACTTACCATCAACTATGGTCTTATTTTTCTAGAAACTCAGTGATGACACCCAGAAGGACTAGAACCATGAAATATCGCCCACCTTGGTTCAACTCGAACACCAGCTATGAGTTTCATGATGGAGTGATGGGGCATTCGATTGAAGAGTGTAAAGTTTTCTAAGAGAAAGTTCAAGAAATGATCAATGATGAAACACTAACCTTCTAAGGAGAAAGTTCGGTCGTGAATGGAACACCATTATGTTGATCGAGGGTAGGGCTCATCGGAGTGTTTACTTTGTTTGCTTATATGTACTTTTTTTATTTCTTTGATTAAAAGCATAACTGGCATGTAAGGACTTGTTTATTTTGAACGTTAATGCAATAAAGTGTTTGTCTTGATGAAATCCATTTGTATTCACTCATAAAATTATTTTTCATAATTTATAATGCCAACTGTACCCAATTTCTTTCTTGCCTTAATGAAGAATTGAAAGGAGGATGAAGAAGTAAAACGCAGGATCTCTCGTTGTATGCTTTTGAAAAAAACCCTATTGATGATGTAAGGCATTATTTCAAACCTCCCAAACACCAAAGATATAAGGAAGTTAATTCCTCTTTAACCGTTTTCAAGATTCATCTTTAACTTGGGGCAGGGCAATTTTCAATCAGCTTGATTGAACACTTAAAATTTTCAAAAGAGAGTGAACATCTTTAAAAAATGGGTGGGTATAAATAAGCTTTGACCCTTATTCATTTTTTTTACAAATCGTAAACTAAACCATGATATAACCTTCAAAAGTCCTAATTGAAGTAAGGTCCATTTCGGAAGTATACTCGATGAGATAACATTTCCTGACTCCTGTGAGTTTTGCTCAATTTGGTACTGGCTTTATAAAATATAAATTTATATCCTAACTAGTGACTTCGTCACACGTTATCGTGATATTTCATTTTTTTCAAAACTTCAAGACAAACATATATGTTGCATTAACAGTTTCAGGATTAACATTTCATGCGTGTTTGATTTTTTCTTGATATCATAGAAAGTTTACATATGAACATCAGCGTTAGGTTTATTATATTGAAACTTAAAGATTCTGCTAAACAAGAGCTATTTTTTTTTAAAGACTCAGACATAATACCGTCAATCAGGGGCAGTTACGTCGAGATTCGACGAATCTCTCTAAGAGTTTGAAAATAGTGGGACGCCACATTTTCTGTAAAATCCTCTTGGGATGACTTTTCCTCATGAACCATGTGGCTTGGGGAATTTGAGAATCGAGATTTATTTTGTTCAAAATGGCAACTACCGTGCAGTTCATCAAGACGAAACTACTTTGTTTTCACAACATTCTTCATTTCCCCAGTGAATTTTACTTTAGGTGATCATGATAATTCTCCGATGAAGCTTTTCAACACAAGAAATCTTCAGTTGATGACCTGAGCATTCCCAATGATTGGCTTAACTTCACTTCCCCAATGAAGTGGATAATATTTCTAGTCCTCTGTGAATCTTCTTGACTTCACTTTCCTAGTGAAGTGGATATTATTTTTACTTCCTAGTGGATCTCTTACAACTCCAGTCTTCCCCATCAAAATGGATGTTTATTTCATCCCCATGAAGTTTTGGCTCCAACATATTCAACAACTTTGTTAACGCAGGTTTCCCCATTTGAAATGGATATTTATTTTATCCCCCGTGAAACCTCAGTTCGGGTATCTCCATTTACAACTCTAGTAGGAACCTCTCCAGTGAAGTGGATATTTATTTTATCCATGGTGTTCTCTAGATATGAGTTTAATCCGCTCCCAGTAGATCTTTATTCTAATCTTCAACTTGATAACCCAGATGTATCTTGACAAAACCTTCAAGTAAGATCGAGATGCTACACCCCCAAGTGGAATGTTTTCTATTCCCTAGAGAAGCTTTGAAGCTCTGAAGCAGGATTGTGATCCCATATTTGGTTCTCCGTCTATCCCCAGTGGTGCTTCTATCTTCGAAGATTGGTCAGATGTTTGTTCCGAGATGTTTATTTCATCTCCGGTTTCCTCTTGTCATTTGTTTTGTTAGCATCCAGCATACACATAGCATATAGATAGATAGCATAGCATATGCATTTTGCATCTCTGTGTTGTTTGTTGTCACTTTGGTCGTGGTTATCCCCAAGTGATTGGGTGTGTCTTCTCCTTCCAAGTAGAGTTGTCGTCCCTAGGCAGAAAGAGCATAATACTTCTAATTCCCCACTGAGTTCCATCCTCGTGGAAGACGGTTGTTTTAGTACATTCCCAGTTGAGTTCATACCTCAATGGCTGAGTCTTTCTTGGCAATTTCTCTTCAATTACTTCCTGAATTGAACTTCGGTCCCCGACAATCACATTGTGGATATCTCCAACTTTTGAACCTAGATTAAGTGTGCATTTATTTTGCACTTTACTCCCCAAGAGAATACTTATTTGAAGATTACCATTGAAGATAGATATTTCTCCAACAATATTACTAGATTTTCTCAACAATTTATATCTGGACCACAAGTGACCTCTTTATTTGAGCAACTCGTTTTGATCGGGATTTTTTTCAAAACGAAAAATGGCAGTCTACTAAAGACAGTTTTTCCATCCTCAATGAACTTATCAAGATTATCAACTCGTCAGATGACATCTCTTCGGAAATCCGTCAGAGAAGTTTTTCGAGGACTTTACAGGTATTTTCTCTTTATTTGAGAAATTTCACCTCAAGAATTCATACATTTTACAGCTACAACAAAGATACTCCTCAGGAATATATTTCCCAGTGAGTCCGTTACGCAAGTCTAATTCCATCAAATAGCATCTCTCCCAAGAAGTTTGGTGAAGCTTATTACACTTGATCTATTTCTTTATTTAAGAAGACATATTTTACAAGATCAACCGGCTTACATCTCTTCTGAAAATCCCCGGTGAAGTTTTACAATCTCTAGTATATTACGGATTACCGCTGAAGTCTTTTATCTCTAGTAGAATTTCAATTGCCCTGTGAAGATACTCTCCTGAGTATACGTCATTCCAGGAATAAACTGAGACCCGTTCATGGCACACAAACCTTGAGGCGTGGGGAGGTTTATTTCAAGAAGCTGAGACCCGCTCATGGCACACAAACCTTGAAGCGTGGGGAGGTTTATTTTGGTCATATACCTTTGCTTAGGCTACCAAGTTTGGTAGTAGGTCATCTTTCCTTTTGTGTTTACCTTTTCTTAGGCTATCATATGTTGATAGTAGGTAACACATCTTTCTTTTGGTCAGACACCTTTGCTTAGACTACCGTGCTCGGTAGTAGGTGATCTCTCCTTTCAAGTTTATTACCTTTTCTTAGGCTATCATATGTTTGATAGTAGGTAATATGACTATCTCTTTTTGGTCAGATACCTTTTCTTAGGCTACTATGTTTTGTAGTAGGTCATCTTTCCTTTTGTGTTTACCTTTTCTTAGGCTATCATATGTTGATAGTAGGTAACACATCTTTCTTTTGATCAGACACCTTTTCTTAGGCTACCACATTTAGTAGTAGGTGATCTCTCCTTTCAAGTTTATTACTTTTGCTTAGGCTATCGTACGTTTGATAGTAGGTAATATAACGTCTCATTTTGGACAGATACCTTTGCTTAGGCTACCAGGATTGGTAGTAGGTCATCTTTCCTCTGCGTTACCTTTGCTTAGGCTATCATGTGTTTGATAGTAGGTAATGTACGTTCTCTGTTTTAACTGGATATCTTTGCTTAGCCTACCAGGATCGGTAGTAGGTTATCCTTCGCTTTCAGGTTCCTCGCCACTGTTTAAACTACTGTAATTTTGGTGGTACTATTTCATCTTTATTTTTGGAGATTCCCCTAATGCTGGTTGTTTGTCCCTTTCCCCGTGGAGTCTCGCTTTGTTGGGCCTGTTTTCCGCTGCTCCTGTGTTTCTCACGTGCTATGTCTAGTTTTTCCCCTGTGGCACCATGTCCCCACAGGATCGTCTGTCTTGCTTTTTCATATCATTGCATATCATCTGCATTCTGTGGTATCTTGGAGCCAAAAATTTGTGCAATGTTTATATTTAAGTCCCTCCTATCGTATTGAGAAGAAGATTTCAATCTCCATATCTCCGGATAAAAGAAACTTAAATAGGGGCATCTGTCACACCATAATTTTTGACTTTAAGATCCTACCTCTTTTATGCGTTTTCTTGCGTTATTTGACTTTATTTTTTTTTCATATTCATGTTTATTGCGACTAACCAACTTGTGCAGGAGTGTCAAGCAGATAATTTTATTGAGTTGGAGCAAGGGTGGGAAAGCTTGCGTTTTGCCACTTAGGTTTGATATGAATCTTCTTAGGAAGCTTATCTTGACCAACAGTGATTGTAGTTCCTTCTTTGTTGGTGGCACTTTCGCTTCATTATGGTCTTGGTCTTGTTAAAGTTTATTTCGATTCCCTTTTTGTGGACCACAAAGCTTAGAAAATCTCCTGCCTGCACACAAAACACACATTTGAGGGGATTCATTTTTAGGCCATGCTTCCTCATTATCTCAAATGAGTGTCCAAGATGGTCTAAATGGTTTTTTCCTGAAACTGATTTCACAATAATATCATCCATATAAATCTGCATAAATTTTTCGATATAGTAGTGAAAATTAGAGTCCATTGTCCTTTGATAGGTCTCCCCAACATTTTTTAAACCAAAACGCATTATAACCTATTCATAAGTACCTAAGGCCCCAGGGCATAGAAAGGTCGTTTTTGCAACGTCCTCTTCATCAATGATATTTGGTTATAGCCAGAATACCCATCTAACATACTTAAATATTCATACCCCGCGGCTGAGTCGACCAGCATCTCCGCCACATGCATCAAATTATCATCTTTAGAGGTAGCAGTATTTAAATCTCTAAAATCTATACATACCCTCAGAGATCCATTTTTCTTTATAACAGGTAAAATGTTTTCTAACCATTCGACATATCTTGCTAGACGAATGAACTTACATCGAAGAAGTCGTGCGACCTCTTCTTTGATCTTTGATAGAATTGCTGATGCAAACCTTCATGAATTATGCTTTACAAGCTTCTTCCCATGCTTGATTGGCAATTTCAATTCGACCAGATCCTTGTTCAAACCAGGCATTTTATCATAGTCTCATGCAAAGCAGTCTCGAAACTCTCTTAGAAGTTGGACCATTTTGACCTTGAGTTCTGAGCTGATATTTGCACTTATATAGGTTGGCATTCTCGTGGACCCTTCTCCAAGTCGATTTCTTCGAGCGGGTCTTGCGCTAGCATCTTCACATTTTATGCTAACGGATCCTTCTCGAATCCGAAAGGCTCATCATCATAGATGGTGTCGAGCCTCTGGTCTTGCAATTCTTCCTGAACCTTATCAGGAGGTTCTTGGTCAAAATCCTTTCCAGAATTTTCTTTATGAGATTTCTTGCTGGCCTCGAAGGCCATTTCCTTATTACCCCTGGCTTTGAAAGCCAAATTTTTAATCTCAGCCTCCAAGGCCGCTTGTTCTTACTTTTCGGCTATATCAGCCGAAATATTTTGCAATACTTTGAATTTAGTCATTGTCACTGGATTCGCTTCCCCAGCCAGTGGGTTTGATTCCCGAGGTATTAAAGTAGGGAAAATTTCCTGCCCCTACAATGTCCCTATCCTACCTGAAGCCATGGACAGGATGCAAATACAATGAGCAATAAGCGTCATCGTTTTGGGTGAAATCGAAACCCGCCGAAGTACATGGTGTCACACCCTAATTTTTTACTTTAAAATCTCTCCTCTTTTGTGCGTTTTCTTGCGTTATTTGACTTTATTTTTTTTTCATATTCATGTTTATTGCGGATAACCAACTTGTGCAGGAGTAATAAGCAGATAATTTTGTTTCACCTAACTTAAGCGCTTCAAGCCCTCTCTGGGTCATTTCTAAACAGGACATAGTGTCTCTACGAAGATTGCCCCTAAGTCACAGAACTCTATTTTTAAAGAGAGCCGAATTGATTACACTTTGGATTTTACGATCTTCCAAGATAGTGCAATGATGTTTTGGTCCGTGCGACGAGTAATCAAGTTCCCTTTGTTAGAAGTTTCCCGAGTACCATTTATAAGCCGTTATGTTTCGCAAATTAAGACCACGATTGAATTTGCAGTGTTTTGGACGTATTTTTGATGTTCAAGGTTCGACCAGTTGATTTTATAGAAGTGTCTCTTAAAATGGAAAGCGAGAGTTTGATTATACTTTTAAGACAAACATACATCAGAAGTAAATGTTCATAATTAAGATTCTTGGATCGGAAACGTTTTTATTCATTAATCAAAAGAAAGTGCATTTTATTACATGGATTGAACTACAAGTTTTTATACAAGATTTTTGGATTACATAATTTCCTAAAGGCTATTTCCTAAGATTTCTAACTCCTCAGATCGTCAAGCTTTTATCGTCGTCTTCATCGCGTACTGAACCTGCACAGTGAACAACAGTTAATTCAGAGTAAGAGATGTTATTTGTTTTTGCCTCAGCCCTCAGAAAGACGTCATCGTTGGGTCGGGACGGAAGGCCAACAACCGGAGTCACCGCTAGCTTCCAAAATCAGGGACAATTTATTTTTGGTAGCATCAAGGCAATTTCTATTCTTAGCAATTTTAAAAATCAATCCCGCGGGTCAAGGTCCATTTTCACCATGGCAAAGTCAACAAGTCAAAGAAGAGAATTTTTAACCAAAGCTAGCAAAGCCCAACAGCAGGCCCACCACGGTAGCGCCCTCGTGAGAAGGGGAGGGGTTTCAGCAACAACAATTAATCCAACCAACAACAGCAATATCTTTAAGTTTTAACTATGTTTCTGAAATCTAGCCACAGGTCTGGTACTAAATAGTAAAAGAATCAGAAATTTTCCAAATCAATTAAACTTCCCAAATCCGTTTCTAGCACATCAATGCGAAGAAGAAAGTTAAAATCTTCTGAAAAACAAATCGGACAAATCCAAACGAAAACAGAAAGAGATTTAAGATGCCAGAAATTCTTCCAAATTAAATCGGACAAAAATCATCAGAAAAGGGAAAGTTTTAAAGAAAGACTTTATCGCACTGTTCTCAAATCCAAGTATAAAACTCAGAAGAAGATTCACAAGTTCGAAACCGGAAAAAAATCACCGCCACGCAGAGCTGAGATATTTAAAGAAAAACCCCATCATCGCAAAAAAGGCTCAGGTTTTAGAAGTCAAAATCGCAGATCCACATCTGACAAACAAAACATCAAGTACCACAACCGAAAGACTCAACTTCTTACAAAGTAATCATCACCGTAAAAGAAAGCAAACCCACAATCTACAGATCGTTCCAAACCATCACCGAAAAGCCACACGAAACTCAACCTCAACCGTCAACAGTTCATCAAAGCCAACGACGACCGCCAAGTTAATCGCAAGTCACCGAATCAGAGGCTCGGAGACAAACTCGCCACTGCCTCATTTTGTGTTAGGGTAGGGGCTTATTTTTGCTTAACATCTTCAGTTTCCTTTTTTTTATTGTTTCTTAACAAGTTCAAGAAGAAGATCGTGAAGAAAGAAGAGGAATAAGATTGTAGAAGAATGGTGGAGAAAAGAGTAGAAAGCACATGCAACAGAGAGAAAGAACGAAACCGCGTGAGAGAGAGCAGAGAGAAAAGGAGAGATTGAGTGGCGAAAGGATTGAGTTGGGGGGATTTTAGGGTTTTAAGTTTTTGTGTTGTATTGATTTGATCACATGTATGTGCACACACACACACACACCCTTCAATACGCTCTCGCCTGCAGCCTCCCATCACCTGTTTGATCACAATCACACGGTCTGCATTGCACCATGCGATACACCCTCGCAGCTGTACCACACTTAATAATCCGCCCACCTCCTTTAAACCCCTTTAATCTACTAATTAACATTTAAGTAATCAATTAAATCTTTAATTAACTTTTAATTAATATAATCATTCCCTTTTTTAATTAATTAACTATTAATCATATTTTTATAAAATAAACTAATAACTCTTTTTAATTAACCTTTTTTCATTTTAAGAATCCCACTAATTAACTTAATAACCTTTTTTTTATTAAACAATGATATAACTTGCTCACTTTTCTTAATAAAAAACAAATCTTTTTTCATAATTTTAATTAACTTTTATCTAATAATAACGACCAGCTTTTAATAATAATTAAACCATTTCACATTTAACTAATTTTATTTTAATAAGATAAAATATAAAAACCTCTCACCCTTTTTAAATCACTCATTAGAAATTTTAAAACTTTTATTTAAACAAATAATTTAATTCAACTAATTCCCTAAAATTAATTCGTATAAACTTAATCAACACGTGCACGCTTCCATCTCCTAGCACCGATTTCGATTATTCGCTACTCCCACACTTGACTTGCTCTAGAATTTCTATCTGTTTGTGTGGATTTAGTTATCGTTGCTTATCTTTATTTTATCGTGCTTTATTTTATCGCATTGCATAATTTCCGAAGGAAGAACCTGCGCATGACTTAATACTTGTGCGTATGCATCTCATCTTGCATCATTTTTCCCACTCGATCTTTGATCCTTTTCAAGTTGATCGCTTGAGTTTAGATCTTACCCCATAAGGAGGACCTTTTTCTTTTACAAATTAGAAAAACCAATATTCAAACTCAATTCAAACTATTCTCCCATTAGAGAATAAGACGCTAGTCATCTTGATAGTCGAGAAATAAATCTCTAGCCCCATAACAATACAATCGAGATATAAGATCTTTTCCGCTTGAGAGTGATAGTGGCATACTCATCGATGATATCCGAGTATTTGAGCCCTTCTCTCAAGACGATGCAAAGACCATCTCCCACAAGTTATGGTGGTTAAGTCGAGTGTTCTCCCTTAAGATGACGACTCGTCTTTTCTCCTAGAACCAATCAATCAACAAATTCTTTCCCTTTGGAACTTTGACCAACAATCAATGCTTCCTCAAACCCTTTAAGGGAACTACAAATACTCTGATTCCATTCCCGTCAGGATATGTAGGCACAAGATGCAACATCTTGGCGAGTATACTTAGAAATAAACCATTAGGTCTTTCGTCCTTAAGCAAATAACCCTTAGCAATAAACACATTAAAATAAAAGGTTCATGTAGAGTACTAAAGAAACTTAGGATGCTAGCACCTTCCCTAAGTTTAACCAACCCCTGAACCTAAACTCTCTAGCTTTTGCATTTGCATTACATTGTGGGTAATTCGATCTTTTTCCCTTCCTTTGGACAAATAAAAGACCGGTGGTGAACTAAATGAATTAAGATTCAAATTAATTAATAATTTGACATCCAATTCTCACCGCGACACATGGCGCTATATTCTCCAAGTGTTTGTCGAAGCTCCTTCGATCAAGGTGATTAATAGGTGCTTTAAAGTACCCTTGATCAGCTTCAATATTCTCTACTATGCCATCAGGACTCCAGATAATTATCCTTTGATGCATCGAAGATGGGACGGCTACAACACTATGGATCCATTCTCTTCCTAACAGCAAATTGTAATTTGCTTTGGTCTCGACGACCATGAAGACAGTTGGCTTTGTCACAGTTCCCACAGTAAGGTCAACTTGGATTACCCCCATGGTAGCCCCCACTTTACCTTCATAGTTTTACAAGACCATGTTGTGAGGCTTGGTATCAACGTCTGACTTATCAATCCTTTCTAGCATATAGTGTGGCATCAAATTCACAGTGGCTCCACAATCCACTAAGACCTTATTCACTGCCACATTCTCAACTTTCGTTGTGATAAACAAAGGCTTTAAATGGCTTTGCATTGCCTCATAGGGCCTCTCGAAGAAAGCATTCTACTCCTCGACACACCCATTATTCATGATGTAGTAACAGACTGGCTTGTGGGCAACCATTTCCATTTTAGTATATGCGTCCAGGTTTTCAACTTCCGTAATCCTGTCAAATTAACGGGGAAGGACTGATACGATATTTACCAAGATGTTGAGTGATGCCTCTGATCCTGAGTCAAAGTTATCAGTAAGCATCTCATCTTCCTCGACTTCTCTGTCGGGTTTTTGTTATTTCTTATCATTTTTTGGGATGAACATTCTAGCAGCCGTCGACACCTTGTCAGCAACCTTCAAACCGTCCTTTCTTTCTTTTATCGAGGATAAATTTGTGTTAGACTCCCCCATGTCCGTAGCCTGTCTCTGGGACTTTCGCCTCTTTTGCTCTCTCCTCCACTAGGAGCGAGTCATAGGGTTCCTTCCTTTGTAGTTCTCAAACATATAGGCCATTTTGTTGGCCTATGGGAATTCGTTTTTGTAAGCTACAGAGGAGCCTCTTTCGACATCAAAGTGTTGCAACATTTGTTGTCCTTGTTGTTTAGCCTTGACGGGCCTAGTCCAGGCCCTTTTCACAACTTCAGTTGTAGGTTTAAAGGTAGCAGTCTTTACCCCAGTGCCTCTTTGTTTATTACCGTCGACCCTGGAGAATCCTTTCCTGGTGTCGTTGCCCCTTGGGTCAAATCTTCTCTCCCCTTGGGAGGCCTTGTTCTCATGGCTGCACTTAGCCCTTTCAATACTTTGTGCAGCTTTCCTGTCAAATACTGGACTACACCTAGGGCACATCATAACTTCTGAACTTTTCGTCTGACACCTATGAATAAAATTCAACAGGTTTTCATCCCCTTTCGGGAAAGCCAACTTGTGGTGTTCCTCATCAACCTCCATTGGAGACTCCTGGGAGATTTCCATCATATTCACCCCCATGTTGACATCCTCAGTGATGTCTAAACTTTGGAATGCTAATCAAAGGCCCTCATCAGCCTTATCCATTCTTACAAAACCCTTAGAGGTTTCTTCTGTTACCAGCATCAATCTAGAGTCTTCCATAACTGCCATTTTGAGATCCTTAGTGATCTTCATATCGAGGCTCTCAGTAGCCTCACTTGCCAAGTTATCCACCAACTCGTGGTTCAAGTTATTAGTAACGCGAACTATTACAGCATCATTGACGAAGTCCTTAGTGACTTCGACCATGTGACTCTTCCAGCTCTGTATAGTGAGCATCGACCGCTTTCACTATTTCGACATCTAGTTTCATCTGACCCTTTGCCCTCTCGTCAAACTTTAGTCTTCCCTCCTGAATTGTATTCTGCACCAGATCCCTGAAAAGAAAACACTGTGAGGTTATATGACCCAAAAAGTTATGGTACTTACAAAAGCCTTTTTTTCTTTCTTTGTTCTAGAGGGGGCATTTTAGAACCAACATGTACAATCATTTTTCCATCCTTAACTAACAAATCAAATATTTTGTCACATTTTGTGACGTCGAAAGTGTATGTTTTCTTAGGAAACCAATCATTAGTTTCGACAGGGTCTTTCCCATTTGAGGGCATTAGCATCCTACAAGAGTAAGGAGAGCCCTTTTTTAGTTCAGCAGGATCAATTTCATTCTCGTCAAAACCTAGGTAATCAGCATATGGCCTTTCGTCTTCTTCGTTAAAATCGACAAAAGCCACCCTTTGTTTTTATTAGCCCTAGCTTTTTCTTCTTTTAACCGTTCTGATTGTCGGATTCTATCGGCTAATTGGGCCATATCCCTTAAATATTGGGTATCTAACTTCTTTCAAATTGAATAGTCAAGGCCACCAGCGGCCATTTCGACCAACTCATGTTCTGACACCTGTGTAAAACATCTGGATTTAAGAAGTCGAAACCGGTTCAAATATTCCTCGATAGGCTCAATAACCTTTTGTTTTATACCAGCCAATTCTTTTAAACTTATTTTTGTTTGTCCCATGTAAAACTCTTCATGGAATAGACGCTCTAACTGGGTTCAGTCATGGATCGAGTTGGGAGGTAACATGGTGTTGCACCCCAAAATTTGACCAACCGGGTCTCGCATTTGGCTCGATGTTTCGACGCATAATCGCATTCGCATCTGCATATCGCATACATTGCATTTTTCATTTGTTTTGATTTTATCAGGGATCACAGCTCCCGTCTCGTGTTTCAGGTGTTTGTGATCAGTAGAATCGTATTTTTGGGATATTTCGGTGCCCGTTTATTTTTACCGATTATTTTTGTGTCGTTCGGTGCTCATTTTGTTCCCTCGGGAATTATCGTGATTTTTCTGGATTTTATTGGCATTTTTTAGGATTTAAATAGGTTTTAAATAGTTTTAATAGATTTAAATCATTTTGTAGCTTTTAAATCATTTGTAGAATTTAATAGGTTTTTTTTAATTCTTTTTAAATAGGTTTTAATCATTTTTAGGGTTAATAGGATTTTTTAATAGTTTTAATTCTTTTAAATAGATTTTTTAATCATTTTAGATATTTTTAAATAGCCTTTTCTCTTTTTAGAATTTAAATAGGATGATATAGATTTTCTTTTTAGATAATATAGAGTAATATAGCTTTGTAGAATTTTTTAATAGAATTTAATAGCATTTTTCATATTTTTAGATAATATAGAATAGTATAAAATTTAATAGATTTTAAATAGTTTTAATATGTTTTAATTCATTTTTCAGAATATTAGATTTAAATAGATTTTTCTTCTTTTATAGAATTTAAATAAATAATAGTCTTTTTAGAATTTAATATAGGTTTTATTAGGATTTTATTAGTTAGGAGTTAATTAGATTTAATGTTTGATTAGGGATTAATTAGAGTTAATTCTTTTAATGCAGTTTTTTAGAATTTTTTAATTCATTTTCGCAGGCCCAGTTATCATGAAAGGCCCAGAATGTGTTTTTTTTCGTCCAAGTCCAGTTCAGTCCAAAAAGGGCCTAGCTTCCACCATTTTCCAGTTGCGTCTAGAAGCATCTAGAAGCTCCCAGATTTTCTCAGTGCCATAAATAGCATCAGCCACGTGTTGGCTCAGGGGAGGGCCCACGCTTCATGATCACATCACGCCACCTCACCAATCACTCAGTCTCTCTCAGCCACACCTCCCACACACGTGGTGCACATGCGTGCAGCCACTCCACCATCCCCCACCACGTGGGCTTCATGCAGAAGCTCCACCCACTACCTCCACACGCGTCCTTCCCCCATCACTCCACACCACTTCACCGGAAAAGCCTCACCGGCCGGCCTGCATGGCCGGCGGCCACCGCCAACCTCACCGGCGAACACCAAAACCCAGAAAATCAATAATCTTCATCTTCCTCCCTTCATCATCTTCTCCAGGCACCTTCATCCAACCTCCGATCTACTTCCGGCCGCCGCGAATCTCCCCAGAATGGCTTGAATCTTCAACCAATGTTCATCCTCCATCTTCATCATCATCATCTTCACACATTTCCCAGAAGCTTCATCAGAAACTTCACCATGTTCATCCCTGAACCTCTCCAGAAACTCAACCTTCATCAGCGAACACTCTTCATAGCGCTTCATCAAGAATCCTAGAAATCCAGAAATTCCAGAACTCGCCTCTGATTTTCAACCTTCAAGAACCTCAATCCTCATCTTTCTGGTCAAGATCGTCAACGACAAATCTCCAATCTTCATCACCAGAAGAATTTCCTCGAGCAATTATCATCAGAGCAAGAAATCCTCAATCTCAACGGATCTTCATCGTCCTCACAAGATCGTCCAGAACCTTCAAGAACTCATAGGTTCTTCAAGTTGTTTTTCCAGAAAACTTCTACGAAGCTTCATCAGGGATTTTCCAGAACATCGTTAACGTCTTCAAGCCACTCGGATTCGTCAACGTCCAGATCCACATCTCGCGCGTTCTTCAGAAACATCGCGTTCGAAGATCTTCAAGATCCTCCATTAACGTCTTCGGAGGATTCGAGAATCAGCAACCCACCTTCATCATCCGATTGCCAGAATCGTCAACCAGCTAAGAAGTTGTGAAGGAGGAAGGTTTGAGAAGGAGAAGAAACGAGAAAGATCGAGAGTGAGGCTGGAGGGGTTTGAACGGAGGAGATGGAGAGGGGTGACGGCGGCGCTGCAAGGGAGAAGAAGGAGAGAACCTAGGGTTTTCAGACCCTGAGAGTGAAGAGAAGGTGGGTTAGGGGAGATTGGGCTTCAGGCCCAATTCCATTTTTTGACATACACCCTTTCGTTTTTTTTGGCTGAAGGAAGTGGGCTTGGGCCCAATGCGTTTCTGGCATACTCCCAGATGCACACAGCACCCCCTCTGCGTTTTTTCTGAAGAGACCTGGGCTGGGCCCAATCTCAGTTAGTTATTTTCTGCTTATCATTCCCCCGTGTAGCAGTGTACCCCCCTCCCTTTCTTTGTTGTATTTTTTTATTTTCTTTCTTTTGTTTAAAGCTTCTAGAAGGGAAAAAAGAAATAATAAAGAAAAATATATTTGAAATATAGAAAAAGAAAAAGAGAATGAAAAACAAGTAGAAAAGAATATTTGAAAAATAGTTGGAGAAAAAGAAAAAGAGAAAAAAGGATATATTGAAAAAAATATGAAAAATATGGAAAAAGGAAATAGGAAAATATTCAAGAAAAAGTATATGAAAGTATATTGAAAAAAGGGTGAAAATATTGGAGAAAAATATTTGAAAAAATATATTGAAAAACATGTGAGAAAAGGATTGGAAAAGAAGGAAAAAATATTAAAGTGTCGATTTAATATTTTTCAAGCATTTTCTTTTAGGATATTTTCATAGAGATTATTTTCCCGATTTTAGGATAGTTTAGAAGCCCATTTGTTAGGGGGCTATTTTTCATTCGATTTTTCAGGATAGAATAGGATAGCGTTTCCTAGGAGATTTATTGTTCAGTATTCACTCATTGTAATCATTTTTCAGAGATTAATAAAACGAGATTTGAGTTGTGGTCCCGAAAGTAGCCGAACTACAGCTGCTCTGATTCTTCGTACCAGACGAAGATATGTAGGCATAGGATGCGATATCCTAGCGAGCACACTAACGACTAACTTTTGTTCTCCCGCGGCTGTGCGATCGAGACTTTCCCGCTGACGATTAATTGATTACCCTTTTTTTCTCTTGCCCAAGCGCATTTGAGACCAAACCATAGTTTTGACCATAGGTTCCCGACCCTGTGAAACCAGTTGTTTTTCTCACTGCTGTGTGAGAATGTTTGTTTAGCCGTAGTTAGTCTGAACTACGTAAAGCTCTGATCTTCCATCCAGTGGAAGTACGTAGGCACAAGACGCGAGGTCTTGGCGAGCCAATTTTCCCTGTAGTCCCGAACTACGTTGACTCTGACTTTCTCTCTTGAGAATACGTAGGCATAGAGTGCGACGCTCTATCGAGTCAATTCCCTTCCGTTTAGATTTAGCAGCCGTAGATAGATTGTTTTGCATCCAATAGACAACCCAAGCAAGCGTGGATCCCGTCGAGTACGACGGACGTGAGGGGTGCTAATACCTTCCCCTTGTGTAACCGACTCCCGAACCCAGGCTATGGTTGCGATGACCATACCTTTTCCCCGTTTTTTGCGAGGTTTACTTCGAGCGTTTCCTTTCCCGCTCTGAGGGATAAATAACGCACGGTGGCGACTCTTTTGTCAGCCGGCGCCGATTTTCGCAGTAGCGACAGCTGGCGACTCTGCTGGGGACGAGATAGTTCCCTATGCAAGTATCTGTTGGGGATCCAACGTCCCCTGGCTGCTAAGGACTACGATAGTCCTTATGCATGTGGGATCCAACGTCCCCTAAGAGAGAGTCAATCCTAGCGTTTGTTTGCTTGTCTATTAGGTGTTTATTTATCAATATTATCTGTTGCTATTGGGGTGTTACGGGTGTTCTATGATTGAGAGAAGCCGGACCTGGGCTTGGAGTGCACCTTAGACTTAGAGTGGAAATTAGTGGGCGCGTGCTTGCTTTGTAGGCACTAGTGTCTCATGAAATCCACGCTCAGACGAGGTTCATCCGGTTGGCTTCACTTTCAACCCTTTGGGCTGAGACGGTTGCTGGTTTGGTGAATTGTCGACTCTGGGAACCGATCATTTGGAAGTTAGCTAAGTGAGGCCTCTTCAGGACTCGATGATGCCACTCCTCCTGGGAATCGTATCGTCAGTTTTGAAAGTCTGAGACACTAACGACCGCATAGGATGCCGTACCTTATCAGATATAGGTCCACGCCTGTGAGTGGGGGGTTTTTTTTTGTGCAGGAAACTTGACTTCCAACCTACCCGTTATTCTGGTCTTCTCTTCAGAGACCATGCTCCGTCAGCAGTGCAGCAGTATTTAAATTGTGTGGGAGCTGTGATCCCGTGTTTGTTGCATTGCATTGCATTTGCATAGGCATCTTCGCATCATATTGCATACTATTCGCCAGCTAGTCAGAGCTCTTATCCAGCCGTTATTTTGATTCTGAAGGTGAGTATTGAAGACGACCAAGGGGTTGAAGCAGATTTAAAGCAGATTTGAGCAGAATCGAGCATCAAAGTCAGCTGAAGACCATTGGTAGCTATGTCAGAGAGCAGCTTCCAGTTCATTGATACCTTGTCAGGTTTCACCGTGACGTCCAATCCTCTGTATGGATCTCCGCGCGACGAAGACTTTCCGCAAGTGAACAACCTTACTATAGCTCAGTTGGTGCAGCCATCTGTTGAAGACCAAGGTCTGCGTGAGCAGTTGGTTATCCGAGATGAACGTTCTCCTTCTGTTGATGTCTCAGACTACCAGGGTTTTGCCTTCCCTGTGCCAAAACCCCGAAGAGAGGTCCCAACGGCAAAGAATGAAGACCCATTAGCTCCCGTGTATGCTGAAAGGTTTCGTGCATTAGAGGAGAGACTTAAAGCCTTGAAAGGTAAAGACGCTGTTACTCCTAGTGCTGCAGATATGTGTCTGGTTCCTGGCCTAGTGTTACCTCCGAAGTTCAGAATGCCGAGGTTTGAAAGGTACAAAGGAGATAGTTGCCCGAAGCAACATTTGGTGATGTTCTGCCGAAGAATGACTTCATTTGTGCACAACGACAAGCTGATGATTCATTGCTTTCAAGATAGTCTGACTAAGGCACCTCTGAGTTGGTATATGCAGTTAGAGCGTGATCAGATCCGATCATGGATGGATTTAGCCAATGCCTTTATGAAGCAGTACGACTATAATCTTGACGAAGCTCCTATTCGCATGCAGCTGCAAGAATTGTCTCAAGGGATCAATGAACCTATCAGGAAATATGCTCAGAGATGGAGAGAATTTGCCGGTAGAGTGCAACCACCGCTCTTAGACCAAGAGTTGAAAGACATGTTCGTAAACTCCTTGCAGAGCCCTTACTTCGAAAGAATGCTTGGAACCGCACCAAATTTCACTGAGTTGGTAAGGACAGGAGAGCACATCGAGTATGGTGTAAAGACTGGAAGGATCCCGTATGTTTCAAGAGGTCAGGCCTGTGAAACTGAATCTCTCTATGGCTCTCAATCTGAAGATGAAGCTATGATCAACGCGGTCCTGACAGATGTTGGATATCCTCAAGTCGAATCGGTGAAATTTGTTGGTTCATCATCTTATCAGCAGTCAGTATCCTCTGTGTCTCGTTATTCTGGACAGACAGTCGTGCCTGGGGCACCCCGTCAGGAATCTTATGTCGCTTCCATTACAAAGCAGCGAGCTCGTGGCCAAGGTTATCAGAATCAGCGTCAGAATCAGAATCGACCTCGTAACAACTTGGAACGAAGGAATGCTCCTTTTCACCCAGTGCCTATGCCGTATAGCCAGTTGCTACCATCTTTGATTCGGAAGTCTTTGGTGGAGCCGAAAGCTCTTAAGCCAGTTCCAGAACCTTACCCTCCTGGGTATAATCCCCACGTTCAGTGTGGTTATCATGGTGGCTCTCCGGGGCATTCAACGGAAGATTGTAAAGCATTTCAGGCGAAGGTACAGCAGTTGATTGATCAGGATCGCATTTCCTTTCGAGAAGGGTTTCTGTTTGTTCATCCCAACCGCTCAGCTGTCTAAGCTCGTAAACTCGGAGGGTGTTCCCCAGCAGAAGCCAGTGGTTCAGACAGGCAGGCGCCTCAGCATTGGCAGTCCTCGGACTTTTTACCATTTTGCATTTGTAGTTTCTCTTTCTGTTAGTTACTACCTGCTTTTAAGCATTGTATGTTTCGAATGGTGATAATAATAAAGTGACTATGCATTTTTCTGAATTAGTTATGTCGTTGTCACTCATTTATTGCATTGCACTGGCACTTGCATTTTTTTCACTCCACTTTTTCACTGTGACTGGCGAAGTTAAAAGGGTGGATAACGAAACTGAAACTCATAACCGATGATCGTATGCTTTCAGATAAGACCTTACCGATGACGTACAAGGCATTGTTTCAAATTCCCCAAACACTGGAGATATAAGGAGTTAGTCCCTTGTTAACCACTTCGAGCCAGGAGGTAGAAGTTTTTTCGGACTTTTAAACCCTCACATCTTAACCCGGGGCAGGGTAGTTGTCAGTTAGCTTGACCGAGCGTTCAAGTCTTACAGAGGAGTGTTGTCTTTCGAGGACCAATCAGTTTATACCTTTCAAGAGGTCAAATCTCACCAATCAGGAGTGAGGCAGTTACAACCCTTTCGGAGCAATCAAGACAACCAGTGTCACACGACTTTGTTCCAAAAGAAAGAAAGAAAGAAAGCCCGCTAAGTAAGAAGAAAGAAAAAGCTGGAAAGCTAATACTTAGGCAAAAATCAGGGCATCCCGCTGGACTTCAAAAGAAATCGAAAAATCGAAAAGAACTCCAAAGGAGTCAGTCCAGGCAAAAGTTAGGGAATCAAAAGAACGAAAAGAGGGAATAAAAAGAAAATTTTCCCCAGCAAATCACAAAGTCGTGTACACAGACACCGAAAGCGAAGAAGGAGTAATTATCACTCTGGAAGAAATCCTCGTGAATTCCTTAATTGTGGTTCTTACCATTCAACACACCTCTCGAAGAGGCGAGCGCTTGTGCCAGGTTAACTGAACCTTAGGATCGGAGATCATCACGTAGACGGGGTGGGTACAAATCAAAATTTGAGCCAAATATCCTTTGTTTCACGAACCGTGAACCCGACCACGATACAACCCTTAAAAGACCTAATTGAGGTAGGGTTAGTCTGAAGCGCATTACGATAAGGTCGAGTAATCTGACTCCTTCTTGACTTGCTAGTCACATCCTTGTTGTATTTTCACTGACCATGTAAGCACTGCGTTTGAACTTAGGTTCACTCGTCACTCACAATCGTATGCATGTAAATGAGTGACAGCTCAAATTTTTTTCAAAATCTGCATAACCATTGCATTAAGATTACCATTCGTGAATAGACGATTCTAATTGCAGGTTAGTAGTTGGCATGAAAGAAATTCCAACAGAGAATAATCGAGCAGGACTGAGTAATTCAGCAGTCTGAACCAGAATGGTGTACGCTGTAAAGACCTGTGAATCAGGGGCATTGACTTCCCGTAAGTTCAGTATCAGTCAGTCTGAGGACCAGTCCCGAAGCTTCAGTTGATCAGGGGCAGTCTATTTGAGAAGCAGTAGATCAGAAGTGAGTCTTCTCGAGAGCCAATCAGAGGCAATTATACAGAATGCAGATATCTGAAAGCAGATGCTTCCAGTGGATAATCAGATCGGGTTAAGTCGCTAGATCGCTCATTCAGGGGCAAGTCATCGCAGAGAATGATGAAACCATTCAGGGTAATAGGCGTCTAATGGAGATTGAATTCTGTTGTCATACAGATACCGGGGCAAATATTCTCGAAGCCGTCTCGAGGCAAGCTGTTCAGAGCAGGTACTCCCAAGAGTTGGATTGGAGCAAGTTGAATTGTACTGGGGCAAGTTGTGCACGCCAGTCTTTCTATCCCCAGCTGAGTGTACTGGGGCAAGTTGTTCAAACCAGCCTGTTTATCCCCAGCCGGAGTTGAGTATCGGGGATCATGTCAGTACCCTTATCAAAAACCTTAGCGTTTCGAAGAAGACCTTGTTGTCGTTGGATCATTATCCTGCAGTTTAAACCTGTTGCGTGTCAGTAACCAGTCATTTCCAAAGTCCAGTTCTCGCCTGGCAAACCGGTAACCAGTTCTCGTCTGGCCTACCCTTCCGTAAGCAGCAGTTCCCGTCCTGGTGCAGTTTATTGTAAGCAGCAGTTCCCGTCCTGGTGCAGTTTATTGGTAACCAATTCTCGTTTGGTCACCGTTTCTTCAAGAGTTGTATCAGTTCTCGCCTGGTACATGTCGTCGCGTAACCAGTTCTCGCCTGGTCATCGTGTGTTTTAACCCGAGTGTTATACCAGTTCTCGCCTGGTGTACGTCAGCTTTCAGCCAGTTCTCGCCTGGTTGTCTGTGCCTCAGTCTGTTATCCAGTCAGCCCGTCTGATGTCCAAAAAACAAATCAATGTTTGTTCAATTTTCCCCACCTATCAGTTCTCGCCTGGTAGTCTACCTTTGGATGCTAGTTCTCGTCTAGTATTTCCATATATTCCACTGTGTACATAATCCGTGTTTATCCTAAACCAGAAAAACAAAAAAAACCTAAAGGTATCTGACACAGTATTTCCCAATGACTCGCATGTTGTCATGTTCCCCGATACGAAGCTCAACAGATACAGCGCCCCGATTAATGTTTGAATCCCTCGTGGATGTTGTCAGATCAGAATTGCCACTCTTCAGCAGATGAAAGTTGCTTATTATCCCCGGAAGAGTCGAGATCGTATTTTACCCCGTATCAGAGTAGGATCAGGAGTATCTTCAGCAGATTAAGATTGATATCCTTGATAGTAGGAGCATTTCCAGCAGTGTGCCGCGCGCAATCAACCTCAGTTCGGGTCAATCCCCGCAGAGCACAACCAGTTGCCAATGGTTTGAAGAGAGCATCCCCGAGCAGAGTTGCTTTCTTTCCCCAATGAAGTCGCCAAGCAGGGTTGCCTTTCCACTCCTCCAGCAGAACGGTTATCCCCAGTGGATTTGATTTCCCGTTTCCAGCATTTATTTTGCTGAGACGATTTTGTGACTTCGGTTCATCCCCGGTAGAGTTGGCATTACCTTCGGCATTTATTTTGCCAAGCGGTTTTCAGACCTGGTGTTCTCTGGCAGCTCGAGCCTGCATTAGCATTTGCATGTATAGTCATAGCATTTATACGAACTTATAGCATTTCCATGCCGTCTGGGCATCGCATTTTCAAACAAAACGCATAGCAGTTACACGTCATATAGGACATTGCATCATTTCAAGCATACGCATGTCGAAACATGGACCAGGATGGTCACCTATTGGATTTCGAATTTGTTCACCTGCAGAGTTGTTTGGTTAAGCTTCTCGTCTCCCCCAGCGGAGTGATTCTTCATATTTGGTTGTTACATCAGCATCGGAAAAAAAACAACAACAACAATGGAGATTGACATATATCAAGCTTTTCTGAAGCTGCCGCCTTCGTCAAGTTCGCAGTGAACTGTGAATTGACCAGATTTGATCCCAGAAGAGAAATGGGAATCAAGTCGTTTGCTTTCCCGAAGCATTATTTCAATACTTGTGGCGTTACACAGGTGTTGAAAAGGAGAAGAAAATTGTATCAGAAAATTGACCAGGTGTTGCCGTGACAACCAAACTTCAGTTTATTGGCAGCTATTCCTCAAGCAGTTTTGCAGTATATTCTTGCGGTTGGCAAATTTCAGGGTTCCATTTGTATTCAACCGTCATCTACCTTGAATGTTTGAAGGCTGAGCGCTCTTCACCCATTCAGGTCGAAGCCGCTTGAATAGGGGCAGCTGTTGCACCCCAAAATTTGACCAACCGGGTCTCGCATTTGGCTCGATGTTTCGACGCATAATCGCATTCGCATCTGCATATCGCATACATTGCATTTTTCATTTGTTTTGATTTTATCAGGGATCACAGCTCCCGTCTCGTGTTTCAGGTGTTTGTGATCAGTAGAATCGTATTTTTGGGATATTTCGGTGCCCGTTTATTTTTACCGATTATTTTTGTGTCGTTCGGTGCTCATTTTGTTCCCTCGGGAATTATCGTGATTTTTCTGGATTTTATTGGCATTTTTTAGGATTTAAATAGGTTTTAAATAGTTTTAATAGATTTAAATCATTTTGTAGCTTTTAAATCATTTGTAGAATTTAATAGGTTTTTTTTAATTCTTTTTAAATAGGTTTTAATCATTTTTAGGGTTAATAGGATTTTTTAATAGTTTTAATTCTTTTAAATAGATTTTTTAATCATTTTAGATATTTTTAAATAGCCTTTTCTCTTTTTAGAATTTAAATAGGATGATATAGATTTTCTTTTTAGATAATATAGAGTAATATAGCTTTGTAGAATTTTTTAATAGAATTTAATAGCATTTTTCATATTTTTAGATAATATAGAATAGTATAAAATTTAATAGATTTTAAATAGTTTTAATATGTTTTAATTCATTTTTCAGAATATTAGATTTAAATAGATTTTTCTTCTTTTATAGAATTTAAATAAATAATAGTCTTTTTAGAATTTAATATAGGTTTTATTAGGATTTTATTAGTTAGGAGTTAATTAGATTTAATGTTTGATTAGGGATTAATTAGAGTTAATTCTTTTAATGCAGTTTTTTAGAATTTTTTAATTCATTTTCGCAGGCCCAATTATCATGAAAGGCCCAGAATGTGTTTTTTTTCGTCCAAGTCCAGTTCAGTCCAAAAAGGGCCTAGCTTCCACCATTTTCCAGTTGCGTCTAGAAGCATCTAGAAGCTCCCAGATTTTCTCAGTGCCATAAATAGCATCAGCCACGTGTTGGCTCAGGGGAGGGCCCACGCTTCATGATCACATCACGCCACCTCACCAATCACTCAGTCTCTCTCAGCCACACCTCCCACACACGTGGTGCACATGCGTGCAGCCACTCCACCATCCCCCACCACGTGGGCTTCATGCAGAAGCTCCACCCACTACCTCCACACGCGTCCTTCCCCCATCACTCCACACCACTTCACAGGAAAAGCCTCACCGGCCGGCCTGCATGGCCGGCGGCCACCGCCAACCTCACCGGCGAACACCAAAACCCAGAAAATCAATAATCTTCATCTTCCTCCCTTCATCATCTTCTCCAGGCACCTTCATCCAACCTCCGATCTACTTCCGGCCGCCGCGAATCTCCCCAGAACGGCTTGAATCTTCAACCAATGTTCATCCTCCATCTTCATCATCATCATCTTCACACATTTCCCAGAAGCTTCATCAGAAACTTCACCATGTTCATCCCTGAACCTCTCCAGAAACTCAACCTTCATCAGCGAACACTCTTCATAGCGCTTCATCAAGAATCCTAGAAATCCAGAAATTCCAGAACTCGCCTCTGATTTTCAACCTTCAAGAACCTCAATCCTCATCTTTCTGGTCAAGATCGTCAACGACAAATCTCCAATCTTCATCACCAGAAGAATTTCCTCGAGCAATTATCATCAGAGCAAGAAATCCTCAATCTCAACGGATCTTCATCGTCCTCACAAGATCGTCCAGAACCTTCAAGAACTCATAGGTTCTTCAAGTTGTTTTTCCAGAAAACTTCTACGAAGCTTCATCAGGGATTTTCCAGAACATCGTTAACGTCTTCAAGCCACTCGGATTCGTCAACGTCCAGATCCACATCTCGCGCGTTCTTCAGAAACATCGCGTTCGAAGATCTTCAAGATCCTCCATTAACGTCTTCGGAGGATTCGAGAATCAGCAACCCACCTTCATCATCCGATTGCCAGAATCGTCAACCAGCTAAGAAGTTGTGAAGGAGGAAGGTTTGAGAAGGAGAAGAAACGAGAAAGATCGAGAGTGAGGCTGGAGGGGTTTGAACGGAGGAGATGGAGAGGGGTGACGGCGGCGCTGCAAGGGAGAAGAAGGAGAGAACCTAGGGTTTTCAGACCCTGAGAGTGAAGAGAAGGTGGGTTAGGGGAGATTGGGCTTCAGGCCCAATTCCATTTTTTGACATACACCCTTTCGTTTTTTTTGGCTGAAGGAAGTGGGCTTGGGCCCAATGCGTTTCTGGCATACTCCCAGATGCACACAGCACCCCCTCTGCGTTTTTTCTGAAGAGACCTGGGCTGGGCCCAATCTCAGTTAGTTATTTTCTGCTTATCATTCCTCCGTGTAGCAGTGTACCCCCCTCCCTTTCTTTGTTGTATTTTTTTATTTTCTTTCTTTTGTTTAAAGCTTCTAGAAGGGAAAAAAGAAATAATAAAGAAAAATATATTTGAAATATAGAAAAAGAAAAAGAGAATGAAAAACAAGTAGAAAAGAATATTTGAAAAATAGTTGGAGAAAAAGAAAAAGAGAAAAAAGGATATATTGAAAAAAATATGAAAAATATGGAAAAAGGAAATAGGAAAATATTCAAGAAAAAGTATATGAAAGTATATTGAAAAAAGGGTGAAAATATTGGAGAAAAATATTTGAAAAAATATATTGAAAAACATGTGAGAAAAGGATTGGAAAAGAAGGAAAAAATATTAAAGTGTCGATTTAATATTTTTCAAGCATTTTCTTTTAGGATATTTTCATAGAGATTATTTTCCCGATTTTAGGATAGTTTAGAAGCCCATTTGTTAGGGGGCTATTTTTCATTCGATTTTTCAGGATAGAATAGGATAGCGTTTCCTAGGAGATTTATTGTTCAGTATTCACTCATTGTAATCATTTTTCAGAGATTAATAAAACGAGATTTGAGCTGTGGTCCCGAAAGTAGCCGAACTACAGCTGCTCTGATTCTTCGTACCAGACGAAGATATGTAGGCATAGGATGTGATATCCTAGCGAGCACACTAACGACTAACTTTTGTTCTCCCGCGGCTGTGCGATCGAGACTTTCCCGCTGACGATTAATTGATTACCCTTTTTTTCTCTTGCCCAAGCGCATTTGAGACCAAACCATAGTTTTGACCATAGGTTCCCGACCCTGTGAAACCAGTTGTTTTTCTCACTGCTGTGTGAGAATGTTTGTTTAGCCGTAGTTAGTCTGAACTACGTAAAGCTCTGATCTTCCATCCAGTGGAAGTACGTAGGCACAAGACGCGAGGTCTTGGCGAGCCAATTTTCCCTGTAGTCCCGAACTACGTTGACTCTGACTTTCTCTCTTGAGAATACGTAGGCATAGAGTGCGACGCTCTATCGAGTCAATTCCCTTCCGTTTAGATTTAGCAGCCGTAGATAGATTGTTTTGCATCCAATAGACAACCCAAGCAAGCGTGGATCCCGTCGAGTACGACGGACGTGAGGGGTGCTAATACCTTCCCCTTGCGTAACCGACTCCCGAACCCAGGCTATGGTTGCGATGACCATACCTTTTCCCCGTTTTTTGTGAGGTTTACTTCGAGCGTTTCCTTTCCCGCTCTGAGGGATAAATAACGCACGGTGGCGACTCTTCTGTCAGCCGGCGCCGATTTTCGCAGTAACGACACATGGTAAACCAAGTGAAAGCGTTTTTAGTCAAATAACTGGGGAAATGTTTTACCCTAAGACTCTCATTATTAGCAATTTCCCCTACCTCAATCAGATATCTGGCCACGTGTTTGACAATAGACTCAGTAGAGTCCCCTGAGGACTTAGTGAACTTAGGGACCTTAGTCCTTGGAGGTAACTCCGACTGGAGTATATATTCAACCAAAGGCGATGTATAGTTTCTGTTAACCATCACTACCCTTGGGGGTTCCTCTCTGGGAACTTGGATCTAATTTCTAGGAGGTTCGACTATCCAACGATTAGCATTATTTTCCTGGGGTACGTTTCTTGGGTGTTGTTGGGCTTGGTTAATAGTGAAGTTCTCTTCGAAGGCTAAACCCTAGTTTTCTCTCACGTGTTCCCTTTGTGGGTGTCAAGGAGGATTTAATACCCCAAAGAAGTCAACTGAACACGTCATTTACGCTGCCAATTGTTGGTTACTTTGAGTAGTGTTTTGGATAAGGGGCTGAAATATTTCTCCCATAGTTTGGGATATCATTTGTACCATTTGGTGGTTACTTTCATCCACTTGTTGCCTCAAATAAGAGGCAAAACCAATTGTTAGGTTCTATGTTAGGACAGAGTATCCTACATTTTGGTTGTTTCGACCCACATTGATTCCAGACGTTGACCCTTGTAATGGTGAAGTTATCACCTGTTATGTGTGTACAGGAGGGGCGTTATGGAGGCTTACCATTACAGATGTTGGCATACCATATGGTGGGTCTCACGGCAAAGGCATCGAAAACCCTGATGGGGGAATATTCATATATGTGGAAGTTCCTACTTGAGTTGGGGTATATGGAGGGCCCCTTAGCCCAATGTAAGTTAAAATGGGTTGCGTATGAGTAATCGAATGCGTAGGCATCGAAGTCTCCATAGTCGGAACCGCTTTAGAAACAGGAAAAGAACCCGCTTGCCCTTCTGTCGAAGGTGGCACGGGAGACTCCGTGTTATCGTTACCATTTTATGGATCCTGAGGAGTGTTTGACTGATTTGTATTCGACGCCATTCTCCTGGTATATCCTTTCTTAGTTCAAGTTTCATTATTAGTGGTTATCTTACCACTTCTCAACTACATACAATGAAAGCTTTACAAAGAGGTTTCTAAAAAAAACAGATATATTTTTTCTCTTTTTAACAAGAAACTCTGATTAGCACGGTCCCACTGGGCGTGCCAATTTGTTTGCCATGAAATTTGGAGAACAACCGCTGGTCTAACAAATCCTAAAGACTCGTTTTAACTTGCAGGATCGACAACACTAAATCCTATGACATAACTAATCTGAGTTTAAAATAAAATGAAATCTAAAAGACATGGATAAATACTTCGATAGTATTGAAAACAACAAAGAGGTTTTGGCAATAAAACAAGTAGAAAATGAAAGCAATTTGGGGTGAAGAAGATAGCAATTTGAAGCAAAAGATAAAGAACAGGAAATATAACTTGCATAAAAGTAGTAAAGTAAAGGAAGATTCTTATGAAAGAAAAGAAGAACTTTAATGCATTACGATAAAAGATTGTGTTTCGACACGTACATTCTTAGTTATAACTCTTTTCTCACTTTGACTTGGATACTTTGAGTAATTTTCTAAGTAATTTGTACAAAATGAACACACCAAAAATCCAAAATTGAGCCAATATTTATAGCCAATTGAAATAACCGCTCCTAATGACTCAATAGACTAGATTAAAACAATTGTCACTCTGCATGCTTTGAATACTAGAAACAGTGCCACGTGCCTCCTTCTAATGGAGGAAAATAACTGCATTTCCCTCCAGAATTTGAATTCAAACTTCAAAGGTTCTTGTCTGTCGAATCGCCCGTCTTCTGGTCGAAATCCTCGCAACATAACCACAGTCGAAAACAATGTCTTAACTCAAAATTCTAAATTTTCCACCTGGGCGTCGAAATTCAAGGCTAACACCCCTATACTTTACCCTACCTCCTAAAGATAAAAAATATTCAAAAAAACAGCCTAAGATTCTTATGAATAACTATCTGTCACCCCAACCACCTGAAAAATTTATACCACAGTGATAAGGCTATCTCACAAGTACTAAAAAGATGAGAATTTGTCTCAATAGGAAACCGCAAAAAGGACAAGAAAATCTACTAGTGTTAGATAACACTCGTCTTTTAAACAAGATAAATCTAGAAGGGAATCTATCCTACAATATCTTCCAGGAAAAAACCAAGATCTTAGACGAAGCCCAACTACCACAAATAAGGAAAATAATATGACTCTAAAACGAAATTGGTGATAAAGATGAAGACAAACTCCCTCTTTGGAAAAGGTAACTAGAGGCCACTAAAAAATTACCATCACTAGAATGCTTCTAAATCCACTTATGTCTATCTAGATAAAGCATAACATCTCTAAGCAAAGCATGAAACTCCTCAAGAATTTGAAACTTTATAAGGAAGAAATATCTCATCCATCTAAAATTCCATGTCAAGACTCAATTGATAACTTTTCCTATCTATCCCACCAACCTCTTTTGTTGGAGAGAATTGGAGATCAAACTAGGAGACTTAGACTTTAAGGGAGTGCTCTCTAACCAAGGATGCTCCCAGAAGGAAGTCTGAAAACCAGAAAACTAATCAGAGTTACATTCCTCTTTTATCCTAAGGAGAGATATCTCTTTCCACTAGGACAAAGAAGAACGAAAACCCCTAGCCCTACCTCAAATATGAGAAGATTTAAAGATTTCTTTGTATCTAGCTATTAGAATATCCCTTAGTCTTGAATGCCCTACGAGAAACCTCCATCTCCACTTTGTTAGAAGAGATAAATTAATCCGTCAGAGATTCGTCACTTCTAACCCCCTACTTTTAGGCTTACAAACATCATTCAAATTCACATAAAGAATGTCAGAAGTATTCTTCAAACCACCCCAAAGAAATATTATTTGTAAAATCACAATCTTTTTCCAAACTAAAACAGACATTTTCAAGACGGACAAGAAAAATATAGGAATATCATTAAGCACTGAATTAAGAAGAAGCACTCTACCCACAAACTCACATATCTATGCTTCTAAGAATTAAGTCTTTTTTCAACAAAGCAACCAAATAATTTAAAGTAGACTCAAGGTAGGAATTGACCCACACTAGCAACCCAATATACTTAAAAGGAAGGAAGTTATCTCGCAGTAGAGAAAATCCCCTACTGAAGTAAGAAAGACATGATCTACATTAAACCCGATAAGACTACTCTTAAAGAAATTAACACGGAGAACTGAAGCCCTCTCAAAACCTTTAAGAATAGCCTTAATACACCATAAGTTATCTAGAGAAGGATCAGCAACCTGAAGAGTGTCATCAGTGTACTGAAGATGAGACACTACCAACCCGAAACTTCTGACTCTAAACCCAAAGTAGAAACCGAGCTCTTATGCCATCTATTGTACCCCAAAATTTGAGCAACCTTTTATAGGCTTATGTTTCTTTTCATTTAGCATTTGCATTTTGCATATCATTATTTCTTAATAGGGGATCAAGAGTTGTTGTGCCATTCAAGAGGGGAGCTTCATGTTCAAGCTCAAGCAAAGGTATCATGGGCAAGCCATCAGGGTTTCATTACTATCAATATTGGGTTTTAAAGCTCCTTGAGAGGAGAGGTTTGTGTATGGGTGTAACATCCTATCTTGAGGATCATTAGAGAGTCATCAGAGGATCATGAGATCACTTACTTGGATAAGATATGATTTAAAAGATTATTGTGTACCTTGAGAGGGCTTTGTGGAGCTTATATAGTCATTCATTTCATCTGCAAGAGCCTCAATCAAAGAATGTGGAATTAGGATTTCATCTGGTCAACCACAAGTCAACTGTGGACTTGAAGGGGTTCAAGACTCAGTTATAAGTCATACAAGCCATGGGAAGTCATCCTAGAGCATCTAGGATGTAATGTTA
This sequence comes from Lathyrus sativus, assembly GCA_963859935.3. Classification (NCBI taxonomy): domain Eukaryota; kingdom Viridiplantae; phylum Streptophyta; class Magnoliopsida; order Fabales; family Fabaceae; genus Lathyrus; species Lathyrus sativus. The sequence continues at coordinate 84,727,109 of OZ012735.1, read as the reverse complement.
AGATCAAATCAAGGAGATTCAAGAGTTCAAGAAGTTACTAAATTAGGGTTTCAGTTGATTTCAGTGCAAAATCCCTTCTTTGGTTCCTAACTTCAAGGACAATTTTCCCTATCAATTTCATTTTCATGAAAACATGAGACTTGTAGAGCATCTTTCAAGCTTTCTTTTAAGTACAAGAACTCATCCATTGAGTTTGTATATCTCAAGTTATGATGTCAACAATTTAGAGTCCTCAGATGAAGAGAACTTTGGTCAACTCAAAGTCAACTCACTTCCAAGGCATTTTTGGCATAGAATCAAGTTTCTCCTCAACTTCAAGTGAACATGAAAGTTGTTCCTAATGATCTTAGCTTTCCAAAAAGTCTAGAAGTTCTCATTCTCATGTGTACATCTCAAGTTATGAACCTCACAAGGCAAGGGTATTTTGGGAAAGTTCATTATAGGTCATTTTCTTCAATGACCAATTACATGAACTTAGAGACCTCAAATCCATTTTTGTGCCACATGAATGTTGTGTCACATTGGTTTAACTTCATCACTAAATTGATTTCCATGAAGTTTGATGGATTATGTGATCATAATGACCATTTTAAGATGGAAAATTAGACTTTTGGTCATGGATTGATTTTTTTCATTTATAAGTCATCAAATGACCTTATTTTTGAACTTTGGCACACCATCACATGACCATAATACTTTTTACCTCATTTGGGCAAACAAGAATGAAAATTTCATGCCGTATTTTCAAAATTCATGCCTAAAAAGGTCATGCACTAAACTTTGTCTCAACTCATCCCAAATGAACCAAAATGATCCCTTTCATTTCCACACACCTCAAGTGTGTTTGTGCTGACCAAAAAGAAGGAGGATGGTACATAACCCGTGGGTGTAGCATAAGTGAAATTTTTTGGTAAGGATTTTAAATCACACATTGCAAGCATTATGGGCCCGCATGGTTGCTGAAAATCCACCATATAAAAGCCAAAGGTTTGCCCTAAACCATCAGAGAGGATAGTTGTTGCGTGAGAGAGAAGAAAAGCTCCAAAATTTTCATTAATTTCATTTTATTCAAATCAAGTTATTCAGGAGAGATTCCTTCAAGTCTTGGTTCCAATCACCATCAGTGAAGCATAAGGAACAAATTGGAAAGCTTAGAGTGAAGCTTGCTAGCTGTTTGAAGAGTCAACGGAACTACTCTGTTTGGTAGGTTTCACTCAACTTTTTCTCTCATTCTAGACTTGCATTAGGCTCATGCTGGCTTGCATCTGAAGTCCTATGCTTCATAGGCAATGTTTGAATCCTTTAATGGCATGTATGTTGAGTTTTCAGTATGTGTTTTCCAATTTTTGTGGCTTGATTGTTGCTTATTCAAGAACCTTTCTGAAAATCCAATGGTGGATTCATAACCCTTGTGGAAGCAGCTTTTGAATGGTACCGGTTTTGGCCATTTTTATTGAAGTTTGGTGACTGGTCTCCGGCAAGCTGGCCGGAGAAGACGACCGGAGTCCTAGCTCCGGCGTCCAGTCAACCTTCTGGCTTATGCTGAGTCACTTGGCGTTGAACATTTGACTGTGTGTGTTGGCTTACTCTGATTCGTTTGACCCAAGCCATGTGTAATGTTGACTCCACATATGATTAATGAAACGTAGAGTTTCATTAATTATGAGCCCTTGGGTCATTTGGGCCTCCTTTTCTATGCACACCCCTCTTGTTTTGGCCCACGCGCGCAGATGAACTAGTTGTAGTTCATTTCAAATTGCTGGCCACACCCCTCCTTGCTTTGTTTTATTTTTATTTCATTTTAATTTCTGTTTTCATTTTAATTATCTAAAAATATCTCTAGTTATCAAAAAAAAATCACAAAAATATTTTCATAACTTTTTGACATGTTATTTAATTTTATAAAAATTTTATTTTCATTTTCCATTTATTTTTCTATTTTATTTGGAATTAAAGATTTGATGTGTTTTATGGTTCATTGTTTGATCTTGATCATTTGAACCCCATTTTGAAATCCCCTTTGACTAATTCTTCTCCATCACGTAGGTGATGGTTGAAGTGTCCTTGAGGGTTGATTTAATCCATTAATGATCAATTTTCATTTGGTTTTGATTTGCTTTTTTTTTAGCCTCGATATACCCTCGACAAGGTGGAACACCATACCCTTCGGATTTATTTGGTGGTGCCTTGGGTTGAGTTTGTCCTTGAGTTTTTGGCTTCTGGTTTTTGATTGATCAAGCTTGGTTTGAGATTTTATTTGAGATTTATTGAGCATTCCTTCTATTTTTGGCGAGCCTTCCAAGTCAAGTCACTTTTGGAGGTGTTCATACATACATGTTTGGCCTAGTTTCTTTGGGAAATGATCTCAAGTGATCCCATATGCATCTTATGAGCCTTGTTACATAATTGTAACATGCTTAAGGTGTTGTTTCACTTATCTTGGGTCACCTACATGTGTTGCTTGCATTGCAAGTTACTTTGGGATCATGCTTCTCCACTTGTTTTAGGTGTTGAGTTTGTGTTGAAAACCTTGTTTATTTCACTTGTCTTGATCTTGTTTGAGCTTGCCTTTTGTTCCTAAGCTTGATTTGAAGCTTTTATCTTGATGTTTTAATTCTGCCCGATGTGGTATACCATTTGTTCAAGATGATTTGTTGTCCATTTGTATAATTTGAGTTTGTCTTGGACAATTGGCCTCTTCTTGCATTTGTTTACTTGCTTCTTTTTGTATGATCAAAGATGAATGTTGGTTGAGATAACCTTAATGTGGTTACTATCCTTTTTCTCCCATCTTTGATCTTGACTCTTTGTTGATTGATGTTTGATGGTTGTAGGAGTTTCACTTCTCCCATTTCATCTCATCTCTTGTTGACTTGCTTAAGTCACTTGCTTGTGTTTGAGTCTCATTTGCCTTTGAGTATTGTTGCATCATTTGTGTTTGCATTTCATGTTTACATTGCATTGACTTGTTTAAGTCAATTTCATCTTTCATTTCTCATTTCATCTGTGATTGAATTGCTTTGTGTTTACTTGGTCTTTTGCCATGATCCCTTAGGATTCCTAGTCCCTGTGTTTAAGATGGGAGTAGGAGAGACATTAGGTGTTCAATCTTTTGTATGATAACATTAGGTAGTTCCCCTTTCAATCCCAACTTTATGAGCACATTGCATGATAACATTAGGGTTGATCAGTTCCCCTTAGAGTCTTGTGTCTTCTCTTCTCATCTCATAACTCTTTAAGACATTTAATAAAGGTTAACACTTATTGTACGCTACAAGCCTTAAGTACTTGAGGAATGATGAGTGGGGATCCTCCTCTCACCATGTCTAGAGTGTTTAGCGTATGCCCTTTGGACGATATGTGACACATTCGCTCTCAAGTCATAGTCTTTAGTGCAACATGAGTTTCAAATTTAACTCAATTCACTTCTTTGCATAAAAAATACAAAACAAAAGATCAAACCTTTTTATCCTTCGGGATTGTTTTCAAATCATTTTCAGAAAGAATGTGTTAAGTCTCGGTTCTACTGCAAACAGGCATCGTCCCTAACTGCTAGAACAGAGATTTAACCCAACTCATTAAAACACTTGAACCAACCAGTGATCGTGTTGTCCCGAACTACGTTTGCTCTAATTTCTCATATCAGATGAGGATACGTAGGCACAAGACGCGATGTCTTGGCGAGCAACTTCCTCTTGTAGTTTTTCGAACTACGTTGACTCTGACTTTCCCATTGCACGAGGGAATACATAGGCATAGGACGGAGATATCCTATCGAGCCTGTTCTTTTCGTTCACTCCTGTTTAGCAGTAGCCTTTAGATAGTTTTCACCCGTAGATTTAGATAACCAGCGTGGATCCCGTTGAGTACAACAGACGTGAGGGGTGCTCATACCTTCCCCTTGCGTAACCGACTCCCGAACCCAAGATTTGGTTGCGATGACCTTGTCTTTTTCCTTTTCGTCAGGTTTTATTCGATCGTTTCCTTTCCCTCTCTTTGGGATAAATAACGAACGGTGGCGACTCTTCTGTCTTTGTCGGCCCCTTTTTCGCAGCGATGCGACACCCTCATGGCCACACCACTAAACTCCTCAACAACCAAGAAAAAAGGAAATGAGATAAATGGTCTCTTTGCTTCAAACCTTTCAGAATGCAAATTTCTTGAGTTTGTCACTCATTCATCAACACCACAAAGTTTCTAACAAAGACACATTTTCATCTCAAATCTCCATTTATCATTAATCTCAATTCTAATCAGCATATTATCCAGATAATTCTAACATCATAATTATTTTGTCAATTTAGTTCTATGGCATAACCATAATCTACACAATTTCTTGATAATTCTTTAATAGATAATGTTTCCTAATATAGTTATACATTTCAAATCTTTTGAATATTTGTTATAACGGACAAAATATATTTACCTAATATAGAATTATTTTATAATGTCAATTAATCACTCTTGTGTATCTTACTATATCAGACTGTAATTTTTAAGTTAATGATATAACATGATAGATTAATAAATTTTAAGTCAACGATATGACATGACAGATGAATAAATTTTTATTATATGACAGTGTAAAATTTTTACACTGTCAGTGCGTACCAATTAAACTCTTTCATTTTTTATTTTATTTTTTTCATTGATTAATATTTGTTTTCATTCATAAGCATTATCTAATATAGTTTAAAATTGACCTAATTGTTAATTGACATTCTTAAAAATGAAGGAAAAAAAGTTGTGTCTTGATATTTAATGATGTGTCCCTACTTTGGGTTGTCTTCTAACTATTATCAAGACATTTTGAAATTAATTTACATGAGATGGTCACCATTAATATGATAATACACTTTTTAACTATAATGATACATAGCGTTTTAACACATTAAATATAAATAAAATAGAAAGATTTAAATGTCCTTATAGTATCTTCTTTAAGCTTGTGACGAAAGTGTTGGTGGCAAACTTAGTCAAGGTTCTAGATAAATTTGTCTCATATAATCAATTTTATTTCTTAAAAAAGGAGACTTTTGATAGATGTGGCAGGTGTCAAATGTAATGGTTGATTTGGTTAAGAAAATTAAGAAAGAATCTTCATTCGCTAAAAAAAGAAAAAATAGGGTAAAGCAGCTATTTTTGAAAATAATGGCGGTTTGGACCGCCAATAATCAGCTGAGCGGCAATTTAAGAAAACGTTGTATATATTGCTGCCTCTAGAAAAAAGTGGTGGTTTGACTAAAACCGCGCTCCAAACCGTCGTAATCTATGTTGAGAAAAATGGCGGTTCATTTTGTATTTAAAGGCGATTTCGACCGCCGCAGTTAACATTATTAACAATAAGAAAAAAGCTTATTATTGAGGAAAAAATATATTCACGTTTGTACAAACAGCCACGAATTTATTTTATATATATTGACAAGAAATATTATTCAACAAATTTGTTAATAAATTAATCATAACATTTACTCGCATAATCGAAAGCATATTGCATTGTTTTCTCTATATTTTGTAAATACATATGAATAATGGAGTGGTAAAATGTAATAATATAAAAAAATATTTTAATTAAATGAATCACCAAAGCAATGTTTATGTTGATCCAGAAATCTGCTTTTCATCGTGTTCCAAATCTCTAGGATCTACTTTTTCTAATCAAGAGATATGTGACCTGAAATATATAGAAAATGAATTTCAGCATTAAATTTAATGTTTATATAATATAGATCATCGATACAAATTTGTAAGTAAATTTTAAATTATTTGATATGTTACTGAGTTGTGCTAAGGTTAACATTGTTTAATAGTACAATACAGGATTTTCATTATCTTAATCACATTAAGAGACTCACTTGTAATTCAACTTTTTTGTCATTGAGGAATATCAAGACTTCCATCTAAATTTTCCTGCATGCATATAAACCTATTTATTAATTCATTGTTAGTTTTATGACACTATTCGCAGAAGACAGCGCGAGGTTGATGCACAGACTGTGATTGGAAAATAATATATTCACGAAGATGATATTGAGGCCATGAGGTTTTGGGGGTAAGGTAGAGTAAAGATGCACTAGGCGAAACCAAGCCAATGGAGGCCATGTGATTGGGAATGAGAAGATTAAGAAGAGTGATTAAGAAATTAGGGCAAAAAGAGAGAAACAACTAAAAGAAATAAAGGGCGAGGTGAAGGTGAAAAAAGAGGACGTGGATCGACTTTGAGATCGACTTTGAGATGAACATGGCGTTTGACTGAAATCGTCGCCGATGATTTAAGAGAAACTCCTAAGATTTAAGGTTTTAGAGTTTATGTTTTTTTAAGGTCTCTGTTTAACTAATTATAACTTATAAAAAATAAAATTAAAGAAAAAATTTTACACCAACAAATAGTATATAATAATTAATCTTTTAATGAAAATAAAAATAGCGATATGATAATCTAATTGTCTAATTACAACGTATCAAATTAATGAAATTAAAGAAAAACAAATAAAAATAATTAAAAATAAGAGATTTAACTAAAATAAAGAGAGATATCAAAATCTAATTATATAGTTAAAGTGTATCATATAAATGAAATAAAAATACGAGATTTGATTACAATAAAAAGAGGATATCAAAATCTAATTGTGTAGTTTAAGTTTATTAAATAAATGAAATTAAAGAAAATAAATAAAAATAAGAAATTTGAATAAAATAAAAAGAGGGATATTAAAATCTGATTGTGTAGTTAAAGCATATCATAGAACTCATATTAATAAAATTACAGAAAAATAATTAAAATAAGAGATTTGATAAAAATAAAAGGATGGATATCAAAATTCTAACTACACAGTGTGCACTTAGAATTAATGACGCCAAACTGCCGTAATAAAACTGTCACATTTCCTCTTTTTTTTTTAGTCATTTTCAAAGTTGATTTTGAAAAGGATTATGACTCTGCCAAGTCGAGTTTCTTAGAATATATGCTTGTCAGATTTAGTTATAGCAATAAATGGATGTGTCTATCTGTGTTTCTCTATATTTTTTTTGAGAATCTCACTATCCTAATTAATGAGTGTGTGACTCAATTGATAAGTACTTATAGGAGTTTGAAACAAAGAGACCTGTTAGTCCCCTTTTTTATTTATGCCTATTGTAGAGGGTTTTAGTCGTGTTGTGGGGTTGAATCTTTTTTTAACTTGAGGGTTGGTTCCTCTGACTTAGTCATTTCAAATTTGCAAAATTTCAATGATATTATAATCTTAATTAAGGCTTCAATAGAGAATCTTTGAACAATTAAAACCATCACTACGATAAATAATATATTTTATGGCAAAGCTTCCACCACACACAACGAACTACTGCGGTGTAAGGGAGAGTAGGGGTGACACAGTGGGCGACCCGCTTCATTTAGCCCACCCCATTTAAGCCCGCCCAAAAGTGGAGCGGGGCGGGACAGGCTGACTTAAGCGTCTGAGCTTAAAAGCCAAGTTCGCCCCGTTTACTAACAAGTTGGCGAGTTGGCAAGTCGGTCTGCTAATTTTTTATTTTACAATTTGATTTACTATATAATTTTAAAAAATATATATTACAAAAGACAAATAACGATAATAATTACACCAACAATTGACTTTCTCACTCTTTACATCATATAGACTTTTATTTTGACTGATTTCTTAATAGTTAAATCCTAAATTTGTCACATGTATACACTAATCAAATCCTTCATTTTCTTAAAATCAACATCTATTTCTAAAGAAAATATGTGAGCTAATGTTTGACAACTTAATAATTCAGCATATCATACATTTGTTCTTTTATTTTAAGTTTTTTCAATCAACACATGTATTAGAAAGTTATAGACAGAATGTTACAATTATAATTCAATTTATTTGTATAATAATTTATAATAAAATTCAATCAACATAATCCTAAGAGAAGAGCGTTCGTTTTTATACTTAAAGTTGTTTTAATTCTAAAGTAAGAAAATAAAAAGGTTTTAACAAAAAGCCCGTGAGCGAAACCCGCTCCGGCCCGCTTTTCAAGTGGGTTAAGAGAGGCGGACCAACTTAAAATACCGAGTCGAAAACCTCAGTCCAGCCCGCTAAAAATGGCGAGTAAAATAGACCGACCCGGCGGGGCCGACCCGTTTTGTCACCCTTAAGAGAGGGAATAGCCTGGGTCAAGGTATGCTTTGCCAAACTGAGTGACTTGCTAAAATTTTCAAAGGTTAAGTCTGGCCTATGGCCTATCAGGCATGTGCCTGACATTTTTGAAAGTCTGATTGCTTATTAACCTACATAAAAGCCTATCTTATTTGAACATTTACAAATAAGCAATTCAATTAACGTTAAAATAGACTAAAAAATTAAAATATCAACGAGACTAACTATTTATTTGCAATGACTTATTCAAGTTTATATATTAACATGAATTTTGTGATACTATTTATTTGAGAGAACTTATGATATTGTTCATAAAAAAATTTTAAACTTATTTTCATAAGTTTTTCAAGATAACTAAGCTTTAATTTTATATTTAATTCAAAATGGAAATACAATATTATTATAATAATAATAATAATAATAATAATAATAATAATAATAATAATAAAATTGTTAATATTTATTTAAATAGACCACTTTAATAGGCTTAAAAGGCTTTTTTTGATGGCTTATGACCTAACTTTTTAAACTAAATAGGCTTATAAAAAACGCTTATGCATTTTCAAATTGAAAAAAAATATGATTTGACCTGACTTGGTTAGGCTAGGTCGTAGGCCCTTTGTTAGTTGGTTTGTCCTATTTCTACCCACTATGCCAAAAAAGACCTTTAGCAGCGCTTTTTTTGGCCTTTATCAGCGCTTTAAAGTGCTGCCAAAACTGGCGCTGCTAAAGGTAAAGGCAATGCTTTTTTTCAATGAAAAAGCGCTGCTAAACGCTCCCTTCAGCAGCACCTTTAACAGCGCTTTTTTAGCCCTTTAGCAGCGCTTTTGTAAGCTCTGCATAATTCCCCCAACCATCCCCCCCTTTAGCAGCGCTTTCACAAAGCGCTGTCTTAGACCCCCCCTTTAGCAGCGCTTTTGCAAAGCGCTGCCATAACCCACCCTTTAGCAGCGCTTTTTACAAGCGCTGTCTTAGACCCCCCCTTCCAAACCTATAGCAGCGCTTTTGTAGCGTAATATTTGTGACCTTTAGCAGCGCTTTTATGTAAAAGCGCTGTCTAATGTCCCAGATTTTAAAATTTATTTTTTTAAAAATATTCACCCTGTTTTGTATATTTTACCAACAACTTGCTTATATTACACAAACCTGCTTATAATTCAGGCCTTTATTTCAACACTTTGGCCTTATAAATACAATTCAAACTTTGGCCTTAAATATACAATTCAAACTTTGGCCTTATATGTACAATTCAAAACTTTGGATACATTGTAACTCATGACTTTGTTCATAAACATTTTAATATACACATAAACCTGTTTAAATATGTTACAACAAAGTTCGATCCTCAGAATTACAACAACACAAATACATTCAATTCACATATAATTACAAGTCTTCCAATCCGATAACTCTATACAATTCTCAACCCAAGAATAAATTGACACCATTCCTCTTTAATTTCTTTCAATTTTGCTTTCGTGTAAGTAGCGCACTTGAATTCATCAAAATACTACATAATATAACAGATCGAATAAGATTTAAGTTTAAAACTAATTACTCAGATGAAGTATCGGATAATTATCAAAATGAATCATATAACTTATATAATGAATTGATCCATACCATGACTGGAATCTCAAGTTGACTAGAAAGAATAATTTCCCTCATAAAGAGCAATACAAAATATCCACAGTCAATACCATTGCGCTGCCGAGGACACTGTAAATGGAAAAAAAACAAACGAACATTTATCCGGATATATAGTTTAAATAGTTTTATCAAGTAGAAACATGCGAGAATATACCTCCACTCTGATCCAGTTGATGTTGTTAGCCTTACTTTTTGGCACCGTTGCATCTCTTTGTGCTCTGAATATTTGTATAACTCTAACATAATATACACGCATATTTAGAACAATGTCACATAATAAATAAAGATATATAATTAAAGACAACAGTATATCTCATCACTTACGTATCAACAAAGTTCCTCAGATTTTCATATTTTGTTGTATCGCCATCCAATGAATCTATATAATACACTATTTCTTTCGTCGGATTAATTGCGATCAACAACCAATGTCCACTATAAAATAAGACAACAGTTTAGACGGAAATGTTATATATATAGAAAGGGAAAAATCGAACAATTATAATAAATGAATTTAGAATAAAATCTAACCCATGGCCAGTGTTATATGGCAACAAGAACAACTTCTCCGTAGTCGCGCGCATAAATCTCTGCAATGTGTACTCTTTGACTGTATCTGGTGACCGGTCTATTATACGTGAGTTGACACAGCTAGCAGATAAGAATGCGAATACTGAAGTCAATTCATTCGGGACCAATAACTTGTCATACAAGAACCTAAAAAAACATAATCAACATTAGAATATTAAGTTAAACGAGCAAATTTTAAAATGTTCAATTATTTACTTAAAATGGATCGAAGTACCTGATGTATGAATGCATAACACCGACGCCCAATTCAGAATGGTTGAAAACCTGATCAAAATCCTCCTTAGCAATTGTTTCGGGATATTCAAAACCGAAAATAACTGCCTCCATGTGTATTTGACGGACGCCACCCTCAGGCACATCTGATGTTCCGACATATGTTTCAAGGCACATCCTAAATCGAGGAACAATTGCTTTTCTGGGAACCTTGAAAGTTTCAGGCATCTTACCCTTGCTGACTTGTTGCGACTGCTGATCATGAACCTAAAAGTCATATATAAGTTCAGTAATTAATGTATAACAAGATAGTCATGTAACTGTGGTAGTACCTGTTTCTTTGATGCAGCTGAATCGGTATCCCACACAATAATTCTATCATCTTTTGATTTGGATTTTGTAGGAGTCTAAGATCATCATGTAAATAAGAAAATGTAGATGTAAGAATAACTTTCATGTATGGATCATAAAACAGTTGAGTATTAAAAGGTTCAACCTACCTCATCATCTATGCAAATCAGATTTGTCGGCCATGCCACATACGCTCCTATTGCGTCTCCCACCACTGTTGCGCCTAAAATATGATTTGGTATAGGCAACAACGCACTCCCCTCTAATGCAATATCAATAGATACTTTCAAAAATCCAGAAGGGAGCGGTTTGTGGTGAAGTAAGTCTCCCAGAAAGTTATGCACCTTTCCCTTGCCAACCATTCGATGAGTAGGTGACGATAAATATAGCCGGCAAAGTGAAATGCCCTCAACAAATAATGATCAGTTAATGTGTCAATTAAGTAAAGTGTGCTAAATTAATTTCAATGTAATATATACAATTACCTCTGGAAGCTTCTGCGGACAACCGGTACTATCTTTGTCACTAGTAGCTCTACCCTCTGGAGCGCGTCTTTCCGCCATGTATCTCTCCTTATCCTTCTGTAATTCACGGATTTGCGCTTTCAATTCCTCCAAAGTCTCCATCACTTCTTTATTGGTTGGATTTTTTTTCTTTGGCTGCTTATACAGTTTGGATGGAGTGACACCAAATCCCTTACCCCTCACACGCCCAGAATACTCAGGAATATTCAGCACCCGGCTCAGTAAGCTCCTGCAATCATCGTCCTCGGCGGGAGTTATGGTCTGGGACAGAGTCTCCTGAAATATAGATAAAAACATATATAAATATATTACACATTTTTGATCAGTTACTGACAAAGATAACGTTGTACTTACACATTGTTCAAAGACTTGTTGAACTTCTTCCTGAACGACTCCATCTCGTCCCACACGGGCAGTCTTCCATACAACATGGTCCGGAAGAGATGTCGCATCACTCTTCTCCTCTTCCAACTACGCATTAAGACGGATAATAAAGCATTGTATCCTATTATATATACTTACTATTTTTTGTAAATATATCATATTAAAGCATTTATATGTACTTAATATTTTTTGTTCTAATCGTGCATATCCCAACCGGCCCTTTCTGTATGGATATGCGGGATTTGATGCTCGTTGACGATTTACGCCACTAACAACCTGAAAAAAACAAGTTTATCAGAACTCCTGTACATGGAAGAAGTATATATACTATACATAGTTCATGATAAGTTGTACTTACTTCAAATTCTTTTGATCTTCGCTTTGCAACAAACGTCTCCCATTCTTCCTCCGAAATCAAATCCGCGTACTTCATCGGACGCTCCGAGTCAACAAAGTTTCCTTCAGAATCTTTTAGAAACTTGTTTGTTAAAAACGCTCTAAATCCCCTCAAGCGTTTTCCGGCCAATTGAATACAATATTTTCTCCTACGATCTTCAATATTGAAAGATCTCTGCAAACAAACACACATACATATAACATGTTAGTATATTTAATTTAAAGACGTAAATGTCAACAATAATTAAACAATTCCAATATTATACCTGAATCTCGGTCCAAATCTTATCTTTAGCCGGTTGTAATGAAACAATTCTCCAATTATCGCAAGTAATCGGAACTTGCGAACGTACAAGTGCTCCGATGTAACTTGTTAGCAACGCACCGTTAGACTCAACTAACTGATCTCTTTCATTCCAATGGACATCATACTTTACTCCTTTATCTCTCGCACGGATGATTTTTTTCATAATTGTTATGCCTCTTTTAATATCGCCTTCCACGTCTTTTGTTGTTTGTTTTCCATCATGTGATGTTTCCTCGTTGTTGGCCATAATACATATACCTGTAATTCAGAAAAACCAAAGTATCAAATGAATGACATGCAAATATGTAAATAAAAAATATATACATAAGAAATATGTAAATAATAAAAACATGGTATAAATAAGAAATAAGAAAAACATGGTATAAATAAGACATGTGTAAATAAGAAAAACATGTTACAAGTACCTTTAACATCTCTTTCTTTTTTTCGTTGTAACGGGGTTTACTTGTCTCTTAACAACACGGACAGATGGATTGATCCAAATTCCCTCGTTATGATCATTTCTAATATATGATTCATCCGCTCTAATATTCTCATCTGGATCATCTATAATATAAGATTCATTCTCAACATAAACATCCCCCTTTTCTCCAATGTTATCATCGATTACTTTGTTGGAAAAAAGAACTATAGACCATTTCGTACTTGTTGGATCAGTGACATAGAACACTTGTTTAGCTTGCGTGGCTAGAATAAAAGGCTCATCTTTGTACCCCACCTTATTAAGATCCACTTTCAAAAAACCTGATTTATCCATTTGTATGCCACTATTATTTTCAACCCACTTGCATCCAAAGATAGGAATCTGAAACTTCTCATAATCAAACACCCAAATGCGCTCGATAACCCCATAATACGGGGAAATGTGCATTGCTTCGGCAAGCACGGTGACACCACTATTTTGCACTGTACTTTTATCATCTTGTTCCTTGGTATAAAATTTGTATCCATTAATTGCGTATGCGCTATAAGAAAACACATGCAAACTTGGACCATATGCTAAACATCTCAACCTTTCTGTTATTGAAGCGGGATCAGAATAAAACTTTGAAAAAATATGCTCTTTGAACCATGTTATAAAACTTCGATTGTGCTCACGTACTATCCAATTTTCATTTCTATTCAAATTTAAACCTTGGAGAACGTCCTTGTGCATTTCAACATACGGCTCAACCTCAATGTCATTGTGCAGAACATACAAATGCACTTGCTCCCGTTCATCCCTTGAAATTGTCACAACTTTATTTCCAATTAACTGTTTACCATCTATTTTTTCAACAACATGAGATTTTGGGAGGCCAATGGATTGAACGTTGGACAAATATTCAGTACAAAACTCAATAGCTTCTTCAACAATGTATCGTTCAACAATACATCCCTCTGGTCGACTTCGGTTTTTCACATACCCTTTCAATATTTTCATATAACGTTCAACAGGGTACATCCATCTCATATAGGCAGGTCCACACAGTTGTGTCTCTTTCACAAGATGAACAACCAGATGTACCATTATGTCAAAAAATGATGGAGGAAAATACATTTCAAGCTCGCACAAAGTAATAACTATTTCTCTTTGCAATGTTGGTAAGATCGCAGGATCTATCACCTTACTACAGATTGACCTAAAGAAAAAACACAATTTAGTAATTGCGCCTCTCACTTTTTCTGGCAAAATAGAACGTATACCTATTGGTAGAAAGTGTTCCATTATAACATGGCAGTCATGTGTCTTTAAACTTTTTAACTTGAGGTCTTTCATAGAAACAAGTCTTCTAATATCTGAAGAGTATCCTTCTGGAACTTTAACTTCACTCAGAAACTTACACAATATCTTTTTCTCCTTTCTAGATAAAGTATAAGCAGCAGGTGGTAGATATGTGCGGTTTCCTTTCTTCAAGGGTCCTAATTCATTCCTTATTCTCATTGCTACCAAGTCCTTTCTTGCTTTAAGGCCATCCTTAGACTTTCCTTGTATATTGAGTAACGTACCAATAACACTTTCAAATATATTTTTTTCAATATACATAACATCAAGAAAATGTCTTACATACAACGACTTCCAATACGGCAACTCAAACAAAATTAACCTCTTCTTCCACCCACGCGTGACAAGCGTATGAGCAAAAGGCTTGCCAAACTTAGTACTCACATCTTTCACCTTTTCAAAAATTTGTTCGTCGGTCAATGTAGGTGGAGCTTTACGTTGTTCTGAATCTCCATTGAATGCTTTTCTCCACCCACGGTAGTGATGACTAGAATTTAAGAATCTACGATGACCAAGAAAGACATTCTTCTGACCAAATTCCAACCGCGTCCAATCTGTGTTTTCTTCACAGATAGGACACGCACATTGACCTTTAATGCTATACCCCGATAGATTTCCGTATGCTGGGAAATCATTAATTGTGCCAAATAACATCGCCCTCAAATTGAAACTTTCTTTCCTATATCCATCATAAACCTCCACACCGTTCTCCCACAAACTCTTTAAGTCTTCGATTAGAGGTGTCAGGTATACGTCTATGTCATTCCCTGGTTGTATAGGGCCAGAAATTAACATAGATAACATCATGTACTTACGCTTCATACATAGCCATGGAGGTAGGTTATAAATCATAATAATTACAGGCCAGGTAGAATGTGAGATACTCTGCAGACCATGCGGATTCATTCCATCAGTCGATAATTCCAAGCGAAGGTTTCTAGCTTCTTCTCCAAAATCAGGATAATCATTATCAATTTTCATCAACTGTGGTGAATCTGCCGGATATCGATACTTCCCATCTACAATTCTATCATCTGCATGCCAAGTCAGGTGTTTTGCATCTGTTTCACTATGAAACATGCGTCTGAATCTCGGAATTATAGGAAAATACCATAATACTTTTGCTGGTCACAATTTTTTCTTATACCGAGATACACCGCATTTAGGACACTCGTTTAATGATGCATATTCATTTTGAAACAAAATGCAATCATTTGGACAAGCATGTATCTTATCATAGCTCATGCCAATAGAGAATAACATTTTTTTAGCTTCATAGGTTCGATTGGGAAGAACATTATCCTCCGGAAGCATCTCTTGAAGTAGGGCTAACAACTCTGTGAAACTTTTATTCGACCATCCATTACCCGCCTTTAAATTGTACAACTTTAATACCGCGGACAATCTTGTGAAAGTAGTGCAACCTTTATACAACGGTTTCTCTGCATCGCTTACCAACCTCTCAAACATCTTGGGACAATCTTGAAGATTTTCTTCAAGTGCTTCTGCAATCTCTTTGACTCGATCACAATCATATGTATCTCTGCCATTGTCCTTTGAAGCACATGTCGTATTATTCCGGGGTTCAACATTCTCGTTACTTATCTTACCATGTAATGTCCAACATGTGTAACTTCGATCAATTCCATGTCTCATTAAATGAGATTCCAACTGAACGGCGTCAACTCGACGCCCATAACAGCATCCTAAGCAAAGACATGTGATCCTACTAGGGTCTTTGGCGTGTTCAACAGCAAACTTAACGAACTTCGATACCCCATTCTCGTACTCTTTTAACAATCGATTACCAGACATCCATTTTTTATCCATACTAATTGACTAATCTACACTAAACTATAAAAGTTAAACAAAACAGAGAATACCTGTAAGGAAATCACTAACTTCTAAGAATGCTACGCAATAGGATGCTTGGAAACGATCACAACTTTGCTCTTCACAGGTAACCCCTATAGCAGACAAAATATAAATTTTATTAAAATCATATTAATAATTAACCGAGACAAATCATATTAAAAATACTAGATAATCCACCAAAACAAATCATATTAAAATTACTAGATAATCCTTAAACCAAAATGACACCCTTACTAAACATTGAGAAATCCTAACTAAACATATAAAACCATAATAACATATATATCATATAAATATTGAGAAATCCATCATAATAATATAATAACATATCAACTTATAAAACCTTCACTAAACCTTCAATAAGTCATTTCTACACAACAACAACACTAAAATTTACTTGCATGTCCTCAAACCTTCAATACAAAACAACAATATACGTATCATACTTGAACTCAACAACAAAAACAATAACTCAACAACAGTATACGTATCAACACTAAAATTTACTTGCATGTCCTCAAACGTAACATATCTACACAACAACAAAAATAATAGTATACGTATCATACTTGAACTCAAATTTACTTGCATGTCCTCAAACCTTCAATACAAAACAACACTAAAAACCTTCACTAAACCTTCAATAACTCAATAAAAACAACAACAGCTCAGAAACCATCAATAACTCAGAAACCATCAATATTTAGTCAACAACATTAATAATTTTATGCAAAGAAACCATCAAACAACATTAATAATTTTACTATGAATTATTAATAATTTTTCTTACCTATTTAGTCAACAACTCACAAACTATCAATATTTAGATAAAATTATTAAGAAAAACCTTCAATATTTAGAAAAACCATCAAATACCAACAATGGTGAAAAGAAAAACCATCAATATTTAGATAACAGTATTAACAAAAACCTTCAAAACCTTTAATGTCTTCAAATACCAACAATGGTGAAAAGAAAAAAAAAACAAGAAAACCATAGTAAAACTTCACATACCTTAACAATGGTGGAAATGTAATGCAATGCAGACTCGAAAACGGACGGTGAACGGCGACGGCGGCGCAATCCAACAAAACAGGGCGACGGTCGACGGCGGATGACGGCAACAGAAACGAAACTTTGAATGGGTCGTTCGTCAGACAAGAAAGAAAGAAGAAAAGAAATATTGCACGACTGTTCTGTTTCTCTTAAAATTCTGGAGGGTATTTTAAAATTATAATACTAATACCTATAGCAGCGCTTTTAAAGGCCTTTAGCAGCGCTTTTAAAAGCGCTTTCTTAGAGTGCCTTAGCAATGCCATATAGCAGCGCTTTATAGAAAAAACATTGCTAAAGGGGCCCCCTTTAGCAGCGCTTTTTAGAAGCGCTTTCTTATGTCCCCCTTTAGCAGCGCTATTAAAGGCCTTTAGCAGCGCTTTTAAAAGCGCTTTCTTAGGGTGGCTTAGCAATGCCATATAGCAGCGCTTTATAGAAAAAATGCTGCTAAAGGGGGCCCTTTTAGCAGCGCTTTTTAAAAGCGCTTTCTTAGGTCCCCCTTTAGCAGCGCTTTTTAAAAGCGCTTTCTTAGACCCCCCCCCCCCCCCTTTAGCAGCGCTTTTTAAAAAGCGCTTTCTTAGGGCCCCCCTTTAGCAGCGCTTTTTCAAAAGCGCTGTCTTTGGTAGGAAATTTTTTTTCTTTTTTTTTAACCCACCCTTTAGCAGCGCTTTTTTAAGAAACGCTGCTAAAGGGTGCGCTGCTAAAACTCATTTCTGACGTAGTGACCCTACCGAAGGGAAAACCACAGGCGTGCCATATTTCAATTAAAAAAAATTTACTACACATTTTCTCGATTGTGTTGGTAGAAGAGGATGTGAAGAAGAGTTCTTCTTGTCCTTGGTTATAGTTTTTATGAAGACAAACACATCAATAAAAAGAAGTCAAAGTTTGAAGACTAGAGAAATCAATTTTCTATTCATCATTTAAGATATATGAAACTTCCATATCATATATATTCTTTTAGCGCTCAAAGTCTTTAATCATGCATTGAAAAAGTTATTTCATTTTTGAACCATACTAAATAATTTTCAAAGTTAATCTATTGACTGGGAAAAATCAATAGATGTTGCATAAAATTAGTATTTGTAATTAAAATAAATAATATAATATAAATAAAAATATGTCATTGAACAAAATAATATTTACTTACGAAAAAAAAATACTTTGTTGATTTAAACATTTTATATAGATTCAAATATATAAGTAATGTGGAAACAAAATTAATATTTATATACATGATTAAATACATTTTTGATTAATTTATTAATATATATGGAGAAAATATCATTATTTATAAACGAGAATAACTTTAATTGTTCCAAAGAATGAATAATATAAATGTACCGATCATTTTTTTAAATATGTGAAAAAAATTAATAGAAAATATTATTATTATAAACGAGAACAATTTTATTAAAACACAAAAATAAAACTATTATAACGGGAACATGAAGTTATTGATCAAAATATTAAATAATAATGAGACAAAATTTACTATTGATTCTAATATTTTTTGTAAATAATATCAAAACAAAAAATATTTATATAAAAAATAATATATTGTTGATTCAAATACTTTTATATATGGAATGAATTATAAACACTAATTTATTATATCTTTTAAAAATAATAATTTTTTTGATTGAACACTTTAATTTTTTTAATATCATTTTTATTATATTTTGGAAAAAATATGCGTATCATACTATTATCCATGCAAATGTATGGGTATCTTACTAGTTTTTACTAAAATATCATTATTATATATTAGAAATGAGAAAAATAATATTAATTAAAGGATAAAATTGATAAAAATATATTAAAAATTAAAAAAAAATTATTTATTTTAGAATACTTTTTTATTTCAAATAAATCACTCATTATTATACTGAGATATGATTTTTAAATGACTTGGGAGGTGTGTTGTCTTGAGAGATATTGCCTAGTTTTTGAGATTCTTATCTATTTATAGGGTTTAGCTAGGTTAAAAATTGTCTTGAGAGATATTACCTAGTTTTTGAGATTTTTATCTATTTATGGGGTTTAGCTAGGTTAAAGATGGTCTTACCATGCGTTGCCACTCGATGTGTGGACCATCAGGTATGCTAATTAAAGGAGGAGAAATTTTCAGAAAAGAGAATGAAGTGGAAAATTTATGATGCAGCAAGAAAGAGAGCAAGAAAGAGAATGAAGAGGAAAAACTATGAAGTTTCTTAACTTTAATCCATACATTAAAAGTTAAGTGTAAATAGTGAACAAAAAAAACTATTATGTCTTAACATAATAAGATTAACACAATTTTATCAAAACAAAAGTTTAAAAAAATAGCAAAACACTAAACTTTTAACTCATAAATATAAAATGTTCACTATCGAACAACAACCTTCTTCCTTTATTTCTCTCCACGCTTTTATTCCCTTGTAGTTTCTATGGAACTAACTATATACAAAAGTAATCAAAAGGTAGTTAACACAAGCAAATTGAGATCCTTTGAATTTAAAGAAATTTCGTGCCACCCACGTTTCTGTTGAGTCATAACCATTTGATATAGCCACAAAGGAAACTTCGATGGTGATTGTCTTATATGTGGTCCACACATATAGCTAGTAGTACTATTATTGCTGGGTAATGTTCTCACTTGTCACCTTTAATACCATAGCAATTTGCAGCGTCTATAAATAAATGCTTAGAGTTATTTGCACATTAACTCTCACACCAATAATGAAGTCCCTTTCTCTGTGCTGTGCTGTGCTTGTGCTTGTGCTTGGAGGACTACCATTCTCCATAGAAGCACAGCTTAGTCCATCTTTTTACAGCAAAACATGTCCAAATGTTAGCTCTATTGTGACCCAAATTCTAACAAATGTTTCTAAGACTGATCCTCGTATGCTTGCTAGTCTCGTCAGGCTTCACTTTCATGACTGCTTTGTTCAAGTATCTAGTCTACGTATTGTTTCTTTTATTACTATGCTTTTCTATTTCAAGTTTATATTATTTACTGTGTGATCAATGATTTTAACAGGGCTGTGATGCATCGGTTTTGCTGAACAACACCGCTACAATCGTAAGCGAACAACAAGCATTTCCAAATAACAATTCTTTAAGAGGCTTAGATGTTGTAAATCAGATCAAAACAGCCATAGAAAAAGCTTGTCCCAACACTGTTTCTTGTGCTGATATTCTTGCACTTTCTGCTCAAGCTTCTTCTGTTCTCGCACAAGGTCCTAGTTGGACAGTTCCTTTAGGAAGAAGAGATAGTTTAACTGCAAACCGCACGCTTGCGAATCAAAATCTTCCAGCTCCTTTCAACACATTGGTTCAACTTAAAGCTGCATTTACTGCTCAAGGACTCAATACTACTGATCTAGTTGCTCTCTCCGGTGCTCATACATTCGGAAGAGCTCATTGCTCGTTATTCGTTAGCCGATTATACAACTTCAGCAATACTGGAAAACCCGATCCATCTCTTAACACAACGTACTTAACACAATTGCGCACCATATGTCCCAACGGTGGACCTGGCACGAACCTTACCAATTTTGATCCAACGACTTCTGATAAATTCGACAAAAACTATTACTCGAATCTTCAGGTTAAAAATGGCTTACTCCAAAGTGATCAAGAGTTGTTCTCAACATCTGGTGCAGATACTATTAGCATTGTCAACAAATTCAGTGCAAATCAAAGCGCTTTCTTTGAGAGCTTTAAGGCTGCAATAATCAAAATGGGCAATATTGGTGTGTTAACTGGGAGCCAAGGAGAAATTAGAAAACAATGCAACTTTGTTAATTCAAAATCAGCAGAACTCGATATAGACATTATAGAGTCTATTGATTCATCAGAGGAGGATGGGATTGTTAGCTCAATATGAATAAACTAGGGTCATTGTACTTTAAATTATGTGATTAGAGGCCACTAATAAATAAGTTATAAATAGGCACACTCTCATATCACTGAAATCCTATGCTTTGTATTGTATCTGACAGGACATGCATGATCTTGTATTATAAGTACTCACATTAATATATCAAATAAAGTTTTAAGTACACTTAAGCACATCATTGGATTCATTGTAAATATTTTGCTAAGAATTCTTTTTTTTTTTTTTAAGTTTAAATGATTTAGATTATTACCCATCTCAAAAGGTTTTCTCAATCTAAAAAGAATACTTTTTAATTCCATTCGCCTAACTGAAGAAGGAAAAAAAAAAGAGGGGTTGCTCTTCTCACCCCCTTAGTGGTGTAGAGTCACCCTAATTAAACTTGAAATTGCTGCAACAACTTTTTTAGAAATGTATCTTTTTGCACATTCTTATTGCACACCAAAATATGTTTTAAATGAGACACTTTTATTTTTTTTAAAATTAGATCGGAAGTATATCTTTAGATTGGCTTCTACACTGATTTTGTTTATTTCACAACTCATTGAATAATTCAAAAATGCAGTTTCGAATTTGCCAAGCGGAAAATTGAAAAAACACCACCACCTTGCATGTATTTCACAACTCAGTGAATAATTTAAAAGTACAGATCCAGATTTGTCAAACGGAAAATTGGATAAAACATTACCTTGCATATATTCTTCACTCATGATCGTACCACTATTTCTTCTTCAAATCCCAACAAAACCTCCTTTCATACTCAATTATGTTTTCTACTTCAATACAACATTCTTTTATTTTTTCACATCAAAAAGAGTAAAAGAAGCTGAAATTTAAAGTAATGGACATGTACTTCTTATTACTTGCCAAAATATGGTTTTTGTTTTGAAAAAACGAACGTCGTGTCCAGAAGTGTAATTCTGGATTATTGTTGAATGTAATATGACAGTGTATATTTGGATTATTATAATGTTGAATTTGGTGAGTTTTAAATTTTTTTCTATTACGATTGACCTTAGATATGAGGCACCCTGACGGTGTCCCTAGAGTTATTGTGTCTACAAATGTTAAATCAATTGATGTCGAGTTAGATGTTGGTAAATTTACAAGTAAGAAAGAGTTTGTTATTTGTGAACATATGCTCATATGGATCCGCACGGATGTTGTAAAATTGGGATTTAGTGTTGTAATCAAGAGGTCAGATAATATTTTCGATAGAAGAGGAGCATTTATGATAATGAGATGCAAAGGAAGTGGCAAGTACACAAAACTTATCCAAAAGTTAAAACGAGATGACACCCGTTTGAGAAGTGTCATTTTAAGTTGTGCGGGTACCTTATGGCGAATAATACATGGACATTTAATCTGGTTTGTAACATACATAATCATGACTTGTGTTACAAGTTAGTTGATCATCCCATTTCATGTCGCCTAAATCTTGAACAGAATAATCTTGTTTATGACATGACATTGAACATGGTGCAGCCCAAAAACATACTTGCAATTTGAAACGGAAAAGACCTTAAAATGTCTCAAATATCAAGCAAGTATAGAGTGTTTGTTCCTGAAATAACAAGGCGGTAAGAGGTCCAAGAATTGAAATGCATCAAATGTTGAAGCTTTTGGATGATAATCATTATGTATTTAGGTACATAGTGTGCAAGGATGGAGAAATTATTTGAGATATATTTTAGAATCTTCGTGATTTCATCAAGTTGTTCAACATATTTTCCATTGTGCTAATTATTGATTCAACATATAAGACCAACAAGTACATGCTTCTACTTTGGAAAATTGTTGGTGTTACTTCTAGATAGAGGACTTTTTTAGTTGGGTTTGCATTTTTGAAAAGTGAAAAAGAAGACAATGATACTTGGACTTTAGATGTATGTCGGACTATGTTGAAGGACTAAGAAAAAATGTCAAAGGTTATTGTCACTGATCACGATACCACATCGACACTACTACAAAAAGTACATACAACGATGTCACCATTGCTATGGTCCTTTGAATGACCGTTGTGATATCTCTAAATTCCGATGCCTATATATATTTTTATTTTTTAATTAAACGTTGTTATACCACATGTTTTAAAAATAATTGTAGTGATATAAGTTGACGTTTCATGAGTTCGATTCTCAACGCCTGCTAAATTGTTATATTTTCAGTATTCATGATTCTCAGCGTTTCATGATGAATTTGGTTGCAAGAGTGTTTCCTACATCATATGCATTACTTTGTAGTATCACATAACAAAAAATGTGAGAAGTAGACTTAAGCTTGTGGTTGGAACCAATTAAATCAAGGGTGAAGATGAGAAAATGGTCAAATCTAGTGTGATATTGAAAAGCATAATGGATGTTTGAAATGATATAATAAATTCTTATACGAAGGAGTTAAATGTCAGATCTGTAATAAATTTAATAAGGAAGGCATGTGAGAAAATTTTTGAATTTCTTGAATATTGTAAAAGTACAATTTTAGACCATGTGAATGAGAAGATTGTTTGTGGTTAGACCGATCGGGTTAGATACTTTAGATATACAACAACTAACAAAGTCATATCTTCTCATGCTAAATTAAAGAATTATTTGGGAATTAGTAAGGGTGTTTATGTATAGATTGAGGTTATGTGAACCAAATGATCCAAAATCGGCATAACGAGATACAAACATCATTTGGTCGCAACATTATAGTACTAAAATATAAATTCAGAAATAGAAATCTTTATTCACGGTTAGTGGAAAATATATCTCGAGTGGGATTGAATTTTATTTATCATGAAGCCAAGCAAGAAAAGAAAGTAGGTTCAAATAGCTCAAAGTGTGAATGTACACTTAGGAAGACTTATGGTCTTCCTTGTGCTTGGTTAATTTCAAAGAAGATGAAACTTGATAGACCCATACGAATGAATGAGGTATACACGCACTAGAGAAGGCCATAGTTTGATGATGATAGTGTGATGAAGGATGATGAATCGAATATATTTATTGTGGCCGGATGGAAAGTGATTTAAGAGAGATTTTTAAAAGATGGTGACAATATGAAATTGCACATCAAAGAGAAGTTGATAAAGATTTCTTATCGAGGAACTACAGATTTTAAATCACACTCAGAACCGGTAAAACACAAAGGGTGTTTCTAAGAAGCTCAAACCAACACAAAGTGAGAATTCAACGATGTGGTCTCTATTCTATTTTGAACATGTTGACCCACATTTTTCGGATTCTCCAACTTCAAAATAAAAAAAAAAATCAAAAAAGTGTTTTCAAAGGTGTTTGCGTTAGCAAACCATCTTCTTCACCACCTTAACTAAAAACCAAACACATGGAAGAGATGTTGGTTTTTATGCACAAAGATGTTAAGGGTGACAGTAACTGCGCTTATCACGTTGTTTTAGCTTTGCTCGGTAAAGAGAGAATAATCATACATTTGTCCGCCAACAACTTATCAAAGAGTTGAAGGAACATAAGGAATCATACACAATGGTATATAGGAAAAATAGCATTTTGATGCAATTCATGAATCTGTTATTCCTTGTGTTAGCGGTTCAACACCAGTGGAATAATATACGTGCTTCCCTGAAATGTGTCATCTTATGGAAAATGCATATAATAGGATGTGTATTGATCTGACAAGATTGGGCTTCTCGAAAACATTTTTTTTACTTTGGAGTAACCCACCTCAAAATATAACAGGACGCATTATGTGTATTGGGTGGATTTCAAAATTACTACATTTTGTTCATGTTTTGGATAAGATGGAAGAATTTACCAAGTTGAGCGAGACTGAAAGAGAATAAAATAAGAAAAATTCAAATACGGAATCATCCATAGATATAGATTTAGGTGGAGACACATATTTTGGTGCATTTTAGTTTTCATCTAACAATGTATATTATTGGTGACTCGTTTTCTATATTTAGGCGGTGACTCATGTTTTGTATGTAATATTGGATTGTTATTGTCAACAATGTGAACTTAATACATTTTGATACATTTTAATGTATATTCAACATTAATTGTATAAATATTGGTTGTTCCAGTTTTCTAAATTTTTCTGTTTCAAATTAAAACATTATTTCCAGAACGGCTTATGTTATAACATGTTATATATGACTAGTTGTTGCAAGAGGTTAATCTGAAAATGTACTTCCGAACTCACCACATTTTATATAAATAAATGCTAACAAGGGATAATTTAGAACTGTATTTCCATAAAAACCATTTTTTATGTGATTTACTAAATGTAGTAGGGTGAATTCAAAAGTACATCTCTAAAATTTACTCAAAGACATAATTGA
Organism: Lathyrus sativus; assembly: GCA_963859935.3. Lineage (NCBI taxonomy): Eukaryota > Viridiplantae > Streptophyta > Magnoliopsida > Fabales > Fabaceae > Lathyrus > Lathyrus sativus. Next base: position 84,701,649 of record OZ012735.1, on the reverse strand, counting down.
GTTTCTAAGGTCCATATATATTGATCTAAAACTTGTGTGGATCACGAACTTCTCGATTGATATAGGTTTTATCAACATTTTTTTTATAAAAACTTATAACTATGTATTACCATTTTATCAGACAACTTTTTTATTTTGTTATAAAAGTAAAATTCAAAATAAAAACTCAAAGCTCAAAACCATCTTTGAAAATAGAGTTGGTTTGTATAATTATTATATTTGTTGGATTGATTTTGGTAAATTTAATTTATATTTTTAGGTTTATTTTATTTTTCATAATAAATAATACTCCCTCCGATCCTTTTTATAAGGAACACTTCACATTTTTAGATTCATTAAAAAATTAATGTATCTAGTCTGTATTAGATATCAGATACATTAATTATTTAATAAATCTAAAAAAGTGAAATGTCTCATAAAAAGGACTGGAGGGAGTATTTTCTAAAATATCATGATTCATTGAAGTGTCAATATGATTAATACTTAAGATATTAAAAGAACACATCTATAACACTTTTGACTAAAAGAAAGGAAAATTATACTTACCTCCATTGAAGTTTGTTAAAATGACATTGACACTTTATCTAATATTAAACAATGGGGCATTAGGATTCTAAAGGAACTATTTTACTATGTAGATGTTGAAGACATAATACGGGTTCCTTTGATGGAAGATGTTAAGGAGGATAGAATAATTTGGAAAGAAGAACAAAATGGTATTTATAGTGCGAGTTCTGGTTACACATTGTGGAAAAGCTTGTGTAGGAATTATGTCAATGGGGGAGGAAAGGATGATTGGTGTGGCATCTGGAATATCAAAGCCCCACCTAAAGTCAAACACCTCTTGTGGTGAATTTGTAGAGGGTGCTTACAAACTTGTGGTAGACTTCGTCAGCATTATGTCTCTTGCCCCCTAATTTTCCAGCTATGTGAAAATAACCCCGAATATGAATGACACTTATTCTTTGGTTGTAGTGAGACTTCTCAGTGTTGGAGAGCAGCATGTTTGTCACCTCTTATGGATCATCGTTTAAATTCCTTTCATGATACTAATTCCATAACTTTGATATTTGTAGTAAGGGGGATAAGAAGGTTGCTGGGTTGATTTGCTTTCATGATAGATTAGATTTGAAAAAATAGGAACAATCTTATTTGGAATAACAAGGTAGAGGAAGCCTCCAGACTTAGTTGGCTAGCTTATCATAAGTGGAACAAATGGTTTTTGGCTCAGCATCCTAATGGTAATGATAGAGATCAACAATATCCTACGTCTTGGATTCCCCCTCTTGTAGGGTGGCTAAAATGTAATGTGGATGTGGCTTTTAACAAACATCGGGAAGCTACTAATAGAGGGTGGTGCTTTCGGGATAATGTTGGTAATTTCAGTTTTGCAGGTGTGACTTGGGACCTTGGTAACCCTTCAGTTATTGAGGCTGAAGCTTTAGCACTTAAAGAATCTATCCAAACAGCTGTTGACTTGCACCTGGAAAGAGTCATTTTTGAAAGTGACTCACAAAGATTAATCCAAGCTATTCATTCTAATCGCACGGATGATTCTAAGTTCCACTATATTATTAGATATATTATTTGTTTGTTAAATGTTAATCACAACTTTGAGGTAAAGTTTGTAAAGCGTCAAGCAAATGTGGTTGCCTACTTTTTTGCTAAGGAGGTCAATTCTTAGTCTAGGCACATAGTGTTTAATTCAATTCCTCCTTATATTAAACATTTTATTATGAATGAAATGCAGTATGTTTTCTTAGATAGAAAAAATGCATTAATCTCGCTTAAATTTATATATATTAACAAAAATTTATAGTGATAAATAAAAAATAGTAGATAAATATCATTTATATTTACAATTTTTTGCTTGTCAATAAAAACTTGAAGAGGTTGTCAGTACGTATTTAATAGATCTCAAAAGAAGTTAATACATGTTTTAATAGCGGTGGAGATGTTTGTGTCATTAAACCTTAAAAAGTGAATATAATTTTCCAAACCAAAAAAAACTAACAGGTATAAAACCTTAGAAAAAATGTCAAACTCAAGGCTAAATTAAAAATTAACATGAACAACCATCATAGAAATAAATGCACAAACTAAAGTCAAATCGACAAAACATTAATAACACATTTTTAAAAAATATTTCAAACTTCCTTTTCTGTTGAATTCAAATTAGCTTCAGACAGGCAGTAGATTAAGTTTTAGACTATTGAATTATGGGGGATATGTATACACCACCAATCAGGCACAAAAAGTCTAAGATTTAGATTTGATCTAGCTAACTTGTAGTTTGAACAATGTAACAAGTATTATTATAGAACGTGATTATGACATGATAATGTTACCAAAAGAAGTTTAGCTGTCCAAGTTTAGGTATATAATTGCATAAATAAGCTTACCAAAAGGTCGTTTTAGTTGTTCTATTTTCGGAATGATATTAACATAAACAACACGTTAGCAACACAGCTGTTAAAAATTTTCAAACTGGTTTTTTTGTTAAATTCAAACTAGCTTGGGACAGGCCAGAAGATTAAGTTTCAGACTATTAAATTATGGGGATATGTATGAATATGATGATCAATCAGAAACAAAAAGTCTAAAGGCTTAGATTTGATTCTGTTAACCAATTGTTTGGACAATGTAACAAATTATAGCTTAGCTAGATTTGATTTAGTTAATCTATAAAGATTGTTGTTTAAAATTTTTGCATACAGGAATTTAATAATATTTTTATAAGGCATCATATTTTTATTAAATTAATATTATTAGTTTGTTGGAAACAATTATTTTTATATTGAAAGTGAAAATGACAGTCATTTTAAAACGAATTTTATTTGCTAAAACGACAGTTATTTTGAAACGAATTTTATTTGCTAAAACGACAGGTTTTTTGAGACACTATATAACACATGATTATGTGTTAACAATCCAATTGCAATCCACACCAACAACACATATGAGACCACTATCGAGAACACAACAGTCATTTTGAGACACTATAACACATGATTATGTGTTAACAATCCAATTGCAATCCACACCAACAACACATATGTGTTAACAATCCAATTGCAATTCATTTTTATCCGTCACTTTTCCTTCTCATATGGCAGAAACCGATAAGGAAAAGACTTTGCCAACAAAACTTACATGTACAATAGAATTTCAAACAACAAATTTGAAAAAAAAAAAAAAAGGTAATATTCATCTTATCTAAAAAAATTGAGATCTATCTCAATCTAAAATATATCATTATTTTATACTTAAAATTTGTCATTTAACCAATTATGTTACTATTTATCATTTAAATGTTGGGATAATTCAATCATATAAATGTTTGAAGAAATTATATTAAACAAAAATGTTGAATTTTACATCCTACTTTGATACAATTTTGTTTTATTGATGTTTTTTTGTTGTATATAATTTTTTTGATTTTTTATGTTTGAATATGGAATAATTTATCTCAAATTTACAATTATATTGTTATTGTAGATTTCATGCATGCTTGATTCGTATAGTTTCAATTTTTGTTGTTCATCACTTATTTCATATAATTAAGAATAATTTGTGTTGAAATGAATTATTTAGAACATTGTTTTGATTTTATTTTACTCTATTTTAAAAATAATTTATATTCATTATCTTGGTGGGAACAATGTTTGGTCAAGATTATGATCTCTCAGGCCAAACTCTAGATTACTAGGACCCCTGAACATCTCTAAAGGACAATTCTTATCTCTTTTTATTTCTTTTTCAATCATCATCTTTTTTTTTCAAGTAATCTTTTTCTTTTGCATATACTTATTTTTATTTATTTTAATTTTGATTATAATTAGTGATATTTTGTCGTGGTAAATTATTTGTTTCTAATCTTTCTTCTTTGATGTTTGATTATAGTTGAATTATTTGTCATTTAAATTTACATATTTTGTTGTTATATTTTTCAAAGTGTTGATCTGTATTATAAATGGGAAGATTTTTTTCAATGGAATAGGTATACACAATTATATACAATGACAATTACAATATTAAATAACTCCCGTATCTATTTGATTGAGTAACTTTCCACTCATTCAACTTATATATACAAAATAAAATACATAAAAAATAGGGATAATATAATTTCAGTATTTTATTTTTTATTTCTATACGTGTGACCTTCATATTAAACACATCTTTAACCATGAAAAAAAAAAAGAATAATAATATTAACAACAAAATTTATTGTGAATTATTGAAAATTTGAAACACTAACCATGCACTTTCTTAAATTAGTTAAATTTTATTGTTAATTTTTTATTTACAATTTTTACTTTTTAGGTTAAAGACATGCAAAATAAATGTCATATTACTTAAAAATTTAATTTGAAAAATAATTTAACTTTTAATTAATTAAAAAAATGATATTTTAAAATTTCTTACAAGTACTTAAAAAATTTAAATTTAAAGCATAATTAAATAAAAAAATATTCATTTATATTTTAACGTGTGTTCATTAAAAACACAGATAAACGGACACAGGAATGTCCGTATAAACGTTAGTAATATATTCTTTCTTTTCATAAGGGTAATACTAAAAACTCTTATGAAAACAGAAACTAATTTTAATTCTCTTTGGATACTGGGTAGATAGCTTGGAAGCAAAGACTGTTAAACTATTTTTTTTGTCTTCAATATTACCCTTAAAATATACACACGTTTATTTTCTTATGTTGTGCGCATGCATTAAAAAAAGCGGACAGACGGGTACGAGAGTGTCCGTATGAACGCTAGTAATAGTCTATAACTATATATAAAGGGGATACAAGTTTTTGACGTGACCTATTTTTTTCCTAAAATTGTCCTTTATCTTTTTTATAAATAACTTGAGTAGTTGGTAACTTTTGTTGGTTACCAACTGAATAGTTAAATTCTATATCTCAAAAAAAAACTTACATCTATAACTTCCATTAACCGTCAATTGTGACACAAGTTAAGAAACATCTTCTATTTCTTTTTTTTTAAATTTCATCTCTTTCTCAATCAACATACTATTTTTTATAAAAAAAAATTCCATTCTATAATTTTTTCATTTATTTAATCTTGATCAATGATCTTTTTATTCTTGAAGAGAGATGAAGCATATTTCCAATCAATCAACATACTATATTTTACAATTCAAAGAATTAGTTTAAGTAACTTCCACGTACAATAACCAGCTAAAGATTATTGTGGAAGAGATAAACATACAATAACTATATGAAAGTTATAAAAAAGAGAAAGATAAGAACATATAAATGTTATAAAGCAAAACAAAGATCCAATGGACAATTTTCTCTCTGGATTAAACATATATAACTAGTTTTTACAAATGAAAATTTATAAGAGCGCTCATGTTGCAAAGATTTATGAAACTTCCAATTCTTCTCACATCTTTTTTTCTCTCCTTTTTTTGTCTTCTATATTATGGTTGCAATCTCTATCATAACTTTCGTTCTTCTTATGTCAGGGTGTTTTAATTGAATGTGTTGATGTTGAAATTTGTATATGTTTGTTCCATTTAGTTTCGAATATGTATTATGTTTTTGTACTTTTAATTTATTGACTTATTCTTTTTATTATGTACAATTTTTGTGACTGTGAATGCTATTCAAGTCGAGAGAGAAAGAGTCAAAAAGAAAGTTGTCTATGTAGAGAAATTGTCTCAACAATCCTTTTTAAATTTGATTTTGTATCTTTTTAATTTTATTATTATTATTGATTTGTCATAAAGAGGAGAGAGGATAAGGAAATGAGAGAAAAAGAACGAACTATGATCAAATGTTGAAAATAGGGTGAAGATAAAAATGAGTTTAAATTTATTTGGATTGTAAGTAAAATGGAAAGTGTTATATAAGAAGGAAGTGAGGGAGCACATATATCCGAAACAATAATGGGAATGCTATCACATAGAAATGTTACCACGTAGACAAGCTAATGATACAATTCTGAAAAAGGAATGGTCATAGGATACTTTTCTAAATGTAGTGACATAATTTTTCAAGTTAGGTGAGACACTCACCCTAAAACCAATTTGTTCATGTAAAATACTATTTAATTATATATTTTTCATATTTTTTGTTTGCTTTCAGCTTTGTATAAACATTAAAAATAAAAATAAAAAAAAAAGATAAATTCAAGATTAAAAATAATTCTAATCTATTATCATATCTACTCCTACCTTAGTTTAGTCAAAGACATGTATCGTGTTGAGACACAACTTGAAATCTCATACAATATTTCCGGAATAATATTAGTAACATTAACAACCATCATAGAAATAAATGCTCAAAAACTAAAGTCAAATTGACAAAACGTTAACACCACATTTGTTAAAAAATTTCAAACTCCCTCTTTTGTTAAATTCAAATTAGCTTGGGACAGGGCAGTAGATTATCTACAGATTATTGAATTATGGGGATATGTATGATGACCAATCAGGCACAAAAAGTCTAAAAATTGAGATCTTTTATTTATAAAAATTGATATCATCACCTTGCAATTGTAGATATTAATTCTTTAAACTGGATAATACTATAATAAAAATGATAAAACTCTAATCCTCAAATTTAAAGGCTTAGATTTGATCTAGTTAATTTATAATTTCAACAATGTCGTCTTAAGTTTTAAAAATATTGTATTAATTAGTCTTAATTTAATAATGAAAAAATAAAAAAAATTCTAGATTTTTTTTTAACAGGGAATTCAAAAAAAAATTCAAAGTGACTATAAATCATCATTGAGGCGCCATATGAAATGGTTGATGGGTGAAGGGATGAACCAAATCACTATTCCATATGACGCCACCATACAAAAGGTGCCCTAAAAATTGCAGAGGAGACGACATACCATATGGCTCCTCAGTTGGGCCATTTTTTTTATATTAATGAATATTTTGTTTAAAAAAAATAATGAAAAGAAATAATAAACTATAATATAAAAAAGAGAAAATAGTGTACAACAGATGAAAAAAGAAAAATCAATGACCGACTCTATCAAAACAACCACCGGTTCCATATTGGGGAGGATTCGCACGACGTCGAAGTCTACCACGAGCTTGTTGAGGTGTCTTTGGTCTTTGCGTGCTGACCTATGGAAGAGGTATTTGTTGAGATGGCTCCGGCGTATCAGATAAATTTTGAAGCATTTAACTCCAATAGTCGAGGGGCCCGCTGCCAACGACGCTTTTGTAACTCAGTTCAATGCTCATGTTTAGTAGTTGGGACGGGGAGGTTGGGTCGGGTGTGGACGGTATGGTTGTCCGAATTGGTACATCGAATCGGTTTGGAAACGATGCAATGGTTGTTGTGGGGTTTGGTAGTTAAAAAGTGGATAGATATTTTGTTGGTAGGAAGATTGTGTGTTCATTCGTGGGGGGGCTATAGTTGGCTGGTGTGGGGTCGAAAGAGTTATCGGGGCTATAAGTGGATGGGGTAGGGTCGAAAGAGTTATCAGGGCTATAGGCAGAAGTGGTGTCGGTCTCGGGAGGATGGCGGCAGGGGTAAGGCTCTTGTTATTGTTATTAGGTTGGTGGCATGTATAGGTTGTGGTTTTGGTAGATTTATTAGGTGGGCATAGTTGGATGTTGGGTATAGCATGGTGTTTGATGTTGGGCATTGGGTTGTTGCTATGTGTTTGAGGAAGAAGCATGTTGCCTTGGGCCAATCAAATATACCGGCTCAGACACAAATTGTTGTGATGTTGTAACCGACCTAAACCAAATCATATATTGATAACTTGGTCTAGCCCCTTTCACAATAGGGTCAGTTAAGATGTGTCGATGTCGGTTCTTCCAATGCAGACACATCTCTTTTGCAAAGTCCTTCCAATGATTTATACTCCATTGTGTATCCACCCTTAATTGATGCCAGTCTCCCAAAGACGTCGGAGCGACTGAAATATCCTGATGCATCCCGAACTGCAGTTTCACCTGATCACTTTTGTGCATCTCCACTGTAGTGAACCAAATGATAGGTGTTTTAGTTGTCCACACGGCAACATCATTGGCATTGGGCTGATGGTCAAAACCCTCGTAGGCATCTAGACAAACTACATTAATAATATATTTAATGAGAAAAACAAGTATGTGGTTATTAAATAGACAAAGTAATGGGACATCGTTGGTAGATAAATTACATCGTATGGCCCAATGTATTCTATAAGGTTGCGGTAGACGATTTTTGAGTTTCTGGGACATCTTTGGTATTTCATTCCTGGAACATACCACCTATAAAAGAAGAGACACAAATAAATTAGTTACTAATAAACATTGCACAAATAATTAAGTTACAAAGAAATATCGTTGGTATACTCGTATTGAAAATAAACTTACTTGTTAGCGTAGGAGAATGTGAATGGATTTCGGTTGATTGGAGCAAGTGTTGGCATTCTAGACCAACCCCACGCTTGAAGGAGATAGGTGCAGCCATAAAAAGTACAAGAATTTTTTTTTGCATTTTTACATAATGAACTATATAGATGGGCGAGGACAACTGAACCCCAACTATATGTGCACACTTTATTAATATTGTGCAACAACGATAAATACATAATATTTACACTATTTCCAGTACTTTCTGGAAATAAAAAATGACCAAATAATATCATAATATAACACCGAGTTTTAAGTATCTTCTCATACTTAGTGGATTTCTCATTTAACACGATACTATTGTAGTGTTCTCTGAGGTATTTCAAATTAATACCTTGCCCCCTCGGTCGACCTTCACTATGTGGCTGAGGTGTTTCAACACATAGAGGGGTGCCCAGTAAATCTTCGTAAAGTTGGTCATTAACACCAACTTTTCCATTGACGGCCTTACCATTGATGTGTAGGCCAAGTAACATGTAGACATCTTATAAAGTGACAGTACATTCACCAAAAGAAAGGTGAAATGTGTGGGTTTCTGGTCTCTAGCGTTCTAGCAACGCTAGAATAAATTTGGGATCCATTAAGCACAATTTGATTTTTATCAAATCACCAAACCCACATGCTTCTAGGTATCCTTCTATGAATGGGTCGTCTGGTATGTAGTCATGCACACGACAGTGAAACCTTGATACATTCTGCAAAAGAATATAAATAACATTAGTTTTAAAGAAAAATTCAACTTAGTAAAGAATGACAAAAAAAAAAGCAAAATACTTACAAACTCTGTGATGTTCTCAATTGTTCCTCTGTGATCGTTGTCCATTGTGAGTAGAGACATTGTGGGTTAAGTTTGATGAGTGATGAGAAGAGTTTGTTCCTTGATGAACATGTATTTATAATGGTTAAATGTGATGAGAAGAGTGACATGAAAATGCACGCTGAAACATGATGACAATGATGCAAGGAAGCATGCAAGTGTAGTGTTGTATTGTCATGCATGCAGAGTGTTATGTTACAAGTGTAGTTATGATAGTGTAGGCCTACTGTGGTAATAGTGTAGGCATGTGAATACTACCATTATTAGTGCATGCTGAAACATGATGACAATGGTGCAGGGAAGCTTGCAAGTGTAGTCTTGTCATGCATGTGAAGTCATTGCATGAGTGTAGTATTGTCATACATGCAGAGTATTATGTTAAAAGTGTAGTTTTGCTTCATTGTAGTGTTGCCATGTATGCAGAGTATAGTGTAGTATTAAAAGTGTAGTTATGATAATGTAGGCCTGCTAGGGTAATAATGTAGGCATGTGAATACTACCACTACTAATGCATGCTGAAACATGATCACAATGGTGCAGGGAAGCATGCAAGTGTAGTCTTGTCATGCATGTGAAGCCATTGCATGTGAAATATAATTATTGCTAGAGTGTAGTGTTTTCAAGCATGTAGAGTAAAGTGTAGTCTTAAAAGTGAAGCCATTACATGTAAAATATAATTTCTGCTAGGGTATTAATGCATGTTGAATTTTTATAACAATGGTGAAGAGAAGTATGCAAGTATAGTCTTGTCTTACAAGATTCTTGGTCATTATTATGCAGAGAATCTTACAGTCATTGATTGATAAAGTGTAGTCTTGTATTGCATGTTTAATATAATTTTGGCTAGAGTGTAGTGGTGTCATGCATGAAGAGTATAATGTAGTCTTAAAGATACGATCACATATTTATCTATTCATTTAATTTCGTAACTTATTAGTGTAGGCATATGTACTACAATGTCCTGCAAGACTAATAATATAGTGTACTACAATATCTTACAAGACTAATAGTGTAGGCATGCAGAGTGTAGTCTTGTCGTGTAGAGTGTAGGCATGCAGAGTGTAGTCTTGTCGTGCATAGAATCCTTTAGTAAGAAAGCGTGTACAACCATATCCTGCAAGACTAATAAGTGATAATTATTGAAATAATAAAATCAGGACAAATAAGTGGCAATTGCATGGAATACGAAGTACAATGATAATTAATAAAAAAAACACTAGTACCCCAACTATATTGCTATTAATACAATAAAGATAGTTGTTTTATTAGCATATCATTTAGTAACATATCCCTCCAACCACAAAAATTTGTAGAACAATCCTTTCAAACACGAGTTTAGTAACGTATTTTTTATGGCTCAAACACTACGATACATGATCAGTGCATATTTAAACTGTGAGGTTTTGGAATGTAACTAAGCCGGTTTCAATTTTCGAAATACGAGCGTTACTGGATTTTTGATTGACAGAAGATCAAATTTTTTACATTTGAAAGCGAGATTAGAAAAGAAATTATAGTGTGGTCCAGTTGGCCAAATAATCTACAAGAATCTTGTGTTTTTTGGCAAGCATGAGCAATGCAAATTTTTTCAGTTAAAGATTCGAGATGATGAAGATGTGTGTAACATGTTTCTCAGTCATGAGTATTCTGGTTTCTCAGATATTGAGCTATATATTACGTTACAACAACAACAACAAATGTCTCAACAACTTGATTCTTCTCGAGTTTTTTACGAATCTGATGACGAACAAGCTGAAGTCGATGCCATTGACGATGAAAAAGAAGTAGCTGAAGTCATTGTTGATGACATGGTAAACAACGAGGAAGACATAGTATCGGTCAGTCATGTTTATTGCCCACCTCAATGCATGACAAGTCTCAACTTAGGTGACGATGAACCATCAACAGATATTTTTTACAATCCATAATTGCTAACGAAAGGAGTATTAAAAGAGGGAGACAATTTTCGTACAAAAGAAGATTGTGTCTGAGCAATAAAACAATATCACATGGACTTATCAGCAGATTATAGAGTCGATCAAACAAATCCGACTCTGTATAAGATCTATTTCTGTAACGAGGTGTGCCTGTTTCGATTAACAGCGTCTTTCCATAAGAGAGGTGATTCATGGAAGATATGGTCAATGGGTCCAGAGCACACTTGTATAATCACGAATCTAATGTAGGACCATTGCAAGCTCAACTCTCAATTGATTTGCGATGAAATTCTGTTGGTCATTAGCGACAATCCTTCTTTGAATGTGAGTACCATAATTTCGCATATGGTTCAAAGATATAATTAAACTCCTTCGTACAGGAAAGCATGGATAGTTAGGACTAAGACGGTTGAAACGGTGTTCGGAAATTGGGAGGAGTCTTACAAAGAACTTCCAAAATACTTAGTGGCACTTAAACAATATTCTCTAGGGATTGTTTCCATCTTGGAGACATTGCCGACGTATACACCAGACGGGACTTGCGTTAGTGGAAATGGCATTTTTCACAAACTCTTTTGGGCGTTTGAACCATGTATCAAAGACTTTGCTTACTGTAAACCTATTATTCAAGTTGATGATACATGGTTGTACGGGAAATATAAGGGCACACTACTCATGGTTGTGGCACAAGATGGGAACAATACCATTTTTCCAATAGCCTTCGCTCTAGTTGAAGGAGAAACTGTTGGGGGTTGGAGTTTTTTTCTAAAAAATCTCAGGTTATACGTTTCTCCCCAGCCTAACTTATGTTTGATCTCTGATAGACACTCATCAGTCGAGAGTGCATATAAGAATCTTGATAACGATTGTCAGGATCCTCCCACAAACAATGTGTATTGCATAAGATACATTGCCCAAAATTTCATGCAGGAAATCAAAGACAAAACGCTAAAGAAGAAGGTTGTGAACGCAGGGTATGCACTAACAGAGCCCACATTCAAACACTACCGTGACGAGATCAGACTGAAAAATGCATATGCATTAAGATGGATTGATAATATTCATAAAGAGAAATGGACAAGGGCATACAACAATAGGGTGCGATGAAGCCGCATGACAACTAACCTCAATGAATCAATGAATTTTGTTTTCAAGGGAATCTGAAATCTACCGATAACTGCCTTAGTAAAGGAAACATATTTTAGGCTCGGGACACTCTTTGATAACAGACGTACAAAATGGGGTTCAGTATTACAATTTAGGCAGCTGTACAATAATAGTTCAACGAAATTCATGAAAGACGAAGCTGCCAAAGCCAACACACATGTGGTCACAATCTTTGACCATAATAAAGTTTGGTTCAGTGTTGCAGAGTCAATTGATCACAATGAAAGGAGGCCTAGGGGATGTTACCAAGTGGAACTAGATAGGAGTTGGTGTGATTGTGGAAAGTTTCAGGCATTTCGTATGCCTTGCTCCCATGTTATAGCAACATGTTCGAAGGCTCACCAGGACCCAACAAACTATCTTTCTGTTGTTCACCAAGTCATAACTCTATGCAATCTCTACTGCAGTAGCTTTCAGGTGGGGCAAAGGAGGATTATTGGCCACTATACGAAGGCGAAATTGTCTGGCATAATGATTTGATGCGAAGAAAGAAAAATGGTATCCTTAATAGCACGCGTATTCGAACGAAGATGGATACAAAATGGTCAGATTATGTAGTTCGTGCCGACAATCAGGACACAATCGTACAAAATATTCCAATGTAGGATCAAGCACAAGATCATAGTTTCTAATATAATCGTGTCTCTTTAAATCAACAACAAATTTCATTCCAATGATAACATACCTAAGCGATTACAGTTAACAACAACATAAATTAAACAAACATAACTTAACATCAAAATAACAATCCGAAAAATAACAACAACATAACTTAATATCAAAATAACAATCCAAAAATAACAACAACAAACTCACTTAAAACAACTCAATGCATCAACTTGTCTAGGATATTACAACCATCAAGGTAATCTTCTTTGGTGTTAACATCATCATAAGGATACCAACATCATTTTCCACTTTTCTCCAATCACGAGTAACTCCGCTTCTCCCTGACTCCTCAACTAGCCTCTCAATTTTCCTGATCTTTTCACCTACAACAATATCTCCTTCTAGCCAGCAGTTTAGTTCCCTATGCAAATGCTCCATAGTCTGCGTGTTCCACAATAGCACCTTCTTCGGAGGCTTTGTTGCTGAAAAATAAACTAGGATATTTCTTTTCATTAGAGGAAATGTTGGAAGCGGTTCCTCCGATGATGATGACGACGACGATGAACGTTGATTTAGAAATGCAGACATTTTAGACTGATTTGAAAATTATGAAGAGTTGAGGCTATTGGTGATAATTGTTGTGAAAAAAAAGATCAGTGCTCAGTTTATAGAAAAATGAAATAGTACGGACCACATATGATATGACGTGACTACTCTTAAAAATACATGATGAAAAAAAAACACAAAACAAATTATTTTAAAAAAAAGGGATTGTAATGAGATGCCATACCATATGACGCCTCCTTTGGAGTTTAGGGTTTTATTTAAAAGGGTGTCGCCATATGATATGACGCCTAAGTTTCATTTAAAAGGATGTCGTCATATGGTATGACACCTAAGTTTCATTTAAAAAGGTGTCGTCATATGATATGGCGTCTGGGTTTAGGCCTTTCAGTGATGACGCCATACGGGATTGCTATTTAGTGCCCATCAGCCATTTTATACGACGCCTTGATAATAATTTGTAGTCACTTTAAAAATATTTTTGAATTTTCTATTAAAGTGGTATTTTTATTAAAAATATATAATTATTCGAGAAAAAAAATTCAAGATTCTATAATTTATCTATGATAGATTTATTTATAAGATCGACTTTACACACAATTTCATCTTTAAAAAATGTGAGACACTGTTTAAAATGTAACAAATAGCACGTGATTATAACATATATTAATGTTACCAAAAGAAGTTTAGCTGTCCAAGTTTAGGTATATAATTGCATAAATTATTTTACCTGTCCTTTCTTCATGCAAAATTTCACCAACAAGCTACACAAACAAGATAGACAAGAGTAGGTTTAGTTTCATCTCGAAGATCTCGAAAAAGATATTCTTCCTTTACTTTTGCCACATTCAATTTTTAAAGAAGTCTATTCTGATATTATATTTTGAATTTCATAAATATTTCATTCATAGTTAGTTTCATATATAATATAATAAAATGTTTATATAACTTTTTACACCAATAATATGATCTATAAGACCATACTTTTCAAAGATATTCATTTTCACCAAAATATGCATACTTTTCGAAGATTTGTTATCGTTAAATCTGTATACTTTAACAAAATTTTCTTCGATACAATATGGAGATTGTTTACATCACAATCTTTCACATATGTATAAACAATTAAGAGCATAGGTCAATAAATAAATAAATAAATATGAGAATCCCCAAATGGAACAGGTCGTGGTTGGTTCCCAGTAGATAACTCCATTCAATAGAAAATAAAAGTAGATCTGACGGAGAAAATAAGCTTTATTGTACTGATATAAAATTGATTATAAATAACACAGAATTATAAACAAGACTCGGTTTAATAAGATATTTTTAAACATTAAACTAATATATATATATATATATATATATATATATATATATATATATATATATATATATATATATATATATATATATATATATATATATATATATATATATATATAATAAAATTTATAAATATATAATATTATTTATGTGACTTAGAGCATCTTTAGTGAGAGTAAACTAAATGGGTAAACTAAAATACTTTTTGTGGGTCTAAAGTGATTTGTAGGATTTAAAAAATGTATAGTTGATTTGAGTAGTTTTTACTTTAATGGTGGTTGTCTATAAGAAACCAATACTTGATCCCACATTTTATATTTTTTATTCAAGTTACCATTAATTTAATTATTTTATTTAAAATGCATATATATTTTTTTAAAAAAATTTACCTTAAAAATTTAAAAATAATATTAAATATATTTTATTATAAAATTAAAAATGATACAAAATTCAAAACAATAATAATAAAAAAAATTACATTTTTATAAAAATATAATTATAATAAGGATTTGATTGGTTGTCATCCATTTGATAAATAAATAAGATTGAAAATTGAAAGAAAAAAATTTAGAAGTAAAACTGTATGTAAAAAAAATTAAAGTTTCTATAGAATTTATAGAAGGTAAAAAATAGTAATATGACTGTTACTATTTAAAATGAAATATTTGGAATATTTTATTAATATTAAATAATATTATAATAGGTTTTACAAGAATAGTTAACGTTAACTATATAGATAATGAGAATTAAATTTTAGTTCATTTGGATGTCATGTCAGCTCTACTATAATGCAAATTCCTTATTACTAACGTAAACTATAAAGAATTTTGGTTTAACAACTCTGCGTTAAAGTTGCTCTTAGAAAATTTAAATAAATATTTAAATCTTTTTTCAGTAAAAAAGAAATATATGAATTAAAATAGTATGTTAAGATGTGGGAGAAATGCTTTTCATAAAGCATATGGTGATGTGAGAGTTTAAAATTTTATATCCCGTTATGGGAAAACTACAAAGTTTAATTTGCTTTTAGGCTTAAAATAAAAGAAGGCAAAGTAATAAAAAACTAAAAAGGAGACAAAGTTGAACAAAAAAAGCAATTATAGAACGACCCAAAAGCAAGTCAATGACGAAAAATAAATAAAAATTGATTGCGTGAACGTGAAATACTCCATAAACAATGTATCAGGTTTCTTGTTTTTGCTTTTCTGACATTGATGTTATATGTTACTGACCTACACCATTTATTTTGTTGAAAAAATGCTCAACTTGTTGACAAAAGCATGATCTTTATATCCAAAATTATATCCATTTAAATGGGATAATATAGATACTTTTCAATTTCCCGAGGCCAATTCGAGTTTAGATATGTGCTAGAAATATTAAAAAAAAAATTAATAAATTAAAATTTAATTTTTTATTATGTAGAATAATCTTAAATTATTTTTGATATTATAAATATTTTAAAGAATATCAAGAATAGCTATTATTTATCAATTAACTATTTATATTATAATTAGTAATAGTTGTACGGTGGAAAAAAAAGACGTAATAAGCATTGTATTTGTAAAAAATATGATTAGTGACAACTCTAGTTGCGTAAGATTGTTTGAAGGTTTTCCGATTGATATGGTGTTAGAGAAAACTCAGACGACATTGGTGAGAAACTCTGTATATGAGTGTCAACCTTAAGGATAAAGTATTTATAAGAATCTCTAGAGCCTAGGTCTTAGAACTCAAGAAAGTAGTAGTAATAACAATTTTCTTTTCAAGAGCGTAAAAAATGGGTAGTTATTTCTCCTACTATCCTGGAGAACGTGATTATCTTTTTTGACTTCCCTCTCCGTGCCTTATTAGGTAGGGACACGTCATTTCCCACGTATATGTAAGTGGGTAAGTGCTTTAATAAATGGGCGACTAGCGAACTTGCTTTGGACGATGGATGTTATCCGGCCGCTTTTGGTAAATCTTGTGTCGCCTATAGTATATCCTTTGCAAATATACCAATAGACAATCCCTTAAGTACGAGAACTTATAAAAGGACGATGTGATTTAGTTTTATCGCATCTTCGCAATTAGTCGAGTCCCTGAAGCATGGCCTGTGGCGAGTCCATCTGGCATGCTTAGGAAGAACCCCTCAAGTATGGTCTAGGGCGAGCCCCACATGTATGCTTGGGGTAATTCCCTCAAGTATGGCCTTGAGTTAACTTTCAGGTGTCAATGTGGTGAATCCTCAAACTTCAGTTCAAGTAAATCCTCAACATCAGTATAGGTGGATGCACACGTAACATTAAATGTGATCAATGATAATTTAGCCTTGGGAAGCCAAATTGAGCTTAATTTCTCACATGTGGAAAAGACGTGGGGAATCTTTTTCAACTGCCGAGGTGCCTAGTACGAGGTCGTTGATTATTCCAATGGCTAGCCTTCCAATCCCTATAGAAAAGAGTTCAGTTCTTACCATTAACCCTTTTGTGTATCCTCTTCTCTTAAACTTTCATTCATTCCCTCATATTTCTTCAAGTGCATATCGTACCTGTTTTCTAGTTTTTTCAAACTCAAGTTGCCAACCTCATTTACAAATATGGGTCGACCTCCATCCAATTCGCTTTCTCTTTTAATGGCGATTGTTAGGATTTAAATGAAAGTGATGGGGTGATAAGACATTTAAACGTTAGAGAACGACTGGATAGTATGACCAATAATAAATTTAGAAGTTTGGGAGTTATGAGAGCACTGGTAGTTCGGATAAAGACTATCTCTCTCTCTCTCTCTCTCTCTCTCTCTCTCTCTCTCTCTCTCTCTCTCTCTCTCTCTCTCTCTCTCTCTCTCTCTCTCTCAAGAAATCTCAGTAATTGACGGCGGATACAAATACTTAATATTCAAGCATTGAAGATTTTGTGTCCCTGTACACTAGTGATGAAAGGATTATTGCCTTTCAGCATTAAATTAGACTCTCCAACATCTGCCAATAGGAATATGTTATTTTGAAGGCGTGCTTTGAAGAAGAGATGACTAACATCTTCGCCCTAGATGACTCGTCCACCCCATATTTCTATATAAACTTCCATGTCATTCATGATTTAAGGGTTTTAATCCCCTTTACATTATTTAAGGCTAAGGTTTTAGTGAACACAACCTTTGTTCCTTCCCAGACTATGCCCAATGTATGGAGCGTGATTAGGGCATTCAAAATTATATGCTGACTGTTGGAAGTTTTCTCCACTATAGGGATGTTCTTTTCTTTCTATGATACTAAGATAGTCATCAAAGGTTGTTGAGTGACTTTAAGCACCCTATCAAGAAAGGCACTGTTCAAGCCCCATTCTAACTACTATAAAAATTAGAAAGATTGGTTCGTGAAGGTTAGGGGATAAAATGGTGCCTCCATGGTCACAATCAGGGAAGATAGAGCCACTCGCTTCCTTTTGTGTTGGACAAAGGATCTAGTGAGAATCTTTGGCTTTAACTTTGACAACGTCACCCCTATTGAGAGGGAGTTGGTTAAAATTTTGGAGGAATAAAATGATTAAACTCTCGTACTATGATCATCTTAGATCATGGAAAAGAGAGCAAGATAAACAAATACACAAGTAAGTTTATGGCCATAAAGACCCTTATTTTGAAATTATTCACTCACGATGTTACTTATGTTTTTCTTATACCTTTTTGTAGAGAAAATGTCTTCCATTCCCCTTGATGAAAGTAAGGAACATATGGCTAAGAAAAAGGTTGAACATCAAATGACATACAGTCATAAGAGTCACCCAGGCATCCTCATGATAAGAGGGAGCAAAAGGCATGCTAAGGGACATGTTCCCGATGATACTCGCCCTCTAAGATCTAAAATTAAGGTGGGACCTTTTCCCATGCTCCTAAAGATGATATCGTATGTGATCCTATAAGAGGATAGAACGGGATAACGCTTTTCGCATGTGAGGAATGACCCACCCTCTCAATCTTCGATGTGGACCGATCCAACATTTAGTGCCTTGTAATTTACCAAGGCCCACCTCCCATTTCCTAAATACTTTCCAGGAGATTATAAAGACATATGTAGCACGACACCTAATAAGTTGTCTGACTTGATGGAGAATCACCTATTGAGGTGTTTTCTTATGGCGTGAGCCCAACATGAAAACCACGTCCAAGCAATGAATGTTTTGAAGTCCCAGATCTTAATTGCCAAGGGATACCTCGCTAAGAGTTGGGAGACAATGAGGACACTAGTTAAAGAGAATTAGGATTTAACATCTAAACTTAAAATCATGGTGCTAAAGACCCAAGATCTCGTTGCAATAGAGAATATCCTGAAAGAATTTCTTGAGTAATAAGTGGTAAAAATAAGTAAAAATCCATAAGCACTTACTAACTTCTTTTTCAAGTAATCAATGAAAAAAAAACCCAATTTATCAAGAAATGTGATACAACTCGTGTGTGTACTTTTTAAATGTGTATTTATCAAATGTAGGAAAAAAGAACCATGAAAGCAATCAAAATAGATAAAAACACACCATCAAGGTATCAAGGCTCGCTTAGCAAAAAAAATACCAAGCAAACCTTAGCCAGGAACCAAAACTCACTTACAAGCACGCTACGCGAGGTATGGTTTGTCAGAAAGCTTCAAGGTTAAAAAGTTAAGGTGGCCAAGACCACTTGCAAATGAGTTAGCATTTCATAAAGAGGAAGATTGTAGGCATGCTAAGCGAGGTTTAGAGCTTGCTTAGCGAGAACGACAGGACACACCGCTATAAATAGTGGTTCATCTTTTACAATTGAAGATATATATTAGAAATATTTTAGATATCTTATTATAACTCTGTGTAATAAAGTAGTTATCTTAGTGGCGATGAGAAACATAAGAGGATAGAAAATGAGAGGAAGATCAAGGGAAAAAATGTTGTCCAAGGAATCGACAATAGGTGTTTTTCAACATCTTTATTCATGGACTTAATTGTAAAACTAAGATGAGTTAACATAGCTAATTTTATATTTTGATGGGTTTAGATGTAGTTTTTATAGTACTCATGTTTGGATCCTGATCATGGTGTTATATGTATTTCTTCTTAAGCTTTAATATTGATGAATTATTTGTTTTTAATGCTTGTTTTAGATTAGCTACCTAAAACATATTTTTATGGTATGACTTGACATCTGAAAGTTATTGGTCATTACTAGATCCAAACTTTTCATCTATTGCAGATGATAAAGTCCATACATAGATTTAGGTTTAGTATATGTATAATTGTTGAAACTTAATGTTATCGTATTGGCTAATAGGCTGAGCGATTTTCTATTTGGTAATACTACTAATCTCACATTGTTAACTCAAACATGCGCTACAATGAGAGCTTCAAAAGGTAATATTAATAGACGATTGTAATTGCATATTATGATGTTGCAAGGCCGCAAGTGCAAAATAATGTAAACTAATATATATATATATATATATATATATATATATATATATATATATATATATATATATATATATATATATATATATATATATATATATATATATATATATATATATATATATATATATATATCCACTAGAAGATGATTTTGAGTACTAATTTTTATGCTAACGGATGTAGCTAAAGTGATTTAAAAGTGTGGTGATTCAATGTAAAGTGAAGTAAAATTAACAGATAATAAGAAATGACATATATCACTTTTTATTCCATGTCGGTTTTTATAGAAAAACCGACATGAAACATTTATTGCATGAGAAACTTCAAACTACAATCTAGCTAGTTTCTAACTTTTTATTTATCTATCAACACACAAACGTCATTTCGTCACTCTCATTTCGCAAAAACCTTAGGCGATATTCATCAAAACTCTTCCAACTGATATTCATCAAAACTCTTCCAACAGATATTCATCAAAAGTTATTTTGCAATAGGTTTGTTCTTTACTGAAACGAGTTATATATCACTTTGTTTTCCACTGATCATTTTGTCTAGGGTTTTATGTTAGTTTGTCTTTTGATCATTTTTTCTACGATTTTCCATTTATTTTTATTGAAACGTATAGTTTCTCTAGATTATTTTGATGTTTATATCATTTCTCTTGATATTCATGGCCGACTCGATAAGCACCACCGATATAACATCTACTGCAACATCTGTTAATACAAATCGTATAAGAAAAACTAGAGGTTCCACGATGTATGCCAAGGTGAAAAAATCCCAAGAAACAAGTATTCACTACCCAGTTACAGTTGATGTTGCAACTGGAAGGGCTTATGGTGAACACACTGACGATTTTATGGGTTACATTGTGTTACAAGGTAGAAGTAAAGTGAGCATTTTGATTGATAGTTGGCACGATGTTGATGGTGATTTGAAAGACGCCCTATGACTAGATGGTCAGGTATTTTATGATTCGTTTAAACATATAATGTGTAAACATAGTATGTGTTTATTGTTACTAATAACATTTCTATTGTGTAAACATAGGATATGTTCATTGTTTGTCCAAATAAGGATTATGTGAAAAAGAAGATGATTACATATTGTGGTGAGCGTTGGAGGGGCTTTAAGACACAACTCACCCGTGATTATATTAAACATGGAGAAGATAAAGAAAAGTCTCCATATGATATGTATTCATATATTGATCAAGATGTCTGGGAGAAATTTATAGATTCTCGCACCACTCTTGAATTCCTGATAAAGATCCATAAAGGAAAGGGAAATCGAGCTAGAAATATCTATCCACGTAGATTGTCTTGTGGAGGATATCGTAAACTTGAAAAGATGATGATCGAAGAAAAAAGAAAACAAAGGGAGGAAGAGCTGGGAGATTCTATAAGTCTTGACCACACTCAATCTCCACCATCACGCCATGAGAAAAGGAAGAGGGTGCGTCAAAGAAAAGATGTCGAGTTCACATCATATGTTACTGCGCAAAGTGGCTCAAAGGATTGTAAGTGGATACTTTTTCAAAAATATTTATTTCAGTTAAATATATTTGGTAAAGATGAATTTTCATATGTGTTGTAGGATGAGTTGGTTGAACAAACCAAAGTTGGCCTCTTCATTTCACTAGATCGTCATGACATCTTGGTAGAAGCGATTGGAAGCGAGGAACATCCTGGGTGTGTCTGTGGTGTTGGAAGTGGCATTGTCTTTAAGGTTTTATTTTGGACCACCTAAATCATCTAATGGAAAAGTTCACAAGAGAGAGAGAGAGATTAAAGAGATTGTTACTATTGAGGTGAAGAAGGAAATGGAGAAGCAGGATGAAGTTGGAGGAGGATAGGAAGAAGTTTTAAGATTAGAGGAAGAGGTGGAGGGAGGAGCAAGATAGGAAGTTGTAGGAGGATAGGAAGAAGTTTGAGGAGGAGAAGAAGAGGTATAGGGAGGAGCAGGATAAGAAGTTGGAGAAGGAAAAGGAGAGGTTATTGTAGACAGTGCGAGAGAGTGTTCAGAAGCAGCAAGAGAAGCTAGAGAGGGTGACTGAGGTTAAGGTGTCCGAGAAGTGTACCCGCGATATGCTTGAGGTATAAGTTGTATGTTTTTGTTATTATTGTTTGTGTATTTTAATTTTGGATTGTACTTATGTTGTTTTTATGATGAAGAAATTGAATTCGATGGGTCTATTAAGCTACACAAATTCAAATCAGTTAGAAATTCAAGACTATGAAGTTCAGAAAGTTACATGTGCTACAAGCGCGAAAGAAAGTTTTTCTGCCAACCAGGGCAGTATTGAACCCACACTGTCAAGAGTAGATGACATTGAGAGACTAAGAATGATCACTGACACTCTTCCAGACACATTTTTGGATATTAAATTAAGTCACGATCCTGAACAATTCTTCATAATTTATAGGACTTATGTCCATGAATTTTTGTCGGGAAATGTGTACCTAGACAACTCCGTATTACAAATTTGGTCTTCATAAGTGTAGTTTTTATGTTGATCTCTATTTATATTCATACGTTCTTCTACTTTGACTTAAATATTTGCTCTTGCAGGTACATCCATGACTTATATGTTGAAAGGAAACTTCAAAATAGGTATTGTGTCTTAGATCTGACGCTCATTGTCTTTACACGTGGTTCGACAGGACACAATATTACTTAAAAGATAACTTGAAAGGGAACATCAAAGATTGTTATTTGGCCCTGTTTTACCGTAAGTAATTATATATTAATTTGTGTTTTCATTTATAAATAAATTGTATACATATTAATTATCTTGAATGCTTATGTAGTGAATATTGGCAAATAATTGTTATATGTCCCAAGAGAAATACTATAGATGTGTTTTTTCATTGAACTCTGAACTTCCCGAAGAAGCGGTTAATGTTTTGAATGGGTAAGTGGTATTATTTTTAACTTTATAGTTGAATAACTTTTATTCATGTTTAATTTAAACCTATATGTGTAGAGCGATGGAAGAGTATAATGCACTCAAACATAGTGTACTTGGTAAAAATCAAATCTATGTTTTTCCAAAAGTAAGTATGTTACATGTGCATTTATTGACATTATATTATTTGTGTGTATTAGTGTGATATAAATATATGAAAATTATTTGTAGTGGCGAAAATAACCTGACGACCATTCATGTGGATACTATGTTATGAGATATATGCTCTATATTGTCTCAACAGGCATTACATATGGATGGGTGAAGCATAAGGTATTAACTTAATCCATATTGTCGCGGCGGGAAAAAAATTGAGATTAAGCTATTGATTAACTTAACTTAGAAAAGCAAGAGTCACCACCGAACTTTATTGCTTCCAAAGGGAATGGAAAAAGATCGAACAAAACCCACAAAAAGATTTTAAAAAAAAGGTAAAAAGAGAGATCTAGATATGGCAGTTGGTTATGCAAGGGGAAGGTATTAACACCTCTCACATCCGTTATACTCAATGAGAACCACTTTCTTTTCTGTTGCTAAAAAAGGTTGTTGTTGTTTGTTTATTGATTTTAAGTGAAAATATATTTGGCATATTCGAGTGGAAAACTTCACTTACTACCCACAAGTATGAGGAAATGAGCATTTGCATCATCTTGATATGGAGAACCTTTACTTGGATTTAATTAACAAGTAAATCTCAACATTCAAGTGAAAAATATCATTCATTTCTCAACATCTTGTAAAACTATAGTGTTTGCATCACTGCAAGAATTAGGCCCATATCTAATCTTTCTGAAAATAGGCTCTTATATATAAAAAAAGATGCACAAAGGCACAAAAAGAGTTTGATGATGTTAGTGTTTTTTAGAATTTTGAAATGTGTTTGAATATGCTTAAGTGTCTTAGCATTTATTGAGAAAAATATTTTCTGGATCACTTGACAAAGTCAAGGTTTACTAAGAAAGAGGTGAAGTTTGAAAACAAGAAGATTTTGAAATAGGGAGAAGATTTTAAAAATTTAAGAATGAGAAGAGATGAAGAGACTATCCAAAAGCATAAAATAAATGGTCTCATTGTCAGGTAGCCCAAGAGAAAGCCTTTGTGAGTGCAAGTGAACTAACCAGAACAAGCAAGCATTTGATAAAAGTCAAAACCAACATTCCATTCCTTTGGATTAAGGCTACAAGATAAGCAACTGAGCAGATGAACACAAAAGGATCCAGACAAGTAAAGTCACAGAGAAATAGGTAAGGCATCCAAGCTTGATTCAGGGCCACATGTATCAGAGGAAATCAAGGTCTCAAGCAAGGCTTAGTATAAGATGAACTTCCAAGTTTCAGATAAGCAAACTCCAAGCATGGGATACCTCAATTCTAAGTCCATAGTGTCGCAACTGTGAAAAAGGGCCGGCGAAAATAAACAGAAGAGTCGCTACTGAATGTTATTTATCCCAAAGAGAGGGAAAGGAAACGATCGAAGAAAACCTAAAATAACGGGAAAAGACGAGGTCATCGCAACCAAATCTTGGGTTCGGGAGTCGGTTATGCAAGGGGAAGGTATTAGCACCCCTCACATTCGTTGTACTCAACGGGATCCACACTTGTTGTCTAATCTATGGGTGAAAGTTATCTAAAAGCTACTGCTAAACAGGGGCGAAGAGAAATAACAGACTCGATAGGACATCGCCGACCTATTCCTACGTATTCCCTCGTGCAATGGGAAAGTCAAAGTCAACTTAGTTCAGGAAACTACGGGTGATGGGGGGAAGGTGGCTTGCCAAAACTTCGTTGTCTTTTGCCTACGTATTCTCATCTGGTATAAGAAATCAGAGCAAACATAGTTCGGGTAATCTATACCACTGGTTGGTTAAGTATTTTTTATGAGCGACGTTAAATCTCCATTCCAGCAATTACAGACGATCCCTGTTTGCGGTAGAACGGAAACACATCGTACTCTTTTCTGAAAATTAAGTTTTAACAACAATCCCGAAGGATGAAAAGGTTTGAGTTTTGTTTGTGAGTTTTAGTTTGAGACTCACGCCGCACTAAAGACTATGACACGGGGGCGAATGCGTCGCATATCGCGCAAAAGGCATACGCTAAACAATCTAGACAAGCGAGGAGAAACCCCCCAATCATCATTTCCCATGCACTTAAGGCTCGTAGTGCACAATGCTTGTCATTCCTTATTAAGTGTCTTGAAGAAATTTTGAGGTGAGAAAAAGAGAGACGCACACAAAGACCTAGGGGAAACTGAACCCTAACTGTTGTCATGCAATGTGGCCCTAAGGTCAGGATTAAAAGGGGAAACTAACCTAATGTTATCATGCTTGAATTGAAAGCCTAATGTCTCTCCTCCCTCAGACTTAATCGGAAATTAAGTCGAGCTAGGAATCCTAAGGGATCATGCGAGTACAAGAGGTAAACAACAAGTAAACACGAAGCGACGCAATTACAGACAACGTCAAGTATTAAGCTCAAATTAATATTTACAGAAAATAAGTACAAGCGTATTTACAGACGCACTCGAGAATTAATAGAAATTAAAAGATTAAAAAGTCTAATCCTATGTTAACTACATTTAAATAAAATTCTAAAAGTTAAAATCTAATTAAGGTTACTCTAAACTAAAATATAAAATTAAGGCTAATTAAAAATCAAATCCTAAAATAAAAGTCTAATTAGAACTAAACCTAATATAATTCTAAACCAATTAAAAATCTAACATAAATTAAAATCTAAATTAAACTAAACTAAAATTAATTAATTAAAAATTAATCCTAATATAAACTTAAAATTAACCAAAGACCTAAATCTAATTCTAAGCCACATCCACACTAAACTAATTTTAGAATTAAATAAAACTAGAGTTTCTAAATTAATTAAAAAAACTAAATTCTCTAATAATAGCCTAAATTCTAAATATTCTAATTACTAATTCTAAACTAAGCACAAATTAATTAAGCCTAAGCTAACTAAATTAAATCCTATTCTAAATTTATAATTCTAAATTAATCCTAAACTAAAAAAAACCTAATCCTTGAATTAAGTCTAAAACTTATATTAAATTAATTAAGACTAAAGTTAAGACTAAGTTGTAACATAAAAATCTAACTCTAAAGTTAATCTAATACTAATATAAACCTAAATACTAACATAATTACTAAAATACTAATTACAAATCTAAAATACTAATTACTAAACTAAAATAAACTAAATTAAGTCTAATATTCTTAAATTAAAACTGGGGGTGCAACAATAAAGAAAATAGAGAAAAAAAACTAAAAGGGACTGAAAAAGGGGGGTGGAAAAGGAAATCCATCCCAGGGGGTCCAACGAGACCCCACCGTGGAATTTATCTCACGAGCATCAGATCTCAAAGGATACGAGATCAACGCTCCAAACCAGAGGGAATACGATGGACCACGCAAGGGTGGGTCACACCGGATGATGAATCCAAAAACAGATCCGGTGACACGTGTCACTGGTGAGGAGAAGTGGAGGCAAGGAGGCCGTCCACGTGTCCCCTCTCCCTCTCTCCAACGGCTAAACCCTTCCTCTTGTTACCTGAACTTTTCGTCTTCCCCATATTCCTCTCTTCTTTCCAACGCAAAATCTTTCTCTTCTCCCAATACACTTCTCTTCCCAACGCAAAATTTCTTCTCTTCTCCCAACCAACTTCTCTTCCCGATGGATCCTCTCTTCCTAAAGACTTCCTCTCTCTTCTCTCAATATCAACATTCTTCACTTAAAAACCAAATCACTCCTCTCTCAAACGCTCTCTGACTTTCTCCTCTTCCCCCTCAACGAATCTCTCTTCTCCTAAAGAAAAAAAAGCCCTTCATTCTTCTTCCTATTTCTCATCCGCACCCAAAAAACAATCTCTCTTCTCTCACAGATTTCTCCCAACGAAACCTAAATAGAACAAAACCTAAGCATCCTCATCACTCATTCGTCTCAATCCCTGTCTCATCTTTCTAACGACCCTCTCTCTCACTCACAAAAAAAGTCAAACTCTCACAACAAACAACTCTCTCCTCTCTAAAATAACCACCTCTCTCCAACTCCTTGCTTGAGCAACTCGCCGGCGACAAAAACATGCTTACTCCATGTCCGTCTTTGATTCAACGCGTAATTTCGCGACGGAAAGCGACGTTCAGAAAATGACAACAACAAAACAATTACTCGCTCCAAAACGAAATACGATGAAAAATACGAGCTCTGAATCGTGACCCAGAAACACACACAAGAGTAAATATACTAAAGTCTGAGAAAGAGATTACCGTAATTTTGTGACGAATGCCGACGATGATTCCGGTACGTACTCTCTACGCTTTCGCCTCCGTTTTGCATTCTGCTTTCTCCTTTATTCTTCTCCTCCGTCACATCAATTCTAAATTTTCGTTATGAATCAATGTGACAGTAACGTGTATTGAACCACTAGGTTCTCCTATTCTTCTCCCTGTTTTTAATGATATGTCTTTTTTATGATGGCAGGGACGTAGAAGGAACACAATTGTTGGTGTCTTTATGGTTTGTGGTGAGGAAACTCTTGTGTATTAGTTCACAGATTTTCTTTTGGGAAAAAAACAAAGGCGAAGAGATTTAAAAATCTCGAAGGTGGAGTCTGCCGCCAATGAAATCAGAAAAGGGATCCCTTTATGAAGATCACTGTTGTTGCTTTTTATATTGAATCAAGAGGAGGTAGGGTTTCCGTTTTTTAGGGCTAAGTTGTTCCATTGTTCTTCTTTTAGTAATACTATTATTACTTTCATTTGCAAGTTATGGACAGTCTCAATTGTGGCAAGGATTGGTACAAGGTGCACCTGTGGTTAGCAGGTTCAGTATGGTTTTTATGCAAATTTGTAGCAGAGTTTGGATTTTAGTGAGGGGCAAAGCTGTTAGGAAACAAACTGTGACAGGCTCTGAATTTTGCAAGTGCAGGCTTTTTTTTTGAAATCGTTTTCTTTTGTTGTTGTCATGTGTAGAATGCCGAAAGCTTGTAGTGATGTTGTATTAGTGTTTTCATGCAGGTTTTGCAATTAAGTAATGGCTGCATCGTGGGTTGTCTTTGGTAGTACAATGTAGTGCGAGCTGTACATTTAGGGGCGGTCTGGACGGACAGGAAGAGTTGGCAGCACTAGAGTCGTTGTCATGCTTGTAATTCCCTTCTTTCATTCTATTATGCTGCAGTTTCTTTTATTGCTTCGTCGTGATCAGAACCATTTTCGGTCATTTACTGTAACTCATTGGAGCTAAAAATCCCCCTTGTTTGCACACTTGGATTCCCGACAACCGCTCATATTTTGATTTCTTGCAAGATGAGGACCTATTATAAGAACAGTAAACATCTGAAGCAGTTTCTACTGGTGGAGCTTCTGGGGCTTCAGTTGAAATATATTTGGCGTCATCTGAACTTGTAATTGAATGACTTTCCTCGAGGCTTGAGAGTTAACCAGTTTTAGATCTTCTCTTCCTCTCTGGCACAAGTAGCAATAACTCTGACTTCTTTTTGTATTTTCATGAATCCATTTAAAGACACGATCATACTGTGTCATATTCTCAAACCAATCTAATTCATCATCCATTTGATCAAGAAAAATTCACTTCCTGCATTTTTCTTGATGTGGGCCATATAGTTTGTTTTTGGGTAAAAACAAATGGATCTTTAAAAATTGAACTTGGATAATAATGGATATGGGCTAAATAATAGGGATTTGGAAGTGAACAAAGATGGATATGGTTTGTAATATAATTTTGGATGGTGAGAAAACGGGTACCCACATGAATTTGTTTTTTGGAGAAAGATTAAAAATGAATAAGTGGTTAATTGGTTAATTATTGAATTGAAATGGGTTTAAATTCAAAGAAAAAAACGGGCATGGACTTGTGTTTGTCTAAAAGATGGGTTTGGATATCGAAGAAGAAAATGGTAAATTTGATGTTAAATGGGAAATGGTTTGGAAAGATGAATTTGGTGGATTTGAAAATGAACACGGATGAAAATAATGTAATAGAAAAGGGGTATGGTTTAGAAATAAAATGTATACGAAATCTTGATCTCGATTCAAAACCAACTTGAAAATTTCCATAATGCATCTGATCAAATGACTGAACAACACTTGGATTGCTGAATAGTTTATATCATGATGTAATTGAATTTTGAATTGAATTTCTCATAAATCATTGCTTGATAATCTAATGAATTCCAGTATGGAACAAAACAACCTTGAATAAGCATTGATTGAGAAATGGCCACTGATGTAGGTGACTTGTGATTGAAGCAGTCTCCTGATGGTTTGACCAAGAATAGGTCAAACTTCTGTCTTGATAGTGACTGAATAGCCACACTTGAACTCAATACCATGTCGTCGCCCCTGATAGACCTGATCCCCTATCCATGATGAGAAATAACCCTGAATCCTGAGCTAGCTGGATATAAACTTGTCGGCAAACTTGCTCCCAAGGATTGATGAAACCCTAGGCCCTTGATGCCTGACAATTCTTGGAGAA
This sequence comes from Lathyrus sativus, assembly GCA_963859935.3. NCBI lineage: Eukaryota > Viridiplantae > Streptophyta > Magnoliopsida > Fabales > Fabaceae > Lathyrus > Lathyrus sativus. The sequence continues at coordinate 84,671,946 of OZ012735.1, read as the reverse complement.
AGTAAGCTTGATACCTGATGATTTAATTCAGAAACGCCTGATCCCATGTCTTAGAAGATCCATGCAAGGTATGACTATGAACTATGAACTAAAGACGATGCAGATGAGTGCGAAACAAAATCCAGTAAAAGTATAAAAGGGGAGGGAAAATTTTGGGGTGCTATAGTTGCCCCTATTCAATCGACTTGGACCTGAAGGTATGAAAAGCAACCGCTTTCAAACATTCAAGGTAAAAGGTGACTGAATACAAAAGAAATCAGAAATTTGCAACCTGCAGGGATGCAGAGTGAAGAGACTGCCAGCCGAAAATGGACTTAAAAGCAACGGGTACCAACCAAAAGTTGGGATAACCGACACGGTAACCAATCAAAAAGATGACAATGGCTACTAACCAAAAGTAAGAATCACTAGAGAGCTATGTCCGAAAGTTATGAGGAAGAGGCTACTAACCAAAAGTTAGGATCACCCAGAGAATATTAACCAAAAGTTATGAGAAAGAGGCTACTAACCAAAAGTTATGATCACCAAGAAAGGATTATCAACCAAAAGTCAGAATAAAAGCTACTAACCAAAAGTTAGGATTACCAAGAAAATGAACCAACCAAAAGTCGAAATAAAAGCTACTAACCAAAAGTTAGGATCACCAAGAAAGATTACCAACCAAAAGTCGGAATAAAAGCTACTAACCAAAAGTTAGGATCGCCAAGAAAGATTACCAACCAAAAGTCAGAATAAAAGCTACTAACCAAAAGTTAGGATTGCCAAGAAAAGAAACCATCGGCCAAAAGTCGGGATTGTTAAATAGACAAACAAATAGCTACCAACCAAAAGTCGGAATCACCAGGACGTCTACTGAATGAGAACTTGACCGAAAACGAGGCCTACCAACCAAAAGTTGGGATAACGGCTCTGCGAGGAATAAAAGAAGATCCACCAACCAAAGTCAAGGTAAAAGCTACTAAACAAAAGTTAGGATCACCGAGAAAGGGTACTACAAACCAAAAGTCGGGATGACGACTCCGCAGGGGAACAAAAGAGGACTACCGACCAAAAGTCAGGATAACATCCACAAAACAATGGAGTACCAACCAAAAGTTGGGATAACATCCATAAAACGACAGACTACCAACCAAAAGTCGGGATAACATCCAGGATAGGCAGGAAGTAGAATCGATCGATTTACAACCTGAAAAGAGAACTCCACCGGGGAAAGAGAAACTTAAACAAGCAAACTCTGTTGGGGAGCAAAAGCAACATGAAAACATCCACCGATGATTTTTGCTAGGGTAAAGTACCACAAAGGCTTATGAATCATGTCGTTATCTGCTGGAGAGGTGTCTGGCAACAAAAGAGTCAAACCTGGCTTATGCTTCACATGCATATGTTTGAAAATGGCATAATTCTCCATACGAAATGGAAATGCTACGCATTTGGGAGGATGCTATGCAAAATGCAAATGCAAAGGAGCACCACCAAGAAAAGGTGCCGAGAGAAACGACAAGCAAACTCGTTGAGGAATATGCCCTAAACGTCCTTATGGAATAGAACTCTTCTGGGGACAATTCCATTCTACTGGGAACTGAGAATAACATCCATCGGAAAGTTGTCCCAAAGATCTCCCTTTGAAGAGTACCAATGACCATTGGACTCTGCTGCGAATGTCTACCATTTCTGATTTATTCGTCGAGGGAATCAATATTAATTTCTGCTTGGGGAGAGAAGTCAATAACATATATCCTGTCGGGGAACAACGTTGAGCTTTCCCTGCTACTGGGGAATACGCTCAATCTTACCGTGCTGGGGATACGTACCCATGATTGCTAGTGAGAAATTTCTGATCTGGAAACAGTACCCGGTGAAGAGAATCCTGCCGGAAAAATATCAATTATCTTGTAAACATCAAATAAACAGGACATATATCCTGTATGCATAAATGGCTATTTCAGTCACCATCCATGACATCATTCAAGTAAGTCATCGTTTTTAAATATGATTAGCGAATCCCTAAAGTTTTCGTAAGCAAAGTTTATCAGAAATTTTAGACGTCTTTTCGCAAGCAAAACAGTAAAAGCAAAAACAAGAAAAGGAAAGCTCTTTGTGGAAAATAATTCTTTGATTAAAAAGGGCCTATAAATAGGAAAATTACAACGGATGTAACTCCTGAAAAGAGAAAATTACGCAAAAAATACAAATGACAAAGATATACAAATGTCGGTAATGTGGAAACAGACAACCACCATATGTCGATTCAACTATGACTCGCATGTATTCGATGCTTCACCAATGCTTTGCCCTCTGAAGAACTGATTTATCAACCCTCAAGATCTCTAAGAATCTAACTGTGTTCACAGGTCAGACGCGGGCCATAGTCATTTGCTTTTATATCCCTAACGTTTGCCTGAATCGCCCTTGCGGGTTTTCGATCCACCAGGATACCCATTTTTGCCAAAGTTGCCTTCTCAGATCTTCAACTTTGCGGGTTTATTCAATTTTTTCTTTTGTCCCTAATTTTTGCCTGAACCTATTCTTTTTGGTTCGTCGGGATGCCCCATTTTTTCCTGGACTTTCCTTTTATATCCAGTGGGTCTCTTTTTAAGCAAAGTATTTTTTGACTACGTCTGCATTCATAGGGGACGTAAAATCTTCACCATCTATGGTTGATAGTAATAAGGATCCTCCAGAGAAAACGTTCCTTACTACATATGGACCTTCATAATTGAGAGTCCATTTGCCCTTGTGATTTTTGTGTGGAGGGAGGATCCTTTTCAACACCAAGTCACCTACCTGAAAATGTCGAGGGCGCACCTTCTGATCAAATTCCTTCTTTTCATCAATCAGACTAAGTCGATTCAACCTAGCCTTTACCCATTCTGCCTCATCGAGCTTCACATCAAACAATACCCTTAGAGAAGGAATCTCGACTTCTAATGGTAGGACAACTTCCATACCATACACCAACGAGAAAGGGGTTGCCCCAGTCGACGTACGCACTGAAGTACGATAACCATGTAAGGCAAAGGGAAACATCTCATGCCAATCTTTGTAAGTTACCACCATTTTCTACACGATCTTCTTGATATTCTTATTGGCCGCCTTAACAGCACCATTCATCTTCGGACGGTACGAAGAGGATTTGTGGTGTTCAGTTTTAAAATTCTGGCGTAATTCTTTCATCATCTTATTGTTCAAATTCGAACTATTGTCAATAATGATTCGTTCTAGCACTCCATATCGGGAGATGATGTCTTTCTTTATAAAACGAGCAACTACTTGTCTGGTCACATTGGCAAAAGAAGCTGCCTCTACCCACTTGGTGAAATAATCGATTGTCACTAAGATAAAGCGATGCCCTTTGGAGGCGGTCGGTTCAATCTTGCCAATCATGTTGATGCCCCAGATTACAAAGGGCTAAGGAGACGTTAATACATTCAGAGGACTTTGTGGTATATGCATTTTGTCAGTATAAATTTGACACTTATGGAATTTCCTAGCATACTTAAAACAGTCGGACTCCATGGTCATCCAGTAATATCCTGCTCTTAATAGTTTCCTAGACATCGCATGTCCTCCAACATGAGTACCCAAAGAACCTTCGTGGACTTCTTCCATCAGCAAACTTGCTTCATTTTCATCCATACAACGCAGCAATACCAAGTCAAAATTTCTTTTGTACAACACATCATCCTTGTTCAAGTAAAAGTTTCTCGATAGCCTCCTTAGAGTCTTCTTATCTCTACTTGATGCCCCATGCGGATACTCTTGAGTCTTGAGGAAATTTCTGATTTCAAAATACCAAGGCTTCCCATCTGACGCTTCTTCTACTGCAAATATAAAAGCTGGCCTATCGAGGCGCATGATAGTGATCATTGGAGCTTCATTCCAGTAATTCACTTTATACATTGATGATAACGTTGCCAAAGCGCCCGCCATCTGATTTTCAGCCCTCGGTACATGATGAAATTCAACCTTGTCGAAGAAAGGCAACAGTCTTCTTGCATAGCTCATATAAGGCGCCAGGTTGGCTTGACGGGTTTCCCACTCTCCTTTGATCTGATTGACAACTAAAGCCAAATCGCCATACACATCAAGATTCTTGATTATCAAATCAATAGCTTCTTCTATACCTATGATGCATGCTTCATACTCAGCTTCATTGTTGGTGCAAATGAACATTAATCGGGCAGTGAACGGTATGTGAGAACCGTGAGGAGTTGTAATAATTGCCCCAATCCCGTTGCCGTATGAATTAATAGCACCGTCGAAAACCAACTTCCATTGAGACCCAATTTCGGGACCCTCGTCAGGTAAAGGCTCGTCACAGTCCTTTATTTTCAAAAACATTATATCTCTGTCGGGAAACTCAAACCTCATTGGCTGATAATCCTCAATTGGCTGTTCTGCAAGATATTTTGACAAAACACTCCCTTTAATGGCTTTTTGCGAAACATATTGAATGTCGTACTCTGTCAAAACCATCTTCCATCTAGCAATTCTCCCGGAAAGCGCTTGCTTTTCAAAAACATACTTGATCGGATCCATCTTCGAAATCAACATGGTTGTATAATTTAACATGTATTGCCTTAGGCGTTTGGCTGCCCAAGCAAGTGCACAACATGTCGTCTCTAACATCGAGTATCTTGACTCAAACTCTATGAACATTTTACTTAAGTAGTAGATAGCATGCTCTTTTTTGCCTGTCTCATCGTGTTGACCGAGCACATAACCCATAGGATTCTCATGAACCGTCAAATACATGATCAAAGGCCTCCCTACAACTGGAGGCATCAATATTGGAGGCTTCTGCAAATACTCTTTTATCTTCTCAAAAGCCTTCTGACAATTTTCATTCCAAACAATCACTTGATCCTTTCTCAACAGCTTGTAAATAGGCTCACAAGTGGCTGTAAGGTGCGATATGAACCTCACAATGTAGTTTAGTCTTCCAAGGAAACCGCAGACTTCTTTCTCCGTTCTCGGCTTAGGCATCTCTTGAATAGCTTTTATCTTTGCAGGATCAACCTTAATTCCTCTTTCACTGACGATGAAACCCAACAACTTCTCGGATCTCACCCCAAAGGTGCATTTGTTAGGATTCAACCTTAACTTGAACTTCCTTAACCTTTCAAATAACTTGAGAAGGTTGACCAGATGCGCTTCTTCTGTCTGTGACTTCGCAATCATGTCATCAACATATTCTTCGATCTCATGATGAATCATATCATGAAAGAAAGTCACCATTTCCCGCTGATATGTTGCCCCTGCATTCTTCAATCCAAAGGGCATGACTTTGTAGCAAAAAGTTCCCCACTGCATGATAAAAGTAGTTTTCTCCATTTCCTCTAGGGCCATTTTGATTTTGTTGTACCCATAGAAGCCATCCATGAAGGAAAACACAGAGTATTGAGCAGTGTTATCAACTAAAACATCAATGTGGGGGAGCAGGAAATCATCCTTTGGGCTCGCTCTATTCAGATCTCAATAGTCGACGCACATCCTGACCTTCCCATCTTTCTTAGGTACATGAACAATATTAGCAACCCATGGAGGATAATTTGTGACGGCAAGATGTTGCACCCTAAAATTTGCCCAACCTTATTCACTTGGTTTATGTTTCAATATCATTAGCATTTGCATATAGAGTCATGTACATAGTCTAATCATCTGCATAGCATAAGCATAGCAAGTCATACAACAGGGGGGCCAATCATTATTCTCATCTCTAGAAGCCTATCAAGAGGTTATTATCCCAATTCAATCTCATTCAAGTCATCAGGAAAGAATTTGAAAGCAAAGAGTTCAGCAGATCAAGCCTTGAGTCCATCTCCTGGCTGAGGGTATCTGAGGGTCAGCAAGAGGGTTGTGAGCTGTGAGTTGAAGGCATGGAGAGTATCTAGATATTATGAGAGACTTAGAAAGTCATTTGGAGAAGGAGACAAGTCATTGGTGTGATCACAAATATTGCAGTTGAAGACAGTCAACTAGGGTTTCATCTGGGTCAACCCTAGGTCAACCCTAGGTCAATTGACTGATTTAAGGGGCATTCAAGTCTAGTGGAGAGATATGGGGTTCATCATTGGACATATAAAGAAGGATATGGAGATATGCCAAGAAGAATTCAAGAGAAATCAAGGAGAAGAGGAGTTTCTAAATTAGGGTTTCTGTGTAAAATCCCCTAGTTTAGGTCAAATTTCCAAGCAAGATAAGTCAAAATTCTAGCTTCAAATGGATCCTTGGCCAACATGAAACTTGTAGAGGATCTCAATACCTTTAATTTGAGTGGTGGAAGACATCAAGGAGATTTATAGAACTCAAGTTATGGTCCTTGCAAGTTACAGGTCATCTGAGGTATCTGAAATTTTGTCTGTGAAAGTGACTTGACTTCCAAGCTAGTTTTACCCCTCAAGGAGATTTCAAATGAATTTCTGGTCAACATAGGAATTGTTCCTCATTGTCTTAGCTTTCTAGAATGGTGTGGCATGCCTTCATATGATGTGTGGAACTCAACTTATGGTCTTGGCAAGCAAAGGGTATTTTGGTCATTTGTGAATTACAGGTCATTTTAACCTATGTCCAAAACTCATACAAGGAGGCCTCAAATGGAAAAACTTACAACATCAAACTTGCTCCAAATGACATTTTGAGTCTAGAAAGAAGGTCACAAATTGTTGGAAAAGCTCATAACATGAAGTTGCATGATTGGTCAAATTTGAACTAAAATGGCTTATAACTTAAATAAAGTCAAAGTGAAAAATGGTTTGAGAGATTTATAAGTCCAAATGGAGACTTCCAATATATGATTTTGGGTCCAAAACACATTCTAAGAACAATGGTTCAAGTACATTTTTGAGCTTAGTGGAAAAAAGAAAAGTTATTTATGGTTACTTGCATTTGAAGAAACATAACCAAAATGGATCAAAGTTGGAATGCAAGGGAAGTTGCAAGATGGTTCTAGAAGATTCATTTGGGCATTATATATTCATGAAATCAGAATTGAGCAAGGGTTGGATTCATTTTTCACCAAAAATTTCCCAAATTCTCTCTATTCTTTCTCATTGCAATTTCATCCAAATCTCACAAATTCAGCATCAATTCTCATCAATATTGATTCTACCATATTCAATCATCATCATGGACTAAAGATCAACAAAGATCTGATTGAAATTGATCCATTTTCGAGCACCATAATCATCAATATCCAAATTGCAATTTCAAGTGGACAGCAAGATCCAAGGCAAGAATCATCAAGGTTTTGCAAACAGAATCAAGCACTGAGATAGTTGATCAAGATCCAAGCATTAGAAGCCTCAGATCCACGAGTTCAACATCTATTTCCAAGCTTTTGCACCAGGTTCAATTTCTCTCCCATAGCTTGATATAGATAGATTTACATGGTTTTATTAGTTTAGATGTGATCTAGGTTGTTAGTATAACGATTAGGATGAGTTTGGTGCTGTTTGGTGATAGTTCGTGACAGGTGCTTGAAACTGTTAGGACTTAGAACTTGTAGTAGAGTGCATTATAATGTTAGTTTGATAGATCAGAATAATCACCATTAGGCATAGAGTAGATTAGTACAGGTTTGAGTGAGAATCTTGATGATGCATACCAGAGTATTTTCATGGTGGCCAGAACTTGTCTCGATCGGTTTGAGTGATACACTGAATTTCAGAATGAACTATGACCATAGGTTTGTAGAGGGAGAAATTCTGAATGATTTTCATGTTTGGATCGAGTTGAACCGTGGCCTGTAGAAGGAGAACCGAGAGCTTGAAGTGGTGCGTGCATGGCTTCCATGGAGTGTATAAACCCTAGCTTTCATGGCACAAGGAAGAAGAAGCAATCGTGATCGTCCATGGCTTGTTGGACCTTTGACCCAGAGCCCATCGTGTGGCTGGAGTTTAATTCTGAAATTTGGAGGGAGTTGAGAGAGGTGCCCTAAACGCACCGTTTCATTTAATGAAACGGGCGGGCCTAAGTGTGTGAATGATATCCCCACCCCCAGTACTGAGCCCAATTCAAATCTGAACGTGAAAACCTTTCTATTCTCACCCCCTGGCTATTTCTTTCTTCTTTTTTATTATTTTCTTTTCATTTTTTTTCATTCATTTTAAAAAATTCATAATAAATAGATAAAAAATCATTTTTAATTCATTCTTTTTACATCATTTTCATTAGAATGTCTAGAAAATTATAAAAAAATAAAAATTGCATTTTATTTTTATTTGATATTTTCCCCATATTTTCTAAATAAATGACATTTTAAATAGCTTCATTTCATGCATGATTTTGTTAATTTTTGTTCTACTAGATGCTTTCATATTTTTTGTTCATTCTTTTTAGGTTGTTTAGATGAGATATTGAACTTGTAGAAACAATTTAGTTCCCATTTTTAGAAATTAATTTTAGGTGCTTAATGTAGGCTTGAACAACATGAACAAATTAGGGTTTTTTAGGTGATGACTTAAGAAGTTTGATTTCATTTCCCTTAGGACTTAGGGTTTGAATAGTTTAGCTATGGGATTATAGGGGCTATGGGTAGTTATTAGATCCCCTTAGAAAAAGTCAGGATTCCTCTACTGCTATTAATACTCTGTGTATGTCTGATTGACTGGTGTGGTGTGCCCTCTGGGGATATTTGCTTGCTTGCTTGGGTATTGGGATTGTCTGGGGACTTGGGAGAGCTGAAGACTTGAGGAGATGAAGACCATTGGAGATCCAGAGATTGAAGATCAACTGCCAGAGTTGGAGAGGAGGTTCTTGCTAGCAGCTGCTGAGGAGACTAGGGTTTAGGAGCTAGGCAGAGCTCTAGGTTAGAAAGTTTGTTTCTCAAACATGGATTGCCTTGTCTGCATCCATTCTTCTCTGTGATTCAGAGTCTCTCTAAGACACTCACCCCCTTCCTTTGGAAGGCTTGGTGATAGGGTCTATGAGATAGAACTCTTGAGAGAAAATGTCTCTTGTGTTAGAAGCAGTCTGTTCACCACCCTTGGTAGTCAGCTGATTGCTTAACACCCAATTCACTCTCGTGACTGATCCCTCATCCTGGAGGTTTGAGCTTGAAGAAAAGCCATTGCAGATAGAAGACAGATGATCAAAGCCCTTGCCTGAAGGTCATGAAGATGGAGATTGATGCTTGTTGAAGCCTGTAGCTGAATGGAGATTACGTGGAGCCAGATGTTGAGTCAGAGCTGCTGTGGCTGTTTCTTTTGCTGTTGTATTTCATTTCTGATGTATTGATTGGTTTTCCGGACTGTATTGTGTGCTGTTTACCCTGTTGGGATGAAAGTGAATCCTATTCACTTTTGCCTATTGTTTTCCAGGTTCGAGGTTGAGTGGGACTCCCTTGCCTCGCTTGTATTGCTGCATTCATGCATTTTACTGTTTTACTGTATATATCTGATATTGTTTCTGTTTCCGTTTATCCCTTAGGATCTCTGTTTCTCTCTGTGCAAGAGAGGAGCATGATAGACACTAGGTCTTAACCCATGCATGATAACATTAGGTTAGTTTGATTCCCTTCGCAACCGTAGGTTAGAGTTCTGTCTCTTTCTTTCTCAAAACAAACAGAAAAACACATAAAGATTTCAAACACAATAAAAGACACTTCTTCCGTAAAAGAATGTGAACTCATCAAAGCGTCATTTTTGTCCGCTGGGACTGTTAATCAAGAAAACCTTTTTCAGAAGGAATAAAATCAACCAAGACAGACCTGTGTCGTACGTGGCCCGAACTACGTTTGCTCTGATCTTTCATGCTGTACGAAAGTACGTAGGCATAGGATGCGATATCCTAGCGAGCAACCTTCCCCTCCTTTCCCGTAGGTAGGCGAACTACGTTGACTCTGATTTCTCGTTCCAGACGGGAATACGTAGGCATAAAGTGCGATACTTTGCCGAGTCATTTTTATTTTCAGTTTTATTTTTCTTTTTAACCTCAAACCTTTGGTTTAGATAGAATAACAATCCATACCCGAAAGCAAGCGTGGATCCCGTCGAGTACGACGGACGTGAGGGGTGTTAATACCTTCCCCTTGCGTAACCGACTCCCGAATCCAGGTTTTGGTTGCGACGACCATACCTTTCCCGTGTTGTGCGAGGTTTTCTATGAGCGTTTCCTTTCCCTCCCGTGGGATAAATAACGCACGGTGGCGACTCTTCTGTTCAGCCGGCGCCGATTTTCGCAGTAGCGACAGCTGGCGACTCTGCTGGGGATCCAACGTCCCCTGGCTGCTAAGGACTGCGATAGTTCTTATGCATTTGGGATCCAACGTCCCTTAAGAGAGTCAATCCTAACGCTTGTTTTCCCGTCGAGGATTTTGTATGGAGTTATTTTTATATTTCTAACCTTGTATTTTCAGCTTTATATATTGTTTATTATTGCTGTACCGGGGTGTGACGGGTGTTCTGATATTGAGAGATAAGTCGGACCTGGGCTTGAGTGCACCTAGAATTAGAGTAGAAATTAGTGGGTGCCCGCTTGCTTTGCTTGCTTTGGTGTCCCATGAAATCTACACTCAGACGAGGTTCCTCTGGTTGGCCTCCTGCCCCTTCCTTTGGTTGGCGTGGGTTGCTGGTTAGTTGGATTGTCGACTCTGGGGACCGATCATTTGGAAGTTGGCTAAGTGAGGCCTCTTCAGGAATTGATGATGCCACTCCTTCTGGGAATCGTATCATCAACCCTGAAAGTCTGTGACGCCGACGACCGCATAGGATGCCGTACCTTGTGCCAGTTATAGGGCCACCCACCTGTGAGGGGATTCAGGGTTATGCAGGTAACTAGACCTTCAGACCACCGGTTTGTTTCTTGATCAGGATCCTGGATATTTATGGAGGGTTCTAAGGTCTGTCAGAGACCAGTTGGTGTGTTCCGAGGTCTGTCAGAGACTATTTGGAGATGTGTTCTGAGGTCTGTCAGAGACCAGTGGGAGAAATGGTGTGAGGTCTGCCAGAGGCCATTCAGGTTGTGATTATGGGGTCTATCAGAGACCAGTATTGGAGCTTTGTTTGAGGTATATCTGAGACCAGGGCTTGAGGACTTCTGGATGGGCTATCTGAGACCTTTCTTGATTGGGTTCAGGCTATTCAGCTACAGCTTTGGTCCCTGTTGCATGTTACTTGCATTGCATCACTGCATATCCATTACCATTTGCATTTCACTAACGTGTGTCTGTGCTGCAGGTGCATTTGCATTTCCCTAGTTCTAGTGCCCAGACTTCTGAGTGTTTGATCATGACTAGCTTAAGGAGAACGGTTGCTTACAAATTGCCTACGCCTGATATTGTTCCTCTACTTGGGTTGATTTCTCTTGCTGATGAGGGTGTTCGTAGGAGCTTCCGGATGAGCTATGGTAGACTATTGAGATTGGTGTGTAAACCTACAGAGGTAGAGTTGGATGGGCTGTATGCTTTGATGCAATTCTACGACCCTGCTTTGAGGTGCTTCACGTTCTCTGACTTTGTTATGGGACCAACCCTGGAGGAATACGCTGAGTATGTTGAGCTGCCCGTGCAGAACCAGGTTCCATTCATTCATTATGACGCCAAGCCCAAGCCGGAGGATTTGGCAAAAGCCTTGCATATTGATGCTTCTGAACTTGTGACTACTGTTTCCCGTGGAATTCCAGGCTTCTCACTTCAGTTCTTAGTTGGTAAAGCCCAGGAGTACGCTAAGAGCGGGTGCTGGGTTGCTTTCAATGCTGTGTTGGCCTTGTGCATTTATGGCATAGTCTTGTTTCCCAATATACCGGATTTTGTGGAGTTCGATGCTTTCTACTTGTTTGCCGCTGGTAATCTTGTACCTACCTTACTCGGAGATCTCTACCATTCACTGCATTACAAGAATGAGAAGGGAAGAGGGAAGAATGTTCATCTTTGTGTGCCCTTGTTGAGTATGTGGTTTGAGAGTCACCTTCCTAAGAGAGGATCTGTTGCAGAGACTACAGTCCCAGTTGGTTGGCCGGAGCGCCTGATGAGGCTATCGTCGGAAGATATGGAGTGGTTTGATAGAGATCTGCTGGGATCCGAGCTTATCTTCAGTTGTTCTGGGTACCCTAATGTGCCGTTGATAGGAAGAAAAGGGTGTATCAATTACAACCCTTCTCTATTCATTCGCCAGTTCGGATACGCACTGAAGAATCCACCTCAGGAGGAAGAAGTACAGGAATCTCTGTACTTCACCGGTGACGTGAAAGGGGAGTTACTAGCCAAGCTGCAACATGCCTGGACGCGTATTAACCGCAGAGGGAAGCCTTCGTTAGGAAAGAATGACTGTCAGGCCTATGCACCTTATAGAGTTTGGATTCAGGAGAGGGCTAGTCAGTTGAGGATGCCGTTTCCAGATGCACCAATTCTTGTTCCCGTCCCGATAGCAGAGCCAGCTACTGTTTCTAGGGAAGCCTACGAGCAAGTTGTGAAGGAAAAGGAAGCCTTGATGAAGGTCAACGAAGGGCTAGAGCAAGAGCTAGCTCAAGTACGCAGTGAGAAAAACAAGGCCGTATATGCTTTCCAACAACAAATCGAGATGCTAAACAGGTTAGGGGCTGAGTTGACTGAGGAAAAGAAAAAGCGTGAACGTCTGGGGCAAGAGTTCAGAAGCTCCCATGACATGCTGGAAGCCAAAAAGAAGGCGCTTGACATTGCGCACCGAGAGATCTCTTCTTGCAATAAGACTTGGAATGCTACACTCACTAACAATAAGAAGAGGGAAGATAAGCTGAAGCAGCAAATTTCCGACCTCGAAGAGAAGTTGAAGTCTAGCATCAAGAAGTGTGAGGAGGAAGTGATGACCCGGTATAGTGTCCAGCATGCACTGAACAAGGCAATCAAATCCAGAGATGAAGCAGTGTCTCAGAAGCGAAAGTTAGAAGATTGCTTCGGAGAAGCAACATGGGAAGAAACTGCTGAAGACGTACGCCGTGTCCTTAAGAGGAGAAACCAGCTTGTTGAAGGGCTGCTTGATCGACCAAGCCATCCGGAGACCAAGAAGTTGATAGAGGAGTACCAGACTTTTGGGAGGATTTGATCATTTCATGTAGTAACTTGTATGCTTTATTTGCATAGTGCTGACCATCGCCAGGATTGTTGGTTGAGGTCATGCCTTCTTTGTACTCTCAATGATATTGTACCCTGGGCTTATTAATTCTCCCTGCAATATATGAGGCTTTCTATGATTCAGCTCCGATATTCCTATTGTCAACACTATCACTGCACCGGCACTTTCGCACTAGAACTGGGGGAATGAACTTCCCTAATGCACAGACACATTGCATTGCATTCATATTCATATTGCATTACAGGTAATCTTTGAATAGTGTCTTATTTCCCGCTTTTAACAGGTACTTAACAGGATTGCAGATCAACATCCGCACCGCTATTCTACACGCTCCAATTGTCGAAAAATCATGGACCAAATGCAGAACGAGATGCAAGATGTGCGCGAGAAGCTCGCCCTCTTCATGCAGACCATGGAAGCTATAGCGAAAGGGCAGGAGAATTTGCAGGCCATGGTCCAGCCTCTGTTGGCCCGAAACGCTGGTCATGGTAATGAAGATCATCAGTCCGTCCGGGTCGATACTGCTCATGGAGACGGTACTCCCACGCCAGTGGCTCCGCCTGTAATCAATACACCTGCTGCTAATGTCAACAACGCTACCGCTGCTGTGAATGGTAACGTTGGAGTGGGGAATGAGACTGCTGTCCTTAATGCTGGGCTGGGTGATGTCAATTTGGGTGATAATCTAGGTGGCAACGGCTTTGTAAACGCTGGGTTCGGATTCAATGATCAGGGATTCGATAACACTGGGAAATATGGCTTTAATGCTCAAGGCTTTGGGCAAGATGGTTATGGTATGGTCAATCAGGGTTACGGAGGCTTTGGAAACGGAAACGGTACTGGATTTATGGCTTTTGGTCCTGCTGGAGGTGTTCAAGGGTACAGCAACAGAGGCCGAGGTCCGGGGATGAATCAGATCAGAGCTGGACGTAATAATGGATATGATGGGTACGGAGCTGGAAACGGTATGTGGCAAGAAGATCAGCAGGAGGACGCCTTCTCCGGAGGAGGTTTTGAAGGGCCGATGGATGATTCCCAAAAGATTAGAATGCTGGAAGAGCAGATGAAGGGAGTCTTAAATCAAAGTGCTGTGGGATTGGACATGGCAACAATGGGCTTGGTACCTGGCTTGAGGGTGCCAATTAAATTCAAAGCTCCTGCGTTCGATAAGTATAAAGGAGACACATGTCCGAAAGTGCATGTACAAGCTTATTACAGAAAGATGTCTGCATACTCAACTGATGAAAGAATGCTAATGCATTTCTTTCAGGATAGTCTGTCGGGCCCTTCCCTAGAGTGGTACATGGGGTTGGAGCCAACCGATATCAATACATGGAAGCAATTAGCAGAGGCATTTGTAGCCCATTACAAGTATAACAGCGACCTGGCACCCAATCGGGTCCAGTTGGCCGGGCTTTCGCAAAAGAAGGGGGAGAGTTTTAAAGAGTACACGCAAAGGTGGCGCGATATGGCTGCCAGGGTCCGTCCTCCTGTAGAAGATAAGGAAATGAATGACATGTTTGTTGGCACATTCACAGGGCTGTTTCATGATATGCTGTTTCATACGTCTCTGGCCAGTTTTTCAGACCTGATTCTAATGGGAGAAAAGATTGAACGTAACATTAAGCAAGGAAAGTTCCAAGTCGAGGAATCAACTGCATCCGGCAGTAATAGGAAAGCTTATGGTGGGCGCCGTCAGGGCGAGGCAAGCGCAGTATTTGGAGGCCGAGGCCGAGGCCGAGGCAGGGGACGAGGTCAATATCGTCAGCCGCAGCAGGTGGCGAGTGTTACTATTCCCTATCAGCAACAACCACTCCAGCAACAACAACCGGTTCAGCAACAGCCAATGCCACAGCAGCAGCAGCCTCAGCAGGGGGCACAGCAGGCTCAACGAAGATTCCAGGGTAGTAAACCGAGAAGAGTGTTTGAGAAGCCTCCCTCAACATATGCCGATTTGTTGCAGACGTTGTTGGGATTGAATCTGGTGGAGAAAAGAACTCTGGCACCAATAACAGGAGCTCCCCCGTTCGGCTATGATGCAAGCAGGCACTGTGAGTTTCATTCTGGGGCCCCGGGTCACGATATAGAAGGTTGCCATGCTTTTAAGCACGTTGTGCAGGATCTTTTAGACAACAAGACTATCAATTTCGGAACGGCAGGTCCGAATATAGTCCAGAAACCCATGCCTAATCATGGGGCAAACGCCGTTCTGACGGAGGAGGGTCTGAATCTTATTATGAATGTTGAAGATTTAAAGACGCCGCTGAGCGAGATAAAGAGTCGACTGTTACAAGGAGGTGTTTACCCAGGATGTAACGAATATTGCTTAGATTGTTGGACCCTAGCTGGGGGGTGTGAGGATTTGAAGAAAGGCATTCAGGCTTTAATTGATGAGGGCATATTGCAGTTTGATCGAGCGGCAACTGACGAGCCTGCAGGGGCAGTAGTGGATAATCGGAGTGATGTGGCCACTGTGACGATTCCTCGGAAGACGATCACTATTGCAGCACCAGCTCAGCGACCACCGATCACCATAACTAAGGCCGGGCCAATCCCGTACGAGAACACGAAAGCAGTCCCATGGTCATATGGGTTAGAGGTGTATTGTGATGGGATAAAGATTGATGTTAACAAACAGCCCGCGGAGATTGTGGATAATGTTGTTGGCTCAGGAGGCATGACAAGGAGCGGCAGGATCTTTATATCTCCTGAAGTGGAGGCTGAAAGACTAGCGAAAGGAAAAGGGAAAGTGGTTGAAAATGTTCCGGTACAAGCAAGTGAAAAAGAAGCAGCATCGAAGGATGTAGAAGAGTTCATGCGCTTAATTCGAAAAAGTGATTATAAGATTGTGGAGCATCTGCAGCAGACACCGTCCAAAATATCTATCTTGTCATTGCTGCTGTGTTCGGAAGCTCACAGAAATGCTTTGCTGAAAGTCCTGGACACTTCTTTTGTACCCCAAGATGTCTCCGTAAATCAGCTAGAAGGAGTATTGGCACATGTGAATGCAGGCCACAACTTGGGATTTACCGATTTTGACTTGACTCCGAAAGGGAGAGATCATAATATGGCATTACACGTATCTGTTGAGTGTAGAGGATCAGTAATGTCGCACGTATTGGTTGACACCGGATCATCTTTGAATGTGTTGCCCAAGAAGGCGATGATGAAGCTGGATGTTCGAGGAATTTTGTGTACACCCAGTGATTTGGTAGTCAGAGCATTTGACGGCACGCGGAGAACAGTCTTTGGATCGATTACCTTGCCTCTGCAAGTGGGGCCGGAAGTGTTTGCAACGGAGTTTTATATCATGGATATACAGCCTGCGTACAGCTGCTTGCTTGGAAGACCCTGGATTCATGGGGCAGGGGCCGTCACGTCTACCCTGCATCAGAAGTTGAAATATATGGTCGGAGACAGTGTAGTCACCGTGTGCGGAGAAGAAGACATCCTGGTCAGCCATCTATCGTCGTTTAAATATGTAGAAGTCGACGGAGAGATCCACGAAACGCCCTGCCAGGCATTCGAAGGTTTGCGCATCAAGGACAAAGGTCCCGGGCCGAGCAAAGTGCCAGAGATAGCTGTCTCATCGTATAAGGAAGCTCAAGCTCTAGTGGAAGCAGGAGAAGCCAAGGGCTGGGGCAAAGTGCTGGACATTCCTGTGAAGATGGACCGGTTCGGACTGGGGTACCAACCGTCGTCATCAACTCCTTCCGTGGGGGCCCCCCGTTTCAGAAAGCCAATTACCATCTCTGCCAGTGGAGTATGTCATGAAACTGTCAATGCTGCTTCAGAGTCTGATGAAGGAGACAGCGACTGTGATATGGATGCCTGGATTCAGCCAAGCACGCCAGGACAAGGACTGTGCAACTGGTCTATTCAGGAGCTTGTTCCTGTGACTTTTAAACAGTAATGCTTTGCTTTATTAATTGTTGAATAATCTGATGTCTTGCCCGGGGCATCAGAAGTTGCTTAGGGCTGTGTTGTTATAAACATTGCGTGTTAATCATTAAATAAATGGCGTTTTTTTCATGTGCAAATACCGTAATCCCTGTCTTTCTTGTTTTGTATTTTTCAATAAAATGGCAACGGGGTTATTCGCTTTATACGCATTTTGAAGCACTTAACCATTCCTTTTGCAGGATAACATTTTCAGATGACATCCTTGAACCACCTATGACTCGTCCCGACTTTGAGCACCCGGTGTTTCAGGCTGAAGAAGAGGTTGTCGAAGATAGTGACGTTCCTGAAGAACTGTCTTGGTTAGTAAAGCAAGAGGAAAGAGCCATTCTGCCTCACGACGAGGTCATAGAAATTATCAATTTGGGGTCGGAAGGGGTCGAGAAAAACATTCGTATCGGAGCCGCGCTGCAGGATGATATCAAGCGGAGACTGGTTGAAATGCTCCAAGAGTATAGTGATGTATTCGCTTGGTCGTATGAGGATATGCCAGGGCTCGATACGGATATGGTCGTGCATCGTCTGCCATTGAAAGAAGATTGCCCGCCGGTCAAGCAAAAGCTTCGCAGAACTCGACCAGATATGGCAATGAAGATCAAAGAGGAGGTTCAGAAACAGTGGGACGCTGGTTTCCTGGCTGTGACGAAGTATCCTTCATGGGTTGCCAACATCGTACCAGTGCCAAAGAAAGATGGCAAGGTTCGAATGTGTGTGGATTATAGAGATTTGAATAAAGCAAGCCCAAAAGACGATTTTCCACTTCCTCACATTGACGTGTTAGTTGATAATACTGCTCAATACTCTGTATTCTCCTTCATGGATGGCTTTTCAGGCTATAATCAGATTAAAATGGCGCCAGAGGATATGGAGAAGACTACTTTCATAACACCATGGGGAACATTTTGCTACAAAGTGATGCCCTTTGGTTTGAAAAATGCTGGGGCAACATATCAGCGTGCGATGACGACTCTTTTCCATGACATGATGCATAAAGAGATCGAAGTTTATGTTGACGATATGATTGCCAAATCCCAGACGGAGGAAGAGCATCTGGTGAATCTGCTGAAGTTATTTAAAAGGCTTAGGAAGTTCAGGCTGAGGCTGAACCCTAATAAATGCACCTTCGGGGTGAGATCGGGTAAACTGCTGGGGTTTATCGTAAGCGAAAGAGGAATAGAGGTCGATCCTGCTAAAATAAAAGCGATTCAAGAAATGCCGACGCCTAAAACAGAGAAAGAGGTGCGCGGGTTTTTAGGGAGGTTGAACTACATCGCTCGGTTCATATCTCACCTAACTGCTACGTGTGAACCATTATTCAAGTTGTTAAAGAAAGATCAAGCTGTAACGTGGAACGAAAATTGTCAAAAGGCGTTCGATAAAATAAAGCAGTATTTGCAGGAGCCTCCTGTTCTGATACCCCCAGTGGCAGGGAGACCCTTGATCATGTATTTGACGGTTCTTGAGGGAAGCATGGGTTGTGTTCTCGGTCAACACGACGAGACAGGGAGGAAAGAGCATGCGATCTATTACCTGAGTAAGAAATTTACAGACTGTGAATCTCGATACTCAATGCTGGAGAAAACTTGTTGCGCGCTAGCCTGGGACGCCAAGCGTTTGAGGCAGTACATGCTGAATCATACAACCATGCTCATCTCGAAGATGGATCCTATCAAATATGTATTCGAAAAGCAAGCGTTGTCGGGTAGAATTGCCCGTTGGCAGATGGTCTTGACTGAATACGATATCCAATACGTCTCGCAAAAGGCTATAAAGGGGAGTGTGCTGTCTGAGTATCTGGCGGAGCAGCCTATTGAAGAATACCAATCGATGAGGTTTGATTTTCCTGACGAGGATATCATGTACCTAAAGATGAAGGATTGTGAAGAGCCGTTGCCAGACGAGGGACCAGAGTTGGGTTCCAAATGGAAGATGATATTTGACGGAGCTGTGAATGCTTACGGTAGCGGGATAGGGGCAATCATCACGACGCCACACGGGTCGCACATCCCGTTTACTGCCCGATTGACCTTTGCCGTTACCAACAATGAGGCCGAATACAAAGCTTGTATAATGGGGCTTGAAGAAGCCATTGATTTGCGAATCAAACATCTAGACGTATACGAAGACTCAGCTCTGGTGGTGAATCAGATCAAAGGGGAATGGGAGACACGGCAGCCTAATTTGATACATTACATGAATTATGCAAGGAGATTGTTGCCTTTCTTCGACAAGGTTGAATTGCATCATGTACCGCGGGCAGAGAATCAAATGGCTGACGCCCTGGCCACTTTGTCTTCCATGTACAAGGTCAACTTCTGGAACGAAGCTCCCCAAATCACTATCTCTCGGTTGGACAGGCCAGCTTATGTATTTGCTATTGATGAAGCATCTGATGACAAACCGTGGTATTTCGATATCCTTAATTTCCTGAAAAACAAAGAGTATCCGGCTGGGGCGTCCAGTCAAGATCAGAAGACTCTCAGGAGATTAGCGGGCAATTTCTACATGAATCCGGATGGCGTCTTGTACAGAAGAAACCACGATTTGGTGTTGTTGCGTTGTGTAGACGAGAAAGAGGCAAAGCTTCTCATGGAGGAAGTTCACGAAGGTACCTTTGGTACGCATGCTGGTGGGCATGCTATGACGAGAAAGCTGCTGAGGGCAGGTTACTTTTGGCTGACGATGGAAACTGATTGTTTCAAGTTCGCGAGGAAGTGCCACAAGTGCCAAATCTATGCTGACAAGATACACGTGCCTCCGAGTCCTCTAAATGTGATGTCATCTCCATGGCCATTCTCGATGTGGGGAATCGATATGATCGGAAAGATCGAGCCGACGGCTTCTAACGGGCATCGGTTCATCCTAGTAGCAATCGATTATTTCACTAAGTGGGTGGAAGCGGCGTCTTACGCAAATGTAACGAAGCAAGTGGTCGCCAGATTCATCAAGAGAGATATCATTTGCCGATATGGGATCCCCGAGCGGATAATCACGGACAACGGTTCAAACCTGAACAACAAAATGATGAAGGAGCTCTGTCAGAATTTCAAGATCGAACATCACAACTCCTCTCCTTACCGACCCAAGATGAATGGCGCTGTTGAGGCGGCCAATAAGAATATCAAGAAAATTGTTCAGAAAATGGTGGTGACCTATAAGGATTGGCATGAAATGCTACCTTTTGCTTTGCACGGTTATCGTACGACGGTACGCACATCAACCGGGGCAACTCCGTTCTCGTTGGTATACGGAATGGAAGCGGTATTACCATTAGAGGTTGAGATCCCTTCTCTGAGGGTATTGCGAGACGTTCAGCTGGACGAGGCAGAATGGGTAACGAATAGATTGAACCAACTGAGCTTAATGGACGAGAAGAGGCTAGCTTCCCTAGCATACGGTCGTTTGTACCAGAGCCGAATGAAGAAAGCGTACGACAAGAAGATACATCCGCGAAGCTTTCAGACGGGCGACCTTGTGCTGAAAAGGATTCTCCCGCCGCAAGCAGATCACAGGGGCAAGTGGACCCCCAACTACGAAGGGCCATACGTTGTTAGTAAAGTCTTCTCAGGAGGAGCGTTGTTGTTGTCCACCATGGACGGAGAAGACTTTGTGTCACCTGTGAATTCGGACGCAGTTAAAAAATACTTTGCTTAAAATAGACCCGCTGGACAGAAAAAGAGAGTCCAGGCAAAAATGGGGCATCCTGGCGAACCAAAAACAGAATGAAAGGTTCGGGAAAAAGTTAAGGATAAAATTGAAAAAATGTACACCCGCGAAGTTGAAAACCTACACTGGGCGGCTTCGGCAAAAAAGGGTATCCCGGTGAACTGAAAACCCGTAAAGGGCGGTTCACGCAAAAGTTAGGGATTTGAAAAGCAAATGATTGCGGTCCGAATTCAATGAGCATCAATGCGGGAGAATATATTTGAGGAGCCAGTTATCGGATACAATCTCTTCAGAAGTGAGGATACCGGGAAAAGCATTAGAGTCGGGCGAGTCATGGGAGGATCAGTTCGTGGTGTTCATCTGCATCCCGTTGCCGACATGTGTACAAATTTAAGTTGTCCATATTCATGCTTCTTGTGCATACTTGCATACTTGTATATTTGCTTTGCGTAGCTTCCTCTTTTCAGGAGTTACATCCCGTGTACAAAAATTCCGCCCATTCAGGGGCCCGATCAATACAATACGTTATTCAATACTTGATACTGTTCTTTACTGTTTTGTGCATGATTAACGCCTAAGTTTAGTGAAGCTAGCATGAGTATAACATCACTGGCCCTTGCCAACAATTGTTAAAGCTTTGAATTAACTGAGTGTAACGTCACTAACCTGAATTGATTTGATTGCATAGGCCTGTCGTGTCTTGTTTGTGTTGTTGCAGGTTTCATAACCATACGAGGAAGGTGATCAAAAGATTGCGATAACGAAAGACTTAATCCCCACGTAGGTCATGCATGTTCTTCCTGAAGAAGGATAGAATTCCCCAGCTAGCCGTAGCTTATCCAAAGGACGTGCTCCAGAAAAGTTATTCGTCCTCAATAGAGTTTGGCGATTCCAAGATCGTAAGGCTGTATTCAGACAGGTTCATCTTTCCCCGCAGGGTCATGCACTCTCCCCCAGCGGAGTCAGTGGATTTTCCCCGAGAGAATCATCCTATCCCCAGCGGAGTTCTCTGTTCAGCAAGTGTTCATTCCTTCCAGTGGAACTCGAAGATTAAGACTCTCCCAAGCAGAGTTGATGGCGGTTCCTGTCATTTATTTTGTCAGAGATACTGTGTAATATCAGTTCACGTTCCAGCAGAAAGTCCGATCGTACTATGCACATCTGCTATTCCCCAGCAAGGTTATTTTCCCCAGCAGGGGGTTACCTCAACAGGGTGCTCGGTTTGAGTTCCCAATTTCCCAGCAGGATTGACTTCACCCTTTCAGCATTTATTTTGCTGGAATAATTCTATAGCACCTGGCTATCCCCGGCGGAGTCGGCATTATCTTTAGCATTTATTTTGCTGAAGCAGTTTCTGTACTCTAGCAGTTCAGGTGGAGAGAACTCTTGCTTAAATGAACAACCAAACATTCAAGATCTCGGCATGAGACATCCAAGGATAATGTCAGTTTCGGCAGTATTCCCCACAGAGTTATCAGGATAAGTTTCTCTTTTGTCATCAGGGGTTCCATGAATCGGAATTTCAGAGGCCACAGCTGGTTATCAGAGCAGGCGTCCGATAGTTGGTTTCCAGACATCCCCAGTAGGGTCCATCTCAAAGTAGCTGTCACGTTAGTGCTAAGAAGTTTGGGGGGGAGGATCATTGGAGAACTAAGTCCTGACGTGGACAATTTATTCCTATATTGACGGGATTTCTTCAGAAGTGGGCGTCCTAACGTGGACAGGTTTATTTCCCCGGATTGGTGAGGTGTGTTAGTCCTAACGAGGGCAGATTCGGGTTCTCGAAATTAGTGGAATGGGAGGTCATGACGTTGACAAAAGTGATTACTCTTTGTGTTGGTGCCCTGACGTGGACAAATCAGACAAGGGTGTGAGTCCTTACGTGGACAAGTCTTATTTCCTCAGCAGGTCGAAGATGCCTGAGTCCTAACGTGGACAAATCAAGACGAGATCAGTGTCCTGACGTGGACAAATCAAAGAAATTATTATTCCTAACGTGGAGAAGTGGGTCCTAACGTGGACGATGTAGTCCTTACGCGGACATATCAGAAGAGGATTCCTTACGTGGAAAAAGATAGTTTCCTTACGTGGAAATGACAGCATTCCTGACGTGGAAAGATTGGAGTCCTTACGTGGACAGATTAAGAGGTGATTCCTAACGTGGAAAGATTGGAGTCCTTACGTGGACAAATTAAGATGGCATTCCTTACGTGGAAAAATGTAGTCCTGACGCGGACAAATCGGAAGGAATTGGTTGCCTTACGTGGAAAAATTGGGGTCCTTACGTGGACAGACTCAAGAAAAGTTGATTCCTGACGTGGAAGAATGATGTCTTCCTTACGTAGAAAGTTGAGTCCTGACGTGGACAGGTTCAGAACCAAAGTTGAATTCCTTACGTGGAAAGATTGGAGTCCTGACGCGGACATGTCGAGTGGTATTGGAGTCCTTACGTGGACAGATTGATATAGTTCTCCTTATGTGGAAAGAAGATTGCTTCCTGACGTGGAAAGATGAGAGGGTTAGTCCTGACGTGGACAGATACATAAGAAATGATTCCTAACGTGGACAGGTGTTACTCCTAACGTGGAAGAGTTTTATTCCTAACGTGGACGATTCAGTTTATAGAAATGCAGACGAATTATCCCCAGCACGGTCGCACGAGATCAGTGGGTTGCCGTAACAGTTAAATTCAGCTGATGAATGTCGTTCCCCAAGCAGTGGCGCAGTTTGTTTCTGCGGTTGGCAAATTTCTGGGTTCCTAGTATTCAACCGTCTCGTACCGCGAATGTCTGAAGGCTCCGGGCTCTTCACCCAATCGGGTCCAAGCCGCTTGAAGAGGGGCAGCTGTTGCACCCTAAAATTTGCCCAACCTTATTCACTTGGTTTATGTTTCAATATCATTAGCATTTGCATATAGAGTCATGTACATAGTCTAATCATCTGCATAGCATAAGCATAGCAAGTCATACAACAGGGGGGCCAATCATTATTCTCATCTCTAGAAGCCTATCAAGAGGTTATTATCCCAATTCAATCTCATTCAAGTCATCAGGAAAGAATTTGAAAGCAAAGAGTTCAGCAGATCAAGCCTTGAGTCCATCTCCTGGCTGAGGGTATCTGAGGGTCAGCAAGAGGGTTGTGAGCTGTGAGTTGAAGGCATGGAGAGTATCTAGATATTATGAGAGACTTAGAAAGTCATTTGGAGAAGGAGACAAGTCATTGGTGTGATCACAAATATTGCAGTTGAAGACAGTCAACTAGGGTTTCATCTGGGTCAACCCTAGGTCAACCCTAGGTCAATTGACTGATTTAAGGGGCATTCAAGTCTAGTGGAGAGATATGGGGTTCATCATTGGACATATAAAGAAGGATATGGAGATATGCCAAGAAGAATTCAAGAGAAATCAAGGAGAAGAGGAGTTTCTAAATTAGGGTTTCTGTGTAAAATCCCCTAGTTTAGGTCAAATTTCCAAGCAAGATAAGTCAAAATGCTAGCTTCAAATGGATTCTTGGCCAACATGAAACTTGTAGAGGATCTCAATACCTTTAATTTGAGTGGTGGAAGACATCAAGGAGATTTATAGAACTCAAGTTATGGTCCTTGCAAGTTACAGGTCATCTGAGGTATCTGAAATTTTGTCTGTGAAAGTGACTTGACTTCCAAGCTAGTTTTACCCCTCAAGGAGATTTCAAATGAATTTCTGGTCAACATAGGAATTGTTCCTCATTGTCTTAGCTTTCTAGAATGGTGTGGCATGCCTTCATATGATGTGTGGAACTCAACTTATGGTCTTGGCAAGCAAAGGGTATTTTGGTCATTTGTGAATTACAGGTCATTTTAACCTATGTCCAAAACTCATACAAGGAGGCCTCAAATGGAAAAACTTACAACATCAAACTTGCTCCAAATGACATTTTGAGTCTAGAAAAAAGGTCACAAATTGTTGGAAAAGCTCATAACATGAAGTTGCATGATTGGTCAAATTTGAACTAAAATGGCTTATAACTTAAATAAAGTCAAAGTGAAAAATGGTTTGAGAGATTTATAAGTCCAAATGGAGACTTCCAATATATGATTTTGGGTCCAAAACACATTCTAAGAACAATGGTTAAAGTACATTTTTGAGCTTAGTGGAAAAAAGAAAAGTTATTTATGGTTACTTGCATTTGAAGAAACATAACCAAAATGGATCAAAGTTGGAATGCAAGGGAAGTTGCAAGATGGTTCTAGAAGATTCATTTGGGCATTATATATTCATGAAATCAGAATTGAGCAAGGGTTGGATTCATTTTTCACCAAAAATTTCCCAAATTCTCTCTATTCTTTCTCATTGCAATTTCATCCAAATCTCACAAATTCAGCATCAATTCTCATCAATATTGATTCTACCATATTCAATCATCATCATGGACTAAAGATCAACAAAGATCTGATTGAAATTGATCCATTTTCGAGCACCATAATCATCAATATCCAAATTGCAATTTCAAGTGGACAGCAAGATCCAAGGCAAGAATCATCAAGGTTTTGCAAACAGAATCAAGCACTGAGATAGTTGATCAAGATCCAAGCATTAGAAGCCTCAGATCCACGAGTTCAACATCCATTTCCAAGCTTTTGCACCAGGTTCAATTTCTCTCCCATAGCTTGATATAGATAGATTTACATGGTTTTATTAGTTTAGATGTGATCTAGGTTGTTAGTATAACGATTAGGATGAGTTTGGTGCTGTTTGGTGATAGTTCGTGACAGGTGCTTGAAACTGTTAGGACTTAGAACTTGTAGTAGAGTGCATTATAATGTTAGTTTGATAGATCAGAATAATCACCGTTAGGCATAGAGTAGATTAATACAGGTTTGAGTGAGAATCTTGATGATGCATACCAGAGTATTTTCATGGTGGCCAGAACTTGTCTCGATCGGTTTGAGTGATACACTGAATTTCAGAATGAACTATGACCATAGGTTTGTAGAGGGAGAAATTCTGAATGATTTTCATGTTTGGATCGAGTTGAACCGTGGCCTGTAGAAGGAGAACCGAGAGCTTGAAGTGGTGCGTGCATGGCTTCCATGGAGTGTATAAACCCTAGCTTTCATGGCACAAGGAAGAAGAAGCAATCGTGATCGTCCATGGCTTGTTGGACCTTTGACCCAGAGCCCATCGTGTGGCTGGAGTTTAATTCTGAAATTTGGAGGGAGTTGAGAGAGGTGCCCTAAACGCACCGTTTCATTTAATGAAACGGGCGGGCCTAAGTGTGTGAATGATATCCCCACCCCCAGTACTGAGCCCAATTCAAATCTGAACGTGAAAACCTTTCTATTCTCACCCCCTGGCTATTTCTTTCTTCTTTTTTATTATTTTCTTTTCATTTTTTTTCATTCATTTTAAAAAATTCATAATAAATAGATAAAAAATCATTTTTAATTCATTCTTTTTACATCATTTTCATTAGAATGTCTAGAAAATTATAAAAAAATAAAAATTGCATTTTATTTTTATTTGATATTTTCCCCATATTTTCTAAATAAATGACATTTTAAATAGCTTCATTTCATGCATGATTTTGTTAATTTTTGTTCTACTAGATGCTTTCATATTTTTTGTTCATTCTTTTTAGGTTGTTTAGATGAGATATTGAACTTGTAGAAACAATTTAGTTCCCATTTTTAGAAATTAATTTTAGGTGCTTAATGTAGGCTTGAACAACATGAACAAATTAGGGTTTTTTAGGTGATGACTTAAGAAGTTTGATTTCATTTCCCTTAGGACTTAGGGTTTGAATAGTTTAGCTATGGGATTATAGGGGCTATGGGTAGTTATTAGATCCCCTTAGAAAAAGTCAGGATTCCTCTACTGCTATTAATACTCTGTGTATGTCTGATTGACTGGTGTGGTGTGCCCTCTGGGGATATTTGCTTGCTTGCTTGGGTATTGGGATTGTCTGGGGACTTGGGAGAGCTGAAGACTTGAGGAGATGAAGACCATTGGAGATCCAGAGATTGAAGATCAACTGCCAGAGTTGGAGAGGAGGTTCTTGCTAGCAGCTGCTGAGGAGACTAGGGTTTAGGAGCTAGGCAGAGCTCTAGGTTAGAAAGTTTGTTTCTCAAACATGGATTGCCTTGTCTGCATCCATTCTTCTCTGTGATTCAGAGTCTCTCTAAGACACTCACCCCCTTCCTTTGGAAGGCTTGGTGATAGGGTCTATGAGATAGAACTCTTGAGAGAAAATGTCTCTTGTGTTAGAAGCAGTCTGTTCACCACCCTTGGTAGTCAGCTGATTGCTTAACACCCAATTCACTCTCGTGACTGATCCCTCATCCTGGAGGTTTGAGCTTGAAGAAAAGCCATTGCAGATAGAAGACAGATGATCAAAGCCCTTGCCTGAAGGTCATGAAGATGGAGATTGATGCTTGTTGAAGCCTGTAGCTGAATGGAGATTACGTGGAGCCAGATGTTGAGTCAGAGCTGCTGTGGCTGTTTCTTTTGCTGTTGTATTTCATTTCTGATGTATTGATTGGTTTTCCGGACTGTATTGTGTGCTGTTTACCCTGTTGGGATGAAAGTGAATCCTATTCACTTTTGCCTATTGTTTTCCAGGTTCGAGGTTGAGTGGGACTCCCTTGCCTCGCTTGTATTGCTGCATTCATGCATTTTACTGTTTTACTGTATATATCTGATATTGTTTCTGTTTCCGTTTATCCCTTAGGATCTCTGTTTCTCTCTGTGCAAGAGAGGAGCATGATAGACACTAGGTCTTAACCCATGCATGATAACATTAGGTTAGTTTGATTCCCTTCGCAACCGTAGGTTAGAGTTCTGTCTCTTTCTTTCTCAAAACAAACAGAAAAACACATAAAGATTTCAAACACAATAAAAGACACTTCTTCCGTAAAAGAATGTGAACTCATCAAAGCGTCATTTTTGTCCGCTGGGACTGTTAATCAAGAAAACCTTTTTCAGAAGGAATAAAATCAACCAAGACAGACCTGTGTCGTACGTGGCCCGAACTACGTTTGCTCTGATCTTTCATGCTGTACGAAAGTACGTAGGCATAGGATGCGATATCCTAGCGAGCAACCTTCCCCTCCTTTCCCGTAGGTAGGCGAACTATGTTGACTCTGATTTCTCGTTCCAGACGGGAATACGTAGGCATAAAGTGCGATACTTTGCCGAGTCATTTTTATTTTCAGTTTTATTTTTCTTTTTAACCTCAAACCTTTGGTTTAGATAGAATAACAATCCATACCCGAAAGCAAGCGTGGATCCCGTCGAGTACGACGGACGTGAGGGGTGCTAATACCTTCCCCTTGCGTAACCGACTCCCGAATCCAGGTTTTGGTTGCGACGACCATACCTTTCCCGTGTTGTGCGAGGTTTTCTCTGAGCGTTTCCTTTCCCTCCCGTGGGATAAATAACGCACGGTGGCGACTCTTCTGTTCAGCCGGCGCCGATTTTCGCAGTAGCGACACAAGAAAACCAGCATCCAACTGCTTTTGGACTTCTTCCTTGATCTTGTCTGCCATATTGGGCCTGGTTCTCCTTAACTTTTGCTTTACAGGCGGACATTCTTCCCGAAGAGGTAGACGGTGCATCACTATATCAGTATCCAACCTTGACATGTCTTCATACGACCAAGCGAAAAAATCTCTGTACTCACAAAGCATTTCTACCAATTTTCTTTTGACGTTATCTTCCAATGCAGCCCTAACCTTGACTTCTTTCTTATCGTCTTCAGTGGCCAGATTGACAACTTCAACATCCTCCTGACGAGGCAGAATAACTTTTTCCTCTTGCCTCAAAAGTCTGGCCAGTTCTTCAGGTAAGTCACAATCTTCATCAGTCTCTTCTTCGGCTTGATAAATAGGATTGTCAAAGTCATATCGAGTCATAGCCAAATCTGAATCGATGGTATCTGAGATGTGAAACCTGCATGATTGATGTTTTTATGCTTATTATGATATGTAAACAGACACAAACAGATTTCCATTTTTATGTTTTGTTAAAAATATAAGAAGAAAAACAAAGATCAAAATATTTGAATGCAAAAAGAACGCCTTTCATTCATGATAAAAAGTTTGAAAATAAAACAAAGGGGCCCTACAAGGAAAAGCCACTACGTCTTGGGCAGAACGTAAGACCAGACATAATAAAAAACAATGGAAATTACTCTTCTGAAGTGACTTGGACGATTTGCTCCACAGTCCAATTGCAAAGTTTCTGTCCGGGAACACATGGACGGATCCAAGCATCCATATCGCAATCACTATCTCCTTCATCATCCTCAACGACATTAATACTATCAAAAATAACCCCACCACTGGTGAACTGAACGGGTCCTTTGTACTTCGGATCACTTTGAGAAGAAGATGGGCTATATCCCAGGCCAAACTTGTCTTGCTTGTTAGGAACATTGAGAACTTGACCCCACTTCTACGAAGAACCGGATTCTACAATAGCACAGGCCTCTTTAAACGAGGACATCGAAATCTCTGGAATTTTGTCTTCAACATACTTGAAAGATGACACAACGTCTCATGAATCTCACCATCTACTTCTACATACTTGAAAGATGACAAATGACTGATCATGATATCTTCCTCCCTGCAGACAATAACAATCTTCCCATCGACCATATATTTCAGTTTTTGGTGCAAAGTTGAGGTGACTTCCCCAGCAGAGTGTATCCACGGTCGACCGGGTAAACAGCTATAAGCAGGCTGGATATCCATGATATAGAAGACTGCATCGAAGATCTTTGGACCCACTTGAATCGGAAACATGACTTCACCAAATACTAACCTTCCGGTCCCATCAAATGCCCTTACTACCAGATCACTTGGAGTACAAATCAAACCTTGAGTGTCTAGCTTCATCAGCGCTTTCTTCGACAACACATTGAGCGACGATCCCGTGTCAACTAGCACATGGGACAGAACATCTCCTCTACACTATATGGATATGTGTAGATCATGGTTGTGGTTTCTCCGAGCAGGAGTTAGATCTAAATCAGTAAAACCCAATCCATTACCAGCATTGACGTGGGCCACTACCCCTTCCAGTTGATTAACAGAAATCTCTTGTGGTACATAAGGCGTATTCAAGATTCTTAGCAGATCATTTCTATATGCATCAGAGCATAACAAAAATGATAGGATCGAGATTTTAAAAGGTGTCTGATGCAAGTGATCTACAATTTTGTAATCACTTTTGCGAATGAGTCACACGAACTCTTCAGCATCTTTTGCCAAGGAGTCTTTATCCCCTTGTTGTTGACTACCCCCTTATACTGCAACTTTACCTTTACCTTTGTCATTCTTTCCAGCATTAGTCTCTGGTGGAGAGAACACTCTTCCACTCCTAGTTATGCCTCCTGATCCAACAAAATTGTCAACAGACGTACCTCCAAATGATGTCTCCACCAACTCTTGTTTGTGCCAATTGCAGAACACCTATGCCCCATAGTTCCAAGGAATGGCCTTGGTGCTCTCATAGGGTACCCGTCCTAGCGTAGTAATGATAATAGGAGCTGGCCTTGGTGGTGCTGAAATATTAATTGTTTGGTATGGGATCAAAATCGTTGCAATTTCATCCCGCTCATTATCAACTTCCTTTACGTCTTCTTCTCCTACTATTCTGTCAAATTGTAAACTGCCCTCATCGATCAATCTTTGAATATGATTTCTCAACTCAACACATCCCTCTGGGTGCACACCACATTCCTCACAAAATTCTAAGCAACCAGGATAAACACCACCCTTCAACAATCTATCTTTCACTAGCTCAACAGTGTCTTCAATTCCGCAACATTAGTTATTAGGTTTAACCTTTCTCCATCGATAACAACATTAGTTCTGGCCACCCCATGATTTGGCATAGGATTTTGATTCACATTCGGGGTCTCATTCGTGAAATTGAT
This sequence comes from Lathyrus sativus, assembly GCA_963859935.3. NCBI lineage: Eukaryota > Viridiplantae > Streptophyta > Magnoliopsida > Fabales > Fabaceae > Lathyrus > Lathyrus sativus. Next base: position 84,641,353 of record OZ012735.1, on the reverse strand, counting down.
TACTTTGGAGTCAAGCAAATCCTGCACTTTATGCTTAAAATCTTTACAATTATCAATGTTATGACCCGAAGCACCTGAATGGAAATCATACCTAGCATTTGCGTCATAGCCTGGTGGAAGCGTGCCAGTAAGCGACGCCAACATCCTCTTCTGAATGAGTTGTAACTGTAATAGATGTTGCAATAACTGAGAGTAAGGCATGGGAGGCGTGTCGAATTGCCTGTTGGCCATCCTTCCTCTGTCTTGATAACAGCGAGGCGCAATAGTCGGTTGCTGAGGTACAGCCAGAATAGCTATACTAGCAATTTGTTGTTGATGTTGGTGTTGAGGTTGGTACTAACGTTGATGTTGCACTCGGTCTTTGTTTCTGTAGGCTGATATGACATTCATGTCTCCTTCCCTTTTCTTCGAGTTCCCATATGTTTTCCTTATTCCTCCTGACGTGGACCCCTCTCCACTTTGTATCTTCCCTGTCTTTATTCCATTTTCCACTTGTTCCCCTGCCATGACTAAGTCTAAAAAGGTCCCAGACATGCACCCAATCAATTTCTCATAGTATGTTTCTGGCAAGGTTGCCATGAACATGTTAATTAGTTTGCGTTCTACCATTGGGGGTTGAACTCTAGCCGCTAATTCCTGCCACCTCTGGGCGTATTCCTTGAATCCCTCACTATTTCTCTACGATAAATTCTGCAACTGTACTCTGTTAGGTGCCAAATCACTTTTGTATTGGTAGTGACGAACAAAGGCTTCCCTTAAATCTCTCTAGCTCCTTATATGCATCCCTTCCAGACCCATATACCATTTTAGAGAAGGACCCGACAAGTTGTCCTGAAAGAAGTGCATTAGCAGTTTCTCGTCATCCGAATAAGCTGGCATCTTCCAAAAGTAAGCCCTAAGGTGTACTCTAAGAGAGGTCGTCCCTTTGTACTTGTTGAAATCTGGTACTTTGAATTTAGGGGGAATTTTGACCCCCGATACTAGTCCCAAATTCGACATGTCGAGTCCCAAAGAATTTTGGTTCTCGAGGCTTTTCATTTTCTCTTCGAGCATCTTGAATCTTTTGTCAGCTTCTGTGGGGAGACCCATATCCAAGTATCTCATCGAAAATACATCGTCTTGATCATCTTCTTCCCAGTGAGGACCTACAGCTCCATGTGCAGCACCCACACCACCTCCTGCACCGGTTATATAAACTCCTCCTTGGTGACCTCCGCCCGGAGGGTTAACAACAGTTGGGACTATGTTGGCCTGAGGAACGCTACCATCAACTGGAGGAATAACAATAGTTCATCCATGCAAAACACCGCTGCCATCCACCCGTGCTATCAGTGGTTGGACTTGAGTTCTCAATTGTTCCTATCTGTTGGCTACCCCTTGCACCATTTCCATAAATTGCGTCATCCTGTCTCTGAACTCCCGTAGCTCTTGTTGTATATGGTCCATGATTCTTCATTGATTCCCCCTTGTAGAGTATCTACGGAAGACTAGATCTGCTATCCTGTAAACTGTTGGAGAAAACCAAGCAGAGATAAGATTGAAGGCTCCAAGAACACATGCTATGCAAATGAGAATGATAATGTAAAATGCAAGCATGTACACATGAATCAAGGAGATCTTCCCCTTGATTCTTGTTCCACGAACAAATAGAAAAACAGGAGAAAGATAGAATCACAAATCGTTTCTCATAAATAAAATGAGAACAGAAGTTAGCGTACACGAAACATCGTCAAGAGATATAACTGCAAATAATCCTACGACCTCATCCAACAAGTCTGGTGATGGCCATAATACAAGATGAAAACAAAAGAAGAAAAACTAAAGGAATGTTGTATCAAGCAACTCTCTTCAGCCACTGTAATGAGTATGAAATTCCTTTAACAGCCTCTTTGTGTCCAGATGTTCAGGCCTTGCAACCAACACCTATACGAGCAAGTCTCTTTTGAGGATAACATCCTTCAAGCTTTGAGCGTAATCTTCCCAAGAATTCTCTCCGAAGGCATCTTCAAGTCTCGGCTTCTTCAATTCTGCTCTTATCTTGAACTCCTACAATGTTGACAGGGTTTCTCATAACTTCTGATCACTTGTATACCGGCGGGATGATTCCATTGAAGCTTTTTCATCCTTGATCTTGAGTTGTATCTTCAATCTATCAATTTGTTTATGGAACTCATCTTCTCTTCCTTTGTTAACAGTTAACGCAGCGTTCCACTTATCATTGAACTTTGATATTTCCAGGTACACTTTATCCAGCTCTTTCTTCTTATGTTTAAGAACACTATCAGTGCTCCTCAAGTCTTGACTGACTCGTCCCCGCACTCGAATCTCTTCAATTAACGCTTTTTCCATCTTATCCAAAACTTATGTCTTCGCCTTTGCTAAGTAGACTGCTTCATTCTTGTCACTCTTTAACTGACTGACTTCCCTTTTCAGCTCTTCATTCTCCTTGCGTAATTCTTCTTTTTCGGCCCACAGCTTATTATATCTCTGAATATCGATTGTCGTAGGTTCTTCAACAAGTAAAGGATACAGAGGTTCTCTGACAGGGAATGGTAGCAACATTTTCTCCACCCTCTCCTGGATCCAATCCATATAAGGTCCATAAGCTCTGCAATCTCCCTTACCCAAAGAAAGTTTTCCTCTCTGATGAACTCTTCCCCAGGCTTCCTTTATCCTGGCCAAAGTATCAAAATCAGCTGCACCTGTGAAATATAGAGATTCCTGTACTTCCTCCTCCTTCAGGGGCCCCTTCAAAGCATAACCAAACTGTCTGATAGCAAGAGAAGGGTTGTAGTTAATCCAACATTTTCTTTCTATCAGAGGGACATTAGGAAAGTTACCACAACTAAAGATGATCTCCACGTTGAGCAGATCTCGGTTAAACCAGACAATATTCTCAAATGTCAAGTCCATAAGCCTTTCTGACCATTCGGATGTATCCCACGTATCAACAAAAGCTCCAATTTGAGGAAGATGATCCATAAACCACTTGTGGAGGAGTGGTGCACAACAAGAAAAATTCTTCCCTCTCATCTTCTCATTTTTGTAATGTACTGAATGGTACAAATCTCCTAGAAGAGTAGGTATAAGATTCTTGGAAGCGAAGACATGAAAAGCGTCCATATCAACAAAGTATGGTATGTCAGGAAACAGAACTATGCCATATATGCACAATGCTAGAATAGCATTGAAGAACATGCAATAACCTTCCTTAGCAAAATGTTGAGCCTTACCTACCCAGAAAACCAAAGGAAAACCAGAGGCCCCATTCCTACAGACCATGTTACCCTCCAATTCAAATTTTCTCAAATAAAGAGTGCTAGCCAACTTTGTCAAGTCGGGTTCCTCCTCAGAATGAAAGAAAGACATCTCCTATAATACCGAAACTCCCATCAGAAAAGAGAACTCCTCCAAAGTAGGAACTATGACATAATCAGGGAATGTGAAATAACGCAATTGAGGGTCGTAAAATTGTAGCTGAGTGCGGATAGCTCCTTGTTCATATCCTGAGGTTTTATCGACGAAACTCAAAATATTCCCATAGTCTTTTTGAAATCTTCAATGAAACCAGAACCAGCCATGGAAATAAGATCAAATAAAGGTCTTAACTCTGGCAGCGGGAACTTGTATGTGACAGTCCTCTTCAATTCAGGCTCCATGTTGACAGCGGATCAGATTACCAGAATCAAAGGGAAAGCGAGAACCTGAAATCACACATACATGCAAATGTTAATATGCAAATGAAAATGCAAATGCAAACATGAGATCAAGACTACTATGTCATTGACTGAGTTGAACCAAAACTCTGCTCCGACAAGAAAATACCAGGATACTAGAATAACAAAGCACTTAGATGATAGAAAACCCAGAATATCCAAGATCAAAATTCTGCACTGACGAGGAAACCAAAAAACCGGGTTGGTTGAAGGTCAAAGTTTCCTGCATAACCCTTCCCACTCACAGGTAGGACCTAGCCTCTGACAAGGTACGACATCCTATGTAGGTCGTTAGTATCACGAACTTTCAGGTCGAGAAACGATGATACGTTCACCATTTCTGGTTTGGTATCATGGTCAAACGAGGATGCCTCAACTAACTTCCCAATGAACAATCTCTAGAGTCGTTAGTTTTCAGATCTAACACCCCCCCCCAACTGTCCAAAACGCACAGGATAGGATATCTTCAAAGAAAACCTCGTCTGGACGTGAATTTCATGAGGGCTCTTGCACGCCAAACATGCAAGCCTGCATTACTCTCCACACTAATACTAGGTGTATACTCAAGCCTGGGTATTGGGTTAATCTCACAATGGAACACCTCACCCAACAACACAGCAGAAATATGATAGTAATGATCAATGCGGAAAATAAAATATAAGTGCAATAATATACAAAAATACACACCCAAAAATATAAAGCAAACAAGCGCTATGATTGACTCGCATAGGGAAACAAAAATCCCCAGCAGAGTCGCCAGTTGTCGCAACTGCTAAAAAGGGACAGCGCAAATAAATAGAAGAATCGCCACCGAAAGTTATTTATTCCAAAGAGAGGGAAAGAAAATGATAGAAGAAAACCTAAAAGAACGGGAAAAGACGAGGTCATTGCAACCAAATCTTGGGTTCGGGAGTCGGTTACGCAAGGGGAAGGTATTAGTACCCCTCACGTCTGTTGTACTCAACGGGATCCACGCTTGTTGTCTAATGTATGGGGGAAAGTTATCTAAAAGCTACTGCTAAATAGAGGTGAAGACGAAGAACAGACTCGATAGGACATCGTCGCCCTATGCCTACGTATTCCCTCGTGCAATGGGAAAGTCAAAATCAACGTAGTTCGGGAAACTACGGGTGATGGGGGGAAGGTTACTCGTCAAGACTTCGCCGCCTTGTGCTTACGTATTCTCATCTGGTATGAGAAATAAGAGCAAACATAGTTTATGTACCCTAGACCACTGGTTGGTTAAGTATTTTTTATGAGCAACGTTAAATCTCCATTCCAGCTGTTAGGGACAATGCCTGTTTGCGGTAGAATGGAAAAACAACGTACTCTTTTCTGAAAAAGAAGTTTTAACAACAATCCCGAATGATGAAAAGGTTTTAGTTCTGCTTGTGAGTTTTAGTGAAGTGGATTGAGTTAGTTTGAGACTCAAGTTGCACTAAAGACTATGACACGGGGGTGAATGCGTCGCATATCGTCCAAAGGGCATACGCTAAACACTCAAGACAAGCGAGGAGAAACCCCCCAATCATCATTTCCCATGTACTTAAGGCTCATAGTGCACGATGCTTGCCATTCCTTATTAAGTGTCTTGAAGAAATTTTGAGGTGAGAAAAAGAGAGACGCACACAAAGACCTAGGGGAAACTGAACCCTAACTGTTGTCATGCAATGTGGCCCTAAGGTCAGGATTAAAAGGGGAAACTAACCTAATGTTATCATGCTTGAATTGAAAGCCTAATGTCTCACCTCCCTCAGACTTAATCGGAAATTAACTCGAGCTAGGAATCCTAAGGGATCATGCGAATACAGGAGGTAAACAACAAGTAAACACGAAGCGACGCAATCATAGACAACGTCAAGTATTAAGCTCAGATTAATATTTACAGAAAATAACTACAAGTTTATTTACAGACGCGCTCGAGAATTAATAGAAATTAAAAGATTAAGGTTACTCTAAACTAAAATAAAAGTCTAAACTAAAATATAAAACTAGGTTAATTAAAAATTCAATCCTAAAATAAAAGTCTAATTAGAACTAAACCTAATATAATTCTAAACCAATTAAATATCTAACATAAATTAAAATCTAAATTAAACTAAACTAAAGTTAATTAATTAAAAATTAATCCTAATATAAACCTAAAATTAACCAAAGACCTAAATCTAATTCTAAGCCACATCCACACTAAACTAATTTTAGAATTAAATAAAAACTAGAGTTTCTAAATTAATTAAAAAAACTAAATTCTCTAATAATAGCCTAAATTCTAAATATTCTAATTACTAATTCTAAACTAAGCACAAATTAATTAAGCCTAAGCTAACTAAATTAAATCCTATTCTAAAGTTATAATCCTAAATTTATCCTAAACTAAAAAAAACCTAATCCTTGAATTAAGTCTAAAACTTATATTAAATTAATTAAGACTAAAGTTAAGACTAGGTTGTAACATAAAAATCTAACTCTAAAGTTAATCTAATACTAATATAAACCTAAATACTAACATAATTACTAAAATACTAATTACTAATCTAAAATACTAATTACTAAAATAAAATAAACTAAATTAAATATAATATTCTTAAATTAAAACTAATTAAAACTGGGGGTACAACAGTAAAGAAAATAGAGAAAAAAAACTAAAAGGGCCTGAAAAAGGGGGGTGGAAAAGGAAATTCATCCCAACTCAAACCAAAGGCCGTCCGCTAGATCAAGTACAGGGGGTCCAACGAGACCCCACCGTGGAATTTATCTCACGTGCGTCAGATCTCAAAGGATACGAGATCAACGCTCCAAACCAGAGGGAATACGATGGACCATGCAAGGGTGGGTCACACCGGATGATGAATCCAAAAATAGATCCGGTGACACGTGTCACTGGTGAGGAGAAGTGGAGGCAAGGAGGCCGTCCACGTGTCCCCTCTCCCTCTCTCCAACGGCTAAACCCTTCCTCTTGTTACCTGAACGTTTCCTCTTCCCCATATTCCTCTCTTCTTTCCAATGCAAAATCTTTCTCTTCTCCCAATACACTTCTCTTCCCAATGCAAAATTTCTTCTCTTCTCCCAACCCACTTCTCTTCCCAATGGATCCTCTCTTCCTAAAGACTTCCTCTCTCTTCTATCAATATCAACATTCTTCTCTCAAAAACCAAATCACTCATCTCTCAAACGCTCTCTGACTTTCTCCTCTTCCCCCTCAATGAATCTCTCTTCTCCCAAAGGAAAAAAAGCCCTTCATTCTTCTTCCTATTTCTCATCCGCACCAAAAAAACACTTTCTCTTCTCTCACAGATTTCTCCCAACGAAACCTAAATAGAACAAAACCTACGCATCCTCATCACTCAGTCGTCTCAATCCCTGTATCATCTTTCTAACGACCCTCTCTCTCTCTCTCGCTCACAAAAAAAATCAAACTCTCACAACAAACAACTCTCTCCTCTCTAAAATAACCACCTCGCTCCAACTCCTTGCTTGAGAAACTCGTCGGCGACAAAAACATGCTTACTCCATGTCCGTCTTTGATTCAACGCGTAATTTCACGATGGAAAGCAACGTTCATAAAATGACAACAACAAAACTATTACTTGCTCCAAAACAAAATACGATGAAAAATACGAGCTCTGAATCGTGACCCAAAAACACACACAAAAATAAATCTACCAAAGTCTGTGAAAGAGATTACCGTAATTTTGCGACGAATGCCGACGATGATTCCGGTACGTACTCTCTACGCTTTCGCCTCTGTTTTGCGTTCTGCTTTCTCCTTTATTCTTCTCCTCCGTCACATCAATTCTAAATTTTCGTTATGAATCATTGTGACAATAACGTGTATTAAACCACTGGGTTCTCCTATTCTTCTCCCTGTTTTCAATGATATGTCTTTTTATAATGGCAGGGACGTAGAAGGAACACAATCGTTGGTGTCTTTATGGCTTGTGGTGAGGAAACTCTTGTGTATTAGTTCACAGATTTTCTTTTGGGAAAAAAACGAAGGAGAAGAGATTTAAAAATCTCGAAGGTGGAGTCTGCCGCCAATGAAATGAGAAAAGGGATCCCCTTATGAAGATCACTGTTGTTGCTTTTTATATTAAATCAAGAGGAGGTAGGGTTTCCGTTTTTTAGGGCTAAGTTGTGCCATTGTTCTTCTTTTAGTAATACTATTATTACTTTCATTTGCAGGTTGTAGGCAGTCTCAATTGTGGCAAAGATTGGTACAAGGTGCAACTGTGGTTAGCAGGTTCAGTATGGTTTTTGTGCAAATTTGTAGCAGAGTTTGGATTTTAGTGAGGGGCAAAGTTGTTAGGAAACAAACTGTGACAGGATCTGAATTTTGCAGGTGCAGGCTTTTTTTTGAAATTGTTTTATTTTGTTGTTGTCATGTGTAGAATGCTGAAAACTTGTAGTGATGTTGTATTAGTGTTTTCATGCAGGTTTTGCAATTAAGTAATGGTTGCAGCGTGGGTTGTCTTTGGTAGTACAATGTAGAGCGAGCGGTTGTTGAAGCGTTAAAGCAGCAAGCACAAATATTATTTTTGGAAGAATTTCCTCTGGGATTTATCATCTCCACAGGGATTAGTGTGAGGGAAAGAATGTCGTTTGACAATCTCTACGTTTCTAAGCTTTAGTTTGAATGGTTTGGGATAAATTTTCAAAAGGAAAAACATAAAACAAGAAAATAAGTACATTCTTAAGAAATCAGAAAACTCTTTAGGAGTTTTATTTCGTTCTACCTATCATGTACTAAAAAATATATGGATCAAATGCACGCAACCTAATTCGCTTGTCAATATCATCACGTATCATTCACAACAAAGTTTATCTCTAACACAAAGTCGAGAGATCAACCGTATCATCTCATTATTAATCTCTCCCACAACTCGACAACACAGAGCATTAAGAATCGATACCCACGTGAATATTAGTCCTAAATCTATCTCTAGCATTTAGAATCTAATAGATGTTCATCTTAGATCGAGTTTGAACCATATATATCTATAGCAATCCAAACCCATTAAGTAAAAAATCAAGATAACCATCGATAAAGAGTTGTAAAAGAGATTTTATACAAAGATCCATAAATATACATACAATCAAGATAAACTTACATACAAAACCCCAACAAATGAAAAATACATAGAGAGGAAGGAAGAAGAACACAAATCTCACAGTCTGTCAACTCCGATTGAAGTGGGTTCGACTCCGGATCGTCAAGATGCACCCCCCAATGTTGTTTCTAAGCTAAATCTACTCAAGAATGTATTTGATGAAGTTGGGGTAAAAAGTTCCCAAACAACATCACCTAAAAAATGCTGAAAAATCACTTAAATAGACAAAAATGGTTCCTAGTATTCGCCTGGCGAAGTCCTGTTCGCCTGGCGAACATATGCAACTTTTGCTACTGCCAAAACAGTGTTTTTCACGCGTTTTAGAACTTTCTGTTTGCCTGGCGAACTTTTGTTCGCCTGGCGAACATGACAGCAAACCATCACTTGTTTCGACCATAACTTCTGAACTGTAACTCCGTTTTATGCGCGGTCGAAAGCGTCGGAAAGCTTATCCAATGCTCTATAAGATAATGACAAAATATCATTGCTTATATACCTACAAAAAATGAGAAAAAATCAATTAAACTCAATGAAATTTACGCGACACTCAATATATACACTATAATTTAAACTATACAACATATGCACAAAAGTTGAGGTTTATTGGTTGAATCAAGCCAATAAGTGCCAATTATTTACACTCTAAATCAATACATTTTAGCACTTATCAACTCTCCCCAACTTAAGCTTATTTGTCCTCAAACATGAATCGATCAACTCAAGAAAACTAAATTAATAACCAAGCAATCACGATTCAACAAGTTTTGAAAAACAAAAATAAATGTATGGTTCAACACAAAAAAGTACATGCAAAGCAAAACATACCACTAAACTATAACGATAACATGAAAACGAAACAACTCCTAAATACAAAACACATGTCGAAAATTCTAAGACAATACAAAGTTCAAAAATGAATCACACCTAGCACACACTTCATCGGTAGATGAATAAAAAAAATACGAGGGACTTAACTCTCACCCAACAATCAAGTCAACAACAAGTTAAATTATGCATTCATCAAGAAAAAACTCATATTGAACAGTATAAAAGCAAATATCACAAGGGCTTTAGGGTTGTAATATGGCTTGGGTAACAAAAAATTGTTTTTCTCAAGGTAAAAGAACAAAAACTTACCTAATCAAATGAGAGTGATCATTTCTCACAATCTCAAGCACTCACAAATTTCAATCACCTTTTTCTCTTTTCCAAATTGTTACACCATTCCAGGCAACTTATTCGCATAACTATTCTTTTTTTTTCAATTCTTTTCCCTCTTTTTTTTTCTTTTTCTTTTTCATTTTTTTTCTTTCTTTTTCAAACTTTTTCTTTTTCTCAACCTCTTAGCAACCAACCTCTTCTCCCCAACTTGAATATAACCACACATAGTGACATGAATGCTCTCAAACTTATTAGGCACGGGTAAAAACTCAAATAACAAGTCATGGTTATAGTTCAAGAAAAAGTATTAGAATCCATCCAAAAATGAACTTAACACCAATATGGATTCTAACAAAGACTCAAAGGGGTAAGCAAATTATCACTCACTCACAAGGTAGATTGATTATTTGGTCAAGTGGGTATGCTCAAAATCAAACAAAATGCCTTGATCATTTTAGTGCTATCATACAAATCAACACAAATACAAGATTAAATATAATAAAACCGAGTTAAACAAAAATGTTAGTCTTCTGCATATAATAAACAATGGAAAGCTCCTCACAAAAAGGTTTAGTTCTAAAGTGATTCAAAACTGAACAAGTATGGCAAAAGAATGAATGACATGAAAATTGTACAAATGAAAAGTCTCATAATCATGCTATGTTCTAGAAAGCGATAAACGAGTACCTTGCAAAGTACTAACTTCAAACAATATCAAAACCATACATTCGCAAGTTGAAACAATGAAACTTGGAAAATCACAAAATGCATCCTCAAGCTAATCAAAAACAAACTTGAGAGCAAACACAAATATTATTCTAACAACCTAACAAAATTGAATTAAACTAAATAAACATAAAGCTATACAAACTCAAAAACCACTGGGTTGCCTCCCAACAAGCGCTTGTTTCATGTCGTTAGCTCGACACCTTTAGTATTCTTTGCTAGTAACTTCCTCACATACACGTCGATGCTTTGTCAAAGCGCCAACCTAAAGAAAGTGTCCTAACCAAACACTTGAACAAATGTTACGAGAACAAAATATATACAACACTTAAACAAACATAATGGAAGACAAAAGCAAAACAAGTATCTATACAAGCATATATATACAATTATGTGCAAAGCTTAGAAATATAGAAACTATCACAATGCGACTCAATATCAAAACCAATCCCCGGCAACGACGCCATTTTGTTGAAGCAGGAAAGCAGCAAGCAAAAATATTATTTTCGGAAGAATTTCCTCAGGGATTTATCGTCTCCACAGGGATTAGTGTGAGGGAAAGAATGTCGTTCGACAATCTCTACGTTTCTAAGCTTGGGTTTGAATGGTTTGGGATAAAATTTCAAAAGGAAAAACATAAAACAAGAAAATAAGTACATTCTTAAGAAATGAGAAAACTCTCCAGGAGTTGTATTTTGTTCTACCTATCATGTACTAAAAAATATATGGATCAAATGCACGCAACCTAATTCGCTCGTCAATATCATCACGTATCACTCACAACAGAGTTTATCTCTAACACAAAGTCGAGAGATCAACCATATCGTCTCATTGTTGATCTCTCACACAACTCGACAACACGAAGCATTAAGAATCGATACCCACGTGAATATTAGTCCTAAATCTATCTCTAGCATTTAGAATCTAACGGATGTTCATCTTAGATCGAGTTTGAACCGTATATATCTATAGAAATCCAAACCCATTAAGTAAAAAATCAAGATAACCATCAATAAAGAGTTGTAAAAGAGATTTTATACAAAGATCCATAAATATACATACAATTAAGAGAAACTTGCATACAAAACCCCAACAAATGAAAAATATAGACAGAGGAAGGAAGAAGAACACAAATCTCACGGTCTGTCAACTCTGATTGAAATTGATTCGACTCTGGATCGTCAAGATGCACCCTCCAATGTTGTTTCTAAGCTAAATCTACTCAAGAATGTGTTTGATGAAGTTGGGGTAAAAAGATCCCAAACAACATCCCCTAAAAAATGCTGAAAAATCACTTAAATAGACAAAAATGGTTCCCAGTATTCGCCTTGTGAAGTCTTGTTCGCCTGGCGAACATATGCAACTTTTGCTACTGCCAAAACAATGTTTTTCACGCGTTTTAGAACTTTCTGTTCGCCTGGAGAACATGACAACAAACCAGCACTTGTTTCGACCATAACTTCTGAATCGTAACTCCGTTTTATGCGCGGTTGGAAGTGTTGGAAAGCTTATTCAATGCTCTATAAGATAATGACAAAATATCATTGCTTATATACCTACAAAAAATGATAAAAAATCAATTAAACTCAATGAAATTTACGCGACACTCAATATATACACTATAATTTAAACTATACAACATATGCACAAAAGTTGAGGTTTATTGGTTGAATCAAGCCAATAAGTGCCAATTATTTACACTCTAAGTCAATACATTTTAGCACTTATCAGTTGTATGTTTAGGATGGTCTGGACGGACAGGAAGAGTTGGCAGCACTGGAGTCACTATCATGCTTGTAATGCCCTTCTTCCATTCTGTTATGTTGCAGTTTCTTTTATTGCTTCGTCGTGATCGGAACCATTTTCGGTCATTTGCTGCAACTATTGGAGCTAAAACCCCCCTTGTTTGCACACTTGGATTCCCGACAACCGCACATATTTTGATGTCTTGCAAGATGATGACCTATTATAAGAACAGTAAACATCTGAAGCAGTTTCTACTGGTGGAGCTTCTGGTGCTTCGGTTGAAATATATTAGGCGTCATCTGAACTTGTAATTGGATGACTTTCCTCGAGGCTTGAGAGTTCACCGGTTTTAGATATTCTCTTCCTCTCTGGCACAAGTAGCAATAGCTCTGACTTCTTTTTATATTTGCATGAATCCATTTAGGGACACGATCATACCATGTCATATTCTCAAACCAATCTAATTCATCATCCATTTCATCAAAAAAAATTTACTTCCTGCATTTTTCTTGATGTGGGCCATATAGTTTGTTTTTGGGTAAAAATAAATGGATCTTTAAAAATTGAACTTGGATAACAATGGATATGGGCTAAATAATAGAGATTTGGAAATGAGCAAAGATGGATATAGTTTGTAATCTAATTTTGAATGGTGAGAAAACGGGTACCCACATGAATTTGTTTTTTTGGAGAAAGATTAAAGATGAGTAAGTGGTTAATTGGTTAGTTATCAAATTGAAATGGGTTTAAATTCAAAGAAAAAAATGGGCATGGAGTTGTGTTTGTCTAAGAGATGGGTTTGGATATCGAAGAAGAAAATGGTAAATTTGATGTTAAATGAGAAATGGTTTGGAAAGATGAATTTGGTGGATTTGAAAATGAACAAGGATAAAAAGAATGGATTAGAAAAGGGGTATGGTTTAGAAAGAAAATGTATACGAAATCTTGATCTTGATTCAAAACCAACTTGAAATTTCCACAATGCATCTGATGAAATGACTGAACAACACTTGGATTTCTAAATAGTTTGTATCATGATGTAATTAACTTTTGAATTGAATTTATCATAAATCATTGCTTGATAATCTGATGAATTCTAGTATGGAATAAAACAACCTTGAATAAGCATTGACTGAGAAATGGCCACTGATGTAGGTGACTTGTGATTGAAGCAGTCTCCTGATGGTTTGACCAAGAATAGGTCAAACTTCTGTCTTGATAATGACTGAATAGCCACACTTGAACTCAACACCATGTTGTCGCCCTTGATAGACCTGATCCCCTATCCATGATGAGAAATAACCTCGAATCCTGAGCTAGCTGGATATAAACTTGCCGGAAAACTTGCTCCCAAGGATTGATGAAACCCTAGGCCCTTGATGCCTGACAATTCTTGGAGAAAGTAAGCTTGATACCTGATGATTTAATTCAGAAACTCCGGATCCCATGTCTTAGAAGACCTATGCAAGGTATGACTATGAACTATGAACTAAAGACGATGCAGATGAGTGCGAAACAAAAGCCAGTAAAAGTCTAAAAGGGAGGGGAAATTTTGGGGTGCTACAATAGGTCCAAGACTCCTCAATTCACATGATAGTAACCATAATCCAAGATTACATTTTTTTTAGGGTTTTTTCCTTTATTAATATCTATAAAAACAAAAGAAATTATCGAAGTGGACAAAGGAGAAAGAAGCATAAAGATAAACAATATGAAATTTAATGCTTAAAATTAAGACATAAAAGTAAAGGGAAAGAAATTAAAGGCAAGAAATAAAAGTGCATAAAGTAAAGTTAGCACAATAATAATGTTAGTATTTATGCTAGAGTTAATGATCCGATTCAGGGCAAATTTAGCGCAATGTTAAGCAATCGTAGTAAAATCTATTAGGAAGATTATACTATGGAAGGCCGGTCAATAATAATGTATGTACCAAACATGTTGGAGATATGATAGAAATCATACTCCTAAAACATGTAGCACAAGAAAAAACCAAGGAGGGATCAAACACTAAGGGTATAAGATTGTTCTATTACATCAATCATTCTTCATGATAACTTAAGACAAGCTTATACATCAATTTAAAGTACCTCAAATGATATATGGTCAATTGGAAGGTAGATTTTTGAAATAATGAAAGTTCATAAAGTACCAATCCAAACTTCATGAACAAGATGGACTCTAAATCATCCAATTGATCAAGAGAAAAAGAAAAAAAGAAGAAGATGGAGAGAAATGAAACCAAATTGAACCATGACTTGAGATTCATCTATCACCAATTTCAATCATCCCTTTTGGTGCATCAAAGGGAAAAACTTGCCATCAACTCAAAGTACTAAAAATGATCCAAATGATCATTTAATAATAATTTTGAATTAATGAAGATTAATACAACCTAAGTTCCACCCAAAGTCCATTGAGATTGAGGAATATTTTGATCAATCAAGCCCTAATCCAAGTCAACAGAAATCAAACAATATCAAGATGGCAAAAATAAAAAATATAAATGCACTAAATGATTTTAAATTAAAAATAAAAGAGAAAATCTATAAAGTGCTTCAAAGCATCAAATAAATGGCCAAGAAAATTATGGAAAGTCATAAACAACTCAAATAACATATAGTAAATTTTTAAGAATTTTAAAATGCATGAAAGTATTTTTAAACCAATTAAAATGCATGAAATATGAGAGAATTAAAGGAAAAATAGCAAAACATAAAATAAATTTGTGAAAAAAATTACACAACGTGTAAAATAATAGAGAATAATTTTGTGATTTTTTGAGATAAAATCTTATTTAAAATCAATTTTAGAAATAAAAAAATTATAAAAAAAAATTAAAATAAAAAAAGAAATTAAAACAGCAAAACAAGGAGCATCGGATCAAACCTACTTAAGCCAGGTAAGCAGATCTAAAGGATCTCAACGCAAGTGCATGGTGGAAATTAGCTGAAATAAAGCATCATATCCAGTTTGAATTAATTAAACTCAGACCACCATCAAACACCTCCGGTCTTCTTCTTCGATAAACTGCTCACCGGATTTTGGCATTTGGTTAGCTCAAGGCATGAAACCACCACCATTACAACCGTATCATGAGTGTGAATTCAACTACATACTCCATTTTCATTAATAGGAACTGCAGCAGTGAGCATTTTGAGAAAAACTTAGTGCAAATGAAAACACGAAAAGTAAAATTAAATGTTAGATACGATCAACCAAAACTAGATAAATTAGGGGAAAGAATCAAGGAGTATCAAGTTACATCGTGGTAACTTGTTTCAGTTTAAATGATGTTCAGAACCACGTTGTCCAAATGATGATCGGAGGTAGTGAATGATAGACTTGGTTAACACGATGCAGAGGCTCTCAAGGCTTGGGAATTATTGTAATAGCTTTAGAGGACATCGATGGTGCTAATGGAAATAAGAAATAGAGTTGAAATAGCTTAGAATTTAAGAACGAACTTGAAGAATTTCAGTGAAAACTGTGAGCTTGGGAAGAGTTTTCAGAGGCTTTCTAAGCTTGAAATTGAGTGCAATAGGTTGTTCTATTTAAAGGAGTAGTGAATGGAGCTCATACGCGTGAGAATTAGTTGCAAATTATATTAAATCATGAGTACCAAGTGCGTGACTATTCTTGTTTGCAAAGTCACTAAAAAATTCAGTTCCATGAGATCAACTTCAAACCATTTTGAAATTATGTACAGTTCACCATTGCCTCTCATTATTTTTGATAAAGTATCACATCATAACATAAAGTACAATGAAAAAAATAAAGGTTTCATTTGGCTGTTTGAGAAAAACGTTGCGAGCTGGTAAAGTTGGCACCATGACCTATAACTAGAGGTCAAACTAATTCTAAGTCCAAAATGACCTATAATGTCTTCAAAATTTTCATGACCTTCCAAGCCTAATTGGACTTTGATCCTGGAAACAAACTTGTATGCTTCATCAAATATGATAATTGGAAAAAGAACCACCCACAAAAGTTGAAAATTGAGATAGTTATGATCTTTGGAAGTTAGGCAAATAACACTTGAATTTAGGTCAAATTTCACTAAGTCCATAAAGTGACCTCTAATGTTTTTAAACTTTTTATGATCTTCCAAGCATAATTGGCTTTTGACTTGTAAATAGAAGTTGTAGGGGATGTCAAGAGTAGTCATTTTCCTAAAGAAGCATTAAACAATGTTGAATAATGAGTGAGTTATGAACTTTTGAACTTTGACTTGAAATATTGACTTTTAGGTCAAAGTACTTTTGAATGATCTTGCATTTTCAGGCACATTGATGATCACATGAACTTTAAATGATGTACTCTTGAGTTTCCTTTGATTAAACTTGCAATGGCTTAAGGAAACTTGTTGATGAAGGCATGGAAATAAACACATGAACCTTTGAAGTATCTTGAGAAACAAGCTATCAAACTTTGAAATATCTTGATCAAATGAGATTGAGAGATACTTGAGACCCATATGATTTGAGATTAGATGCCATGCTTTGATGAATAGCCTTTGAAAATCAATGGTTGACCACACTTTGGCTTGAGGAACTCAAACCCTAGCTGAGGAGACAATCATTTGATGCTCTTGATTCCAAACCCTACCTTGCAAAAGAAACAAAAGGGACAAGGCATATTTTTTATATTTTGATCAATGGTTAGTGAACATAAACAAATAAAAGCAAAAGAAACAAACATAAGTGCTTGGTGACCTTCTACACAAGTGCAAAACCCTAGAGATGTGAGCTAAGAGAATCCATGTTCGTGATTGCAATGAGATGCAAATGAATAGGATAGGTTGAATCTTAGGGGTCAAAATTAGGGTATGACAAATGCCCCTATTTAAGTTTATTCTATCCGAATATATGAAGACTGAAAATATTTGTATCGATGGGATCAAAGAGACCTAAATAAAGAAGACCCGATGTTTAGCCCTAAGATGCCACACAATGCTTATGATATGAATGAATGCAAGAAACAAACTCTGTGAGGAAAACACCACACATAATAAATTCTGCCATGTATACTACTGGAGAAAAGCTTGAAAGATGTCCACCAGGGAGACACAACTCACTGGGGAGTGGAAATAAACTAGAAGGATACATGTTGGGGAAAACGGACCAAAGCATAGCTAGAAATGAAAAGCAATAACGAAAACCTCTACTGGGAAAATAGCCAGCAAAGACATCACTAAAATTACTAGGGAACACCTGAGTAATCAGTTGAATAGGGACTTACGACCAACTCATAGCCGATAGCAGTAAACAAAATGATAATACCGACTCATAGATGAAGGTAGTGAATAAGATGTTACCGACTAATGGATGACGATGAACTACCAACTCATAGACGAAGGTAAAGTTATAAATGATAAGATAATACTGACTTATTAATGCCAGTAAACTACTAACTCATGGACGAAGGTAGAGAGAAATGATAAGATAATACCGACTCAGTGATGATGGTAAACTATCAACTCATAGCGAAAGGTAGTGGCTGGATTTGAATTGATAACAAGCTTCCTATAACTTCCGGTCTTCTACCTGGAACGGGGCTCAGCTTCTTCTTTGACCAAGTTTTCCACTTGGAAAAGGTAATAAACCTCCCATGAATTCCGATCTTCAACCAGAAACGGGTCTCAGTTTCTTCTTTAACCAAGTCTTCCACTTGGAAAGGGTAATAAACCTCCCATGACTTCTGGCCTTCAACCAGAAACGCGTCTCAGTTTCTTATTTAACTAAGTCTTCCACTTGGAAAGGGTGATAAACCTCCCATGACTTCCTATCTTCAACCATGAACGGGTCTCAGTCTCTTCTTCAACCAAGTCTTCCACTTGGAAAGGGTGATAAACCTCCCATGACTTCCGGTCTTCAACCAGGAATGGGTCTCAGTTTCTTCTTTAACCAAGTCTTCCACTTGGAAAGGGTGATAAACCTCGCATGACTTCTGATCTTCAACCAAGAACGAGTCGTTGTTTCTTCTTTAACCAAGTCTTCCACTTGGAAAGGGTAATAAACAAGCTTTCTTCGTCTTTTGGTCCTCAACCTGAAGCGATCTTAACTTGCTGGAAATTGACTTTGATTAGGGAATCATAACAGGCTTCTCAAATAAAGAGGCAGCCACATGTTAGGGAATAATATGTTGTCTTTGATATGTTGAATCACAACAAGCTACTATGTCGGAGATTCACTGAAGAGATAGTCACTCGCTATGGAAATAAGAATTGATGCCTGGAACAAATAAGCTTATGAAATAAAGAGACTACCACTTGTTATTGCAATAAAAAATGATTTGTCAGGGACAAACAAACTTCTCAAATAAAGAGATTGCCACTTGTTGTTGACATAAAGATTGATCAAAATTACAAGCTTCTCAAATAAAGAGGCTGCCACTTGTTATTGACATAAAGATTGATCAGAATACCAAGCTTCTCAAATAAAGAGACAGCCACTTGTTGTTGACATAAATCTCAGGGAGATTACTGGAGCAATAACTGCTGGGGATTATATCTTCATCATTGAACAAGTTCTTCTGAGGAAGAAAGGTTTAAAAGGGGCAGAACATGCCTTTTTCATCTATGATTCCATCTTGGGGATATTAAAACAATGCTGTAGGGGACCAAAGTTCAATCCATGAACAAACTGGAGAGAAACAGTCAAATAAGACTTTCCCCGCTGAGGAATGAACTTGAACTGGGAATTTGTTCCATCTAGACAAAATGAACTGGGGAGAAAAACTAAAAAATAAACCTTCCACGAGGTATGAACTTAGTGGGGAAACATAGGATATAATCACTAGGGAAATACATGACCAGAAGCAAGAAACATGCATATGAGTATAAATTAGCCTTTGGCTATGCATGATGATGATTCATGAATGCAAAATGCATGTAATTTCATGCTTATGCTGATAAAACGAGATACTTAACAAACTAGGAGAAACGAAATCACAACCGGGTACTCGGCCAATTCTCAACCAGGTGGAGACCATGAAACAAAGCTTGTCTTCTGCTAGAGAAGAAACACCTTCCAAAATAAATGGAAGTTTTTACGGGGATAAAAAATCCGCTGAAGGAAACTTGAATCAACAACTCTTCTCAAATTCTTAACTCTTTGAGGATGTAGCATTTTGCTGGCGCAACAACATTGTGACAAAAAACATTGCTTGGGGAAGTACCATTAACTAATAAAAAGTTTGGAAATAATTCCGCTGGGAACTCGAGACAAAAGTCTCTGTCAGTCATCAATCTCTTTTGGAGATAACACTCTGGCTGAACTTGATGCGAGAATGAACCAAAATGGTCAATGTAACACTAATACTGCTGGGGAAAACCCATATCTATCAACAAATTTAGCAATAAACTCTGCTGGAGATAGTAAATATATAAAATCAAGGATATGCACAGGGTAATCTCATGAGGTGCCACTGCGGGGAAACTGAGCTCCGCACTTCGAGACTTGATCAATCTTGAACAATTGTCAATTCTTAGTTTGTTCAAAAGTTAAAGCAAAATATCTTGTAATTTCAAAACATCTTTGTTATCAAAATTTTGTTTCAAAAATTATTATAAAAAATAAATGACATTTTGCACAGAAACAAGTATAACAATTGAAATTGATTGGCAAAAATCAGGATTTTATTGATAGAATGGTAGTCCGCAAAATATGTGACTCTATGGATTATTACAATGTTTGGAAAATGGTAAATGGAAAGGCTATATTGAAATAAAATGACCCTATTCTCCCTACCAACTTTGAATTCCTCTAATTCAGCTTCCGTTGAGAGAGATTGAACTGAAACTTCAAATGATGATGACGCTTCTTTGAGTGATCAAGCCTTGCCTGACACAATTACTTGCCATGAAATCCCTAACTTTTGCCTAGACTTCCCTTTTGGGTTCGCAATCTATCGAGATGAATTATTATGTTTATGTCTCTAACTTTTTCCTGGATCTCCCTTTCGGGCTTTCAATCCACCGAGACGCTCTGTCATATTTTCAACTTAGCGAGCTGTTCTTTTGATTTTTTTAGGCAAAGTATTTCTTGACTGCATCAGCATTCACGGGACGTAGGAGCTCCTCACCATCCATAGTTGTAAGAATTAATGCACTGCCATAGAAGGCTTTCTTGACAACATATGGGCATTCATAATTGGGAGTCTACTTGCCACGAGAATCATTATGGTTAAGCAAGATCTTTTTTAGAACGAGGTCGCCTTCTCTAAATTCACGAGTACAGACCTTCTTATCAAATGCATTCTTCATTCTTTTTTGATACAATTGACCATGACACATGGTTGTCATTCTCTTTTCTTCAATCAAATTCAACTGATCATATCTATTATGAAACCATTCAGCTTTTGTCAACTTGGCTTCCATCAAGACTTGCATTGATGGGATCTCAACTTCCATGGGGAGAACTACTTCCAGTCCATAGACTAAAGAGAAAGGGGTTGCCAATGTTGAAGTGTGAACAGATGTCTGGTATCCATGTAAAGCAAAAGGATGCATTTCATACCAATCTTTGTAGGTTACAATCATCTTCTGCAGGATTCTCTTGATATTTTCATTTTCCGCTTCAACAACCCCATTCATCTTGGGTCTGTAAGGTGAAGAATTATGATATTCAATCTAGAAAGTTTCACAGAGCTCTTTCATCAAATTGTTATTCAGATTCAAACCATTATCAGTAATGATCTTACTTAGAATGTTATACCGATAGATAATTTGATTCTTGATAAACCAAACTACCACCATTTTAGTCACATTAGCATATGATGCTGCTTTGACCCATTTGGTAAAGTAATCAATAGCTACCAGAATGAAATAATATCCATTTGCGGCTTTATCATTATTTCCCCTTTTCTTTTCTTCCTTTTTTCATTCATATTTTCATTTTTTTCATTGCTTTTTTTCTTTATTTTTTCTTTCATTTTTCCATCGGTTTTTTTTATTGCCCCATTTTTTACGGACAATCTGGCTTAAGCGGCAGACGATCCCGACTGATCTGTAAAATAGCAAGTGTACTATTTTGACCGATGTAGTATTAAGGGACAAACTCCCCGAATATCGATCTCGAGGGCTGCGTAGGAATACAATTTCTATAATAATGCAATTGAACAAAAGGTCAATTGGGTTTTGGTTTGTTTAATTTGTAAAAGTAAAAGACTGAAGGAAAAAGTAATAAAATAGGTTTTGGACAGATAGGAGGAGCATGCTAGGGTAGGTGTATGAAAAGCCTTGTAACAATCTTAATTCTTATTTTCAAAAATCAGCGCTCAATTCAATCATTACCGGTTTTAAAGATTGGTTGACTCTAATTCCTTAGCCAGAAAACCCTTTAATATTCTCCCTATACCCCAATTCCTTGGAAGTATAGGAACAATACCAAGCAATTTGTTTTATCTAAAACATTATGGTTACTATAGGGTATCCTTATTCCTAGGAAATATCTACTATAGTATTATCGTATAAAAGCGTTAACAATCGTTTTTCTGAACCTAAAGTTAATCGTAAATCGAATCCTTATTTGTCAGATAAGAAAAGCCTTAAGAACATTATACAATAACAACGATCATGAGAAAGCAGTGAAATCACTAATTCAAAGAAAACAATGTTATTACAGAGTCATTTCAGGGACACCCCCTAGCATTGGGGAGTTTAGCTACTCATAAATATATTTAAAGTAAATTCCACAATTAGATTGAACATTACAAGATAATAGGGTTGCCTTGATCTTCAATTGCTTCCGCTCATGAAAACCTTCAGTTTCCCCAATCCTTGATCGCTACAATCTTGATCGTGAAATTCTTTTTCTGTCCAAAGGTCCTTTTTTCCTTCTCAAAACACGTCTTAAATAGTCTCAGGTCCAACCCATCAAAATTAGAAGATGAAGCGTTTTAGCCAACATGGGCTGTGTTAGCTCCCTGTTACCCTGCACGAAAAATTTCTCTGTTCCAGGTGTGCTGACACAGGCTGTGTCAGCTGGCACAGGGGGGCCGTGTTAGCTCCCTGGTTTCCACATATTTTTCCTTTTCCGAGCACTTCTTGACACGGGTCGTGTTAGACTCCTGGTCCACTTCAAAACTCTTCTAACTTCTCGCTGTTTTACCTAGTTTTTACTCCGATTCTTCTCTATTTCTTACCTGAACCTAGAAACAATGAAAATACCAAACTAACGTGTAAAATGCAATAAAAATGAATAAAATGCGACTAGACATATCAAATGATTAACTAAAACTAATGGTAAAATAACGTATAAAAACCACTAATCACTGACCAAGAAAACTCTTTTAACAACTCTATCAACTTGTTCTTGACATCTTTATCAAGCAGTGCCCCAGTCTTGACCTCTTTCTTGTTCTCTTCAGAACCCAAGTTGATCAGTTCGACATGCTCTTTATACGGCTAAATAGTCTTCTCCTCGTGCTCAGAAAACCGAGTAATTTTTTATGGAATATCATTGTCTTCTTCACTCTCTTCTTCTGCTTCAAATACAAGGAATTCAAAGTTGGGATAGGGCACAAAGTCATTTTTTTAAATGGGTTTATTGTTCATGATTTATGCATTGATTCAAAAAATAAACAAATGCGAAGAAATGCAATAAATGGAATTGTTTTTTACAAGTTTTTTAGTTACCATTTTCCCAAAAAATGCAAAAATAAAAACACATATTGGATAACAAAATGACTTTTATTAATGATCTTAAAATTTGAAACAAAGGTGCCCTAACAAAGTCACTTTCACCTTTGCTAGAGGGAATGAAATTATTTGAAAAAAAAACAAATTACTTTGTACAATGAATGATACAAGAAACATTGACAGTAGTCCAATTCTGGATAGCCTCTCTGCGTGTCACTAAGCAAGGCCATTCAGGATCTGATGCATCTTCATTGATGACAAAAACAGTATGATCTCCAGGATGGATAAATCCAACACTGTGAAACACTTCTTGCATACGCTTCAACTCACTTCAGGCAAAAACCCTATACCGGCTCTATTATTATTCTCAACAAGCTCTATGATCTGGCCCCAACCATCTGATTGAACATTTTCCATAACTTATTGTGCATCCTTCAATGAAGCCATAGACAACCCATTCTTCTGAATAGAATTAAAAATATCAAGAGTTTGGAACTGAGTTCCAACAGCTTTATCATCTGCATCTATATATCTGAAAGAGGAAAGATAACTAATCAATAAAGCTTCTTCACCAAAAAAAATCACGAGTTTACCATTCTTCACAAACTTGAGCTTCTAATGTAGAGTTGACATCACTTCCCTAACGTCGTGTATCCATGGTCTCCTCAATAAACAACTGTAAGCAGGGTAAATATCCATCACTTGAAAAGTGATTTGGAAAACATGAGGACCAATCATCATAGGAAGATCAACTTCACCAATAATTGTTCTCCTAGAACTATCGAAAGCTTTGAAAACAACACCACTGTGTTTCATGGGAGCACCTTGGTAAGCAACTTGTAAAAAGTCGCTTTCAGCATAACATTGAGTGGAAAACCAGTATAAACCAGAACATTGGACAGACTATCCTTTTGACACCTCACAGATATATGCAAAACATGACTGTGCTTCTTGCCCTCGGATGGCAATTCTTCATCATTGAAACCCAGTATTGCATGTAGTAATATTTTCGACTACAACATCAAACTGATTAACGGTCACATCTTGATCCATGTAAGCTTGATCTAGCACCTTTATCAAATACTTCCGATGAGCTTCGAAATTTAGCAACAGAAACAACATTGATATTTTTGAATGGGTTTGAAGAAGTTGATCTACCACTTTGTAGTCAGTCATTCTGATCAATCTTAACAACTCCTCAGCATCGTTATTATTTTTAGATTTAACAAACAGGCTAACAAGAACTGGTCCTTGATCAACAACAACAACAACAAAGTATTTACTGTGCTCTTTCGTACTTGTTGACGCAAAATCAACCTTTCGGAGAGGCACTGGAGTGAAAAAACGACCACTTCGAGTCATACCACTAACATCCATTATATTCTCAACTGGACTAGCCGCTTCAACTATCACTTTATTATCATCTTGTACCATAATGGCACCATTCCTCCAAGGAACACCTTTACTAGATTCATAAGGAAATGGACCAGACAAACAAATGATCAAAGGATCAACAAGATTACCCTTACCCTGATAAGTGATCTCAACAGCCTATAGAACATCAAATTGAGGAACAATAAAAGCCACCTCATCATCTCTATGCTTTGCACTGATTTGCAGAATACCACGGTCCATCAAACCTTGAATATATTCCTTCACCAAAATACATCCTTCTGGATTCTGTTTACACAAATGACAATCATAATGCTCACTCTTGAACAAACCAACTTGACACAATTTGGCATGCACACTAGCCAACAGAGTTTTCACCACATTGACATTGCAAATCTAATATTCATATGAACCAACATTTACCATATTGACAGAGGGTTTACCATGCTCTGGCAAAGGATTAACTTGCACATTCAGTCCAGCTTCGCAGAACTTTAACAAACCATTCTTAATAAGTCTCAAAACTTCGAATTTCAAAGAAAAATAATTCTCAAGATCGTGCCCAGGGGCTCCCTGATGAAAGGCACAATAAACCTCATGCTTGTACCACCAAGGCAGTGGATTTTGAACAACTAGAGGATCTCTATTTTGAATCAACCCCTTCTGCAAAAAACTAGATACAATTCTTAATAAGTCATAGGAATGGGATCAAACTGAGGTATCCCACAAGCTTACTGATTACGGTTAGGTTGCTGAATTTGCTATGGCAAATAAGTCTGAGCAGAAGGCGTCACACTAATTACTAGAGTAACTGCAGCAATGTGAGACGATTGATAATATTGTTGAGATTGGCTATGATTATCACTATTTCTGGGTCTTCTTTTCCTAGTATCCCCTACTTTATTTTATTAAAACTATTTCCATACTTCTTCTTAGAACTAGATGAACTAGCTTCTCTAGTCAATCGGCTCTTTCGGACAACTTCGTCCAATCTAACTCCCATACCCACCATTTCAATGAAGTCACTTTGAGCACTAGAAACCATCTTCTCATAGTAAAACAGACTCAGGGTCTTGAGAAACATCTTGGTCATCTCTTTCTCTTCCATCGGAGGAGTAATTCGAGCAGCAACCTCATGTCACCTCTGGGCATACTCTTCAAATGATTCTTTGTCTTTTTGTGAAATAGTACGCAACTAGTCACGGTTAGGAGCCATATCCAAATTGTACTTGTATTGAAGTATAAATTCTTCTACGAGATCATTGAATGAACTGACATGAGCACTATCCAATCTTATATACCATTTCAAGGCGGAACCAGTTAAATTGTGTTGAAAGTAGTGAATCAACAACTTATCATTGTCAGTATGGGTAACCATTTTCCGACAGTACATGATCAAATGGATTTGTGGACAAGAGTTTCCATTATACTTTTCAAAGTCAGTCACTTTGAATTTCACAGGGATCTTAACATTGGGAACCAGGCATAAGTCACAGGTGTTCTTACCAAACAAATCCTTACCTTTCATGGCTTTCAGCTCTTTTTGCATATCTTGAAATTGATATTGGAACTCATTCATCCTTTCATGCACATCTGGATTCTCGCTCGGAGCAGTATGGAATACAGGTCCATCCACTTGTGTCACAACATGCACAATTAGAGGAGAAATAATTGTCATAGGTTGAACAGGAGGAATTTGACTCACCACAAGAGTGTCATGAATAATAACATAATTCTCTAGCACAAAATAGAGAGGCATACCCCAAGGAAACCCAATAGGAATTTGATTAGGATGCGAGGGTCCAGCATGCACAACCAGAGTAGTTGCAATATCTAGAATAACAGGCACTTGAGCTTGAGAAACAGGCAAAGGCTAATTCTCGGAAGCCACTAGAGATTCTAACAAAGCGGTCATTCTATCCATTCCAGCTCTCAAATAATTCACCTCTTCACGGAGTTCCCATTGCTCTTGTTTAATATTTTCCATCTTCCTTCTAGAATTAGCCCGAGTAAAATACCGATGTGTCAGCTTGTCTTCTTTGAAGATAAAGGAAGAACGAATAAGACTCCAACAAACATGCGGAAAGTAAGACCAAACGATACAAATGATGCTTGGGATGCATATGCAAATGATAGTTTTCAAGGAACTAAAGAACTAAACATATTGCAAACATCATAAAGAAAAAAATTTAAAAATAAAATTAAACTTCATTTCATTAATAAATCTGGAAGGATTACATCATCAATACATGATTACAAGCGATCCTATACAAAAAGCATAAACTAAGGCCTAGGAACAGAAAATTTCCCAGCTGAATAAGAACCATCCTCATGCTACAACTTGCTTTTGAGGTTCATGATCTGAACTTCAATAATAGTCTTCATCTCGACTTTCTCTTTCAGGATTTTATCGATAACACCCTTCCAAACGCTGGATCTAGTCTCTTGCTCAATATTTTTTTTCTTTCCATGTTACTCAAGTAACTCATCCTTTTGGTGAAGAAAATCATTCTTCTCCTTCAATTGCCTTTGAAAATCATGGAACTTGCTTTCCTAAGCATCTATCTCTTACTTCATCTAGGCTAAAGAAAATTGGGCTTTTACATGTCTTCATCTGGAACATGAGTAATGGATAAACTTTGGGAAACATGGGTTTTTCGGGAGGATAAGGCATCTTGACTTGAATAGCTCTTGCTTGCACCCATTAAGTGTAAGGCTCCAAAGCAACACAATTCTTCAATAATAGCTCATTCTTCCCTTTCCTATGGATCTTGCGCCAGGTGTGAACTATTCTTTCCTTTAACTCACTGTTGTCAATCCCTTCTTGAATGAAGAAATATTCCAAGAGAACACTGTTTGGCCTATCCTTCATAGCATATCCTAGGTGATGGTAAGCTAAAACCAGATTGTAATTAATACCACCTTTTGTAATAAGAAGCACATTTGAGAATTCACCATAACTGTCGATAATCTTCACATCATCGTAAACTCTAGAATACCAAGTTATATCTGCGCTGGTGAGAGACATATGAATGGCATTGATGTCCACAAAGTTGTATATGTTAGGAAATAAGACTAGGCCATAAATGAATAGAGCAAGAACTGAGCACCAACAAGAGTAGCAACTTTCTCTATTAGAAACTTTCCAGGAAAACCCTGAATACCCCCCTTAGTTACAAGATGAGATTCAATCTCCCCTTTTCTCATGTGTACAGACTCTGCAATAACACAAAATTTGGGAATCCCCTTTAGACCGAAGGTATTCAATCTGACACGGGAAACTAATGAGATAAGAATATTCCTCCAAAGTGGGAGCAAGCTGATAATCTAGAAACGTGAAACACCTATACACTGAGTCATAAAACTGGGCCAGGGTATTCAGAACTCCGTCTTCAGGATCAGTGTTCAGCACAAACAAAAGTCTTCCATAACGATATTTGAAATCCAAAGGGAAAGCAACCAGAGATCCTAGCTTTCTCAGCTCTGCTAAATTAGGACACTTGAAACAGAACTGATGAGTATTTCTCCTTCCAGAATCTATACCCAGATCACCTATAATGTTTTCAACAAATTTTCTAAGTTCCTTGAAAACTAGATGAAAAATGATGCTCATGAATGCATGAATGCAACAACAAAAAACATGGGGGGGGAGGGGGGGAGAGGGGGTTCAAAGGTTTGATGTCACAAGCATGGAGCCAGGTGGAAAAGGTAATGACCATCCCACAAGATGTGTTCTATTGTTTTGGATATCACGATCAATCACTAGGTTCTAAAATGTTTCTAGAGTCATAAATCCATCTTTCAGATATTACCGGTTTAACGACTTACTCATAGACCAATAATATTCTCAAGAGAACCTCTTCTAAGTGTAGTATCATGTATGAGCCAATCTAAGTCTACACCAAGAAGATCACCACACTACGTCCTAAAGGCCAAGATAGGTTAAAAGATTTTAAAGGTCTCTCGGAATCACGGACTCCTAGGTCAGAAAAAGTAACTCTATTACGATTACTCGCACGACACAAGTAATTCCAAAAGGGTGTCAACTGAGCGTGGTTCTCATGTCAACCTAATAATGCCTTTCACCACTTAGTTCTCCATGAGTATACCACAATCCTAACTTAAGTGCACTCAATCCAGGTAGAGGACTATCCTCACCACACAAAAGATCACCAAGCACCCAAACTGAAACACCAAATAAAAAGTAATAAATAAAGCACAGACAAACAAGCTAGACTTAACCCACTTGGAATTTTTATTCCCCAGCAGAGACGCCAGCTGTCACGGTGGGAAATTTTTTGAGATTAAGCTATTGATTAACTTAACTCAGAAAAGCAAGAGTCGCCACCAAACTTTATTGTTTCCAAAGGTAATGGGAAAAGATCGAACAAAACCCACAAAAATCTATAAAAAAAAAGTAAAAAGAGAGATCTGGATATGGGGGTTGGTTATACAAAGGTAAGGTATTAGCACCTTTCACATCCTTTATACTCAATGGGAACTACTTGTTTGTTTTTTGTTAAAAAAGGTTATTACTATTTGTTGATTGATTTTAAGTGAAAAGATATTTGGTATATTCAATTGGAAAACTTCACTAACTACCCACAAGTATAAGGAACTTAGCATTTGCATAATCTTGATATGGAGAACCTTTACTTGGATTTAATCAGCAAGTACATCTCAACATTCAAGTGGAAAATATCGTTCATTTCTCAACATCTTGTAGAAGTATAGTGTTTTACATCACTGCAAGATTCAGGCCAGTATCTAATCTTTATGAAAATAGACTCTTAAAGAAAAAAAGGTGCACAAAGTCACAAAAAGAGTTTGATTATGCTAGTGTTTTTAGAATTTTGAAATGTGTTTAAATATGCTTAAGTGTCTTAGTATTTTTTAAGGAAAATATTTTCTGGATCACTTGACAAAGTCAAGGTTTATTAAGAAAGAGGTGAAGTTTGAAAATAAGAAAATTTTGAAATAGGTAGAAGATTTTGAAAATTTAAGAATGAGAGGAGATGAAGAGACTTTCCAAAAGCATAAAATAAATGGTCTCATTGTCAGGTAACCCAAGAGAAAGCATTTGTATGTGCAAGTGAACTAACCAAGACAAGCAAGCATTTGACAAGAGTCAAAACCAGCATTCCATTACCTTTGGATTAAGGCCACAAGATAAGCAACTGAGCAGATGAACACAAGAGGATCTAGACAAATAAAGTCACAGAGAAATAGATAACGCATTCAAGCTTGATTCAAGGCCATAAATATCAGAGGAACTGAAGGTCTCATATAAGGCTTAGTATAAGATGAACTTCCAAGTTTCAGATAAGCAAACTCCAAGCATGGGAAACATTAATTCTAAGTCCATAGTTCCAAGGCTCCTCAATGCACAGTATAGTAACCATAGTCCAAGATTAAAAGTTTTTTTTTAGGGTTTTTCCTTTATTAATGTCCTTAAAAGCAAAAGAAAATGCCCAAGTGGACAAAGGAAAAAGAAGCATAAACATAAAAAAATATGAAATGTAATGCTTAAAATAAAGACATAAAAGTAAAGGGAAAGAAATTAAAGGCAAGAAACAACAGTGCATAAAGTAAATTTAGAACAACAACAATGTTAATATTGATGCTAGAGTTAATGATCCGATTCAGGGCAAATTTAGTGTTATGTTAAGCATTCGTAGCAAAATTTATTAGGAAGATCATACTATAGGAGACCAGCCAGTAATAATGTATGCATCATACATGTTGGAGATATGATAGAAACCATACTCCTAAAACATGTAACATAAAAAAACCAAGGAGGGATCAAACACTAAGGCAAGGAGATTGGTCCATTATATCAATCATTCTTCATGATAAATTGGAAGGTAGATTTGAAAAGATGAAAGTTCATCAAGTACCAATCCAAACTTCATGAATAAGATGAACTCTAAATCATTAAATTGATCAAGAGAAAAAGAAAAATAAAATGAAGGAGATGGAGATGGAGAAAAATGAAACCAAATTGAACCATGACTTGAGATTCATCTATCATCAATTTCAATCACCCCTCTTGATGCATCAAAGGGAAAAACCTATCATCAACTCAAAATACTAAAAATGATCCAAATGATCATTTAATAATAAGTTTGAATTGATGAAGATTATTACAACATAAGTACCACCTAAAGTCCATTGAGATTGAGGAAGATTTTGATTAATCAGGCCCTAATCCAAGTCAACAGAAGTCACACAATGTCAAGATGGCAAAAATAAACAATATAAATGCATTAAATGATTTTTAAATTGAAAATAAAAGAGAATATCCATAAAGTACTCCAAAGCACCAAATAAATGGTCAAGAAAATTATGGAAAGTCAGAAACAACTATAACATATAATAAATTTTTGAGAATTTTTAAATGCATGAAAGTATTTTTAAACCAATTAGAGTGCATGAAATATGAGAAAATTAAAGAAAAAATAGCAAAACATAAAATAAAATTATGAAAAAATTACACAAGGTGTAAAATAATAAAGAATAATTTTGTGAGTTTTTTGAGATAAAAGTTGATTTAAAATCAGTTTTAGAAGTAAAAAAAATTTTAAAAACAAAATAATAAAATTGAAACTAAAACAGAAAAATAAGGAGCGTTGGATCAAGTCCACTTAAGCCATGTAAACAGATCCAAAGGCTCTCAACGCAAGTGCATGGTCGAAATTAGCTGAAATAAAGTATCAGGTCCATTTTGAATTAATTAAACTCAGACCACCATCAAACACCTCCAACCATTTTCTCCTATGAGTTGCTCACCAGATTTTGGCATTTGGTTAGCTCAAGACATAAAACTACCACCATTACAAACGTATCATCAGTGCATTCAAATACATACTCCATATCCATTTATTAGAACTGAGCAGTGAGAATTTTTAGGAAAAACCCTGTGAAAATAAAAACACAAAAACACAAAATTCAGTTCCATAGGGTCAACTTCAAACTATTATGAAATTGTATACACTTGACCATTGCCTCTCATTATTTTTTACTAAAAGATCACATCATAACATATATTACAATGGAAAAACAAAGGTTTCATTTGGGTTTTTGAGAAAAAAAGATACGAGCTGGTAAAGTTGGCACCATGAGCTATGACTAGAGGTCAAACTAAATCTATGTCCAAAATGACCTATAATATCTTCAAACTTTTCATGATCTTCCAAGCATAATTGACCTTGATCCTTGAAACAAACTTGTATATAACATCAAATATGATCATTGGAAAAAAGAACCACCCACAAAAGTTTAAAATTAAGAGAGTTATGATCTTTAGAAGTTAGGCAAATAACACTTGAATTTAGGTCAAATTCCACTAAGTCCACAAAGTGACCTCTAATGTTTCCAAACTTTTGATGATCTTCCAAGCATAATTGGCTCTTTACTTTTTAAAGAGAAGTTATAGGGGATGTCAACAATAGTCATTTTCCTAAAGAATCATTAAACAATGTTGAGTAATAAGTGAGTTATGAAGTTTTGAACTTTGAATTCAAATGCTAACTTTTTAGGTCAAGGTACTTTGAATGATATTGCAACCTTTGAACTTTTCTTGCATTTTAAGGCAAATTGATGATCACATGAACTTAAAATAATTTAATCTTGAATTTTCTTTGATTAAAATTGCAATGGCTTGAGGAAACTTGTTGATGAAGGTGTGAAAATAAACACATGAACTTTGAAGTTTCTTGAGAAACAAGCTATCAAACTTTGAAATATCTTGATCAAATGAGATTCAGTGATACTTGAGACCCATATGCTTTGAGATTAGATGTCATTATTTGATGAATTGCCTTTAAAAAGCAATGGTTTACTATACTTTGACTTGAGGAACTCAAATCCTAGCTGAGGAGACAATCACTTAATGCTCTTGATTCCAAACCCTACCTTGCAAAAGATACAAAAGGGATAAGGCATATCTTTTTTAGTATTTTTATTAATGCTTAGTAAACATAAACAAATAAAAGCAAAAAGAACCAAATACGAGTTCTTGGTGACCTCCTACACAAGAGCAAGACCCTAGAGATGAGAGCTAAGAGGATCCATGTTTGTTATTGCAATGAGATGCAAATGAATAGGATAGGTAGAATCTTAAGGGTAAAAATTAGGGTATGACACATATCGTCTTAAGTTCATGTTGTTATTAGCTTATCATAATTTAATTTTTGTTATAATTATAGGAGTTTAACAACCAAAAACCCTACTAAAAAGAAGATATGGATGAAATCCGATCACGTTGGGCCAGACTCGTTTTATCTTGTTATGATTCTCTAAAATAATGGTTTTTTCTTGGTTGTAAATGTGTAAATTCATTAATTTATTTTGTGTAAATATGTAAATGTTTGCATTCCATCTTGATGATCAGAACAATGTAAATGATATGATAAATTCCAATTCTGTTGCATGTTTTGTAGTTTATATGTAACCAATGATACATACAAGTTAATAAATTTATAATGATATGATACAGGCCAGTGAAAATGATATAGGCAAAATTATATAGGCAAGCAAAACTGATATTGACAGTGAAAATGATGTAGGCAAAAATATGAGATTTTATCACTAGGTTATTACTTAAAATCGATGTCAATAAATTACTTATTACCTTGTTTTTTAAATAAATCTGAGAGGTAAATGGCGTGCACAAAACAATTTAGATAATAAAAAATATGTAGTTGTTTAGGATCGAACTCATGACCTTTTAATATGGTATCTCATTTTTTAAAAGTCGGGGTGATAAGTGATTGCTTTTCATGTCGTTGTTCATTATCTCGGACATGTTGCCGAGGTTAAATGTATTTCGCGTCCGACATGAGATTTGTTATTTGTAGTAGTGACATGTGGAAACATGGTGATAAATATCCCAATAAAAACCACGGAAAATCAAGAAGGTTATCAAACTCCTTAAAAGAAGATGAGAACAAAAAGGGGAAGTCTAGAAGTACTTGTTACAATTGTGGCAAACTGGGCCACATCAAGCCAAAGTTGTCCTACAATCAAGAAAGAAAAAGAAAGAGGTTGTCACAAAATGTTTAGAAAGTCTAGAAGAGCTTATTCCGCTTGAGAGAGTGAAAGTGATTCTTCAAGAGATGAAAGTTCTACCTCAAGTGTTGAATCAGAAAAGCTTTGTTGTATAGAAAATAAAGGAAATAAAAAGGTTGTAAGTTACACTCAACTTCAAGCTTCTCATGACTTATATTTTTCTCAACTTCAAAAATCTTTTGAAAATATACAAAGACAAGCCATAAATTCATTCAAAAGATTAGCTTCAAACAAGAGAATTATTTCTCAGTTGGAAGCTAAGATTTTAGAAAATGAAAAGAACTTGGAAGCTCAAAGGAAGTCCATACTAGATATTTCAAAAGATCAAAATGAAGTCACTAAACCTTTATGGTTTGGTTATGAAACTTGTCATATTTAGCAAAAAGAGTCAAGGACTCTTAAAGCCAAGTTAGATAAGGCTTTGGCGTAAGAACAATAGTGGTTCTGCATCTGGCCTTAAGTTTTAATGATAACTGCACATGTTATCTTTGAGAATAATTTGGTACTTTAAGGTTTCTATCTAGTGTGCAACTTTTTCTAAAAAGAATCTGACTCTGGTAGAAAGGCGTGTTACGTCATCAGACTCTGATCTAAACACTCTGGAAGAAAACATATGTTGTGTACAAGTTAAAGTCAATATTCATGAATGCTTTTAATGCAACAGTTCTAAAGAATGTTTATACTAAAGCTTCTGAGTTTGACTTTGTAAGTAAGCCTTGAAAGCTTTCTAAGAGATGTGCTTCTAGCTATATCAATTTCTGAAGTCCAAGTTCTGAAGACTCTGAAGATAAATATGTGCTGAACAATTTCTAAAGTTTCTGGAGACAAGGTTCTGTTGAACGAAGTTCTGAAGATTCTAAAGAGATCATTTCTAAAGTTCAAGTTCTGAAGACTTTAAAGACAAGGTTCTGTTGAACAAATTTATGAAGACTCTAAAGACAAATAAGTGGTAAACAAATTTTTGAAGATATTAAAGACAAGGTTTTGCTAAATAATCTTTGAAGTTTCTGAAGACATCACTTCTAACGACCATGTGCTGAAGACTCTTAAGATAGTTCTGTTGAACGAAGATCTGAGATTTTAAAGACTTAGATTTTGAAGTTATAAGTATTGATCTCTCTATACATGTTTCATCAAATATACATCTGAAGCCTTTGAAGATTAGAAGACAAAAGATCAAGAATGGTTTGCACGTTTCAATGAATATAAAAGTACAAAGTAGTCTGTGACCTCTACCTAGAATAGGTGACGCAAGGACAACTCGTTTGTATTATGATTTGACCATTCTTTTAAGTGAATGTTGGGATATTACAGTTGTAATATGTTTCTTATTATATCCTCCAATGGATCTATTCTCAAGCTCTATATATTGAAGATCTGAATGCTTGAAGAAAATTGGCTGGTATGCTGAGCGCAAATGCTGTTGTGAGCCGAGTGAAAATGCTGAATATTGAAGTACTAAATGTCGCAAGAGCCAAAGAGAGTAACTAAAACAAGAAAGAAAAAGAGCTGAAGAAAAAACAAGAGTATGTGTGCAAGGCGGAAGCAATCACCAAATTGTAAGCTCAAAAGAAGATGCTTGAAACTCAACCAAATTAGAGCGCAACTCTATAAGAAAATGAGAGAAGCGTTAAAAGAAGCTTTTAAGCTCACAAAAGTCATGCTGATACGATGCATATCTCTAGGAGATTATTCTTAAGATAGTTTTCTATATTAGAAAGGAGTTGTTGTTCATATCTTTCTAGAAACACTTTTGTGTTATTGCACTTCAATTGTGTCATCTGCTTGTTTAGAAGAAATTCTTGTACACACCTTTGTAAGACTTTTCAAAGTGTAGATTCCTCAAGTGACTAAGTCGTTAGTCTAGATGCTTGAGAGGGCTAAGTTGTTTTCTAACACTTAGAGGCTATAATTTTTCTAGATTATTGGATTAAGTCCTTGTCTAAGGCGAAATCACCTTGGTGGGTGAACTGGAGTAACTTTGTTAACTGTGAACCAAGATAAAAATAATTGTGTCTATTTAATTTTATTCTCTTGTTAGCATTAATTTTTAATTCTGGACAAAAGATTATATTTGGTGAAACCCAATTCAAACCCTCAGTTCTTGTGTTTCTCCCGATTTTATTTGCAACCTAGAGTTAGTTTTGCTATAGACACTTCCAAATATGACTTTCCTTCTCTTAATCCTTATAGAAGGTATAGTTATATTTAAAAGGAACCAAATAGAAAAAGGTCATCTTCTCATGATTTCTATTGTTATTATTGTTTCAAGAAGGGTCACACCATTGCTAAGTATTGATCGCGACTTTGCCTATTTATTGGATTACTACTGCAAGTATATAGTCTATCACGTAGTTTTAAAATATTATCAAACCCACAAGGACTAATAATCAACCTAGAGTGATCAATTGTTGCGGTGCAAAGCTAAGGCTTGGTTTTTGAGGTAAAAGGACTCAATTATAACGGGATTTGAAAATGATAAAGAAACGGGTCCGAAGAATGATCCACGTGCTCCTAAGGGACTCCGTAGATCCCGGGTGTTAACAAAGGTCTCAAAGTTATTCTGTAGGAAAAACTGGTTTAAAGATTCGATCTCACACTCTCGCGTTATTGACCCAACCACACCTAATGACCCCAAGATTTTGCTCTCGCTCGATTGGTAGTTAAAAGGCACGCTTTGAAAACTAGCAAAGCCTAACTGAGACCTAAAGCACTCTCGCTGCATTCAGACTCAGTGCTCGGTGCCTACTATCCAGCGATCACCTCAAACTCTCGCTCTATCGGACACGCCTTGGTGTATTTCTCACTCTAGTGACAAAACACTGTTAACCAGCCTCTCGCTCTTGCGACAAGACTGACTAAATTCAGAATAGACCCCAGAATTTAGAATGACTAAGTTAAACACCGATGGTTCCAACAGAGTCCCGCCAGGTGACGGTACTCAGACTACGGACTCCGACAAAACTACTTAGACATGTTCATCTCTAAATCTAAAGTACTTAACATGCTGTAAATTAAAACATACATAATCGCAAGTAATACAAAAGTAAAGAAATGCAGTAAAGCGGAAATGTAAATAACCTGAGACAAATCGAAATAGAAACAACTTCAATAGATTACAGATTTGATCCAAGTGTACAATCAGCGATTACAAAAAATGTAAAGGTACAACGAGGCAGCAATCACTCTGTGTGAGCGATTACTACTTTGGTGAATGAATATGTAAGTAAGATCTAACAGAATTTGGACAACGTTTCAACTCGAGTTCCTTGGATGCCTAACTTTGACCTACAAGGGTCTATATATAGAGGGGAAAGGGCTCCAAAATATTAGAATTTGAATTCCTTCAGAACTGCCAAACTGCTCTGGCTAAACTGTTCCCGCGGTAAACGACGATTGTCGTGTGCCTAATGGCGACCGCCATTAGCTTCAAATTGGGGTTCCCTCCTTTTTTTGCATGGTGAACGCCTTCCTCAGGCAATGGCGAGCGCCATTGTCCTGAGTAGGCAAAAATGTTGCTTTTTGAAGGGCTTTCTTCACCGTTTAGCTCGATTTTCGATCCTTTTCTTCTATGTTGCTGATTTAACACCTGCCAAGTAAAAATAGAAGAAAACGTAAGTAATCAACAGCTAAAACGACAAAGACTCGATAAAATAATGGATAAAGATGCACGAAATGAATTGAAAAGTGAGATACAAAGTCGAGTCATCAAGTGGAAGTTTAGGAAACTCTTTGTTCCTAAAGATACCTTTCAATGGTTGCCTAAATGCGACCAAATTTTACTAACTCCTAAGGGTCCAATGAAAATTGGGTACTTAGCACTAATTTTTAATCATGTAGGAAAAATGTCTTGACTTTATAAAGAGAGTATGGGATCTCATTTATAGAAGTCCAATGCATAATAAGGTGACATATCCTTATTGTGTTGACTATGTGACAAGCAAGGTAGATTGTGTTGCCAAAATGGTTAACGTTTAGTGTACTTTTATTTGGTAAAAGTGTTTGATGATTACTAATTCTTTCTATCCAAGAAGTGTAGGAAAGGTGTTATGCTTAATTATGTAGATTCATCTTCAACAACACATATTCAAGTACATCAAATTAGGAGTGATCAACCTAAGATGATGAAACACAAGAAGAAGCAAGATAATCATCACGATTGTATAAGAATAAATTTTCCAACAACAAGGATGATCATCAAGCCAAAGTTATTCTTGGATACATTATTAGATTTACCTTCAAATACTTGTGCTAGAAGAAAAGTGATAAGAATGTTTCGGTTCCATTTGTGTTACGTGGCATGTTTTGCATTCATTTTAACTTTCGTTCGAGAGTCTCTCGTAGAATACAAATGCATCCTCCATGTCGTGTACAGTGAGATGATATTGTTTCAATCCTTTTCTTACTTTGTAAGTAAGTATTGCTTTTACTTATTTATTTTTAAAAATATATGTGATGCATTATGCGTGCGATGCTTGAAATATATGTTCACTTCCAAAAATGTTAATTACATTTTATATATTTATAGTGACTCTATTTATAATGTTTTCATATTTTGATCAATGTCTTGAACAATTCATGCTTGCATCTATATGATTGCATGATTCTAGCAAACAAACCATAGCACATCATCAAATGCATAATTTTGTCATCATGTAATCATTCATGAGTAAATTCGTATTTATAAAAGTCCTCACAAGTCAAATTGAGTCAAACATTATATTTGAGGTTAATCAAGTCGACACAATGTCGTGTAGGTCGACCTGTTATAGTTGAGTTTGGTATATTTCTGAATAGTTACAATAGAGGTCGACACACTCTCGTACAGGTCAACACATACAACTTTTATTTTTTCCTGCTATTTTGGTTACAGTATGTGTCGACACACAACTGTTATAGGTTGGCACATGCCATTGAAAAGTAGAATTATGAAACATTGAACATAACTTTTATATTCTTACATTCAATGTTAATTCATGAACATGTCTCCATTAATTTCTAACTTCTATATAGTTTTGTAAATCTTCAAAAAGTCTTAAAATATCCACTATTGTCATTAAACCCATTACATTAACTCATTCAACCTTCCATTTTCCAAAGACTCGTTAATTTTATGCATTTTTCATTCTCTATAAATTACCATCATTTCTCATTCTTCAAACAACATCCTACTCTTAAACTCATTCATTCAAACACCTAGAGACAAAGGGAATGCTATTGTATCTTCAACAACTCCAAAAACTGTTTTTCTCTGGTTTTGGATGACCGTGTTGCAGAATTCGAACAAAAGCATCAAAATTGTCTTATAATGAAGCAACATGTGTGGAAGCCAATGGTGGCTGGATGCTTTGATAACCTGGAAGTTGTTCGACTTGTTGAGCACCAGCAGATAAACTATTTTCTACAGTTGTCACATGATAATAATGAAGATCTTATACGGGTGTTCCATTTTGGACTGCATGATCCACGAGGATCCTTCTTCAAATTATCAATAGGTAATAAAGTCTATGAAGTTAATGATGAACTATGGAAATCCTTGTTTTATATAAAAATTTATAATTCTGATCTTGATGAAAAAGATGATACGTTGGTGACAGATGTCTCTACTCATGTGAATTTTGAGTGGACCATGCATCTGAGCGACATGCTTAAAGCACCCAGATCAGAGGACTGTCATGACCCTTTTTCTGTTAGTCAACTGAAAAATGGTTCTCAAGATTTTATTATGGTTGGTGCCGCACGTTTTGCGTCCAAATAAAGGCAGATATTCAAGAGTTGATACTGTTGAGATTCATCTTATGTACATTATTTTTCACAAGATTTGAATTAATTGGACTCACTTTTTATTTATCGGATGTTCACCCTCAAAGAGTGCAATAAAGGAACATCATTTTGCTACATGTCCATGATCTCCAAGATTCTCAACTTTTTCAATATTGGCTTACCAAATTTGTTGTTCATATCACCTGTCCCAGTTCAAGAATTCTTCAAACGTACCTTAACCAATATGGGGTACTTTGGAATGTGGAACGAAAAATGTACTACTTTTGGATGGGTAAACATGGATGGAAGGTATACAATTTGATGATCCCTCATAATTTTCTGACTTCACTGTTGAGCCACAACTTATAAATGACAAACATATGTATGATGTTGATCATGAAGCTGGCCTCATGGGTGATGAGTATAGTGATCAATCCTCTATTATAACTTTGCTTCAGAATATGCAGATGAAATAAGATGAGCGACATAGAGCGGAATGTCGGAAAAGAGAAGCCTTAGAAGCAACTCTAATGGAACAACTCCACATTGTTCATGAATGCATGAAGGCTCAATACGTGGATGTTGAAGATTTTGCTTCATTTGTGACTAATAAGATGGCGTCATTAAAGGACTAAATAGATGCAAACATTGCTACTACTATAGCTAGGGTCAATCACATGATTGCTGCCCAAAATGAAGATAACCATCATTATGCACAGTTTTATCAAAAAATGTGGGATTCCTTAGATCGCCAGTTTAGGAGTGATGGTCAAGGATGGTTTTATGGTCCAAGACCTAGGGGTCGTGGAAGACATTTAGCTTGTACTGTTTTTGTCTAAAGTCTTGGAATTTGTTATGTTTTGTTCACGCATTCAGTTTTCGATCATGTCATCGAACATTTTCAAATTTTGTTTGGTTTTCTTTGTCTTGTTTTGTTTTGTTTGATGCTAATTGGTTCATGTATTAACACAATAATTATACTAAGAATTATCATGATCAATAAATAAGATTATTTTTGGTGTGTTTATTAAGCTTTTGTGTTTGCTATATTGTATGTGAGTGCACTACCTATCTATACAATTTCCTATGCGTAAGTATATTGTTTATGTGTAATGTGTATCTATATGATACTTCTAATGGATTGCTTGTATCTTTTTGATGTTGTCAAAAGAGGAGAAGATTTTGAAGAATATAATGCACACATTTAGGGGGAGTTATTCATTATAATGCAAAAAAATGCATCATATTAAAAATCTCAAGTTTTGCCATCATAAAAAGGGGTGAGTATGTGAGTGCATTCTTCCATATAGTCATGTTTTGAGTGATGTCAAAACTAGGAGCAACTTTATTGTTTTTGTATATTGGATGATATCAACCTAATCTTAGAAGAGCATTGATCATCTTGGCATTAAGATGCATACAAACATATTTGGAAATGATTGGAAAGGACTTAGGAAAAATACATGCATCAAAAATTGAGTTTTAGAGTAAAAACTACTGCATAGGTCGACATATACGTGTTTAGGTAGACCTGAAGAAGCTTTTGCTTCAAGATAGATCACCACAAAAACCACTTAGGTCGATGTCGCTACTCGAAAAATGCAACGACGCAACGACGGGGAGGCGAAAAAGATAGACAGAAGAGTCGCCACCGAACTTTATTTATCCCATGAGGGGAAAGGAAAATATCGAGAAAACCTTAAGAAAGAAATGGATAAGATGGTCTCGCAACCAAGAACGGGTTCGGAAGCCGGTTATGCGAGGGGAAGGTATTAGCACCCCTCGCATCCATCGTACTCGATGGGAACCTTTTGTGTGTCGATGTGTGATTATTTGCTTAAATATTATGCTATAAAAAGTGTTCCAAAAGATAGTGAGAAAAGGGTTAGAAATAGGAGAGAGAGAGAGAGAGAGAGAGAGAGAGAGAGAGAGAGAGAGAGAGAGAGAGAAGTAACGGGGGGAAGAAGAGAAAGAACAGACTCGGTAGGACTTCGCGGTCCTAGGCCTACGTATTCTCAAAAGGTGTGAGAAAGTCAGAGTCGACGTAGTTCGGGGCTACGGATATAGGGGGAAAGTGTGCTCGGCAAGGATTGTGGCCCTTGTGCCTACGTATCTTTACTCAAAAGAAGTAAAGAATCAGAGCAGCCGTAGTTCGGCCTACGGTGTGTTGATATTTTTTATGGATGATGCTATCGTGCGCATTCTAGCAGTTAGGTGTTTTGCTGCTCGCTCGTTGGAGACTTAGGCATTACCTGTTTGCGGTAGAACGGACGTAACATATCCTTTTTGAAAGATTAGGTTTTCGCCAGACGAGGCAAGATGTCACATTTGATTGATTGGATTGTTTTTTAGGGGGCGAGACGGGTCCTCGGATAGTAACCCCTACGGGTAGTACCCAATTCGTTATCTCAAAGTTTTTGTTGTAAAAATGTGTGGCGAACATAGCGTCTTCGTATTGAAAGACGAGTATCAAGACCACCCCCACTACAGTGAGCATCCCAACACTCGGAGAGGAAGAAGACTACACTTAATCCTCTCTCTTTAATTCAATGCAAGAGAACTTCGTTCTCTTATTAAAGGTATTTTTGGTTTTGAATGGTAAATGCTTTTTGCGACAGAGAACCCTACGGTAAACGTCAGCACTCGGGATAGGAGAAGGCCTACGCCTAACCACTCCACGACCATTCAAGTTTTTGTTATGAAAAGATTTGAAAATGCACTCGGTGCAGGACCGAGGTTTTAGGTGTGAAAGGTTACAGAAGGGAGTTGTGAAAGGAGAGGTGATGGAAGAAGTCGCGTCTTCGTATTGAAAGACGAGTGTCGAGACCACCCTCACTACAGTGAGCATCCCAACACTCGAAGAAGAAGAGGTCTACACCTAATCTTCTCTCTTTAATTCGATACAAAGAGAAATCAATTTAAAGGTGGTTTGAAAATGGACTCGGTACGAGACCGAGGTTTTAGGAAAGATGGTATGGAAACGTCTTTGTATTGCCGGACGAGCATCGAGACCACCCTCACTACAGTGGGCATCCCTACGCTCGAAGAAGAAAGGGTCTACACCCAATCCTCTTTTTAGCTCAACACAAAGAAATGATTTTAAAGAGATGAGATTTGAAAATGGATGGGAAGCGTCTTCGTATTGAAAGACGAGTGTCGGAACCACCCTCACTACAGTGGGCATCCCAACACTCGGAGAGGAAGAAAGTCTACACTTAATCCCCTCTTTTAGTTCAATACAAAAATGATTTGATTTTGAAGATTGTTTGACAAGGTTTTTGAATCGAGTTGGGACGAGAAGCGAGGAGAGAAAAGAGGTGGTCTCAGATCCGACGATACTTATCAATATATTGATTTAGTAATCGATTTATGGAACTTTCGTCATCGACCAAAAACAAATGAATATGGGACAAAAAGCCCACTTACAAATGAAAAATAGAGTTCTATCTCTAAAAAAAAAGGATATAAAATATATATAAACTCTAAAAATAAAATACTTTAAAATATATTTACATAAAGATATATACAAGACTTTAAAAAAGAAAATAGAAATATATTAAAAAAAAAACTTCTAAATATATAATATACAAAACTTTAAGAGAAATGTTAAAGAAGAAAAATAATAATATATATGATATATATACAAATTAAAAGTTGTTAAAAAACTAATGATAATAATATATAGATTCACAAAATAATTAATAAATAACCTATTTACAATTTTTGAAAGAAAAGAAAAAAAAAGAAGATAAAAAACAAAAGAAAAGGAGCGAACGATCTCCTTCTTCCTCTCGTCAAAACCAGTTCGTCCCCTCTCTCATTCATGCTCTCTCTGTTTCGGTTTCACTCTGTTTTTCTCCATCTCAATCTTTCTCACTTTATCTTGCTTCTGATTTCTATTCAAATTTAATCATGATTTGATTCAGTTTTGTGGTTTGAACAGGTTTTGGGATTTGGGGTTCGATTTGGTTGAAGGTTGTTAAAAGAGGGGTTAGGGTTGGCTTTCTGTTGAGTTGGTTTTGAAGGAGGTAGAGTCGGTTGGAGGTTAAATAGAAGGTTTTGTTGAAAATGATGAAAAGGAAAGCGGTTCTCACGGCGAGCTTCTGTGAGCTTCGATTTGTTTGGGTTTGAAGAAGGTGAGTTGAAGTTTGTTGTTCAAAGTCGTGTTTGAAGGAAGTGTTTGGGTTGAGTTCGATTAGGGTATTGTTCTGCAGGTTGGAAATGTGAAGGTGAGAGTCTTGGAGGTTAGAGAGTTATGTTTGATGATGATGAAGAGTTTATTTGTGATTGATGTTCTCTTTTTCTCTCTTGCAAACTCAACGTCAGGAAACAAATCAAACAACTTAAGATTATGAAGATGAAAAAAACGAAAGGATACTTACAGAGTTGGAGCAAATCCGACAGGTTCCCACGTAGCAGCGAGGAGTTTGGGTGTTTAGTAGATGGAAATGGAAGTTCAATGATGAATGAGAGTTGTCTCTTCAAAAGAAATGCAAGTTGTGAAAGTCAGAATAGGGGTCTGATGGTTGATGTTGGTGAAGGGTTTGGACTGCGCAGCAAAGGTTCTTTAGGGTTTTTTTTTTCAGCCTCCTCTTGAA
Source organism: Lathyrus sativus (assembly GCA_963859935.3). Taxonomy (NCBI): domain Eukaryota; kingdom Viridiplantae; phylum Streptophyta; class Magnoliopsida; order Fabales; family Fabaceae; genus Lathyrus; species Lathyrus sativus. Next base: position 84,597,432 of record OZ012735.1, on the reverse strand, counting down.
CCAACATCTTTTCCTTTCTTATAGTGTAGCATTAGGGTTTTTTTCATATTTGAATCGTAATAGCATCTCTGGTTACCACTTTTTGATGCTAAGAACATGTCTTTCCATTTTAGTGAAACTGGCCCTGCTGTCCTCTGTTGTCCTATTTTCTTGTTTTCAAAATTTGTTTTTTATGCTGACTGTATCTTTCTATGTGTTTTTTTTTTGTGTAGGGAAAGTTTTTATTGATATGAAATTACTGCTGCATAGTTTCATTTTTACCTGAAAACAACCGTTTGGCCTGCTGAAAAACTGATCTTCCTTCATATCATGACTTGTTCCTTTTTTTCCGATGGAGATGAAATGTTTGTTGGTATATATACATGTAATGCATAGTTACCATCAACATGAGGGAAGCTCCTAACTTCATTTGTCTGATGTTTTTGCTGCAAGCCGGCTTGCAGATTGAAGTTCAAAGAGCCTCTTTTGTGGATTTCTCATAGTAATTTAACTAGGATTAGAATTGCACCCTGTTGTCCTAGAGTTTGAAATTTCTGTAACATATGAGACATCGTATTGTATATGTTGGTGAATGGCACACCAAATCTTTGAAATCCTTCATCTACTTGCAAAATACATTAAGTATTACTCTTTTGCCATATGGGAGATGCTATAAAAACACACGGTGTTCCTTGTATGTTTTCCTACATTGTTACCTCAATTTTCAACTATGGTTTAGCATGACCCAATCATGACCCATCATTAATGTCTTTAACATCTTAAAGCAACTTGATGTCTTGACTTATCTTTAGCAAAATGAACCTAGTATAAGCATTTAAGGCTTCACCTAATAAATCAGAAAACAACTTAACAATCCTTAAAAGCAAGTTGAAAGATTTCGATATCAATTAAGTTGAAATTAACCACGGGCTGCCCTTTGGACTCCATCATAGCTTATGACTTGGACTAAATCCTAGTATGACTTGAATGAAATCCAAACATGACCCCAGACCAAATAGCATTGCATCTTTGAAAACACATGGTCTAATTTTAAACAACTTAATCAATCAAAGCACATATTTGAAACAACCTAGGGATTTAATGTAGCACACTCTGCATTGTATCACTCTTTAACCAAAATCTGATTTAAGCCATGATTCTTTCAACTTGATGATCCCCCACTAAATTTGCCACCAACTCACACTTGGATCAAAAATCCTGAACCCACATATGTACCCGGTATAAAGAATTGAGAGAGTTGGACAAATTTAGGGTATGACAGTCGACACCCATGCCTTAATAATAAGGCCTGTAGCCACTGTCTTTAGGTCCCCTCACTTAGGTCGACCTAAAACCTTGATAGGTCGACATGTTGCTTTCATAGGTCGACCTATAAAATGAAAATTTTGAAAAATTATGTTCCTTTCGATCCATCATGCACACAACTTTAATTTATATTCCTCATACATATAAATACTCATACATGCATATTTTTTAGCAAGGTACTAATGTAAAACCTAAACGAACATATTTTTTAGAAAGGAACATAATTTTTCAAAATTTTCATTTTATACATATAAATACTCATACATGCATATTTTTCATTTAATTGGTTTTTGATTAATCGTTGTTGAAAAATTTGTGTTCATTATCATTCAATTGTGTAACTTTATGCATATCTGGGCTTTTCGATATTAGGTTTGGTTAGACGATTTGATTTGGATTGTTTCTGTTGTTCCATAAAACGTTTGAAAATAATTTTTTCCAAAAGTTTGTTTTTAAATTTGTGATCTATTCACCCCTCTTGATCGAAGCCTATCGTCTAACATATGACATGCAACTTCTTATCTTTGTGGTGTCCTAAAACAATACATACCGTGTAATCACTAATGTCGCACATAATCTCAAAGGGTTGACTCCAATTTGGAGGTTGTATTATGTGTAAGGAGATTAGTGCGCTTTTCAGCAACTGAAAGTACTCATGGCATCGTTCATCAAAGATGAACTTAGAATCCTTCATTAAAAGACCAGTCAGGGGTTTGGTTATCTTAGAGAAGTCTTTTGTGAAACATCGGTAGAAAGCTACATATCCAAGAAAGCTCTAGACTTCTCTAATAGTTTTCAGAGGTTGCAAATTCTAGATAACCTCTACTTTGGCTCTATCAACCTCTATTCCTTTAGCTCACAGTAGAGGTCTAAGAACTATGCCTTTCTTCACCATGAAGTGGCATTTCTACCAGTTTAGAACAAGGTTTACCTTCATACACCTCTGAAGTACCTTATCTAGATTAGCTAAATAATTCTCAAAACTTGACCCACACACAAAAAAGTCATCCATGAAGACTTCCATTATATCTACTCTAAAGTCCGCAAAGATGGATATCATACATTTTTGGAGTGTTACACAACCCAAATGGTATTCGTCAGTAAGAAAAAAGGCAATAGGGGCATGTGAAAGTAGTATTTTCTCGATCGCTCGGGTGAATCCGGATTTGGAAGAATCCTGAATACCTATCCAAGTAAAATAAATGTGAGTGCTTAACTAAGTGCTCGAGCATCTGATCAATAAAGGGGAAGGAAGTGGTATTTCCTAGTGGCTTTGTTTAACTTCCTATAATCAATACACCTCTTCCACCCTGTTAGTGTACATGTGACCAAAGTATCTCCTTTCTCATTCTTCACCACTGTCATCCAACCTTTCATCGATACCACGTGTAACAGACTAACCCATTTGCTATATAAGATAAGATAAATTATCATGGAATCAAGAAGCTTCATTACTTCTTTCTTGACCACCTCACTCATGTTAGGATTTAGCCTTCTCTATTGCTCCTTCAAGGTTTTGGAATCCTCTTCAAGCATAATCTGGTGCATACACACAAATGGGCTATTTCCCTTGAGGTCATTTATGGTGTATCCTAATGCCTCGATATGTCTTTTTAACACATCAAGAAGTTTATCAGTTTCTTCTTAACTTAGGTCGGCATTAACAATGGCGGGTCGGTTAAGCTCAGTAACTAGAAATTTATATAATGTTTTTAGGTAGCTCATTCAGCTTAACTTTTAGATGCTCTGTATCAAAACTTCATCTAAATATATCTTATCCTTATCATCCATTACTTTCGGTGTCGGAGGCACAACCTACTCTTTAGCGGGTGGTGCCTCTAACGACAAGCTCTTTGAAACACTCATCAATGATATCACAAAATAACACATGTAATTAGTAGTAGGGGCTTTCATAAACTGGGACAATATCAACTCAATCTTCTCCTCACTAACCTTGAAAGTAAGTTTTCCTCTCTTCACATCTATTATAGCACCGGTTGTAGCTAAGAAAGATCTACATAACAACATCAGTATATTTGAGTCTTCTTTAACATCCATCACTATATAGTCTGGAGGAATATACATCTGGCCGATTCTTACTTGGATGTGTTCCAGTATTCCTACTGGGTACTTTACTGATCGATCTTTTTAACACATCAAGAAGTTTATCAGTTTCTTCTTAGCCTAGGTCGGCATTAACAATGACGGGTCGGTTAAGCTCAGTAATTAGAAATTTATATAAGGTTTTTAGGCAGCTCATTCAGCTTAACTTTTGGATGCTCTGTATCAAACCTTCATCTAAATATATCTTATTCTTATCATCCATAACTTTCGGTGTCGGAGGCACAACCTACTCTTTAGCGGGTGGTGCCTCTAACGACAAGCTCTTTCAAACACTCATCAATGATATCACAAAATAACACATGTAATCAATAGTAGGGGCTTTCATAAACTGGGACAATATCAACTTAATCTTCTCCTCACTAACCTTGAAAGTAAGTTTTCCTTTCTTCACATCTACTATAACACCGGTTGTAGCTAAGAAAGATCTACATAACAACATCAGTATATTTGAGTCTTCTTTAACATCCATCACTATATAGTCTAGAGGAATGTACATCTGGCCGATTCTTACTTGGATGTGTTCTAGTATTCCTACTGGGTACTTTACTGATCGATCATCTGGTTGAAGGGACGTTTTGGTTTGTTACAGATCACCTAAACTTAGCCTCTTACAGATCTATAGAAGCATCAATCTAACACTAGCTCCTAAACCACACAAGGCTTTATCGGTGACCAACTTGTCGATAACATAAGGAATCAAAAAGATCTTTGGATCCTTCAGCTTGGATGACATCTTGTTATGTATAATGGAGTTGCACTTTTCAGTGCACGCCACCGTACTTTCATCGAGCTACATTTTATTAGATAAAATCTCTTTAAGGATTTTAGCATACAAAGGCATTTGGGTTGTTTCCTACGAAAATGGAATAGTGATGTGGAACTGCTTCAGGAGCTCCACAAACTTCTTAAACCGCCCATCGGTATTAAACTTTATAAGTCTTTAGGGGTAAGGGATGATCGGCTTGAAAGAATGAGAAGGTATGTATGGTTGTTCCTTCTCAACTGCATCATTTTCTTTGGGTGCCTGCTCATTATCAACTACAATCTCTCTCTCATGTCCTTTGTAAGTCACTCTCCCAAGGATCTTCTATGCACTCCTTCCTACAATCTGGTATCTAACTCTAGTATCCACGGGGCCGTATAACTCTATCTACCTTTGTAGTGTGATGGAGTAAGCGTCTCCCTTAAGATTGGGTTGTGTATGGCCGAGAAATATTCTAGCAGTGGCTACTTGTTGTTGGGCTACTTAGAAGATCTGAGTCTCAAGCTTTTTGATATGCATGGTCATAACATCTACCTTATTAGCTAACTGCTTAATTAACTCATTTGTATGAACATTTTGGTTCATGAACTATTTATTCTGCTAAGTTTGAGACATGATAAATTTTTCCATCATTAGTTCCAAATTAGACTTTTTGGCTGTAGGAGGAGCAACAAAAGGGTTCCTTTATGGTTTTAGGAACCAAGTGGAGTATGGGGTTGCATGGCTAGGTGCAAACAAAGCATTATTATTCTTGTAGGAGAAATTTGGATAATTTTTCAATCCTAACATGGTCAGGGGTAGGCTCGGAAAGTAATTAATAGTCAACAGTGACATGTCTTTCAACTACACATATATCATAATTGGGAATCATAACATCTACAGTAGTTGCAGGGATAATGGTTAAGTTGTCGATCTTTTCAGTGAGGGAATCTACTTTAGCATTCATGTGATCAAAGTCGCTCACCTCATACATACCACCTTTAGGTTATGTCTTTTCAATAGGAGTGCACTGACTTCCTCGTTGATAATGGTTATGAGCCATATTCTCTATAAGTTGGTAGGTCTTAAAGAATGACTTATCCATCAGAGCTTCTCAGTTGCATCATCAACTATCGTCCTCGTATTATAGAGAAGACCGTTATAGAAAGTGTGGATTATCAACCACTTTCCTAAACCATGATGTGGGTGGAGTCTCATCATGTCCTTATGTCTCTCCTAGACCTTAAAAAGGGATTCATTTTCGCCTTGTCTAAAACAAGTTATCTGGCTTCTTAACACTATTTTTTTACTTGGTGGGAAATATCTAGCTAAGAATGTCTTTTTAAGCTCATTCCATATAGTAATGGAATTTAATGGTAGGGACTATAGCTAAGCATGGGCTTTGTCCCTTAAGGAAAAAGGAAAAAGACACATTTTAATGGCTTATAGATTGATGACATTACTCTTCTACGTGTTAGCGTACTGTACGAACACGAAAAGATGCGAATTAGGGTACTTCGTTGGGCTACCAGAGAACTAGTTATGTTGCACGAATTAGGGTTTTAGCTTAAAATTGTTAGCTTGGATCGTAGGTTTAACAATACTTGAGTGTGGCTCATCCTGGGGTGGGACGGAAAATTCCTTAAGAGGACGATTATCATTATTCCCAAACATTGGGACACAGTATTGGGTGCATAGTTGTTCTTAACGACTTCTAATGTGAAGAAACCACTCGATTTCATATATCGGTTGCGCTAATTCATCCGCGGAGTTGCGGGTACTTGGTATACAACAGAGAAAATGAAAAGAATAAGAATTAAAACGTGCCTTCTTCTATACGACATAAAAACAAAGTTACGATATTGACTAATTCGGTCCCCAGTAACGGCACCAAAAACTTGATAGGTCTGCAAGTGCCCATGAATATTGTTTATAGTATAAAAAATATCAAAACCACAGAGACCAATGTCAACTACCGTTATCTATTGTAACTTTGTGTATATAAGGCGATGAAAATGTATTTTTGTTTGCAAAAGAGGGAAAATAAGATGTTTTTGTAATTAATGAGAACGGGAGACTGGAATGCAATTTGCGTGTACCTATTGTACTCGTTAATTTTTGTTTTATAATTATAAGTGGAAGATATTTTATTGCGCAAAAGAATTAAATTAAAAGGTGACTTCTGCTTTTGCATGTAAGACACTGGATTTCGGCTCTATAATATATTCGACTATTTTCGCGAGTGCGTATTATAGCTTTGAAATCTTTTTTAAAAAATTAATTAATTTTTACTTGAAAAGTTATTTTTAAGTAGAAATTTTAATCTAAAGGTTCCATCAACTTTCGCGTGTCTGAAATCGTATTTTAAAGTTACAGACGTTCGCTTTCGCATATCCATCTATAAATTTAAAATAGCTTTTTGGAAATTAGTAATTTTCAATTTTCAAATTATCCATAGACAGATACAACTTCTCCTCTTTCAAGGAGAAACCGATATCACAATGTTATAGCTTTTACTGTAAACTTTTAGCATTAAAATCAGAAAATTTAGACTTAAAAATAATTCCTGGTATTTTATAAGTGTTACAACTTAATGGAGCGTCGTCAGTGTGATGGTCCTGACATTTCGAACTCTACTAATTTAGTTGGACTTGTAAAAACACCAAACATATGATAAAGAATTATAAAGTTCATGCTTACTAAAATATTAATAAGCAAAAGGATATGTATATAGGAACTAAATAAAATAAAGAAAGAAAAGGGAAGTAACCTGGTATAAAGTTGATGCTTACTAAAATATTAATAAGTAAAAGGATATGTATATAGGAACTAAATAAAATAAAGAAAGAAAAGGAAAGTAACCTGGAATGAAGAATAAACTAAGATTAAATTAAGAACATGCTCTAAACAGGGCTTTAGCCAGTATAGAACGTGCAAAAACAAATGTTGAGATTAAATCAAAATAGAAGCTACAATGTTTCAATGCAATTACTTCCATGCTCTAAACATAACTCTAAAAGGTTCAATATTGCTCAATTTGAGATAATAATTTAATTACAATAAGTACTTTTTCTGCTTAAAATAAAATTTTGATTATTACAATAAGCTTGGAAGCTGAAACTATGCTAAAAAGGAGCTATTTATAATGTCAAATGAGTGATGGTAACTGATAGAAACATATATAAGTAATGGAGATAATGGGGGAAAATAGTAATTGAATCCTCAAAGTGGGTGAGAAAACTGGGTTGACCCAGCATGACGGGCGTTATGCTGTTGATGACTTGTCCGTCACGGGCTAGGTTCCACGATGGGCGTCATGAGGCTGACGACCTTTCTGTCATCCCTTTGAGCTTGGTTGACAATCATCATGATCCTGACGACCTTCTCGTCACGTTTCTCAAGTGTATTTTCTTCATTTTTGTTGACTTTTCCATGACGGGTTGCCCACCATGCAGGGTGATGACCGTCATGCCTCTGTAGAGGTTGTCATGACAGCAGGGTACTTGTATTTTTCTTCCATTTTCTCCATTTTTTTCACCGTTTCTTCGCACGGAAGCTTCCCACTGACAATTACCTGAAACATGAACATAATACCAGCATAACACTATAAAATTTATAAAATTAAGAACAAAGTGTATGCTAGTCAAGTCAAAAACACGATATATTTTTGAGTTATTATATGTTCTGGTAAAAATAGCTCACTCTCCCTCTATTAATATTAACCTAATATTAATCTTTTAATTATTTCACCTTGGTCCCAACTTATTTTTAATTTCACCTCATTCCGTTATTTTCTCATTATTTTTATTTTCCACCAAAATCTTATAAATCCACTATTTTCTATTATTTTTAAGTATTTAAATTAACTAAAGTTCTATTTAATTTCTACACACCTCAATTATACCCACAACATTCCCCAAATACACGAATAATTGAATAAAAATCAATTTCAATCTAATGAAAAATAAAAATACGAGAAACAGGGCGTTACAAACACCGTAAGGTACAATGTACTTAAGAGAATTAAGAAACACCGTAAGTACAATGCAATTAAGTGAAATACAATACACCATAAGGTACAATGCACTTGAGTGGGTTTTTTAGCTTGCAAATCACATAATTGTTTCTATAAATATAACCCTTGTGAATAAGCATTTACACTTGATGAAATTTGGTTTGTGAAACTCTAGGGTCCTTCCCAGCCAAAGGTAAGATCCCATTCCCCTGCCCAGATGAAAACCCAGTCCAAGGTTGACGCATGTTGATCCACCGCATCGCCTAAAGTAGCTAGCTGCCAAAGGGGGTAGGTCATTACTGTATATGGTGAAATGATTATTGCAGTCACACAAGCGAAATGTCTGTGACAACACCCATGACTTTCGGTGGGGAATTAGTTATAATAGTCGCACGTGCGAGGTATTTGCGACAACACCCATGGCTTTCGGTTGAGAAGTCATAAGCTTGGTTGAATGAGCAAAGAGTCTATGACAACAACATTGGCTTTTGGTAGGGAATTGATTGTTATGGTCGCACGAGAAAAGCGTCTGCGACAACACCCTTGGCTTTTAGTGGGGGGGTTGATTTTTATGGTCGCAAGAGAAAAATGTATACGACAACAGCCCTGTCTTTCGGTGGAAGATTAATTGTTATGGTCACACGAGAAAAGTGTTTGCGACAACACCTATGGCTGTCTTTGTGTGTGCTTTGTGCGGAAGGGATTTGATTGATTCAGTTATACCCCATATTTAGTGTTACTGTAAATAATCACAAAGAAGTGAATATATAAAACTTGCAATATTCCATTTATATTTGTGAATTCCTCTTGTATAAGGGAAGAGTAAGTATACATACATAATATATAATACAAATAGTATGGAAACATAACCGGGCGGGCTATTCGTCACTTATTCTCCCTGTTTACTTTCTTTTAACTCGACCACATATTAATGGGTCGATGTTCATGCTTTGGAGCTGTCCAGTCATGGATGCCACATTGATTTCCATGGTTATGACATGTCCTTGATCTCAATTGAGCACTTGATAGATTCTTTTTCCCATCAAGACTAGTGTTAATGATGGCCAGTTCCCCCTGCAAATTATAGTACTTGAGCTTAAGGTGGTATGAGAAGGCTACAACGTCCAACATGGTTGTGAAGGGCCTTCTAGAATGCAATTGTATTCGATCTTACAAGGGACGACTAATAATTTCTAAATGTATGTTCGAATGTCATTTCTTTTTCCTTTTGAAAACATCAACTCAACCTACCCCCAAGGATATGTGGTTGTTTTGTTGGTTCTATTCATCCTTTCCAAAAATTTATGTTCGTGTGTACTTGTTGACCATCCATGCATTCCTCTGTTGCTCTCGTACTTCCGTTTATGAGAATCCTTCCCGACTAGGTGACTACAGGTGGCATCAACGAAGGTGGGGTTGTCGAATTACATATCCAGCTTCTCCACCAGTATTATGTAAGACTGAGCCATGCTTAAGATCTCCTGAGTGGCTTTCATTTTCTTTATTCCAATCTTCAACCTGAAGAGATGATTATGCAGAAGGTCATTCTCGAAGATCCAACACTTAAGGTCTTATTTGGCTCCCTCTACTATAATAATAACTTGCGTAAAATGGTCGATATATGACTGCAAGCTCTCATTCTTCCATTGAATGATTCAAGGCATCTACCGTCATCGTTGCCTCTTTCGGGCCGTAAAGTGTATGAATAACCATTTGCAAAAATCCGTACAAGCAATCCTTCACTGAAGTAGTTCAACAGATCATTGACAAGTTGCACGTGCTTGTTCGAATCTCCCTTCCCATCATACTCCCTCAGCTTGGGAGGCTTCTCCATGGATTTTGGTGTTTTTTATCCAAGGTCTGGGCTCACAAAGAATTCTTTGGTGGTTGATTCTTCATTTGAGACTGGGGAAAATCGTAATTGTCTCAATATCCCTTGGAACTTTGGGGAGGATTTTGGTACTTCTTTCTCCCCTGATGATTCTTTGACTTAAGATCTTCATATTTCTTCATCATGGTCGGCTCAGGAACGAAAATGTGAGTTCTTCTGTATACAACGTCTTAAACAACATTCCTTTGTTGAGCCGAAGGCTTTCTTCAAAGTGAAGCAATCTTTCTTCTATTGCTTATGACTTTTTTTGTTTAACGATGTTATACATGCTCACAATTCATAGGTTAGATCAATGCAGTTGTAAGATAGATAAGGCTTTCGATCGTGAGACTAGAGGTGGAATCGGAGATGCGGTCTATGGAACTTGGACATATTTAGCTATCTGAGGAATCTGGACCAGATACAGATGTAACGAAACTTATTTTCCTAAATTTACAATGGTTTGAGAAGGAGGTGAAGGTAATTGATTAGTCGGTACTTGAATTGCGGAAGCAGCAGCGACAAAGGCTTCTAGGCTTCTCACGCAGGCGAAGCCAGTAACTTTGGATCTAGCCACTACTTAGAAGCGTATGAGTCAGAGATCTAGAAATTTAAGAAATCAAAATTGAAATGATGCTTTATTGGATCGAACGCGGTAGATCTTCGTGTTCGATTTTGAAAGCTCTTGATTTGATGATCTGCAAAGGCTGCGAACTGGAAAATTGAAGAGTGAACGTGAAATCGTGGAGAACATAGTACTCAAAAGTCGATTCTCACAAATGGTGTCATTATTTCATACTAGAACTAGAAAAAAAATGAAGGATTGGAGATAATGGCGGATTCGAGCTTCTTGTGCGGAGGAGAGGGAGCCGTCTGCAAGGTTAGCACTCAAATATTCAAATTTAATATCCGAAAGAGAATATTGAATTGAAATTGAATTTTAAACTTAATATCTAAATTGGCGACTTTTATATATATATATATATATATATATATATATATATATATATATATATATATATATATATATATATATATATATATATATATATATATATATATATATATATATATATATATATATATATATATATATATATATATATATATATATATATATATATATATATATATATATATATATATATATATATATATATATATATATATATATATATATATATATATATATATATATATATATATATATATATATATATATATATATATATATATATATATATATATATATATATATATATATATATATATATATATATATATATATATATATATATATATATATATATATATATATATATATATATATATATATATATATATATATATATATATATATATATATATATATATATATATATATATATATATATATATATATATATATATATATATATATATATATATATATATATATATATATATATATATATATATATATATATATATATTAAGAGAAAAAATAACTAACTTATTATTATTAATTAAAAGTGAATTGTTGGATGCACTTGAGACTTAAGTCTTCTGTAATTGTTAGCATGATGAATTTGGGGTATTGAGAAAATTTTAGAAGATATGCAATTCCTCTGTAATGTGTAATGGTCAACCGGTGTTAATATGATGGGTCCAAAACAATATGAAAAATTGTTTTGTACTCGGTGTTTCCTTGATTTGCTTAATGGAATATCCAGAAGTTTTCTTAAATTTTGATAAAATTTCAAAAGTATGAACGTGATTTTTCAATTTTTTTATTTAAAGGTGAAACGACTATTTAAAAATGAGATTAATTGTTTCACTCTCAATATAAAAATTTACGATTAAGATTCTCTTCATTTTTCTATTATTTAACTTTTGAAAATATAAATATAATAACGTAATATTTGATATGTCCACTTAATTTTTATAGACTAAATTACTTTGTAAACTATATACTAATGAAGAGAACAAATAGAAAGAATCTCAACTCAGAAATTTACACCGTCAATCTATCCGTCATTTATAAACATCATTTTAAAGGTAGTTATAATAAAAGTTAAATATTTTATAAATTAATTATATAAAAACTCTTCATACTCTTACTATATATAATTAAATTAAATCCACTAAAACTTTTATAAGATTTGAGAATGTGAGAGATTTGGCCAACGAAGGTATATGGATATTCCTCTAAGGATGAATGAGTTTTTTATTCTAGGTATTTAACCACACAAATTTTTTTATTCTTGGTGATTTCCTTTAGAGAGGTTCTTGGTAATTGCCTCAACAAGCACTATAAATGATAAATATTATAAATTTTATATGGACCTCCCAAATTAATTTTCTTGTTATACATCGTTGTTATGATCAAACAAATTTCGGTCCCCATCCTCAATCATGTGTTATTTGATTGACTCCTAATAGTATATTTACATTTTCATTTTCATCAATAACAAAAACAAAAATAGAATTTAAATTTTTTAGTTACTTTATATAATATTTTCATATATTTATATAATATTAAATAATTTTTTAAAAATACTTTATAACATTGAACACACAAAAAAAATAACATATTTTAATTTCTCAATGACGTATAGTGCTTCTCAACATGTACCTGCTCACATTCGACGGCGATTTGAACATTTATTTCTCTAGTTAGATCAACGTGAATAAAAAATTCAATAATTATCATTAAATTAAACCACTAAAGCAGAAAATTAAATGCATGCACGTTGCATTCACAAGCTATTTCTCTCTATAAATAAACAATGGCATATGTGGTAACCACAAGCACAAGCACAAGCTAAACAAACAATAATGAACTCCTCTCTTCATCTAACAGTTACAGCTCTGTGCTGTCTAGTTGTTATGCTTGGAGGGTTACCTTTCTCCTCAGATGCACAGCTTGATCCTTCCTTCTACAAAACCTCCTGTCCAAATGTTCATTCCATTGTTCGCGAAGTTCTGAGGAACGTCTCGAAGACGGATCCTCGGATTCTTGCTAGTTTCATCCGACTTCACTTTCATGATTGCTTTGTTCAAGTATGTTTTTCACGTAATTGCTTGTTTATGAATTACGCGCGTAAGTTTATCTAATTATGTATCTGTTTATGAAGGGTTGTGATGCGTCGATCTTGTTGAATTACACTTCGACAATCGTGAGTGAACAAGGAGCTTTCCCGAATAATAACTCGATAAGAGGTTTGGATGTTTTGAATCGAATCAAAACTGCGGTGGAAAATGCTTGTCCTAATACGGTTTCTTGCGCTGATATTCTTGCTCTTTCTGCTGAAATTTCATCTGTTCTGGTATGATCCATAATACAAGTTCTTCACTGTCATATGTTACTTGTGATTCTCATTTTTTTTCTATCAACTTATGATTCGTAGGCTCAAGGTCCTGATTGGAAAGTTCCATTGGGAAGAAGAGATAGTTTAACAGCAAATCAATCACTTGCTAATGCAAATCTTCCAGGCCCCTCATCCAACATTACTACACTAAAGTCATTCTTTTCTCGTCAAGGCCTCAACACTACTGATCTAGTTGCGCTCTCAGGTATAATCTTACACATACTCCGTCAAACTCTTATCACTGAACTGATATCTGATAATCTATTCATTTAATTTAGGCGCTCATACAATCGGTAGAGGTCAATGCCAATTCTTCGTTAATCGATTATACAATTTCAGCAATACTGGAAAGCCCGATCCAACTCTCAACACGACGTACTTGCAAACATTGCAATCGTTATGTCCCAACGGTGGACCGGGTACCACGCTCGCCAATTTGGACTTAACCACTCCCAATACATTCGACTCGAAGTACTACTCCAACCTTCAGGCTCAAAAGGGTTTGTTTCAGAGTGATCAAGAGTTGTTTTCGACAAGTGGCTCAGACACCGTTGCCATTGTCAATAGCTTTAACAACAATCAAACTCTTTTCTTTGAAAACTTTAAGGCCTCAATGATTAAAATGGGTAATATTGGTGTGTTGACTGGATCTCAAGGTGAAATTAGAAAACAATGTAACTTTGTTAATGGGGCTTCTGTTGGACTTGATTCAATGGTCACTAGAGAATCTTCACAAGATGGTGTTAGCTCATACTAAGTAATTTTAATTAAGACAAGTTGGTTAAGCTTAAAGTACCTAATAAAGAGTGTGTTTTAGAGGCACATGCATGTTGTGCTTTTGTGGTGGATGGTGAGAGTTTTGTACTTTGTACAATATGGCCAATGATGCAGTGTTTGTAATATCTATTTTCCTGTTATAGGATGATAATTATGTGTTATATATTGACAAAATCGAGATATTGTTTGGAGATTGAAGTATTTAGTACTAGTTTTTAACTAACAATGATGATATCAAAACTAATATGTATATATATTGGAAAAGCTGGGTTAGTTTAAATTATTTCAACAACAAAGAAGATATATTATAATTTGGATTGGATCAGTAATGTTGTCCTAACAATAAAGAAAGTTATAAAATAATCTCTAATATGACCTTAAAACTTGCCCACATCAGTGCTTTGGAATTATTTAATTTAGACATCAGGGTTATTTTGACTAGTTAGTTTAGCAGTAGTGTTTAACTTTGTAGTTTAAGGTGTTTAATTTTTAAAATAATAATAAAAAAATTATTTCGATCTCTTTTGGATCGCCAGCAAAGCCCACAAAAAATGTTCATTAACGTGTGTGTTGAAGAAGAAAGGTCATGGAATAGGTGTGTTGGGAATAAAGTTTTTTGTATTTAGGAAAAATACGTGAAAATATTAGAGGTTTGAATAGAAATGTTTAATTCAAAACTTGATAGTACTCTAAGGAGAACTCTAAACACATTAATTCTAGAGTTCTCAACTCTAGAAACCCTAAAAAGATTCTATAAAATATTACAATTTTAAGAAATATCTAGACACTCCAAACACTACAAGAGTTTTTTTAGAAACATAATCCAAAATTACCTAATCCCAAAGTAACTAAACTCAATAAGCCAAAATTCAAATAATAAGGTTAGACCAAAATTAAGTTTAATATTTCAACATCCTCTTAAACTTGATTTGTGACTCCAAGCATACTCCTTAGCTTCACGAAAGTTTTCAACTTGAGTGGTTTGGTGAAAATATCTGCAGCTTGATCTTGAGACACCACATACTTCAACTTCACCTCCTTCTCGTTGCATTCTCTTACGAAATGGTAACGAGTGTCGATATGCTCACTTCGTTCATAAACGACGAGATTCTTTGCCAAAACAAATGTTAATTTATTGTCAATACATATTTCCATAGGATCTTCTTGTGGCATTCTTAACTCTTTCAACAAGTTCCTTAGCCAAATTGCATAACAGACGCATGATGTGGCAGTGACATACTCGGTTGCACAAGTTGATAGTGTGACGATAGATTGCTTCTTTGACATCCAAGTGAAAGCAATATCTCCCATAAAGAACATAAAATCAGTAGTGCTCTCTCTACCATCCAAGTCTCTACTCTAATTGATATCACTATAGCCAACAATCTCATAATTGTTACAAGAGTAATCGTGCAAGACAATGTTTGTTGTATATTTGACGTATCGAAGGATTCTCTTTGCCACCTTGATGTGGGTTGCTGTTGGAGCTTCCATGTAGTGACTTACAACTCCTATAACATACAGAATATACAACTTTGTACTTATCAATAACGTAGACTTCAAACTAAACTTTTGTAAAGAGTTGAATCCACAATCTCTCTATTTTCATGCTTGCTTAACTTGCTTCCACATTCCTTCGGGGTTCCAACCAGATTGGCAACATCCATCTTGAACTTCTTAAGGACTTCTTTGGCATAACCTTCTTGGGTGACGAAAATTCCTTTGTCTTCTTGCTTTACTTTGATGTCGAGATAATATGCCATGAGCCCCAAATTTGTCATATCAAATTCATTTGATATGTCTTTCTTGAACTCTTCGAACATGCTTGGATTGTTTCCTGTGAAGACCAAGTCATCTACATACAAGCACACAATCAAAATATCTCCATTTTGTGGTTTAATATAGAGTGCATGTTCATACGGACACTTGATGAAGTTCTTGTCTTGAGAGTACTTATCGATTCGAACATTCTAAGCACTTAGTGTTTGCTTGAGTCTGTACAACGCTCTCTTTAACTTCAAGACTTTTTCTTCTTGCCCTTTTACTTCATAGTCCTCATCATAGTCAATACCTTGTCTTTGACTATAGCATTTTTCCACCAATCTTGCTTTGCATCTCTTCGCGTCTCCTTTTGCATTCTTTTTCACCTTGTACACCCATCTTATTCTGATTGCTTTGTGTCCTCGTGGAAGTGTCGTAAGTTCCCACTTATCATTCTTCATGATTAACTTGATTTCTTCGTCCATTGTGTCTCTCCACTGTATGTTTTCAACTGCTTCTTGATTTCTTCGTCCATGACGTCTTTCCACTTTATGTTTTCAATCGCTTCTTAATAGCTTAGACCTTCTTAATAGCTTTCACCAAACAAATCGGTATATACTTACTTAAATGTTGAGGATTACAGATTTTTGGTACCAGGATGATAAACGAAGTTGTAGCTTCCTTTGTCAAAGAAGGATTGAAATAAAATTCTGAAACAAAATGAACAATGTCCTCCTTCACTGTATCCTAACAATCATGAAAGAAGCTAAAGATAAAGCCTTCGGGCCCATGACTTTTGTCACCATTGCAACTTCACAGAGCCTCCTTAACCTCGGTTTCCGAAAAGGCCTCCTCCAAACTAAAACTATCTAGATTAGATGATTTTGAAAATTCTACTCCGTCGATAACCAGCCTCACCCAAATATCCTCCTGAAAGTTTTCTTTGAAAAAAATTATGAACTTCACTTTTAATGTCTTCTACATCCTCTTTAATTCCTTCAGTAGTAGTAATGAAGGATACATAATTGCTTCTAAACCTGGCCTTCAAGGATCTGCAGGAATACCTTGATTTCCTATCCCCCACCTTCAACAAAAGCGATCTCAACTTTTGCCTCAATATCCTCTCCTTCAACAAAATATTTCTCCAGACCTTCGAAGACGCCTGATAAGTGCTAAAATGTACTGATTTTGAGTGTGAATAATTGGCACTCATTGGCTTGATTCGTTGGTTTTCTGTTAATAATTCCCCATATTTGTGTATATTTTGCATAATTTACATTATAGTGTGTAAAATGCGTTTTTGTGTACATATTGTTGAGTTTGACATTTTTCATCTGTTTTTATATGTAATAACGCATGGTTGAAGTATGGACCCAATTGAGCCAAGAGGGATGCTTCAAAATGCAGTTTTGACCAACTTTTTGGCGGCAACTCGTGCTAAGCTAGCTTTTCAGAGCACCCCTGAAAATTCCAGTGGTTAAGGATCCTTGACCGCTCTAGCGCACTTTAAGGCGATTTAAGTGTATTTTAGGTGAGATCGCGCTTAGCGCGGTTTGAGCGTGCTTAGCGCAGCTATAAATAAATTTTATTCTTTCTAATTTTTATTTATCTCAATTTTGTAGGTATTCAAGTAAGGATATCATTTCATTTTGTATAGAGCATTGAATAAGATTTCCAACGCTTCCGACCGGACGTCAATCGGAGTTACGGTTCAAAAGTTATGAAGAAAATAAGAAGTGTGATTTTGATGATGGCGTTAAGCGCCCTCATAGCGCGCTTAGCGCGGTTCGCGTTATTTCAGCCCCTATATAAGTCACTTTTCAGCATTTTTTAGGTTATGTTGTTGGGAACTTTTTACCCCAACTTCGTCAAAAACATTATGTGAGTAGAGTAGCTTAGAAACAACATTGGAGGGTGCATATCGATGATCCAGAGTTGGATTTGCGTCACTTTGCTGGACACGGCGAGAGATTCCTATTCATCTTCCTTTTTCTCTATGTATTTTTCATTTGTTGGGGGTTTTTATGTAAGTTTATTTTGATAGTATGTATGTTTATTGATCATGGTGTTGTATTCGATCTATTTTACAAATCTTTATCGGTGTTATACTTGTTTTACTCGCTTTATGTTTGGATTTGAGTTGCGGTAGACATATCCTCTTCGAATCCGGATCTAGGATGAACATTTGTTAGGTTCTGAACTCTAGAGATAGATTTATATCTAGCATTTACCATGGGTATCGATTCTTAATGCTCCGTGTTGTCGAGTTGCATGAGACATCACCGATGAGGCGATGCGGTTGATCTCTCGACTTTGCGTTAGAGATAACCTCTATTGTGAGCTATACATGAGGGTATTGACGAGTGATTTAGGTTATGTACAATTGATTGGTAGATTTGTGTATTAGATAGGTGAATGAATGTAATTCATGACGAGTTCTCTACCGTACTTTATTTACTTGTTCGTATGTTTTCTTTGTGCATTTTACTCCCATATCAATTAAAAACCAAGTTTAGAGACGTAGAGATTTTCGAATGGTATTCTTTCCCTTGCACTGATCCCTGTGGAGACGACAAAACTGGGTACTTAATATTTTTTCTTGCTGCTTTACCGCTTCAACAACGCCTATAACCTTCGAGAACCTGAATCATTTCCAGAAAAAACAGCTCCACTACCAACCAGAGCATCAAGATCATTCAATTCACCCACTGCCTCTTCGGTTTTCAAGTCAACCTACCCAAAAACCTTAGTATTCCACTTTTTCAAGCTACTTTTTAGATGTTTTAAGTTCTCTTTCAAGACAAAATCTCCCCTACCTTTAACCACAAACGACTTTTACACCCTCTCAACGAACAATTTGAACCCCAGATGCAAGAGCCAGCAATTGTTAAACTTGAACGGTTTAGGGCCCCAGTCAACAGAACTAGCCTTTAACCATATACGACAATGATCTAAAAATTCCCTCTTGCCAATAATCTGACCAACAATCTTCCATTCTGCAATTAAATCTTTTGAAAGTAAGAACTTGTCCAATCTACTCATCGAAGATCCAGTGCTGTTAAACCAAGTAAACGGTCCCCCCACGCAAGGGACATCAACATAACCCAACTCTTCAATGAAGTTTTTGAATTCCAATATTTCACGTCTTCGACCCCCTACTATAACACCTTTCCTCTTCTGACTACAAGAAACAGAGTTAAAATAACCACCCACCACCCAATTCCCCCTGTTGTACTTGTTATTCACTTCTACCAAATCCTTCAACAACTTCCTCCTAAGAGAAAGCCGACAAGGAGAGTAAAAGTTGACGAAGAATAACTCGCGCACCTTCCAATCCACATTAATCCCCATATACCCTTCTCCCCTAAAGCTGGAAACCAACTTAAGCAAATCCTTCCTCCAAAATATGGCCCTACCCCCTCGCTGATCCAACTGCTCCAGACTCTGTTCACTCAACCTGAGAATTACCTAACAATGACGACACTAGATTGATATCCAACTTATGAAATTTAGACTCCTGAACAAAGCAAACATCCGCCTTTCTAGGTTGGATCATCCACCCCCTCTGATGTTGATCGAAACAATATTAATTGAGCAAATTTTTTGATAGACTCCCTCTTAGACTTCCCCTCATTATCTCTCAGCTCCATCTTCCTAATTTCTTCTTCATCAACTGCTTTACACCCTTCACATGATATCCCTAAAGAGTTGATAATATCCCACACCTTCAACTCTATTTTTGCCCAGAACCTTTTATTCCCTTGAGTAACCTCTGAATCTGTGACCGAATGACACCTCGATCCAGTGACATCAACTGAATGCTCCTTTGAACTCACCTCCTTCAAACAGAAAATAGAAGGAACTTGTCTATTGGTGCGCATGACCTGAGAGTTAATACTCTCACTCTGAATCTAGGATAACAAGATAAATTAAGCTCTCCCTGAGAAGGTCTTTCAGCAGTGATTGGAAAATAAGAAGGAAAAAAAAGCCCCATTGACCCAGAACTCATGCCAATTTCTTCAAGAACTAAAGAAGGATAGTTATTGGGCATGCCCTTAACTTTCCTCTTTCTGCGCCCATAACCCACTAAATGATCTAAAGATTGGGCCGTATAGGCCTTCAATAGCTCATCAAAAATCACTCTAGGAGTCTGGTCCAGAATCTTCTTACCAACTTAGGGTATCCACCACCTCCTTTGACTTATTGATATCCTCTCTTAACGAACACGAGAGAGACACATCTCTAACCCTAATGATATCAATCGAGGGCCCAAACGCATAGGCTACAACCACCTCATTAAGATTTGCACCTTCTAAACACCTTTCCTTTGAACTAACAACCTTAGAAACAAAAGAAGCCTTTTCACGAAAATTCTCCCAATTAGACTCTGCCTCTAAAATACCTCAAGCCCCACCATCATCATATCCCTCTGGAACATCCTCCTTGGTCACGAAGTCATCCCAAGATGAGTTGTCATAAGAGTATTCTGAGTCTGACTCCACAATGAAAGGAACATATTTCTTTACTACCTTCGAGGAAGGTTCAAGAGTCTCTTCCACCACCCTGATTCTAAACAGAACACCATTAATGATCACTCTAAGAACTTCATTAACTAACATACCACAGGAAGTTCTAACCATAATGCCAACCACATCCATTAATGATCAGATGAGCAATCTTCACAACTCACGTACTTCCCAACCATGGACGAAAGGAAGTCAAAGAAAGGAACATACCAAGCATGACAAGGGATTCCATAGCACCGGAGCCACGTTAATATTTTTGGATCAACGCCTTCAGCCTTCCATCTCCTAAACTCTGAGAATTATTGCCCAAGCCAATATTTCTCTCCTTCAATCAAATATTTTATCTCACCTTCATCATTCTCTTCAAGGAGGCAATGATTTGCACTCATCGGTGTTACCTTGAGGGAGAAATACCCTTCAGACTGAAATGTTCTTAGCATTTTATTAAGAAGTCCCTGAAATTAACATTTTCCCAATAAAAGCTTTTTCAAACCTCGATAGCTCCTTCTTACCCACTTCAAAAGCAACTTGCTTCACCGTAGGTGCAACCACCTCACTGACCTTTTGCAGCCTAGAGTCACAGGTCACTTATGCATATGAATTCCCATATACCTTAGGCTGCAACGCAAAGAAAGAACGAGAAGTCTTAGTTGCATATCCAGATTTAGATATTCCGAGCCTCTTACGATTGACTTCTGTCGGCGGAAACACTTCATCAAAAGCAGGTTGGAAACTAGGGATGTTGGAAAAGAGTTTCCTCCCTTCTATCATCAAGTTGTCGAGACGTAACACCAGCCTTCTCACATCTTCGACCTCAAATAATCAAACGAAACCGTATTTTCTTCCTCTTTTATCCCTTTTCGGAGAAATAACGACCTCGTCGATCATACCAAATTCTTCAAACAACTTGTACAGATCCTTAGCCCTGAAATAATCAGGGAACTCAGTAAAGAAAATTGTTATGGATTCTAAAACACTCTTCTTCTTAGCCGAAGACTTGGCGTCCCATTTACTCATCTTCCGCTTATCTTTGCTGTTAGTAACTTAGGTCCACTCACCATCTTCACTGGGAACTTTATAGGGAGCATCAAGAGTAGAAAAATATGAAGAAAAACTGGGATATTAGAGAAAGGGGAGAGTTCCTCTCTCTCTCTAACATTTGTGTGAAAATATGCTTGTTATTCCTAATAAACAGTGTTTTAGAGGCACATATACATGTTGTACTTTTGTGGCGGATGGTGATAGTTTTGTATGTAACACCCTTTTCTACCCCACAAATTAAATGGAAAAATATTCACATTTATCAGAGTAAAATATTAAACTCAATAAAAATCACCTCAAAGGGCGTACGTTTCCCAATAAATCAAATATAGGTCAAGGCTCCATAAACAACGGGTTTTCCCAAAAGATATCAAAAATTGCTCAAAAGGCAGCGGAACTCAAAAAGGTACAATCCAAAGTTTTCCTTGTACGGAAACATAATCAAAATAACAACAATAAAAATAAAACATGGTTTAACTCAAAGACCCCAACCTGATGTTACACTATCAGAGCAAGACCCTCTAAGTTAACCAAAATGGCCAACAACTCAAAACTCCAAAAATATCCTCGACAACATCCACGGGTAAACCTGGTCATCTGCATGTTACCCACGTGGAGGCAACATTCAAACAAACAGGGTGAGTAAAACGATTCATAATAATCAATATAGGAATTCAATATATAAAATGGCGTCATTTTCATATTCAACATCATCATAATCATCAAGGAGCATCAAAGGTCATAATATCATAAATTACACCAAATTATCTCATAAATGCAAATGCAACAAGACTCATGCATGTGGTACCAATCATCACAATTCGATGGACACTGGGCCGTCAACCCTCCATAGATCCCCATCAATAGGATCGATTTTATACAAGAATCGAAGCACATCAAAATACCTCACATCCACACAATGGGACTGAAGCCAAAGAAATCAAGGTCCTGAACCGAAGTCCGGATGCACATGAATGCATGATGCACACGTCAATAATCATCCTCATAATAACATCATAGGTGCATCATCATTCATCAAAATCATCGTCATCAAAATCATCATCATACATCATGTCATCATAAAATCATCAAAACTCATAGGAATATCATCATAGTTCATCAATCATTACATCATAGGAATCATCATATAATCATGTACAAATCACATAGAATTCACAGTCCAACTCATATTAATTCGTCAAAGAAACCACAACATCAAAACCTCAAGGCATCACTGCACAAAAATCAGAATTCGCGAAACTCTGCTATGTTCGCTAGCAAGTTCGTTGTGCGAGTCTAGGGCGAGTTTATTCGCTGTGCGAACACGTGATTACAGCAAAACGCTGTTACACACCAAAACCTAAAATCAATCCAAAAGTCCAACGATTCACTCCCCCAATGCCCTCAAAACATCTCTAAATCATTCCTAAGGTATTACGATGATAAAGGCACAAAGTCTACGACTTATTAGGCCAAGTCTCGTATCATATTCGGCTCTAATTCCCATAATTTCCTTACAACTACACCATGGTCATTAGAGTTTCTCACAATCTAATTACCTACAGGGTTGAAACCTTAACGACAGATTTTGGCCACGAAGGCCTACTTTCCCTCAAACCCAAATCGATCTCAATCCTATCAGATCATTAGTTCGAATCCCTATGGTAAAAACCTCAATAATAGATTTTGGCCACGAAGGTCTAATTCCCTTTATTCAAAATCAGCCTCAAACTCTTTAAAACCTTAAATCGGCTTTAAATACATTGAAATCACATATTGAAAACAATGAAGACAATACTCCCCATACCTTAATTGTCGACTCTAAGCCTTTTCCTTGATACTCAAAAACCGTACGAAGCTTTTGCCTCAATCCTCTTCCTCAGAGCTCTGACCTCTGTTTCTTCCCTTTTCACGGTCTAACAAGAATGAATCATAATTCCCTCAAAAATCTCTTTTTGTTAAACCTAACTTTGGGCATATAAATTGGGCTTTTCCAATATTACCCTCACTAACTCCTCCTTAATTGCCCAATTTGCCCTTATTAACTTATATTTATTTAAATTAATAATAATACTAATATATTCATATTATATACTATTATTTAAATAAATAACCAAAAATCCATAATTCTCAACATTTCACAACAACCACCGAAAATCACCAAAAATACGAATATTCATATTTAAATAAATTAAATAAATATTTCAATAAATTTGGGGTGTTACATTGTACGTTGTACAATATGGACAATGATGCAGTGTTTGTAATATTTATTTTCCTATTATATGATAATAATTATTTGTAATGTATTGTTGACAAAATTTAGATATGGTTTGGAGATTGAAGTATTTAGTACTAATTTTTAACTTACAGTGATGATATCAAATTAACTTGTACTGAAAAAGTTGGGTTAATTTAAGTTATTTCAACAACAAAGAAGATATAATATAATAAATATTGGATGAATAATGTGGTCCTAACAATAAAAAAGTTATAAAATAATCTCTAATATAACCTTAATACTTGTTCACTTTAGTTGTTTGGAATTGATTAATTTATACATTAGGGTTATTTTGAGGTGTTAGTTTAGTAGTAATATTTAACCTTAAAGTAGGCTCAGTAACGAGTGTTGAAGAAGAAAATGAACAAAAAAGGTGGACCCTCGCCCCTACTTAGAACACACGATCATGTTTTCCATCACAGCTCTCACCATTGGATATAATTGAAAGGAAACTCGCCTAAGGCTACAAAGCAGTTGCAGACGGTTCTAACCTCCAATACTATATAGAGATCAATTCATGCCATTTCAGATACTCAATTGATTCTCAACTAAAACTACTTTCGACTCATTCTCTAACTTGGGTGTTGGAATGCTAGCCTTGCAGGTCCATCCCTTTCCATCATGCCTAAAGATTGATCCATCTCATGAGAGCTTTATTCCATTACTTTATCACCTATCTTTAGTTCCAAAAATTGACTATTGGTTTCTCCCATTTTTTCATGAAAACATTTATCTTTTAACCAAATATTTTGATCACTGATCTCCATATCTCGAAGCACTTATCTCTTTCTTTAATAAATAGATATTGAGCTATCAAAGCCATGGTTAAAGGGAAATTGCGATATAAGACTGTATTGGTCAAAAAGTATATGTGTGTTTCTCATGCAATGGCATAGGAACTCAAAGGATTTGTAGGTGTATAAAGATTAACGGTGGTTAGGACTTGCCCATATGAGGTGATAAGGCTTGTACGGTGGTGATTATGGTGGTTTTAGGGACCTGCTTACATGAGGCAATATGCCTTGTTACATAATAGTATGCTTTAGGTATAGACGTGTATGAGGGTGTGATCTATGCTTGTTATGATTTATCCCTTCCTCCCCTAGAGGGAGAAGTATTTATAGAGGCCCTTTGGGCCTAGACTTTGGGTAACCCCAGATAGTGGCAACTGCTCCCCCCTAATCAGGAGCAATTACTTACCATATATCTTGGAGGATTAATAAAGGACTCCCTTTCCTTTAATGACATTTTAACACGTCACTGGTACCTATGGGAGATTCCTTATGACATCGCCTGGTTGATATAGCTTTTGGGAGAGGACACCCTAGTTTAGGACCTTCACAAATATAACATTTCATAGTCCCTCAAGCACGAGGGCTTTGCTAAGGGAGGAGTGTTTTTAATACATTATTTCTACTTAGGATGTGCCCCTCAAGCACGAATACTTTAAGAATAATGTGATTATGTTTAACGAAATCTCATGATTAACTCACATTTAATGTTTCATTAAATGGAGTATCTATTCTAGATACTTTGTTATTTTGGAAAAACAAACATAACAAAGAAATTCCTTTTATTATTGATAAATAATTCGATACAAGTACCAAGTGCCAATAAAACTATCGGCTTATAGGGCTTACACCAATAATGGTGAGACCTAGGATTACTCGATTCACCGATCAATGTCAAACCTCTACTCCGATTGCTACTCCATTTGTTCCGACATAACAATAATTTGTTCATCTGATAGTTGATTGGGGAACATTCCAAACCATTCACTTTTTCCAACCTTTACAACAACTTTGTAAATTCCAACCTTCAAAGCAATTTTCGCAACAGTTAATACTTGGATAAGAGATGCTCCAAAATCTTCAGCAACTACAAGCTAACGTAGGTATGCAATGAGCTGTCGATTTCCTAAATAGTGCATATTACTTAGTACAATAGGAAAACTCTCGAGCCTTGGCAAACAAGATACTTAGGATTAAAGAGAACCTAGAGTGCACTCCTCCAATAACCAACACTATGCGCGAGTTAGCATTATGCAAAAACCATGGAGTAATACTGCAATTGACTCCAATATACGTAGCTACACTGCACAGAGCAAACACGAGATCTCTAGGTCGTCTCTAAAATAGAGGACACTAAAATTTTCCATCTGACTCCAGAGGGAGAGGTAGCAGGCATACTTCATTAGAGGTTCGACATCCTTGTTTCTCACCAGCACACCACTCCTAGTGAAGAGAAAGGCACGATGTGGATACACTGGCTCTAAGAGGAAGAGGAGTCGGCTCTCCATATGCATTCTTGACAGCAGGATCTTGGGGGATCGGGCGAACACATCGATAACATATTTGATTACTATCATGCCCAAGGAGATATGAAATGCAAGCTCTTTGCATTAACCATTAAGGGATATGTTATAACTTGGTTTAAAACCCCCTAGACTAGAGCATAAATTCATTGAAGAAACTATGTGACTTATTCACTTTTCAGTTTACCGCTTGAAAGCATCAACCCACCATTATGGTCGTACTTACCGGTTCCACGTAGAAGAAGAAATACACCATGCGAGAGTATATCGATCAATTTACCAAGGTAGCAATGGAATTAGGAGGTATATATGATTGTTTAAAATGTTCGATATTAAAAAAAAGGTTGAAGTAAGATTGCATGTTGTCGCATCTCAAAAAAATAGGACCATGCAAGACGCATCGTGTAACACCATAACTTATTATTTAAGTATTTTATTTAATTGTTTGCCTGATTTAGTCCTTATATGAAAATTGTGATGTTTTTGGAATGTAAGGGTATTTTGGTAATTTATTAATTACTGGGTTAAAAGTTGTGAGAGCAAGTAAATAATATTATTTTAATTATTACTTAATTGGTAATAAAATAAAATATTAAGAACTGGAGAATCATGATTAAATAATTATATAATTGAATATTTATTTAATTTAAATAATTATTTAATTGATTAAATAAAAGAACTAGTCATTTTTATGAATAGCAGAGAGTATAAGGTAGAAAGAGAGAGAATTGGATTTATTTGGGCAAAAATTATAAATTTGAAAAATAAGCTCATATAAATACTAAAAGTGGTGAGAAAATTAAGTTAGAATCCATTGTTGTCAAATCATAAAGAGGCAGAGAAAATTCTGAGAACGTGAAGGTTTTGGGAGCAAGGATTCAAGAAATTTCCAAGGGAACCAACCTTACAACAAATTTGACGTAAGGGACGATTGTCTACACTTAGGTGGTTTCAGGCTTGCAGGATAGTGAGGATTTCTTACC
Source organism: Lathyrus sativus (assembly GCA_963859935.3). NCBI lineage: Eukaryota > Viridiplantae > Streptophyta > Magnoliopsida > Fabales > Fabaceae > Lathyrus > Lathyrus sativus. The sequence continues at coordinate 84,570,343 of OZ012735.1, read as the reverse complement.
CTCCTATTAACGCCCTTGGGGATTGTTATTGGTTTCCCTAATTTTCCTTTACGTGAATCACGAGCTACGTATTTTCTTGCATACTAATGAATTATGTTGGGTTGTAGTTATGTGTTTGCTTTGAGATCCTAATAATGGATTTAGGATAAATCCCCTAAGGTCTCTATGAGTTACTATTAGGGTTGATAACCTCGTGATATGACTTGATGATTGCTTTTTTTTTGTTGATTTGGTTGCTGTTGTGTTAGACCTTGCCCCGGGGATTTGAGTGACTCCGTTAGAGTCATTTGATACCCTAAAATTGTGATTTTGGAATCTGAACTGTTTTCCTAATTTTTTTCTTGAGTCGACTGTTTTTCTGAAATTTTCCCTAAATCAAGAGAAATTATTCTTTTAAGTTGTTTTACAAAAATCACTATTTGGCGAAAACCTAAAACCGATTTTTTTTTGAAAAATAAGAAAAAAAATCGGTCGGGGATGACACCCGCATGGTGGAGGCTGTGTTTCGGCGGCGGTGGCAGAAGGTGTAGCACAACAACGGGCCATACTGAACGGTGGCGGCTGAGTGACTTTGGGTCAAGAGTTTGCAGGAGGTCACGCCACTCCTCGGCGACAATGGTTGTTGACGGTCAGCAGTGGCCGATTTTGGCTCAAATCCAATTTCGGGCGATTTTGGAGTTTTTGAATTTCCGGTGAATTTCTGACTTTTTCGGGAAATTTCGGTGTTTTCCAAGCTTTCGAGTATTCCCTAGAGTTTTTGGAGTTCAAGAGTCCTTCAGTGGCATTTTGGAGTATCTTGTGGCATTATAGTCCATTTGGTAACCTTAGGGTCATTTTTGAGCTATTTGAGTAAACTACTTGTCATTACCCTGTTGATGGTCTGGCATAATAATAGTATTAAGTTCTTAAGAGTTTTTGAGAAAATAATGAGTTTTTGAGAAACTATGAGTCCTTGGGACTTTTTGAGTAGTTTGATGAGTTGGGGACAATTGGTAATAATATAACATTACCTTTTTAGATAAATGATTGAATTGTTTTGAAAATATATTTTGAGTATAGTAATCGAGAGAGGGATTACATTGATGGTCTTGAATGGCGTTTTGAGTATAGTAATCTAGAGAAGGATTACAGTGATGGTCGAGTATAGAGAATTATAGGTTCAAGAGTGGAACCTTTTGTGAATGATTGAGACTTGTGTTTTGTTATGATTTTAAAATGATGTTGATGTTGCATGTTATGTATTTTGTGATCATGCATTCATGTATTTCGGAGATAGAAAGGACTTCGGTCCAGTTATGGCCTGGTTTAGAGAGGGTCAATGGCGATCTTACGTCCAGAAAGGGACACAGTTCAGAGAGGAACCAGAGACATGGGAATATTAGTAACATACCTCTGATCCTAGTGATTTTGGTACCACATGCATTTGAGATTGAGATGGTGGCATTGTATTGCATTTGCATTATGATCTATTTGAATTTGATTGAGTGTATTTTATAATATTGTTATAGTACTTATTTCTATCCAGCCTTGTTGAATTTCACTGTTAATATTTATTAGATGTATTATCACCCCCTGTTCGTTATTATGGTGTTTGTGCTCCTCGGGAGTACAGCCAATCAGGTACATAAGTAGCTGATGAGTTAGAGGATGGCGTATATGCCCCCTTTAGCTTTTATCTCCGGGTTTTAGAGGATTCACTCTGATATGTAGCACTCGGGATGAAATGTCCTTTATCACTATGTTATGTTTTGTTTTGTTGGAGTTGTTGTTGAGACTTAATTTTGGATTTTGTTTAATTTTTCGCTGGTTATTTAACATGACTGTCTGGTGTCGCTACGCGAAAAATGACACAGAGTCGCCACCGGATTTTATTTATCCCAAGGAGAGAAAGGGAAATAGCGATAAAACCTTTGGGAAAGGAGCATGGTCATCACAACCAAGTCTTTAGGGTTCGGGAGTCAGTTATGCGAGGGGAAGGTGTTAGCACACCCTCGCATCCATCATACTCGATAGGAACCTTCTAGGTAGTTTAGCGTGAATGGGTGTTTTTATTAAGAGTGTGCTTGCTTAAGGGGAAAGAGGGGGTTGATTTATTTATTTTAATGCTCGCCAAGGATTGTGGCCCTTGTGCCTACGTATCCTCACTTAAAAGAAGTGAAGAATCAGAGCTCCGTAGTTCGGAGGCTTATGAAATAGTTGTTTGTTGGTTGATTTTATACCTTGAAAAAGGATTTTTTTGGATTGATGCCCTAGGGCGAAAACAATAGTTTGATGAGTTGGTGTTATTTTTAGGTTTTTGAAGAGAAATGGTTCTTGACTAGGATTACACAAAAGGACTTTGGACGGAGGTGAATGTTTCGAATAGCCAAGTCGAGCGCCTTGTATCCAAAACATTCGGAACAAGTGTAGGAGGATTCCATTCTCATTCCTTCTCCACCACCTTAAAATCCATGGTGTACAACCCTAACCATATATTTATTGTATTTTGGGTTTTTTATGAGAAAAAGGATCACTTGATGTTGGATCAAGGTTTATTGTTTGTAAAGATATATTTGAAGCGATACAGACAAGATCGATGGCGATGCGCAAGGCAATCGACTTACAAGGTTAAAAAATGGCTCGATAAAATCGAGAGTTTGTTTTTGAAAATGGTTTTTGGAATCAAAAGTCAACAAGTACAATAGCAATATTCACATACTAAAATCATACAAACATATGGGGTTAGTCGTCTAAAAAATCGAGACATGCAAAAAAAATGGGTAAAAACAGCAAAAAATAAACAAACTGATCAGTTTGCGCCGCGAAGGGTGTTTGTGCAGCGAACCGAGAAAAATGGGCATTCTGTTTTTTGCATGTTCGTACTGCGAAGGATGTTCACGCCGCGAACTGAGAAAGTTGTCATTCTGTTTTTTGAATGTTCGCGCCGTGAACTGAGAAAGTTATCATTTTGTTTTTTGCATGTTCGTGCCGCGACCTGAAGCGAAAAATGCAATATTTGTTGTTTTTTTTTGCTGTCTTTTGTGGTTTTCTTTCCTTTCTATTGGTTCTTAAAAATGGTGTTTTGGTTCCCTTGGGACCTCACACAATACACCCAGCACAAACACACTTAACAAATGATAATAAATGGCAAGTGCAGAAAAAATAAAGAGAGAAAAAGTTTGAAATGGATAGCCAAGAGCTTCCTCCGTCTTTGTTAAGCTTCCACTGGTTTGGTTGTGTTTTCTTCCTTCTTCCTTCTATGCTTTGAAGGTGCTTCTCCTCAAAGGTTATCTATGGCTTTCTATGGAACTCTCTTGATTTTTGCTGGTTTTCTATCTCACTCTTTTTTCTGGTTTTCTCTCTAGGGTTTCTTGCTCTCTTTCCATCTTTTTTGGTTTTTGCAATGTGTAGTGGATGTTGAATGTGTAAAGAATGATTCTTTTGTTTACAGCCCCTTCCCTTCTTATCCTATTTTTTTAGGGTTTTCCCTTCTCCCCAAATATCAGATTTTTTCATGGGGTAATGTCTCCTACCACCTTTTCTCATGTCACTCTCTTTCTTTCCATTTCCATATATATGGATATGTTGCATTTTTTTGCACTACTTTCCCATGCTGTCTTTTTCTACAGCCCTCTACATTCCCCTCAATCCATTCACCTCTTTGTTGGCTTATGCTTGGACTACCCTCTTGGTCAATGTTAACCTTTGGACAGAATTTTGAAATTCTGATTTTTAGATGCATTATCACATGCTATTCCCTTGGTCTTGTGACATGTATATTTTGTGACATGAGGCAACTTGTTACTTCTTGCATGGGGCTGTTTTAGATTACCTTCATATTGCCCATGAATAAGCATGCATAATCTTGATCTTGAAACATTCCAATGTTGAGTTAGCTCTTAAATATTTTCTTTGGATGTTTGTAAGCATAATGTTGGACATGTAAACTTGTTGGGGAATGAAAGGTACCATAGCAATTAATTAGAAACTTGGATTAAGACTAGGAGTAGCTTAATTTTCTAATCATTACCAAGAGCTTGAAACTTTGTAACAAATGTGACACTTTTGCAAATGTCATGAAATTTCTCTTTGTAATATTCTTGAATCTAGTCTTGAATTCATGAATCTTGAACTTTGAATGATGGATTCCCTTATGTCATTATATGAAGTCTTGAATTATGCACTTGTGATCTTGACTCATGCTTTGCAAATTTGAACTCCACTTGACCAAGAATTTGAAACAAAATTGGATGAAGAAAACTTGAATTTGGCCTTGCATTTCATGTTCATTAGGAATATTTATCTTGAATATCCCAATATTTTTCAAGTAACTTCTTCTTGAAGTAATCTATATGAGTAGACTTTCCAACTTAAATCAAGCCTTAGGTGATGAACCTTTTCTTCCATGTATTCCATGATAGGCAATCTATCTCATTTGAAATGGAAAATAACAAATCGACCCAATCTATACCTTATGAACCCACATGCTCGATATGCAATAGAACAATGTATGATATGGTGAATGTAGGGTATAAAGGCTAAAGGCAAAAATGAGGGTGTGACAGCTGCCCCTATTTAATCCTCTTGGACCTGAATGTCTGTAGGGTAAAGGTGCTCGAACATTCATGGTAGAAGAGAATTAAATACTAGAATACCCGGGATTTTCAACTAGAGAGGTGTAGGGTGAAAGTAGACAGCCAATGAGATGGCTTGAAAAAGGTGTCTTGTTATTGAAGAAAGGGTATGAGGGATATGATGATATGCTTGAGATGCAATGCGGAATGAACATGAGTGCTTTGCCAGCCGGAAGAGGAGGCACCTCATAATATGGAAACATAATTGGCCAAGAGATATTCCTTCTATAAAAGATAGAGAGGACTCAAGAAATAGAACTGTGAGATATTCCTTCCACGAAAGGGAGAAAGGACTCTAGAAATAACAATGAGATATTCCTTCTACAAAAGGTAAAGAGGACTCTAAAAAATGGTTTTCCTCTTACAAAAGGCAAGGAGGACTCCCGAACAAAAGGTTTGGAGAAAATGTTTCCTTCTATCAAAGGTAGATAGGACTCCGAAACAAAAGGTTTGAAGACAATATTCCTTCTACAAAAGGTAGAGAGGACTCCAAAACAAAAGGTTTGAAGACAATATTCCTTCTACAAAAGGTAGAGAGCACTCTAAAACAAAAGGTTTGAAGACAATATGATAACTCTTTCTACATCAAGTAGAGGAGACTCCCTTGGGAGAATACGATCGTATTTCCTCCTGTCACGGCAGAAAGGACTCCAGAACAAAAGGTTAGGAGAAAATGTTCCTTCTACAAAAGGTAGAGAGGATTCCTGAACAAAAGGTTAGGAGAAAATGTTCCTTCTACAAAAGGTAGATAGGAAACTCCCTTAGGAGAGGATGATCGTATTTTCTTCTGCGAAAAGCAGAAAATATTCCTGAACAAAAGGTTAGGAGAAAATGTTCCTTCTACAAAAGGTAGATAAGATACTTACAAAAGGTAAGCTGACAAGAACCTATACAAAAGGTACGAGAGGTCTTATTAAAGGTAAGTTGAATCTGTTGCGAAAGGCAAGGCAGGGACATTTCGAAAAGACTCACAAAAAGTAAGTTGAGGGCAATAACCATCCTCCTGCAAAAGGTAGAGGAAATTGTATAGGGCATTAGAACATCATTTAATCTCACAGGCACAACGGCGGAGATGATATTCCTTAAGTATGGTGACCATTCAGTTCTTGGCCACATAGGCATCAGGCATCCAAGTTGATCGAAGATACCCAAAACAAAGTTTTTGTCGCATGTAAAAGACAGCGAGAAACACTTACAAAAGGGAAGCGAAGGGAAAAGATTTCACGCAAAAGGCAATGAAATCCCTTACGAAAGGTAAGGTGATAAAATATCTCATGTAAAAGGCTCAAAAGGACTTACAAAAGGTAAGTGAAAGGATAAACACTCCAAAAGGATCCTGCCAGGATTTCCAAAGGAAATTCGCATCTTTGAGAATGACTGGCTAAGCACATGTAATGATGCAGCATGTATGCAAAAATGTCAGGGACGTAAGGACATGAAGGTTAGGGGTGATAATTTATGCCAAGTGATTGGGCTTTGGTTTGGGGCGTCGAGTTTGACTTCCCAACATCCTCGTGACGAAATTTGGATCATCTCCAGATGGTCTTATCAGACAAGTTGTACTGGCCAGTCAAGTTGCCCCTGACTTGGTCAAGTCCCGACAAACTTTATGATCAGACGATGCTTAGTGTACACGTGCGCCTACTAGAGATCGCTTTTATCCTTCATACACCTAGGTCGACGAGCAACCTTATGCTTTCTTTTGTTATTATTATCGTTATCCCATAATTTTCAATGCAATATTTATTAGTAATGAAAATTCCACTTTTTGCAAACATAAAAGAAAATAAATGTGATATATGAATTGATGAAAGAGATTTTTATTGATGATAAAGTGACCCATAAATGGGTAATTTTACACAAGGATGCAATTCCTAAAAGAGGTAATTGCAAAAAATATGACAAAAAGCACAGTGGCAATGTGAAAAAAAAAGGATCGGATTTCCATTGAGTTCCAATTTCTGCTATGATCCCTATGGCCTTGAAGCTTCTCGTACATTGCCTCTGAGGAAGGTGGATGGATTGATCTTCCCCATGTGTGATTCTCTTTATTCTAATGATGAGCTCACAAACTTTTCGCAGACCTCAGTCTTTTCTTTTTTAGGTCCCTAACTTTTGCCTAGACCGCCCTTTCGAGTTTTCATACTACCAGGATACCCATTTTTTGCCTAAGTTGCCCCTAAGGGTTTTCAACTTATCGGGTATTATTATCTTTTTATTTTTAACCCTAATTTTTGCCTGGACTTTTCCTTTTATTGTCCACCGGGTTTGCTCTCAAGCGTAGCATTTTTTTACTGTGTCTGCGTTTACAGGGGATGATAGATCTTCATTGTCCATGTTAGATAACATCAAGGCCCCTCCGGAGAAAACCTTCTTTACAACATATGGACCCTCATAGTTAGGTGTCCATTTTCCCCTTGGGTCTGTGTGGATTGGCAGAATCTTTCTCAATACCAAGTCTCCCACTTCGAAATCTCGAGGGCGAACTTTCTTGTCAAACGCCCTTTTCAACCGCTTTTGGTAAAGCTGGCCATGGCAGATAGCTGCCATGCGTTTTTCATCAATGAGATTAAGTTGATCAAATCTCGCCTGCACCCATTCTGCTTCGTCAAGCTTGACATCAGTCAGAATTCTCAAGGAAGGGATTTCTACCTCAACAGGGAGTACCACATCCATACCATATACAAGAGAAAATGGAGTTGCCCCAATAGAAGTATGCACTGAAGTGCGATAGCCATGCAAAGAAAATGGTAGCATTTCATGCCAATCTTTGTATGTTTTCACCATTTTCTGGACAATCTTCTTGATGTTTTTGCTCGCTGCTTCAACGACGCCATTCATTTTCGGGCGATATGGTGATGAGTTATGATGCTCAATCTTGAAGCTTTCACACAATTCCTTCATCATCTTGTTATTGAGGTTTTAACCATTGTCAGTAATGATTTTATTTGGGACCCCATAACGACAAATGATTTCCTTTTTGATGAAGCGAATGACCACTTGTTTGGTGACATTGGCATAAGATGCGGCTTCCACCCATTTAGTAAAGTAGTCAATGGCCACTAAGATGAAACGATGACCGTTTGAAGCAGTTGGCTCGATGCGTCCGATCACATCTATACCCCACATGGCGAAAGGCCAAGGCGATGTCAAGACATTTAGAGGAACTGGTGGCACATGTATTTTATCTGCATAGATTTGGCATTTGTGGCATGTTTGTACGTGACGATAGCAATCAGTTTCCATCGTCAACCAATAATAACCAGCTCTCAAAATCTTCTTAACCATCGTGTGTCCACTAGAATGTGTACCAAAAGAGCCTTCATGGACTTCGTTTATGATCCGGTCAGCTTCGTGTCTATCCACACATCTGAGCAAGACCGAGTCATAGTTTCGCTTGTAAAGCACATCGCCACTTAAGAAGAATTTGGACGAAAGCCTTCTTAAATACTTCTTGTCTGTGATGGAAACATTTTCTGGATACTCTTGCTTTTCTAGATACATTTTGATATCATAGAACCAAGGTTGATCATCGATTATTACCTCTACTTCCAGACAGCGGGCAGGCTCATCAAGATGTTCAATACAGATAGAGGGTGCCTCATTTTTCCATTTAACTTTGAACATGGATGACAACGTGGCAAGAGCGTCTGCCAATTGATTGCTTTCTCTAGGAATGTGATTGAAAGTAATCTCATCAAAGTATGGGATTAACTTTAAGATGTGATCCCGATACGACACTACCTTGTTGTCACGTGCTTCCCAATCGCCTCTGACTTGACTGATGACTAGAGCTGAGTCCCCACACACCTCCAGAATCTTGATTCTGTGGTCAATAGCGGCTTCAATTCCGAAGATACATGCTTCATATTCTGCCATATTGTTGGTGCATTCAAAACATAATCTTGCGGTGAATGGAATATGGAAACCGGTAGGAGAAGTGAGGATGGCCCCTATCCCGTTACCTTGAGCATTTGCGGCACCATCGAACACAAGCGTCCATCACGATCCTGGTTCGGGTCCTTCGTCTGGGCCTAATGTTTCGTAGTCTCTGACAAACATGATATCTTCATCGGGGAAGTCAAAACGCATGGTCCGGTAATCTTCCACGGGTTGGTGGGCAAGATATTCAGATAACACACTCTCTTTGATAGCTTTTTGTGAGATGTACTGGATGTCATATTCTGTCAGTACCATTTGCCAACAGGCTACTCGTCCGGTGAGAGCAGGCTTCTCAAAGATGTACTTGACTGGATCCATCTTTGATATCAACAATGTGGTATGGGTCAACATATACTGCCTTAAGCGTTTGGCAGCCCATGCGAGCGCACAACAGGTCTTCTCCAACACTGAGTATCTCGTTTCACAGTCAGTGAACTTTTTGCTTAGGTAGTAGATAGCATGCTCCTTTCTACCTGTTTCGTCATGCTGCCCCAACACGCATCCCATGGATCCTTCCAGAATGGTCAAGTACATGATGAGAGGTCTTCCTGGCACGGGAGGCATCAAGATCGGTGGCTCTTGCAGATATTCTTTTATTTTCTCAAATGCTTTTTGGCAATTGTTATTCCACACGACTGCTTGATCTTTGCGCAACAACTTGAATATTGGCTCACAGGTGGCTGTTAGGTGAGATATGAATCTGGCAATGTAGTTTAATCTCCCTAAGAAACCACAAACCTCCTTCTCGGTTCTTGGAGCTGGCATATCTTGGTTAGCTTTTACTTTGTCAGGATCGACTTCAATCCCTTTTTGGCTCACGATAAAACCTAGCAATTTACCAAATCTTACCCCAAAGGTACATTTATTCGGATTGAGCCTTAGCCTGAACTTTCTTAGCCTAGCAAACAACTTTTCCAAGTGGATGAGATGTTCCTCTTCAGTTTGGGATTTTGCGATCATATCGTCTACATAGCATTCAATCTCTTTATGTATCATGTCATGAAAGAGAGTCACCATTGCTCGTTGATATGTCGCACCAGCGTTCCTTAGACCAAATGGCATAACCTTATAGCAGAAGGTTCCCCAAGGGGTAATGAAGGTAGTCTTATCCATACCCTCTAGAGCCATTTTAATCTGGTTGTATCCGGAGAAACCATCCATGAAAGAGAACACAGAGGATTGGGCCGTATTATCCACTAACACATCAATATGTGGCAGCGGAAAATCATTTTTTGGGCTAGCTCTATTTAGGTCTCTGTAGTCATCGCACATCCGCACCTTACCTCCTTTTTTAGGCACAATACAATGTTGGCGACCTATTTAGGGTATTTTGATACTGCCAAGAATCCGGCATCAAGTTGCTTTTGTACTTCCTCCTTAATCTTAAGGGCCATATCGGGTCGAGTTCGTCTCATCTTCTGCTTTATAGGCGGGCAATATTCCTTGAGCGGCAATTTATGCACCACGATGTCTGAATCCAATCCAGGCATGTCTTGGTATGACCAAGCAAACACATCTGCATACGTGCGTAGGAGCTCGATCAGTCTTCTCTTCACACTCTCTTCTAGGGCAGCTCCAACCTTGACCTCTTTCTTGTCCTCTTTGGTTCCAAGATTGACAACTTCCAATGACTCTTGATACGGCTGGATGATCTTCGACTCTTGCTTCAATAGTCAGGCTAACTCCTCGGGGAGTTCACAATCTTCCTCACAATCCTCGTCAGCGTGGTAGATTGGATTATCAAATTCATATGTAACTGTAGCAGTATCTTTATCAATGGAATCCGGGGTAGATCTGCATGATTGGTGATTTTATGCTTTATTTTGTGAAGATGAAAAAGAAAAATGCAAGAAAACATTGCCATTTATTTATGCAAAAATAAAAAAGGAAAGACAGGGAACACAATTGAATGCAAAAGGTTCATTTCATTCATGATAAATATCAATTGAAAACATGGGGGGCCCTACAAAATAATCCTTATGCCTTGGGCAGAGCATATGATTTGAAAGCAAAACAAGGAAAATTACTCTTCGACAAGGGTGAACTTCGGTATCTCTGTAACAGTCCAATTGTTGAGTTGTTGATTCGGTGCCCTTGGGTACACCATGCAGACTTCCTTTAGTGCATCATCTTCAGCCTCCACAACAGCTACCTGATCATCCACCATATGTCTACCACTATTGATGGGTAGATCCAACACTCTTCCCCAACCTTCAGGGTGACCGGCCTCAATTACGGTCATTGCGTCCTTCCAAGTAACCATGGGGGATCCAGACCTTTCTGACTTCTTTTCCTGCTTCTTAGCAGGGATCATTTCCACACTTATCACATCAAATGCTTGAAAAGGGGTCTCATGAACTTCCCCTCCCACTTCCACATAGCGAAATGAAGACAGATGACTTACTAACATATCCTCTTCTCCCTCGATGGCGACAAGCTGATTATTAACCATGAACTTTAGTCTTTGGTGAAGAGTGGATGTTACAGCACCAGCCACATGAATCCAAGGACGGCCTAGCAAACAACTGTAAGCAAGATATATATCCATCACATAGAATGTGATAATGAAAGTGTGAGGTCCTATTTTGATGGGGAGATTAACTTCCCCTATCACCGTCCTTCTTGCCCCATCAAAAGCTTTCACTATCACTAAACTGGGTTTCATCATCAATCCTTCAATAATCAGCTTGGCCAACGAATTCTTTGGTAAAACATTTAAGGATGATCTAGTATCTACCAATATTCTTGACAAAACAACATCAACACATTCAATGGAGATGTGCAAAGCTTTATTATGGTTCTTCCCCTCGGGGGGCAACTCTCCATCATTAAAGCTCAGAATATGTGCGGAGGCAATATTCGACACCACTCCTTCAAATTGCACAACAGATATTTCTTGGGGAACATGAGCAGTCTTCAAAAACTTGATCAATGACTCCTGATGGGCAGGGGAGCACATTAGCAATGACAACATGGAAATCTTTGAAGGTGTTTGGTTGAGCTGGTCCACCACCTTATAATCACTTTTTTGGATGATTCGTAAGAATTCTTCGACATCTTCATTGGAATTTATTTTTTGAGTAGAAGTCTTCCCCTGCTCAATTGTTGGCTGCTTCTCATTTGTACTGTTTGGTGGTGGTACGGGCGCAAAAATTCTCCCACTTCTAGTTATTCCACCATTCCTAACCATGTTCTCTATAGAACTATCAACTTTCACAACATCCTCTTCCACCTTCTGCCCATTAATGTAAACAGTTGGCTCATATTTCCAAGGGACAGCCTTGGTGCTCTCGAAAGGGAAAGGAGCAGGTGTAGATATCGCTAACGGAGCAAGTGAAGATCGAGGCAATGGAATCTCTACTTGATCATATAGTATTTGCAATGGTTCACGAACTTGATCATATAGGGTCTGAACAGGATGCCAATGATAATCACATGGGATTTCCAAGGGCGCACGAGGCTGATCACATGGAATTGTTAGCGGTGCAACATCATACGGGATTTGTAGTGGAACTTGGGTAGGATACCAATCTTCATCACATGGAATTGTCAAAGGCGCACAAGAATGCTCATACGGAATTGTCAATGGTACACGGTTCTGACCATACAAATTGTTCAACAGTTCTTCATCATAAGTAAATTCCATCGGATCATAGGGAATATCAAGAGTGGCCACTTCTTCAGCATTTGACATCTGTTCTATCAATATGACACCTTGATCTAACAAATTCTAGATGCCCATCTTCAATTCATGACAGTTTTGGGGATCTTTCAAACAGTGTTGACAATCCTCGGTACATCCTGGGACAATATTCTTCATTAACAATTATTCTTTAACAACAGCAAAGGGGGTCTTCATTTTATCAACTTCTGACACCAACTTCTTTCCACTAGATTCTTCAATCATGTTTGTAGCATGGTTTGGCATTGGATTATTAGTCACATTAGGAGTGTTTTGGGGAAAATTAATGACCTTTGAATCAATGAGATCTTGCACCACGTACTTCAAATCTTTGCAGTTTTCAATATTATGTCCGGGAGCCCCATAATGGAATTCGCAACGGGCATTTGCATCATAGCCAGGAGGTAGGACAGCGGGAGGAGTTTTCATCTCTCTCAACTGCACTAATGAACCCTTAAGCAAGAGTGGAAGCAACCTAGCGTATGTTGTCGGAATGGGATCGAATCTTTTCTCAGGTCTCCTTTGTCTTGGCGGACCCTGATAATAGCCTTGACGTTGTTGTTGGTAAGGAACTTGAACAGCCGGTTGACTTGCAGGTATAGAGAGAGGTTGATTTGGAGTAACAGCGGCCACATGATGATAAGAGCCTTGGTATGCTTTGGCTTTCCCCTTATCCATCAAGGCAGCGCTCGTTTCGCCTTCTCTTTTTCTCGCAAAACCTTGGTAGGGCTTCTTAGATCCACCAGAAGCTCCATCAGCATTCTGAATCTTTCCAATCTTTATCATGTTCTCGATCCTTTCACCGGCCATAACTAAATCTGAGAATACAGTAGATGTGCATCCAGCCAAGCGTTCTAGGAAAGGACCTTGAAGAGTCCCCTTGAACATATTTGTCAATTCTCTTTCAAGAAGAGGAGGTTATACTCTAGCAGCTAAGTCCCTCCATCTTTGTGCATAGTCTTTGAATGCTTCACCAGATTTTTGGGTCAAGCCTTGGAGTTGTGTGCGATTAGGCGCCATGTCAGAATTGTATTGGTAGTGCTTCAGAAATGCCTCGGCTAACTCTTTCCAAGTCTTGATATGTGTACCTTCCAACTGCATATACCATTCAAGGGATGCCCCACTGAGGCTATCTTGAAATAAATGCATCAACAATTTTTCATCGTCAGAGTAGGTAGCCATCTTCCTACAATAAGATCGGATGTGAGTTCGGGGACAGCTTGTCCCTTTGTATTTTTCAAAGTCAGGGACTTTGAACTTGAGCGGAATCTTAACACCGGGTACCAAACACATATCCGCAGCATCTAACCCAAAAGTGCTTGGGCCTTGTAGTCCTTTGACCGTCTCTTGTAAGGCGAGTACCTTCTTTTCCAAGTCAGTAGTTGGTATTCCGGAAGCGTCTATGGCCAAGTTGTCGTGAGGGTTGTAGAAACCTTCGTGATAATCAAAGTGGATTTGAGGGGTAGCCGTACCACTACCAGGAGTAGGGATTGCGCCTGCGCCAGCAGGGGTAGGGACCGTGCCACCAGGAACGGGGATTGCATTTGTAGGACTAGGAATGGCATTGTCAGGGGTGGGGTTTGAGCCTACAGTGGTAGGAATTGGAGCGTTGGTAGTGTTTCTCTCCACAGCTTGTCTTATTTCTTCTTGTCCTCTGGCCATAGCCCGGATGACTTCCATCAGCTAGCCCATCTGAGTCTTCATGTGGGTCATCTCCTCCCTGAAAGCGGCTTGAGTTTGCTCAATTTGATCCATTAGTAATCTTTGTTTGCCACGAGTGTGTCGCTACTGCGAAAATCGGCGCCGGCTGAACAGAAGAGTCGCCACCGTGCGTTATTTATCCCACGGGAGGGAAAGGAAATGCTCAGAGTAAACCTCGCACAACACGGGAAAGGTATGGTCGTCGCAACCAAAACCTGGATTCGGGAGTCGGTTACGCAAGGGGAAGGTATTAGCACCCCTCACGTCCGTCGTAATCGACGGGATCCACGCTTGTTTTCGGGTATGGATGGTTATTCTATCTACTAAGGGTCAGGGTTAAAAAGAAAAGAAAACGACTCGGCAAAGTATCGCACTTTATGCCTACGTATTCCCGTCTGGAACGAGAAATCAGAGTCAACGTAGTTCGCCTACCTACGGGAAAGGAGGGGAAGGTTGCTTGCTAGGATATCGCATCCTATGCCTACGTACTTTCACACAGCATGAAAGATCAGAGCAAACGTAGTTCGGGCTACGTACGACACAAGCTTGTCTTGGTTGATTTTATTCCTTCTGAAAAAGGTTTTTCTGATTAACAGTCCAAGCGGACAAAAATGACGTCTTGATGAGTTCACATTCTTTTACGGAAGAAGTGTCTTTTATTGTGTTTGAAATCTTTATTTGTGTTTTCTGTTTGTTTTGAGAAAGAAGAGATAGAACTCTAACCTACGGTTGCGAAGGGAATCAAACTAACCTAATGTTATCATGCATGGGTTAAGACCTAATGTCTATCATGCTCCTCTCTTGCGCAGAGAGAAACAGAGATCCTACGGGAATAGACGAGAACAAAAACAATATCAGATATATACAGTAAAGCGGTAAAATGCATGGATGCAGCAATACAAGCGAGGCAAGGGAGTCCCGCTCAACCTCGAACCTAGAAAACAATGGGCAAAAGTGAACAGGATTCACTCTCAACCCAACAGGTTAAACAACAAACAATACAGTCCAGGAAACCAATCAATACATCAGAAATGAAATACAGCAAAAATAAACAGCCACAACAGCTCTGCATCAACACCTATCTCCAAGTCATCTCCAATCAGCTACAAGCTTCAGTCAGCATCAATCTCCATCTCCACAGCCTTCAAGCAAGGTCTTGATCATCAATCTTCCATCTGCAACGGCTTTTCTTCAAGTCTCAAGCTCCAGGGGGAATAATCAGTCAACAAGATGAAGTGAATGAATGTTAGACAGTTAATTACCTACCAAGGGTGGTTCATCAACTGTTAACAGTAGACAGACCGTTTCCTCTCAAAATTTCTATCTTTCAAATACATTCACTGATCCTTCCAAAGGAAGGAGGTGGATATTTGAAAGAGACTTTGAATCATAGAGAAAAGATGGATGCAGACAAGGCATTCCATGTTTGAGAAACAAGCCTTCTAATCTAGAGCTCTGTCTAGCCCCTAAACCCTAATCTCCTCAACAGCTGCCAGCAGGAATCTCCTCTTCAACTCTGGAAGTTGGTCTTCAGTCTCTGGATCTCCAATGGCTTCATCATCATCAGTCTTCAGCTCCCCCAATCCCCAGACAATCCCAATACCCACACAGACAAACAGTAATCCCCAGAGGGCACACCACACCAATCAATCAAATATAGCAGTATATACTAATAGCAGTAGGGGAATCCTAGTGATTTCTAAGGGGATCTATCCTATACCCATAACCCCTATAGTCCATACCTAAAAATAAATGAAAATCTCCTAAAAGAATTAAACTATCTCACCTAAGTTGATTTAAAACCCTAATCTTTGTTCATGTTATTCACACCTAAGCTAATCACCTAAAATTAACTTCTAAAAATGGGAACTAAATTGCATCTACAAGTTAACAATGTCTATTAATCAACCTAAAAAGGATGGGTGAAAAATATTAAAGCAACTAGTAAAACCAAAATTATCAAAATCATGTATGAAATGAAACACCTAAAATATGCATTTATTTGGAAAATATAGGAAAAATATCAAATAAAAAATAAAATGCAATTTTTATTTTTTATAATTTTCTAGACAGAATTATTGACCTATAGAAAAAACAAGAATCAAAAAATATTAATTTTTCATTTTTATATGATTTTTTGAAAATGCATGAGAATGAAAAGAAATTAAAAATTAAAATATAAAGAAATAGAAAGAGGGGGTGAGAATAGCCAACGCGCTCAGTTGTTTTTCCAGGTGGGCCATGAAGTGGGAGGTGTGGATAGAAGGATCACTAGGCCCATGAAGCAATCAGAAACAGAAAAAAAGGGTGAGAACGGTGCAAATAGTCATTTCCTCAGTTCATTTGCGTTGGGCCTGGTTATTGGGGGTGTTATTAACAATGAAAGTTTGAGCCCACTCAGAAACTTAAATGAAACGGGGCGTTTTGGTGCCCAGGGTTTCCCTCCATTTCATCTTCAAACGTGGACCCTTGGATTAGATCCCCAGTCAAGGTCAAATACCCAATCGAACGGCCAGAGGTCATCGTCTACCTCCAGCCAAACCCTAGCTCAGAAAACCACCTTTCATGCACGCGCCTTCAACCATCCTGTTCTCACTCAATCCTCCATGAAAGCTCATGATGTAAAAACCAAAAACACTCCATTCTTCTCCCTCTATACAGCCATGGTCATAGTTCCTTCTAAAACTCACCCAAACTCCAAACCCGATAGGTGTAACAGATGGACTCCACCATTAACACCTGCTATCAACTGCTCCAATTCTCCATAATTTCTACACTAAAATGATCTACAAGCCATGCTAATCAACCTGAGCCATTCATCTAGGATTATCTTGCTATCAACTATGAGTTGTCAATCCTAACAGATTTGGTGCACTATGAGCAACCTCCATAAAACTTCTCCAAACTCTGTGAAAATCATCATCTAACCACCTAGGTCTCTAATATACTAACAATCATATGCCATGATCACTATGCTAGCTAATTCGAAGGAAAACATACCTGGTGCAAATTCTTGAAAACAGGTACCAAAATCCTTGAATCTGATGCTTGTGATGAGTGAAAAATGATAAAGGAGCTTGATTATGAATTCTGTATGCAATGAATCTTGTCCAATCTTTCTGAATTCAGCAATCCCAAAGTTCTTGCACCTTGGATGTTAAAGTTCTATGGCACGATTCTTGCTCAATTCCACCAAATGAATATGTGAATTTTGATCCTTGGATGATGATGATGATGATCAAATCAAAAGATATGGAAATTGATGAGAATTTGAGAGAGTTTGTGATGCTTTTGCAAATTGGAGAAAGTGATTGAAACTTGTGATTTTGAGAAAATGAGATCACCAACCATGGCATGAACCATCTCATATCAATATATAGGTATCCTTAGAACCTCCTAGAAACTTGGAGAAGTTTCCCTTGCATTCTTTCCCTTGGATTTGGTTTATGTATCTTCCATTACAAGTAACCATGGATAACTCCCAAAATGTGAACTAAGCTCAAAATTCTACTTTAGCCAATGTCTTTAAAATGATCTTTCCATTCAAAATGACCTATAATTTTGCTTCATTTGGCCAAAATATGAAAAATCTCATTTTTAAGTCCATTTTTATTCATTAAATCCAACAGTTTTGAAACTTTGTGCTATGAATCTTTCCAATCTCTCATGGTCACTTTTCTAGACTCAAAATGTCATTTGGAGCAAGTTTGATGTTGTAAAGTTTTCCATTTGAAGCTTCCTTGTATGAGTTTTGGGTATAGGTTAAAATGACCTGTAATTCTCAGATGACCAAAATACCCTTTGCTTGCCAAGACCATAAGTGGAGTTCCACAAATCATATGAAGGCATACTATACCATTCTAGAAAGCTAAGACAATAAGGAACAACTCTTATGTTGACCATAAATTCATTTGAAATCTCCTTGAGGGGTAAAAATAGCTTGGAAGTCAAGTCACTTTCACAGACAAAATTTCAGATACCTCAGATGACCTGTAACTTGCAAGGACCATAACTTGAGTTCTATAAATCTCCTTAATGTCTTCCACCACTCAAATTAAATGTCTTGAGATCCTCTACAAGTTTAATGTTGGCCAAGGATCCATTTGAAGCTTGCATTTTAACTTATCTTGCTTGGAAATTTGACCTAAACTAGGGGATTTTACACAGAAACCCTAATTTAGAAACTCCTCTTCTCCTTGATTTCTCTTGATTTCTTCTTAGCATAACAACATATCCTTATTATTCATGTCAAATGATGAACCCCACATCTCTTCAATAGCCCTCAATGCCTTTCAAACAATCCTTTGACCTAGGGTTGACCCAGATGAAACCCTAGTTGACTGTCTTCAACTGCAATACTTGTGACTACACCAATGACTTGTCTCCTTCTCCAAATGACTTTCTAAGTCCTCCCAGATGTCTAGATACTCCCCATGCCTTCAATTCATAGCTCATACTTTCCTTGATGATCCCCAGGTACCCTCAGTTAGGAGATAGATGAACTGCTTGATCCATTGACTTGATAGCTTTCAAATTCTTTTCTGATGACTTGAATGAGATTGAATCAGGATAATAACCTCTTGATAGGCTTCTAGAGAGGAGAATAATGCTTGGTCCCCTGTTGAATGACTTGCTATGCTTATGCTATGCAGATGAGTAACCTATGTACATGACTCTATATGCAAATGCTAATGATATTGAAACATAAATCAAGTGAATAAGGTTGGGCAAATTTTAGGGTGCAACAGAGTGTAGTAGGGATGTCGGGAAGTCAGCTTGTTTACTGCGAATGGAGGTCAAGTTTTTGTAAGTTTTGGTTTTGTTTTTATGAAATGCGATATGATGCGTATGCAATGCATATGAACAATGTTATGTGCAAAGCTCTTAGTAACCTTGTTAGTTATTGTTAAGAATATAAACATTTTCCATTGCAATTAATCAGAAGAGACATAATAGAATAGAAACTCTCATTTCATTAAGGCTTGAAGCCAAGTTCAAATACAAAATACAAAAGATACACTTCTTAAACAAATTACAAATCGACTCTAAATGTGACTCCTTGGGCTCTGTGAACCGCCTCTAAATCTGTAACAAGTTCTCCCACTGTTTCCTTGCAAAACTTCACAAAGTCGAACACAGGGACAAGAGTGTTTTCAAGAGTCATCACTTGATCAACTATCTTCAATTTTTCAGGGATCTGCTGAAGCACAAAGTTGGAGAATCCCGCCAAGTTTATGAATTTGTTCTTCTACTCCTCATAGAGAATTTGGAGATCATGGATGATGTCATCTCTTTGAAGTACCGCAGCTTCTGCCTGACGACAACTTTCTTCCCAATAGTGGCAACTATCTTGCAGCTCTAGGTATAGTTCATCATAGATTCCACCTTTCAGCATCTTGATTTCCTCAATAGCTCTACCCAACTGGTACTCAGCTTGTATGAAATCTCGCTGCACGTTCTCCTTTTCCAAAAGTTCACGAGCTAACTGATCTTCGCAACTTTTCATGATGCCTTTCAACTTGTGGATCCGAGCTTCAAATTTTTCCCTTTCATCTTTCTTCATCTGGGTGGCTATTCTCACATCATTTTCTAAGTCTCTGACCTTTCGCCACACTTGGTCCAATTTTTTATTTTGGTGATCCAAGTCGGCGTTGGCGTTTTTGAGAGCTCCACTAACCCATTCTTTCTTTCCTTTCTCTTCCCTAGCCCTTTTCTTGCTATCCTTAATTTTTTCTTTCAACTCTTTGCTTTTGTCTTCCCAAGCTTTGCTTTTCTACTTAGTCTCGTTGAGTCGAATTCGAAGCTGAGTGTTCTCATCTTTAAGTTCTTGGATTTTAGCCTTAATTTTCTCCATATCTTCGGGTAAGATAGGCTCGGGCTCAGGATTCTATGGGAAAACAGATGCATCAAAGACAAAAGGTAGTCTGACCTCTTTCACTCTCTCTTTCACCCATTTGACATAAGGTTCACGAGCAAGGATGTTCTTCCGCCCATTGTCTGGATTGCTTCTTTGGATGTTTACCCATGCTCTTCTTGCCCTTCGTATAGATGGATCACTTGGATCGACCGTATTGACAAGGAACGGCACCAAATCTTCTTCTTTATGAGGGCCATCCATGGAGTGTACAAACTGTCTCTTGAGTAATCCCGGGTTGTAATTGATGCCACCTCGCGTCCCCACAAGAGGTACGTTGGGAAATTCTCCACAAGAAAAGATAATATCTTTGGTTTCCCATTCCCTCTTGTACCATGTGATGGAACTAGCGGTGAGTGAAGTGAATCTTTGAGACCATGAGAGTTCCTTGGAAGCAAAAGGACCTTTTTCGGGCATTCGGGTCCTTAGCCACTTATGCAAGAGCGGGGCGCAACAAAGGAACATTCCACCTCCTTTTGTATGTCTTGTATGGAGTGTGTGGTAGAAGTCACCTAAGAGGAAAGGCACAGGGTTCTTGGTCAAGAAGATTTCCACAGCTACTTGGTCCATAAAATTTTCCCCATTTGGAAACATCACAATTCCATAGACCAAGAGTGCCAGAATTGAACCACATATTTCCCATTTCTCTTCCTTGGCATACTTCCACGCTTGTTTTTCCATGAATTTCCTCGAGAAACCCCTAGCTCCTTTGGGTGCCCAATTGGCTATCACATCTGATGTGGGAATCCTTAAGGCAGAAGCCACTTTCTTCAAAGTGAACTCTTCTTCGAGCTTGGGAAAAGGATTGCGATCTTTGATGGAGAGGTTCAAAATCTTCTCAAATTCTTCCAAAGTAGGAGCTATCTGAAAATCGGCGAAGGTGAAACAACAGAAAGACGTGTCATAGTACTGAGCCAAGGCTGTGAGAGCTTCAAATTCTATCTTCTCCGTCAACAAATCCAAAATTCTCCCATAAGAGGAGTGAAATTTTTTATGCTTGATGGGAGTGATCTTGGAACTTAGAGCTTTTAGACTATCAATTGAAGGATCCTTGTATTTGAAGGTGAAGGTACTTTTTCTGTCGGTCTTCTTGTTTAGCTTCATTGTTCCTAAATTCACATTCATCATGACTGCTTCTGAAAAATGCTTATATCTGCAACAAGAACAAGACACTAAGAGCTTTGTTTTTTATGAAGTATGTATGTATGAACGGATGCAGAATTTGAGCATATGGGTTCATAAGTCTGTGGTATGGATATGGCCGATACTGACTGCTTTATAAAAAAAGGTTCTCACAAGGCGTGATCTAAGGTTTAAAAGGGATCCCAAGGTCATGGATTCACATGACTGTTCATCATACATGACATGAATATGTCGGAGAATGACTCCATCACATGAATCTCTTTTGGGTGAAGTCCTCGTATCGACCCACACGAGAAGAACTTCTCGGGGACCCATACTACGAGACACATCGACATTGGGTTCTAGACAAGGATTTCAGAGTCATGGACTTTCTTGACTGTTTGTTATGTATGTCAGTCATTGCCAGGCAACAACTCTATCAAGAAAGTCTCTTCTGAACGAGGTCTTCGTATCGATCCATACGAGAAGAGCTTCTCAAGGACCCATACTACGTGACCATCAATCTTAGTTGGCCAATGGTTTAAGGTTCTAAAAGGTCCTTAGAGTAATGGATTCTTAAGAGAATGTTGATCAAACACGCCAAGCGCTTGACGGTTCTCATCATTCTCAAAGGAATCTACTCTAAGCGAGGTTCTCGTATCGACTATCACGAGATGAGCATCTCGGAAGCCCATACTACTCAACCTCTCCTATCTCAATTTTAACACTCTAGACTCGGGTATAGAGTCTTTCCCTCAAGTTTGCCACCAAAGTTTCCAATCCATACCAAAAACCAATGAAACCAAACACGGTGAGATACAATTGACAAAACAAGGAAAGCGATAAACAAGCAAAAAGGAAAGAACCCAAACACGCAAAAATAACCTAGGTTAGGCTTGAATCGCTTAGGGAAAAGTCCCCAGCAGAGTCGCCAGCTATTGCTACGCGAAAAATGACACAGAGTCGCCACCGGATTTTATTTATCCCAAGGAGGGAAAGGGAAATAGCGATAAAACCTTTGGGAAAGGAGCATGGTCATCGCAACCAAGTCTTTAGGGTTCGGGAGTTAGTTATGCGAGGGGAAGGTGTTAGCACCCCCTCGCATCCATCGTACTCGATGGGAACCTTCTAGGTAGTTTAGCGTGAATGGGTGTTTTTATTAAGAGTGTGCTTGCTTAAGGGAAAAGAGGGGTGGTTTATTTATTTTAATGCTCGCCAAGGATTGTGGCCCTTGTGCCTACGTATCCTCACTTAAAAGAAGTGAAAAATCAGAGCTCCGTAGTTCAGAGGCTTATGAAATAGTTGTTTGTTGGTTGATTTTATACCTTGAAAAAGGATTTTTTTGGATTGATGCCCTAGGGCGAAAACAATAGTTTGATGAGTTGGTGTTATTTTTAGGTTTTTGAAGAGAAATGGTTCTTGACTAGGATTACACAAAACGACTTTGGACAGAGGTGAATGTTTCGAATAGCGAAGTCGAGCGCCTTGTATCCAAAACATTCGGAACGAGTGTAGGAGGATTCCATTCTCATTCCTTCTTCACCACCTTAAAATCCATGGTGTACAACCCTAACCATATATTTATTGTATTTTGGGTTTTTTATGAGAAAAAGGATCACTTGATGTTGGATCAAGGTTTATTGTTTGTAAAGATATATTTGAAGCGATACGGACAAGGTCGATGGTGATGCGCAAGGCAATCGACTTACAAGGTTAAAAAATGGCTCGATAAAATCGAGAGTTTGTTTTTGAAAATGGTTTTTGGAATCAAAAGTCAACAAGGATAATAGCAATATTCACATACTAAAATCATACAAACATATGGGGTTAGTCGTCTAAAAAATCGAGACATGCAAAAAAAATGGGTAAAACAGCAAAAAATAAACAAACTGATCAGTTCGCGCCGCGAAGGGTGTTTGCGCCGCGAACCGAGAAAAATGGACATTCTGTTTTATGCATGTTTGCGCCGCGAACTGAGAAAGTTGTCATTCTGTTTTTTGCATGTTCGCGCCGCGACCTGAAGCGAAAAATGCAATATTTGCATTTTTTTTTGCTGTCTTTTGTGGTTTTCTTTCCTTTCTATTGGTTCTTAAAAATGGTTTTTTGGTTCCCTTGGGACCTCACATAATACACCCAGCACAAACACACTTAACAAATGATAATAAATGGCAAGTGCAGAAAAAATAAAGAGAGAAAAAGTTTGAAATGGATACCCAAGAGCTTCCTCTTTCTTTGTTAAGCTTCCACTGGTTTGGTTGTGTTTTCTTCCTTCTTCCTTCTATGCCTTGAAGGTGCTTCTCCTCAAAGGTTCTCTATGGCTTTCTATGGAACTCTCTTGATTTTTGCTGGTTTGCTATCTCACTCTTTTTTCTGGTTTTCTCTCTATGGTTTCTTGCTCTCTTTCCATATTTTTTGGTTTTTGCAATGTGTAGTGGATGTTGAATGTGTAAAGAATGATTCTTTTGTTTACAGCCCATTCCCTTCTTATCCTATTTTTTTTAGGGTTTTCCCTTCTCCCCAAATATCAGATTTTTTTCATGGGGTAATGTCTCCTACCACCTTTTCTCATGTCACTCTCTTTCTTTCCATTTCCATGTATATGGATATGCTGCATTTTTCTGCACTACTTTCCCATGCTATCTTTTTCTACAGCCCTCTACATTACCCTCAATCCTTTCACCTCTTTGTTGGCTTATGCTTGGACTACCCTCTTGGTCAATGTTAACCTTTGGACAGAATTTTGAAATTCTGATTTTTAGATGCATTATCACATGTTATTCCCTTGGTCTTGTGACATGTATATTTTGTGACATGAGGCAACTTGTTACTTCTTGCATGGGGCTGTTTTAGATTACCTTCATATTGCCCATGAATAAGCATGCATAATCTTGATCTTGAAACATTCCAATGTTGAGTTAGCTCTTAAATATTTTCTTTGGATGTTTGTAAGTATAATGTTGGACATGTAAACTTGTTGGGGAATGAAAGGTACCATAGCAATTAATTAGAAACTTGGATTAAGACTAAGAGTAGCTTAATTTTCTAAGCATTGCCAAGAGCTTGAAACTTTGTAACAAATGTGACACTTTTGCAAATGTCATGAAATTTCTCTTTGTAATATTCTTGAATCTAGTCTTGAATTCATGAATCTTGAACTTTGAATGATGGATTCCCTTATGTCATTATATGAAGTCTTGAATTATGCACTTGTGATCTTGACTCATGCTTTGCAAATTTGAACTCCACTTGACCAAGAATTTTAAACAAAATTGGATGAAGAAAACTTGAATTTGGCCTTGCATTTCATGTTTATTAGGAATATTTATCTTGAATATCCCAATATTTTTCAAGTAACTTCTTCTTGAAGTAATCTACATGAGTAGACTTTCCAACTTAGATCAAGCCTTAGGTGATGAACCTTTTCTTCCATGTATTCCATGATAGGCAATCTATCTCATTTGAAATGGAAAATAACAAATCGACCCAATCTATACCTTATGAACTCACATGCTCGATATGTAATAGAACGATGTATGATATGGCGAATGTAGGGTATAAAGGCTAAAGGCGAAAATGAGGGTGTGACATCTGGTATTTGAGTATTTTTATACTTTAGTTAAGTATGTGTGACACTCAAATGTGTGATTTTTATTTGAAATATTTTATTAAATGTTAAGTCGGGGTTTATGGTTGTACATAGTGGTATAAGAGCGAGACCTCTCCCAGTACGATGTGGTTCAGGGACGAACCAAGCGGAAGCTGGTGGACATGTAAGACCTGAGACTAAAGATGACGAAGAGTGGTCTCTGAATTTACATCGGAATGAGAGGGATCCAAAGGTTAAGTAAGAGTGAAGCTGCATGGTTGAAGGAAGGATTATAAAGATTGATTGATACTACTGATACCAACAAGATGCATCTTCTTTTCGGTAGCCTAACAAATAAGAACTCCATATATAAGGAGGTTTGACTTGGAGTAGTTTTTGAATGGGTGACCTTCTAGGAAGTTTCCCAAAAAAGCGTGCGAGTGAGGACAAAGCATGCTGAAAATACTTGTGTTGGTTTATAGAGTCAATCGGTAATCTTGAAAGTAATATGGGGTGTTACACATCGCATGCTCACGAAAATGACCAATAGAGTCGCCACCGAACTTTATTTATTTCCAAAAAAGTGAAAGGGAAAATATTGATAAACCTCTAAAAGAATGAATAAGATATGGTCGTCACAACAAAATCATGTTCAGGAGTCGATTATGTAAGGGGAAGGTATTAGCACCTTTCACGTATGTTGTACTCAATGGGAACCATTTAGTTAGTTTGTGAAAAAGTGTTAACTTTCAATTGTTTGGTTTCCTCGAGTTTATTAAAATTTCAAAGAAAAAAAGAAAGGGGTCACAAAAAAGTTTTTTTTTATTAATGTGCCTGACGAGATTGTGAGTATCGCTCCTACATATCTCCGAGTAGGATGGAGAACTCAAGGCTACATAATTATGGGTAGAAAGTGTTTGTTTGTGAGTTGATTTTAGTGAAAGTTATCGTTGTCGCAATCGAACAGAAAACATTGCTTATCTAAAATAGATAAAGGAGTGGATGTTTACATCACACCAAATGGATTTCTAAATATCAGCATTCACAGAAAAACATCATTTATATCACTCACACATATGTGAATGATGAATTGTTTTTCATCATCTCGAGATGAAACATCTTCCATTTAAAAAAGAGTTTGAAGATTATGCCAAGAGGAAAAAGTGGTTTAGATGTGTTGGATTGTTTTAAGTGATGACGAAGCTCAGATGGTCAAGATATTCATTTCGTATTCTAACCTTGGGAGCTCATGATATACACCATGTTTCTTTTTCATCTTATTTTAGAAAGGGTTTGATATTTTTAGGTATTTTTAGTTGGATGAGGGGCGCTCGGATGGTTGAGATATTCATCTCGTATCTTAACTATCGGGAGCTCGTGATATACACCATGTTCCTTTTTCATCCAATTTTATTGAGAAAAAATTTGTATAAATCGTATTGAGAGTTTTTTATGGGATGACGAGAGCTCGGATGGTCGAGATATCCATCCCATATCTAACCTCGAGAGCTCGTGATATACACCACATTCCTTTTTCATCCTAACGAAAAGATGTTTGATAATGATTATGTGTTTTATGTTTTTGTTTGGGAAAATGCACTCATGTTTATCGAGGTTTATTTTGCATTGCGAAATAATTTGAAACGTTTTGAATTTGATTTTGATATGAATGAAATATTCGTGAAATATCGACCAAACACATTACAAACTACTAAACAGATAATCGAACAATACACTTGGTAATTTAAAAAAGCAATTAATTAATTAAGTTTTAATCAACTAATTGGTTAAACCATTAATCAACTCATCATAATAGAAATAAATCAATTGATAAAATTATTAAAGTAAAATAAGAACTCAAAAGGGGTAAGAGTAAATAAGGGAGGATTCATGAAGTAAGAAATAAACTGGACCTAAGGTCCAAGGTTAAATAAAAGTATATAAAAAATGGAAAATTCATACAGGGTGTGCAGAATCAATAGAGTATGTGAGCAGAGCAAATAATCTATGGGCTTAAGGTCCATCATACACGCACTAAAGAAACACAAATAAAAAAAATATTAAATGGGTTCAATGTCCTATCAACCCAATGAAAACTAATAAAATGATAAGAATAATAATAAGAAAATAATGAAATAAAATGAACAGTAAAACAAAATAACAGCGAAAAGAAAGTTTGAACCTTATTTTCTTTCTCTGTTCTATCAAATGCAAGATTAGAAAACTTCAAGAAAACACCACATGACTCTCCTTTGATCTCACATTTATGGCGTAACCTATGATTCTGAGACGCCTTCATCGGTGGAGGGAGAGAAAACGAGAGGAAACCACGCCGATTTTATTGGAATCGTCGAAGATGAATGCCTTCGCGTTAGAAAGCCAGCAAGCGAAACACGACGGCGCCAATTTGTGTCAAGCTCACCCTTTTTCTTCTATTTTTTTTGTTTTGGCTTGTTGTGTTGTTGTGAGAGTTGTCTCTGCTATAAATTTTTTCAAAAATACCTCGGAGTTTCACAACTTGCACGAAATATGTTTGGTGAAAGTTCCAAGCATAATTCTTTCCTCTCCCTTTTTAGTTTCACATTTGTTGTTAAGTTGCGTGTTATGTTATATGTTGAAGTAAGTATGAGAATGAAGGTAAGTGGATATTGAAGTGGGAAGAAGAGTTTGGATTTCAAAGTAATTGTAAGGCGCACATCATGGGAAATTCTACGAACTTCCTTAGAGTTTGAACAGGTTTCAATGATTGATGTTATTTCCTTCATATGGTGCAATGTAGAAGGAATGGTTGTGGAAATGGAGTGAAAAGGTGTGTTTAGTGAAGGAGAAAATGAAGGTGGAAGATGAATGTTATATGGTATCAAGTTATTGGTGGGGTTTATGCAGTAGAGGTCTTATGAGGAGGGTTAGATGAAGGTGGTTCGAAGTGTGTTTGAAGGTTTTTTTACTGCTATTATGATGAGTTTGTCATAATGCAGACTTGCATTGTTGGTAGCTTTTAGAAATGAAGAGTGAGTGTAGTGTGAGTTTTTTTTTTGTTGGAAATCTTGGTATCTGGCCTTGCGACCGACTAATCCAAGAGGGACCAATTCCACCGTCAACTAGCAGGGGTCCCATTTAAAGCCAGAGCAAAACTTTGTATGGACTGGCCCACTCAAGGATTGATTGCACCTAGTAGGATTCGAACCTGAAACCTTGAGAGGAGCACATGACTCTCAAGACTCAAGCCTCCATCACTAGGCTAACCCTTGAGTGTAGTGTGAGTTAGTTGGATAGAATTGAGAGAGTGTCTGATAGTGTAGCGCCACTTGATATGTGGATTATTGGTTTTTTTTCTTCTTTTTTTATTGGTGGCTTTTCTCAAAATTGAGAGTGTTTGAATTGGGATTGCAATGCAACTTTTTGGTGATTGGTTTGTCTCCTTTAGGGATGTAAATGGATATTCATAGGGACAGATATTATGATATATGTATCCGTCCCGTTAGATAAACATGATATCCATATTCGTCCCATATTCATGCAGATATTCGTTGAGTGGGTAATTCGCGGGTTTTACGGTGTCCACAGATATTTACAGATATCCATGAATAATATTTTTTTTTATAAAAAATATTTTTAACTTCTTTTAAAGACACAAAAAGTTATTATCACATAACATCCATACATTTCGCTCTTAATTTAATAATAAAATTTCATCACATTAATTTTTTTTCTTATTCACCAAAACATAATTAGATCCAAATATAATATCCATACATTTCACTTTTAACCAAATAAATAAAAGATATTGTGATTGTGAGTTATGATGGAAGACCGGACGACAAATAGTAGGAAGGGAGACACTAGTTCGATAGAAGAATGGTGATATTAGTTGGTTGGACTATGAAACTGATGAAGTGAGGTATGAAGTATCGAAGAGTTTAATTATGAAATGGCTAATAGAATTTGAATAAAAAGTGAAAGGTTTTCTTCAAAGAAAATTCCAAAAAAAAAAGAAGTATATGAAGACTAATTTTTTTAGAAGATGAAAAGATAAGGTATAATAAACTAATGATATTTAAATAATTTTTATAATTTATAAACGAATATGGATGTCCGCGGGTATGAATATCATTAAACCCATATCCATATTCATTAATAAAGGGGTAGTTCAATATCCATTTATTTTATCCGTGGATATCCATTAAGCTACCCACCCCATGTCTGTGATGAATTTTATCTACAGATATCTGCGGGTACGAGTTTTTTTTATCATCCCTAGTCTCCTTCATTCAATGCACATTATTCTCTACACTTACGTTTTTTTTAATTTAAATTGATTAAGAATACCCCTAGATATTTTGTGAGATATAGATAAGATCAAAGAATAAAATCAATCTTTTTTAAGAAAAATAAATAAAATCAAGTTGATTAATTATTTGTCTATTTTTTTTTAACATTTTGACTAAATAAAATAAAATGAATGAAAATGAATAAAAATTGAACGCAAAAATGCGCGAAAAAATAAACTGAATGCATTAAAATGATCTACATAAAATAAAGTTTTGGAAAACAGACAGGTAAAGATCGAATTTTTTAATAAAAAATGCTCAATTAAAAAGTCTTAGGCTGATCAAAATGTGAACGTAAACGGGATCGAAAAAAATTAAACGATCACGCCGGGTTAAACTGCGCGAACCGTAAATCAATAAAATAAACAATGACAAGCCCAATCTCGTAATTTTTTGCCCGCTACTTTTACGCACAATTGTGAACCGATTCAATGGTCTGTCTATAAAGCCAAAATATTATTTTGGCCAACTTTTTAAGCATTATGCAACAAGAAATGCACGCTATGATATGCAGATGATTCAAATGTCATGATGAATGTATTGATTTATTGATCGAGAGGCAAAATTGGAGTATGACACATGTTTTGGGAAAAACTAGGGTTAGAATGAGTTTGTAACTTAAGTGGTCTGATGAATACTAACCCTATATCAGTTACGAGGAATAGTTCTTAGGCAGAGAGAAGAACCGGAAAACGAGAAACCCCAAATACAGTCGAACTCTAAAAAGATACAGTAACTATCGTATAGACGATAAAGACTGAGGACCCCAATCCACATTTTACGCATACACTTATTTGAACAGATCAATGGAAAAATGTTAAGAGAATGCACAAATACCAAATTCAAAGATGTCGGGATCAAGAACCCTATCTAGTTAGAGATTCAGCTACGATAGGTAACTTAAGCCAACTTCGTTCATCAATTGATTAATAGTTTTTAATTAATTAGGAGGCAAACTCGTTTGATAATCAATTAGATGCAATCTTTAATTGATTAAACTACGAGTTTAACTTTTCTAATTGGTCATAATGGCTCTTTAATCGAATAGGTAAATGCCAAGATTGGCTTTTAGAAGAATTTTGAAATAACGAAGATTTTGAAAAATCTTTTAGTCTGCGTATGCAGGCTTTAGTATTTCAAAAATTACTCGTGTTTATTGTTGATTATTTTCTATGTGCAAGTATACACAATTAAAACTAATAGCATGTATTAAAAATAAAAATACCGATGCGACAAAAATTATATAACCTAAATTGATTTTCAATCCAAAAAATTGTAAAAGGAATCTGAGTAAAAATAATAAATAATTAATGGTTGTCCCTTGCTCAAAAACAATAAATTACAACTAATCGGTAAAAGTTTTTAACAAAGTGAAATATCATGTTAGACAATAATCCCTTTAACGATTTTACATAATACATGAATATAATATGTTATGTTGTGGCATGAGACTAAAATATGACATAGTTGTGTACACTTACGACGTCAAAGTATAACTATAAAATAAATTCCTAAACCTCACTCACAATAGTATCTTACCACAAATACAAATCTCATATATAAGTCATAAAAATAAAACAGTTTCACACTATTTACAAAAATATTTGTTTTTTAATTTTCTCAAATTAATACAATAACACAACTTTTAAATTGCGCAAATGTAAACTTATTTCATAAAGATAAGATTTATTATAAAATAAAATAAGAATTATAATAGAAATGTTTATTCATCTGTCTTATAAAAAGGTGTATCATTTGTAAAAGAATTGTATCATTTGTAAAAATTTCTATTTTAAAATAGGTATCATTTTAAAATATGAATAAAATTTTATCTCAATAATACTTATTTATTATATCTCAACTTTTTTCATTATTTTATTAAATATAATAAATATATTGTAGCCTTTAAAACAACTAAACTAATAATTTTCCAAAATATTTCATAACTAAAATAGAATATTTTTTACGAAAAGGACATAGAGATATTTACTAGTAGTATTTATATCTTAAACCATTAAACAAAAATTATTAATTAGCGATTGAATTACTAACGATTTTAATATTAAAAATAAAAAATGTGAATGAAAAATTAAAAAATAAAAAAAAATATTTAAAATATTTAAAAGAGCTACAAATATATTTAATCTTTTAAATTTTATTTCAATGGATTGCTTGATATATAGTGGAATATTTCACTGCACCAAATTTCAACGGAGAAAAAGCAAAAGATGTTTGTAACTTTGGCGTGTGTTGATTGGACTTTTTGTAAGGGGCAGAACAATTAAATGAACCAAACACATTTTCAACAAATAAAGTAAACAACGAGCAATTTAAGGAAAAGACAATTTGAACTTGTTTTGGAATATTGAAATCAGCACAATGCATATACCAAGATTAGGAAAACAACAAGTTTTTATGACGTAAGGTAAAAACACTACAATGTTTTGGTCCTATTATATGTGCTTATGAGCTTTAAATAATAAAAAAATTAACTATCAAAATAATAATAAATTAGACAAACTAAAATAATAATAAATTAGACAAACTAAAATAATAATAATAATACAAAATCTAATACATAAGTTAAATTTTATAACTAAAAATAATCAAAACATAATTTAATATAATTTGCATGAACTTTAATTAATCAAAGAGAATATGATAGAAAATATATATTAATATGTGTTTGATGATATTTTTATAAATATTATAAAGTAAACATGGAGACAGCGTTACAGAATACAGATGGAGTGAGATATGGGCAAGTAGGAGAAGTCGAAAGGTTTAGGTGAATACTTAAAGATAGATTAAGAAATCTGAAATAAATTAATAAAGTCAGGTTCTAGATATTCTTTATTCAAAGTGAGAAAAAGAAAAGAAAAAAGAAAGGTGAAAGAACCTGCTGACAAATAAGACCTAAAAATAAACTAGGACCAACACTTTTTTAAAGAACACTTTCATTTTATAGTTGATATTTCTACACCATTATCATATATTATTCCATATTCGATCGATATTCATAAATACAGTGAACAGAAACATGAATAATGAATAGAGACATGAATAATATCGGTGAATTATAATATGTACGTGAATAATGACAATAAATAATAATTTTTTAGTAGTAAAATAAAATTGATTAATTAAATATATAAAAGTTCATTAATGAAATAAGAAAGTAGGTTAATAAACGTTCAGATATTAAAAATAATTTTTAATATTAAAATAAAGTTGATTAATGAATAAAAGTTTAGTTAATGAAATTATGAAATTCACGCTTAGACATTAAAAATAAATTTTATTAATAAAACAAAGTAGGTTGATAAAATATAAAATGTTGGTTAATAAAATTATAAAATTGATTAATCATATAATTTTATATCGGTACTCTTTAATTAAAAAAGTTATATATTTTTTATTATAATATTTTATTGTTTATTGTATTGATAAATAGTAAAATACGGTGTAATATAAAATTTTAGTGTAAAAATAACATTTTTTTTATACTAATATAGAGTATAAGAGCTAAAAGAATTATTGTGTGAATAAATAAATTAATTCAAATTTTACCCATAAATTTTCTTAGATGTTATTCTGAGGGAGATGAATTGAGATATATTTGTAATTAGTAAAATATTCGTGTGAATATTGAACATCGCAATATCTCATTCTGTCATTTTGAATTTATCGACTGTGAAATTGTATTATAGATTATAAACATTCACATAATCATAAATATAAATTAATAATATGCATCAACCTTTATACATTAATCTAAGTTGTATTTTCAAAAACAATAGAAATGTGGCTCAATAAATTATGAGAACATAGTTATTATAAACTTGAAAAGACAAGATTTTACTTTTCTTTTCTTGTTAAGTTGTGATTTCTTACATTAAAAATATTTTAAAAACATGCTTAAACATCTCAAAATCATTTTGTCAACTAACTTAATTTATGGCTTCAAAAGCGGACTTCTTAGTAATAATTCATATTTTATTATATTACTTTCTTAAGCCCATAAGTTTGTTAGAGGGTATTTTAGTATTTATCTTATTCTAGTAACCCTAGTTTTAGCTTATAAATAGAGTGACAATCATTGTAACCAAATATCATGTTTTGTAGCCGTCATTCTCTTTAATAGAATATTTCCCTATTTCATCATTTATTCTATCTTTGCACCAACAAATTGGTATTTAGAGCTCCGGTTCAGATTCATTGGGAAACACGGGAAACACGAGTGAACGTGAGGTCTTGTGTGTTTGATTTTGTTTCTCAGATTCTTGTTGAATCTTGAACAAAATCTGATCAGAATTTTTTAATTCTGTGGGTTGGGAAACACTGTGTGAGAAAACTCTGAGTGTATTGTGCAAAGTAGAAGATGAACGGAAACGGCAACATGAACACCAAACTTCCAGTATTTGACGGTAAAAATTGGAATCGTTGGATGATCCAAATGCGTGTACTGTTTGGGGCTCAAGATGTTCTGGATCTTGTCACTGATGGTTATGTTCCGGTAGCAGCAGATGCGACTGATGAACAGAAAAACGCGCAGAAGGAAGTAAGGAAGAAGGATCAGAAAGCATTGTTCTTCATTCATCAATGTGTGGATGTAAACGTGTTTGAGAAGATTGCAGACTCTACAACAGCAAAGGCTGCATGGGACACTCTGGTGAGATGTTATGGTGGTGACGCATCAGTGAAGAAGGTGAAGCTTCAGTCCTTGAGAAAGCAATATGAGAATCTCAACATGAAGAATAATGAGAAAGTTTCTGAATACATCTCCAGAGTGATTCTGATCACTAATGAGATGAAGGCATGTGGAGAAACTCTTTTTGAAGAAACAATCATGGAGAAAGTGTTGAGATCCCTTACTCCTCAATTTGATTACATTGTGGTAGCAATAGAACATTCCAAAGATCTGAGCACAATGAGAATTGAAGAGCTGCAGAGCAGTCTAGAAGCGCAAGAGTTGCGTCTGACTGAGAGAAACTCTGAAAAGGAAGTAGAACAGCAGGCTCTGAAAGCAACTTCTGATAGGAGGTATCAGAAGCAGTCAGAAGCCAGGAAAAGATCTGATGGTGGTCAGAAGTCAGAAAGCTCAACCTCTGATAGACAAAAGAATGCTCAGAGGGGAAAAGAGAAGTATGACAAAAGAAAAATACAATGTTACTGTTGTAAGAAGTTTGGCCATTTTGCTAGAGATTGTTGGTCAAACAAGGAGAAGAAATCAGAAGAAGCAAATATAGCCAGAGGCTCTGATGACGAATCTGTGCTGTTGATGGCCTCTGAATCTGATAATGTGGATCTGACAGACTGGTGGTATATGGACACTGGCTGTTCAAATCATCTTACTGGAAACAAGAAATGGCTGGTTGACTTTGACTCTGAAAAGAGAACAAAGATCAGATATGCTGATGACAAATATCTTAATGCAGAAGGTATGGGAAATGTCAGAGTGACTCTGAACAATGGGAAAATAGCATTGATTCAGAATGTGTGGTATGTACCTGGCATCAGAAGCAATCTGATGAGTGTGGGACAATTAATTGAGAAAGGTTTCTCAGTTACCATGAAGGACAATCTTCTGAAGCTGTATGACTGTAATCAGAAGTTGATTATGGAGTCAGAACAGGGAAGGAATAGAACATTCAAGGTGAATGTCAGAACTGCAGACTCAGAGTGTCTTAGTGCAACAAGTACTGAGAAGGAGAGTGAGCTGTGGCACAGAAGATTTGGTCATTTGAATTTCAGAAGCTTACAACATCTGAATTCAAAGAAATTGGTACATGGAATTCCTGCAATTAAGAAGCCTGAAAAGTCATGCAAAGATTGCATGGAAGGAAAACAACCAAGATTGCCATTTGCATCAGAAGTTGCTCCAAGAGCAAAACATGCCTTGGGAGTTGTACACTCTGATGTGTGTGGTCCATTTCCAGTAGCATCAATTGGAGGGAATAAATACTTTGTGCTGTTTGTTGATGAATTCACAAGAATGACATGGGTATCCCTTATTAAGTTCAAACACGAGGTGTTTGATGAATTCAAGAAGTTCAGAATGAAGGCTGAGAATCAGAGTGGTCAGAAGTTGAAGATTCTTAGAACTGATGGTGGAGGTGAGTATAACTCCAAAGAGTTCCAGAAGTTCTGTGAGGAGAATGGAATTGAGCATGAGGTTACTGCTCCCTATACCCCTCAACACAGTGGTCTTGCTGAAAGAAGAAACCGCACTCTGCTTGATATGGTGAGAAGCATGCTAAAGGAGAAGAAGCTTCCTCAGAAGCTCTGGGGAGAAGCTGTTGCCACTGCAACGTATGTACTCAACAGATGTCCTACGAAGAAGTTGAAGGAAATAGTTCCAATACAGAAGTGGACTGGAGATAAGCAAAGTGTTAGTCATCTAAAGGTGTTTGGTTCTGTTTGCTATAAACATGTTCCAGAAGCCAGAAGACAGAAGCTGGATGATAGAAGCAAAGTGATGATTCTGATAGGGTACCACAGTACTGGTGCTTACAAGCTCTATTGTCCAGAAACCAATAAAATTGAATTCAGCAGAGATGTGATTGTGAAGGAATCAGAAGTTTGGAATTGGGATAAGTCTCAATCTGATTCTGATGTTAGAACCTCTGAAGAAAGGCCAGAGTTAAGAATTTCTGAAGTTGAAGTAAACCCTGATATTGACTCTGACTCTGATACTGATTCAAACTCTTAAGAAGACTCAGAAGATGAAGGTGACCCAGATGACCCAGACTCTGATGATTCAGACTCTGATGGCAATCCAGATCTTGGTGGAAATTCAGACTCTGGAAATATGCCAGACTCTGAAGATGGTCAAAGCTCTGGAGGTCAATCATCTGAAGCTAGAAACTCTGAAGCTCAAGACTCTGAACAAGTTCAGAGACCACAAAGAATAAGAAACGTTCCCAGAAGATATGCAGAATTTGACATGCTGCAAGACACTGAAGTAGACTCTGAAGGAGAAATTATTCAGTGTGCCATGATGGTAGATTCTGAACCCATAAGTACAGAAGAGGCTCTTAAGCAGAATCTTCGGCTAAAGGCCATGAAAGAAGAACGTGATGCTATAGAGAGAAACAAGACTTGGAAGCTGACAGAACTTCCAAAAGACAAGAAAGCCATCAGCGTCAGATGGGTTTTCAAGCAGAAGTTAAAGCCAGATGGTTCAATTGGCAAACATAAAGCAAGGTTGGTATCCAGAGGATTTCTACAGAAACCTGGGCTGGATTATTCTGAAGTGTTTGCACCTGTAGCAAGACATGAAACAATCAGAATGGTGATTGCAATAGCTGCTAACAGGAATTGGCCTCTGATGCATTTAGATGTAAAATCTGCATTTCTGAATGGTCCATTAGAAGAAGAAGTTTATGTGTCACAACCCCCTGGATTTGTGAAAAAGAATCAGGAAGGGATGGTGTACAAATTATACAAAGCTCTATATGGACTGAAACAAGCGCCCAGAGCTTGGAATCAGAGGATTGATTCATTTTTCAAGAAGCAAGGCTTTCAGAAATGTGAGATGGAGTACGGTGTCTATGTTCAGCATACTTCTGAAGGCAATATGACTCTGGTATGTTTATATGTTGATGATATACTATTGACTGGAAGTTCTGAACAGGAGATAGCCAAGTTCAAGAAAGTTCTGATGAATGAATTTGAAATGACTGATTTAGGCAAAATGACATACTTTCTAGGGATGGAGTTCAGATATTCTAAGAAAGGTATCATTTTGCATCAACTCAAGTATGAATTAGAACTTCTGAAGAGGTTTGAACTGAAGAATTGTAAGACTGCTGTCACACCTTCAGATACAAATCAGAAACTGGATTCTGACTCTGATGGAGAAGATGTGGATGATACAACCTTCAAACAGTTGGTTGGTTCTCTGAGGTATCTGTGCAATACCAGACCTGATATTTGCTATTCTGTTGGGATGGTTAGTAGGTTCATGAGTAAACCTAAGTGGTCCCATTATCAAGCTGCTGTAAGGATTCTGAGGTATATCAAGGGAACTCTGAAGTATGGAGTGTTATTTCCCTCTGGAAGAAAGGATGAATCAGAACTTCTGAGTTATTCAGACTCTGATTGGTGTGGAGACAGAGTTGACAGAAAAAGTACCTCTGGGTACTTGTTCAAATTTCTGGGAGGTCCTATTTCTTGGTGTTCCAAGAAGCAACCTGTTGTGGCGTTATCAACCTGTGAAGCTGAATACATTGCAGGTGTTGTTACTGCATGCCAAGCTGTGTGGATTCTGAATCTGTTGCAGGATCTGAAGATTAAAGTAAGCAAACCTCTGAAGTTGATGATTGACAACAAGTCTGCAATCAACCTTGCCAGAAACCCAGTGCTGCATGGGAGAAGCAAGCATATTGAGACCAAGTATCATTTTCTGAGACATCAAGTTCAGAGTGGAGTGTTAGAAGTTGTACACTGCAGCACTCAAAAGCAGTTGGCAGATGTTCTGATGAAAGCTATCAAGACTGATCAATTTCTCAGATTAAGGGATGGAATTGGTGTTACAAGTTTTGATGGAATATGAATTAAGGGATGGTATCAGTAATAATTCATATTTTATTATATTACTTTCTTAAGCCCATAAGTTTGTTAGAGGGTATTTTAGTATTTATCTTATTCTAGTAACCCTAGTTTTAACTTATAAATAGGGTGACAATCATTGTAACCAAATATCATGTTTTGTAGCCGTCATTCTCTTTAATAGAATATTTCCCTATTTCATCATTTATTCTATCTTTGCACCAACAATCATTACAACAATAAGTTTATAACTTATTTTTCCTTCCTGAAGAAATATATGAGAATAGTTCCAATTTCCAAAATGCAAAATCTATAAGTAGGTGGTGTTTCAAAGATGCATAAATTTATCAAATGGTATTTATTTTTTTTAATTTTACCAAAGGTGAAACATATCAATCATCAAAGGTCTATATTTAAATCATTATAACTTATTAGTATCACTGTAGTTTTCATACTGAATCCTCATGGCTATTAAGAAGAAAGTATGTCAATATCTAACAGATTTACGATGATTAAATATTTAAAAAACTTGTCGACGTGAATAAACAATATGACCCATTTTCTAACTTCAATTGGCATAAAACAACAACAACAAAAAAGATTTAAAAGATAGAGATTAAAATTATAGCATCAAAGAAAAAGGAAAATTAATTTACCAACTAACATAGTGTTTGAAAGACCTCTTTATACACAATATTGGTAGTAGTCGAACATGATGCATTGTCCTTGTTGTGTATTACTATTTTCAAACAATTCTTGCTCTGAACTCTTGAAATTGATACGTACAATTGACCAGGAGTAGGCAAATATAATTCTAAACTAACAAGTAATTGACTTTGAGATTTATTCATTGTAATTGCATATGAGTTAATGATAAAAAATTATCTCCTAATCAATTTGAAAGGTCATGGTGATTCTTAAGGTGACATAGGAATTAAGAGAATGTAAATTATATTACCAATGTTCTTTTCAAACATAATTTTGATTCAATGTCGTCATTTGCTAACCTTGTCACGATTAATCTTATTCCATTTTATAACCCTTCGGCTTAGTTCAAATTTCTCATTAGCGTAATGGAGGTTCTAACTTTCAGTTTAATCTTGTGATTTGATAGACCTGATGTTCTTAGAAAATTCAAAAATTCCGAAATTAGAACTTCACAAGCATGGTTATAATTGGTTTTCATCCTATTATATGAATCTGAACTCATATATTCTTTTTCTTCTCCTTTAAAATAATATAAAATTAGAACATCAGTAACAAAATATGGTTACATAATTGTTATACGCATAAGTTAATGTAACTTAACACTTTGTATCTAGAATCAAGTCTAATACATAATGATTGACTTTATCCATTAATTAAATGGTTGAAACAAGAATAACTTTGCGTTGTAAGAACTCTTCATTTTGGTAATTTTTAACAAATTATGATATGTGCTCTCAACAATTGACCTGATAGGATCTTCAAAACTTGATATTAAGAGCACTTGAGGAATATATATCGCCTCTGATTATGCAGGTTGTATGGATTCCAGAAAATCTATTTCTGGATATCTGTTCACTATGTTTGGGATTGCAATCAGTTGGAAAGCTACACTTCAGAAGGTCATTGCCTTACCAACCACTGAAGCAAAATATACCCCCCTAATTGAAGCTGTGAAGGAAGCATTGTAGCTTGAAGGTTTTGCAAAGGAGCTGAAACTTCAAGGTCGAGTTATCACTGTTAAATGTGATAGTCAAAGTGCAATACACCTGTCGAAGAATTCAACCTATCATGATCGAACCAAGCACATTAATGTGAGTCTGCATTTTTTCAGAGGGGTAATCAAGCGTGGAGAAGTCCAAGTGTTAAAGGTTTCGACAGATCATAATGCTGCTGATATGATCACCAAGACGTTGCCCAGTTGTAAGTTTTCCACTATATGCAGTTGATAAAGTTGCATGAAGAAAACTAGTTTCTTGATGTTATAGAGTTAGATCCAAGGTGGATATTTGTGAGATATTGGATATGATCGAAGGGTAGCTTCTAGTTCGACATGAATTAAGCATGAGGTCGAAGTCTGTTCGCATGCTGCTGTTAGAGTAATGCGTGTTGTAGTCGAAGTTTGTTCTAACATGCATTAGTCAATATTGCTAGGTTTGTTAGCATGTTGAATTGGGCCTTGCTTGTAAGCCCAATTGTTTAAGTTATCTCGTAATCTAAGTTAGCTTGTAATGGATAATTGTTAAAAAGCCCATTAGGTTAGTGTGCTATTTTTCTTATAAATAGCATGCTAGTCTCTCATCTTGATATAAGGAAAAATAGGAAGATAAAATCCTAATTTCAAGAGAGAGAGAGAGTTTATTTTGTTACTCTTGTATACTTGTAATCTTGTTTATAAGAGAAAGGAAAGAATAGCCGTTTATAACCAATCCTTGGTGTTCCTTGTTATTTTACCTTGTTTTATTTGTTAACCCTAACCCTTGTGTGTTTCTTGATCATAAAAAAATCGTTTATATTTTGTTTTAAGACATTCGATTCACAATATTAAAGATGTCGAGTTTTAATTACTTCTTTTACTTCTTCCTTTATTAGTATTACCTTTGTTCCTATATATAAGAGACAACTCATTTTTTAGGTTCATTGAATAATTAATGTATTTGGTCAGTTTATAGACTAGATACATTGATTATTTAATGAACCTAAAAAGTGAGTTGTCTCTTATAAAAAGGAACGAAGGTAGTATAAATTATAGTTACCATAAATAATGTTGTGTTTTTTATATTTCTACCGTTAAAATTATATAAATCAATTTAGATAAAATATTGTCTCGTATATGTCATTTTATAATATAATGAAATATTCATTTGTTTATGTTCAAGTATATCCTTAATCATTGTTAGCGTCTTATTTTCATTGGGATGAGCTTCGGGATAATTTTACTAGGTCCGTGAAGAAATAGCTTAAAAGGACATAAGTTGAGGCAGTTGCACCAATGAGCGAGCATTCCCAAAGATCACTCAGAGCATGAGAACTACTCTATCAGACTTGAGTTAGCCGCCATAATTAAACCATATTTTTTTACTGACTCAACTGATGTGGTCACTATGCTAAAAAAGACCTTTAGCAGCGCTTTTTTTGGCCTTTAGCAGCGCTTTAAAGTGCTGCCAAAAGTGGCGCTGCTAAAGGTAAAGGCAGCGCTTTTTTTCAATGAAAAAGCGCTGCTAAAAGCTCCCTTCAACAACACCTTTAGCAGCGCTTTTTTAGCTCTTTAGCAGCGCTTTTGTAAGCACTGTATAATTCCCCCAACCATCCCCCCTTTAGCAGCGCTTTAAAAAAGCGCTGTCTTAGACCCCCCCTTTAGCAGCGCTTTTGCAAAAGCGCTGCCATAGCCCACCCTTTAGCAGCGCTTTTTACAAGCGCTGCCTTAGACCCCCCCTTTCCAAACCAATAGCAGCGCTTTTGTAGCGTAATATTTGTGACCTTTAGTAGCGCTTTTATGTAAAAGCGCTGTCTAATGTCCTAGATTTTAAAAAAAATTTTTTATAAAATATTCACCCTGTTTTGTATATTTTACCAACAACCTGCTTATAATTCAGGCCTTTATTTCATCACTTTGGCCTTATAAATAAAATTCAAACTTTGGCCTTAAATATATAATTCAAACTTTGGCCTTATATGTACAATTCAAAACTTTGGATACATTGTAACTCATGACTTTGTTCATAAACATTTTAATATACACATAAAACTATTTAAATATGTTACAACAAAATTCGATCCTCAGAATTACAACAACACAAATACATTCAATTCACATATAATTACAAGTCTTCCAATCCGATAACTCTATACAATTCTCAACCCAAGAATAAATTGACACCATTCCTCTTTAATTTCTTCCAATTTTGCTTTCGTGTAAGTAGCGCACTTGAATTCATCATAATACTACATAATATAACAGATCGAATAAGATTTAAGTTTAAAACTAATTACTCAGATGAAGTATCGGATAATTATCAAAATGAATCATATAACTTATATAATGAATTGATCCATACCAGGACTGGAATCTCAAGTTGACTAGAAAGAATAATTTCCCTCATAAAGCGCAATACAAAATATCCACAATCAATACCATTGCGTATGCGCTATAAGAAAACACATGCAAATTTGGACCATATGCTAAACATCTCAACCTTTCTGTTATTGAAGCGGGATCAGAATAAAACTTTGAAAAAATATGCTCCTTGAACCATGTTATAAAACTTCGATTGTGCTCACGTAGTATCCAATTTTCATTTCTATTCAGATTTAAACCTCGGAGAACGTCCTTGTGCATTTCAACATACGGCTCAACCTCAATGTCATTGTGCAGAACATACAAATGCACTTGCTCCCGTTCATCCCTTGAAACTGTCACAACTTTATTTCCAATTAACTGTTTACCATCTATTTTTTCAACAACATGATATTTTGGGAGGCCAATGGATTGAACGTTGGACAAATATTCAGTACAAAACTCGATAGCTTCTTCAATAATGTATCGTTCAACAATACATCCCTCTGGTCGACTTCGGTTTTTCACATACCCTTTCAATATTTTCATATAACGTTCAACAGGGTACATCCATCTCATATAGGCAGGTCCACACAGTTGTGTCTCTTTCACAAGATGAACAACTAGATGTACCATTATGTCAAAAAATGATGGAGGAAAATACATTTCAAGCTCGCACAAAGTAATAACTATTTCTCTTTGCAATGTTGGTAAGATCGCAGGATCTATCACCTTACTACAGATTGACCTAAAGAAAAAACACAATTTAGTTATTGCGCCTCTCACTTTTTCTGGCAAAATAGAACGTATACCTATTGGTAGAAAGTGTTCCATTATAACATGGAAGTCATGTGTCTTTAAACTTTTTAACTTGAGGTCTTTCATAGAAACAAGTCTTCTAATATCTGAAGAGTATCCTTCTGGAACTTTAACTTCACTCAGAAACTTACACAATATCTTTTT
Source organism: Lathyrus sativus (assembly GCA_963859935.3). Taxonomy (NCBI): domain Eukaryota; kingdom Viridiplantae; phylum Streptophyta; class Magnoliopsida; order Fabales; family Fabaceae; genus Lathyrus; species Lathyrus sativus. The sequence continues at coordinate 84,527,894 of OZ012735.1, read as the reverse complement.
CTCCTTTCTAGATAGAGTATAAGCAGCAGGTGGTAGATATGTGCGGTTTCCTTTCTTCAAGGGTCCTAATTCATTCCTTATTCCCATTTCTACCAAGTCCTTTCTTGCTTTAAGGCCATCCTTAGACTTTCCTTGTATATTGAGTAACGTACCAATAATACTTTCAAATACATTTTTTTCAATATGCATAACATCAAGAAAATGTCTTACATACAAGGACTTCCAATACGGCAACTCAAACAAAATTGACCTCTTCTTCCACCCACGCGTGACAAGCGTATGAGCAAAAGGCTTGCCAAACTTAGTACTCACATCTTTCACCTTTTCAAAAATTTGTTCGCCGGTCAATGTAGGTGGAGCTTTACGTTGTTCTGAATCTCCATTGAATGCTTTTCTCCACCCACGGTAGTGATGACTAGAATTTAAGAATCTACGATGACCAAGAAAGACATTCTTCTGACCAAATTCCAACCGCGTCCAATCTGTGTTTTCTTCACAGATAGGACACACACATTGACCTTTAATGCTATACCCCGATAGATTTCCGTATGCTGGGAAATCATTAATTGTGCCAAACATCATCTCCCTCAAATTGAAACTTTCTTTCCTCTATCCATCATAAACCTCCACACCATTCTCCCACAAACTCTTTAAGTCTTTGATTAGAGATGTCAGGTATACGTCTATGTCATTCCCTGGTTGTTTAGGGCCAGAAATTAACATAGATAACATCATGTACTTACGCTTCATACATAGCCATGGAGGTAGGTTATAAATCATAATAATTACAGGCCAGGTGGAATGTGAGATGCTCTGCAGACCATGCGGATTCATTCCATTAGTCGATAATGCCAAGCGAAGGTTTCTAGCTTCTTCTCCAAAATCAGGATAATCATTATCAATTTTCATCCACTGTGGTGAATCTGCCGGATGTCGATACTTCCCATCTACAATTCTATCATTTGTATGCCAAGTCAGGTGTTTTGCATCTGTTTCACTATGAAACATGCGTCTGAATCTCGGAATTATAGGAAAATACCATAATACTTTTGCTGGTGACAACTTTTTCTTATACCGAGATACACCGCATTTAGGACACTCGTTTAATTATGCATATTCATTTCGAAACAAAATGCAATTATTTGGACAAGCATGTATCTAATCATAGCTCATGCCAATAGAGCATAACATTTTTTTAGCTTCATAGGTTCGATTGGGAAGAACATTATCCTCCGGAAGCATCTCTTGAAGTAGGGCTAACAACCCTGTGAAACTTTTATCCGACCATCCATTACCCGCCTTTAAATTGTACAACTTTAATACCGCGGACAATCTTGTGAAAGTAGTGCAACCTTTATACAACGGTTTCTCTGCATCGCTTACCAACCTCTCAAACATCTTGGGACAATCTTGAAGATCTTCTTCAAGTGCTTCTGCAATCTCTTCGAATCGATCACAATCATATGTATCTCTGCCATTGTCCTTTGAAGCACATGTCGTATTATTCCGGGGTTCAACATTCTCGTTACTTATCTCACCATGTAATGTCCAACATGTGTAACTTTGATCAATTCCATGTCTCATTAAATGAGATTCCAACTGAACGGCGTCAATTCGACGCCCATAACAGCAACCTAAGCAAGGACATGTGATCCTACTGGGGTCTTTGGCGTGTTCAACAGCAAACTTAACGAATTTCGATACCCCATTCTCGTACTCTTTAGACAATCGATTGGAAGACATCCATTTTTTATCCATACTAATTGAGTAGTCTAAGCTAAACTAAGAAAGTTAAACAAATGCGGAGAATACCTGTAAAGAAATCACTAACTTCTAAGAAAGCTACACAGTAGGATGCTTCGAAACGATCACAACCTTGCTCTTCACAGGTAACCCCTATAACAGAAAAAATTAATAATATCATCAGCATTAAATAATTTTTCAACTAACAGTAAATATATGAAATTAACAAATATATGAAATTAACATCAACAACGAAATTAACAAATATATGAAATTATTCGAGTAAGTTAATTTTTCAACTAACAGTAAATCAACAATATTTAATCCTTTTGGTGTAAAAGAATGCACGACAAATATGATCTTATTTTTGAAAAGCTCTTGATTTCTTTCTAAAAAATTATACTAAAATATAAATCATTTTATAATACCAATAAATCATATTATTATTTTTTCTATTTTATCTATTTTCTCATATTAACTAATAAATCTCATATACATCTCATATTAACTAATTATTTATATCTTCTCATAACTCGTCAAAAGGGTTACAATATTTGTCTTTAACACAATAGAGTCCTCAAGGCAAACTCTAAACAACTCTATAATAATTTCCACAACTCAAAATGACTCTAAAGTATTTCAAACTATTCTAAAGTACTCTAAAATGCTCAAAAAACAACTATTTCATATAATACTCATCAAATGTGGCTATGTTCTATAATGCTCAAAATGACTCTAAACTATTCTATTACTTGATGTGATACTCAAAATCAATAAGGTGGCTATGTTCTATAATGCTCAAAATGACTCTAAACTATTCTAAAGTACTCTAAAATGACTCTAAACTACTCTAAACTAAACTATTCTATAATACTCATATAAAACTATTCTAAACTATTCTAAACTATTTTATAATGCTCAAAATGACTCTATAATAATTATCTCCCTAGATTTGATTAATTTGAATAAGGTGGCTATGTTCTATTACTTGATTTGGTGTAGTCTCCATGCATGCATTATTGGCAACTATGACATGGAAAATAAATAAACTTCAAGATTAACAAAAACAAATTCATTGTGCATGGCATTTCAACAAACACCTTGTATACAAAACTCAAACCAATATCAAAAGAGTAATGCTCATCAATAGTATCAACAAAAACAAGTCAATAACTCAAACTCAAACCAATATCAAAAGAGTAATGCTCATCAATAGTATCAACAAAAACAAGTCAATAACTCATAAAGAAGTGAAACTAATCCAGAAAAATGCAATACTATTTTTTTAATCCAGAAAAATGTCGTAACAATGGCGGAAATACCGTAACAGTGGAGGCGAAATGTGCTACTTTGTGTGTCGGACGGAGGTGGGCGTCGGTCGGACGGAGGAGTGAAACGGACGGAGGTGGGCATCGGTCGGACGGAGGAGTGAAACGGACGGAGGAGGAGAAATGCAAATAGGGTTCTGGTTCGCTGGAGGAGAAAGAAAAACTGAAGAAAGTATACGCGCGATTCTGCTTCTGTTTTAGTTCTTTAAAAAATTTTGTAATATATTTTAACTTAATTCTGTGTTAATTTTAATACCTACAGCAGCGCTTAAAAAGCACTTTCTTTGAAAACCATATAGCAGCGCTTTTTGAAGGAAAGCGCTTTCTTTGGCACACCCTACAGCAGCGCTTTTTAAAAGTGCTTTCTTAGGTCCCCCTTTAGCAGCGCTTTCTAAAAGCGCTTTCTTAGGTCCCCCTTTAGCAGCGCTTTTAAAGGCCTTTAGCAGCGCTTTTAGAAGCGCTTTCTTAGGGTGCTTAGCAATGCCATATAGCAGCGCTTTATAGAAAAAGCGCTTTCTTAGGTCCCCCTTTAGGTCCCCCTTTAGCAGCGCTTTTAAAAAGCGCTTTCTTAGGGCCCCCCTTTAGCAGCGCTTTTTCAAAAGCGCTGTCTTAGGTAGGAAATTTTTTTCTTTTTTTTTTACCCACCCTTTAGCAGCGCTTTTTTAAGAAGCGCTGCTAAAGGGTGCACTGCTAAATCTCATTTCTGGCAGTTGCACCAATGAGCGAGCATTCCCAAAGATCACTCAGAGCATGAGAACTACTCTATCAGACTTGAGTTAGCCGCCATAATTAAACCATATTTTTTTACTGATTCAACTGATGTGGTAGGTGACGTGCGTAGAAACAGTCAAGGAAAGAGGAATAACTACTTCTTCCACGAGTGCAAGAAGAATTCGACATTATCACTCCCATCCCTTTGCCAGAAATAAAGGGAAATCACTTATCTTAGCCTCAGATCCATGCCTAAGGGGTCCCCTATATATACCCTATTTATAGAAAGGGAAATGTCTAAATTTTCCTCAGAAACACACGCATAGGAACTCTCCACAACTCTTATGTCGGTGAGTAGGGCCATCAATTCCCAGGTGCAGCCTGTATTGCAGCAGTGCACCCTAAATTTTGAGGGGTTCAATTTTTTTAATTACAAAAGCAATCAATTTTACACCAGTTTTTTTTTCAAAACTAGGTGTAAGATCATAATTATTTTCAAACATATATCATTTCATACTGATTTTTTAGCAACAGGTGTAAACTAATTTTTTAAATTATATATATATTTTAATTTACGGGGTCCAATTTTTTTTACTTACTAAGGCAATAGATTTTACACATGTTTATTTTCAAAAATATGTGTAAATCATAATTTTCTTTCAAGCATCTATCATTTTATAACTTTTTTTAAAACATGTGGAAAATCATAATTTTTAAAATTGATTTTTTTTAATTTATGCCTTTTTAAAAAAAATTAGAACAGGGTCTTCGGATTGATTTTACCGGCAATGTCGCCGAGCTTTAAATGCATCACAAACCCTAAATATTAGACATCTTTATGCAACTAGGGGTTATCAACATTGAAATTTTTTAGAAACTATGATCGGTGCCCACCTTGGGGCCCTGGTAAAAGTAACATAGGTCACGTTCATAATCAACAACCATCTCATTGTCCGCCTCCATTATAACACCCTAAATCTCGAAACTTATATAAAAGGGTTACTCGATAATTTAAGGTGTCACCAAAGATAACCCTTCAACTAAACATAGACATTTTGAAAACACGCAACGAAAAATAAAATAACATACAACACATGTCATTGCATGATCACCTTCACTTAGAGTGTCATTGCAGCGGAGTTACATCAATCACAGTAGTAAAACATATAACTTAAAATTTTGGTCTTATAAAGACTTAACTTGCCCAAAAAGATTCAAAAAGGAGTTTCAATATCTCACTCTCAACAACTTCAAAACAACACAATATGATATTTATTTAACTTCAACAAGACAAGTAAGTTGACATCAAACATGATAAGGAAAACATTTGTTCACCCCTAGTGTTACAGAATCAGAGCATAGCGACTACAAATAAGAATGTGATAACTAATGAAAATAATTCAGAACTGCAACTTTATTCCTGAGTATCTTTAAGATGTTCATGGTGGACAACATCAAAATAAAAGGGGTGAGAATTCACTTTAATAAATTAACGGCATAAGCTGCAAGGTAGAATTCAAACATCTATATGATCCACATCAATCACACAATATCATTCTCACACCCAATCCATCATGACACACAAACCAATCACATATTCATCAATTAAATTGTGCAATGAGACTCACAACCTTAACTAGACTCATATGCATGTGGTACCATATCATCATCAATCAGTTCACTCAAGAACCAGGTTCACCCAGCTCGAATCTCGAATCCAGCATGCTCAGATTCAGAACGAGTCACCAATCCACCTTACTCAGATTGCAACTTGCCTCTTTCATAACATCAATGACATAATAAATGCATGTCACAACACATCAATGAAACAATAATATAATGTTTAAAGTCCACTCCCGATAATAAATAAAACATGCATTAACCCAATGATAATAGTTCCCCTCCCGAGCTATCAACCTACAACAACATACTCACAAATCAATAACATAATTCATATTCATACAACAATATATCATCATCGCAATTCATAGAAATTAACACAACATCATAGTCATACTTGTAGTTTTATCACACATAACCATAACATATGCACATCCTTCAAACAAGGTAATTCATCTAACAAAACACCACCGCAATGTAGCTCTGCGTGATAGCTTTCCAATGCTTCGAACCACGCCCCAATCCGAGTCCCAAAACTCAAGTTACGCTCGAAAACGTCTCACCTAATACAAAAATCTACGGAGCTGCTACGGCAGCCCATAGTAGTTGTTATGGCTTGTAGCGATACCCAAAACTCAAAAACATTGTTTTGTGAGTTTCCCTCATTAGAGCCTTCCGGAGCTCCTATTTCGATCTTGTAAGAACCAAAATGCTTAGAATTCATCATATAACAATTATAACATGATTTTAACCTTTAAATCAACAACATGTCATCAATTATCTATCAACTATCATGTAATTACCTAACCTAATCATGGATTTGATAGGTTTTGTACATCAATTCACAACAATATAGGAAAAACAATTTATACCAACAATTATCCACAAGAACACATAAATTCTACAATGAAATAACACAATTTTCACATCGATAAAAAATTTGATAAAATCCCAAATCCCCATTAGAAGTTAAGGACCCTCAATTCTACCCCTCATGCATATACTCTTTATCGAGAGTTCTCCCCCTTATTTGATTATCCTAACAACAGTGCAAAAGTTCTAACTTTGATTCTCTAAATTCCTCCAAGTTCCTAGCTTTGCTCTTGCATCTTCTCTAGTCTCCTCTATATTCCCAAATTCTGATTATACGTATAATAGAAAAACTCCCTAAAACTAGGTTATCTCTTAGTTTATATAAGTAGGGTAATCTAATTAAAATTATAAAATCACATCTCACTTACTAACATTCTCACTCCTTCCTCCCCTCTATTTTTCATAAATTTCAATTCAGTGTGAAACTCTTTATTTTCCATTTAATTGATTATATTAAAATTAAATATCATTATTTTAATTACTAAAATAATTCCTAATAATTATAGTCTGCTTCTACCAAATGTTAATTACTCCTACACCTTTATATCAAGGCCACACACCCTCATCACCCAAATTTATTCAATTATTGCACATAATAATTAAATTAAAATATAAATAAATCAATTAAAATAATAACTAAAAATTGGGGTGTTACATCCATCATCTTTTCTAGTATGGGGAATAGGAGAGCATCTACTTTAATCGGCAATAGTTCCAATAGTGACCATGAGGCCATATCACATATACACATTGTTATGGATGATTTTCATTACCATAACTAGACTTTAGAGGATAATATCTTTAACCTCCATCAACATTAGTAGGATATAAATCCTACTGAGGAGACAAATATTTTGTATCCCCGACCTTTCTCTAATGAGATTTTGGGAGTCCCGTAAAGTTTGATTATACCTTCACTCACCGAGTTTGATGGAAGAAGCCATCCCTAGGAGCACTTTACATCCATTAACACGTAGATGGCAATCATCAGAGCCTTAGACTCTTTGAATTGCAAACTCCTCTCCGACACTTTTAAGGACACCGGATTGAGGCGGTATATGAACATGTCATGTTTATTAATTACTAGCTATTAGAACCTTGTGAAAAAGTTGGTCCACCAATTTTCGGGGACCAGACACATGAAGATGTTCACCACTAGCCTGTTTAACATTGATGGACTCTCTGCAAGTGCACAAAAATATCAGTTATAGTAGAAAAAATGTCGAATTCATAGAGACCAATGTCAACCTACCGTTATCTATTGTCGCTTTGTAAATCAAAGGCTATTGGTAATAATTTTTCTTAAAAACATATTCAAATAACTGGTTTTAGAATTGATAGAAACATAGACCAAAATTTAATTTTCGAGTACTTTTGGGACTCGTATAAAATTCAGCACTTCAATTTATTTTAAAAATTATTTTCGGAAGAATTGTTAATTTTAAAATACTGCTCACTTTCAGACAGCCCGTATTGGATTTTAGAATCACAGTCGTCTGCTTTCACACGTACAAGTTACACTTTTGAAATTCTTTTTGAAAACTAATAGTCCTCAATTAATTAAAAAGTGTTGTGTTTGGAGCTAGCGGGATTATACCTGAGTGAATCGCACACTCAAAGATACAACAGAGTAGCCACCGAAATTTATTTAGTCCCAAAGGACAGGGAAAATATCGATAAAACCCAAGGGAAGAGAAACGGGAAAGGGGGTCGGTTATGCGAAAGGAAGGTACTAGCACCTTAAACATCAGTCGTACTCGACGAGAACCATTTCGCTTGCTTCTAGGCTTGGATGTGTTATCTATCTAAAGGCTTCTAGCTAAAAAGGAAATAAAAGAGAGAAAAAGAAAGAGACTGCTCACGAAGGATTAGGGCCCTCGTGCCTACATAACCTTATACTGCAATGAGGAAGTTAGAGCTCTGTAGTTCAAGGAACTAAGGAAGAAAAAGGAAGAAAGAAAAGGATCTGGACGGACCAGAGAGACAGAAGAAGGGAAGAAGACGAAGAAGGTGGCTCGCCAAGATTTCGCAATCTTATGTCTATGTATCCTCATAGTGCAATGAGGAAATCAGAGCTTACGTAGTTTAGGGAACCAACGCTAAAGGAAGAAAAGAAAAAGGAACAACGTCAAAGACAAGAGCTAAAAAGAGAAATCAAGACCCAACTGGGGAATGCAAGAGGAATGATGTCAAAACCAAGAAAGAAGACTAAAGAAAACTCTAATGGAAAACGGAGAAGCGAGACACAAACTCTGTCGGGGAATGCAGAGGAAAGAGATGACTCCACTGGGGAGAAACAAAAGAATGGCGCCGGAGCCAAGAGAATAAAGGAGTAAAGGACAAGAATCAAAATTAAGGTAAGATCCACGGGGGACTCGGTGCATTAACTGGCAAGCAATGATTAAAGATAAGAATAAAAATTTATGGGGAGAGCAAAAAGGGTTGGTGTCAACTGACAGACTATGAAAAACCAAGGGAAAGAGAGTACTGAACCAAAGGGAGGTGTTTGACTCTGAGGGGAAATTGGTATATTAACTAATAAACAGTAGTTAACCAGAAGGAGAAAGGAGCTGGTTTTAACTAATAAGCGGTGATCAGCCCACAAGTGGGTGAAGCAAAGGTTGTGACCCAAAGAACGGGTGCGGAACCAAGTGAAGGCTATGACCCAAAGAATGATACATTGACTGAACAAGCAGCACTTGACCAAAGGAAAGGGTATTTGAACCGAACAAAGGTTACTAACCCAAAGCTGGCAGTATGTGAACTAAAGAAAGGTTATTAACTGCAGGGGGTTCGGTACTTAACATATGGACTATGATTAGTCGAAAACAATGAGTGATTAACCAAAAAAAGATGATTAACTCAATAGAAACTCAGTATCTTAATAGAAGGATTGTGGTTAACTGAGAAAAAGGGTGGTTGGTTTAAATAGGCAGACTGTGATTGACCAAAAGGTGGGTGATTAACCAAGAGAGGGTGATTAACCCAAAGAAAAGCTGGTTTTAATGGGCAGATCATGATCAACTAGAGATCAGGTGATTAGCTGGAAGAAGGCGTTTAACCCAAAGAAATTTCAGTATTAACAGACAGACTGTGATTAACTGAGGAAAAGAACAAACTGATGCTTCACTGACAGGCAGTGATTAACCAAACAAGAAGGAGAGAGAACCAAGAGAAGGTTGTGAACTCCGATAGGGACTAGGTTTTAACAGGAAGACTGTGTAAACCGGATAAGAAAGATTGATTTCCCTTAGGTAGAAGAGAATTTGGTCTTAACCGAAGAATGGTTGGCCTCAAGAGAAAATAGTGTTGAATTGAAAGGTGAGAGTCGCTTCCAAAGAGGAGAATATGGTACAAGTGATCAAGGATCGACTCAACTGGAGAAAGCAGGGATACCACTGTAAGGAGATAGAGGCGACTATTTCAGGAATAGGTTCATTCGTCCCCTACCCAAGATATTCATAATGAGTGTAGGAATTCTCAACTCTCATTCCTTCTGTAACACCAAAGTGCGGTGCAATAAACGAACGAACATCACAACGACACAAAATTTGTACAGTGCTCTAATGCGTTGCGAATATTCAACTCCATGGGGTAAAAGAGAGGACAAATCTCTAGAAGATCAAAGGAGAATAAAAAAAGAAGGATCGACTAATCGAAACGAAGTTTCGATTAATCAATCAAAAGAGGATGATGCTAACAATTTTCTAGGGGGTTGAAAAATCATTAAAGAAAAGGATGAGTTATTGATTATACAAGATTAAGTTCATTCTAATGAAAAACAAACTTAATGCAAACATGAATGGAAGTGCAAAACAGTACCAAAACAATTAGTATGCATCGCAAATCATGTAGCATGTGATCAATGAATGTGCAAGAAAGACCATGATCATACAATGTCAAAAATACAAATAATCGGGAGTTACATGAGGAAAGAATAGCAAATAAGCTTGAAACGAAAGGTAAAAAACTCATAAAACATTCACAAATACTAAGCATATTAAGTCATGGAAGTTACATGAGGAAAGAATAGCAAATAAGCTTGAAAATAGGAAAAAATGACATTCTGTCAATGTGGTAATCGGTTACCACATGCAGGTAATCGGTTACCCGCTTAAAAATTGTAAAAACACGTGAAATTTATACAGGGTAACCGATTACCACATATAGGTAACCGGTTACCACTGTAACAGTGGCAAAAAAACAGCTTTTGAAAAAGCACTTTCCTCAACCAAAAGACTTATCCAATCATCCACATGCTATGAATAACATTTGAGCACGAAAAATGAAGTTCAAAATCACTTAGACATCAATTAAACATCAATTTAAAGCATTAAACATGAAAATAAAAGATCAAACAATCACATGATCAATCAACACCGAAAAATGATCGAACCACATCGTAAACGCACGAGAGTGATCAAAATAGTAAATCAAGTGTGAATTACCAACCTATAAGTTGGAAAATTGCCTTGGTGGTTGTTGCTATTGATATGTGACGAGAATAAGCAAAGAAAACCAGAGAATTCCAAGTTTGAGATCAAATCGTAGCGAAATCGATAAAAACGCGATAAATGCTCCAAATACTGATTTGCAATGAAGAAGCTTTGAGATGATTTCTTGAATTGGAGAAGAACTACTGTAAATATAGAAATCCAAGTATGAATATGGTGGAATTAGGTTTAGCTCAAGAGAATAACAATTTTGATGTGAAGATTGTTACACTCTAATGGTGGAAATTGAGCTTTTGGGAGGGTTTTTGGGAGAAGATGAAGATGAATGTGTAAATGTTTATAAAATTCAGAGAGAATGTGAGAGAATTGAGAGTGAAGAATGTGGAAATTGAGAGAATGATTGAAAATGAAGAAATGGTTAAGGGTCCTTTGTGAAATGGTGATGATTTGCTTATATAGAGTTTTACTTCAGAGTCGCTAGGTTCGGAGTGAGCTTTAGATGTAGCTTTGGAACTAGCCTTGGAGTTAGTTAGCCTCAACTTAGTTAGGTAGTTGACTCAGTAACCATCCCAATGAAAACTTGAATCCAAAGGCTCACATGCTTGGGAATGAAGCAACATGGTGGTCTTAATCCAAATTGATGTATTGGAGAAAATGCCTTGAAGTGTTTAGAAAGGTCTTGAATTATCTAGAGATGTCTAGAATGTTCCACACAATGCTAGAACCAAGTAGACCCCCAAAATGTAGAGTGAAAGTGCTGTCACAAAAATGCAGCAAAAATAACATTTTTGCACGGGGTAACCGGTTACCCTAGTTTGCCTAGCAAAGTGGTAATCGTTTACCACAGGAAAAACTTGCCAAATTTGCTTGCAAAATGGTGTTGTGGTCACGGTTCCAATTTTCGATCTTTTGCTTTGATTAATAGGCATAGAAACCTTCATTTTATGCTTGTTTTGATGATGTAATATCTTTGAAAGGATGTGATTAGTCGGGCTTTGGAAACCTGAATATTCTTGCAATGAAAAATCACAGAGAAAAAGTGTGAATCTGAAGGTAGGAAAAACACTTAGAAGGGGGGGGGGGGTTGAATAAGGGTTTTAAAAACGATTTAGATGATAGAAAAATAACACAGTATTTTTATCCTGGTTCGTTTGAACTCAAACTAATCCAATCCACCCTACCAAGGTGATTTGCCTTTCTCAACAAGGACTTAATTCACTATATCAAACTTGATTACAGTGTAAACCACTAAGACAACCGACTTAGTCTTCTCAAGAAAATTTGACCACAACTTGGTCTTCTTAAGGAAATCTTTTACAAAGATAAACTAACAATTTGTGTTTAAGATGTGCTTCTAAAAAGCTATATCACAACAGTGATTTTTACACAAGTATATAGAATGAAATAAAACTATTCTAGCTTGAAGAAAGAGTGCTTTGAATAATAGTTTGTTGGTAGGTTGTTTCAAATTTGTTAACGTTTGAAGTGATGCTTGGACTTGCTTTTATAGTACTTTGAAATCCATTTCTCAAAGACTATGCAATCTGTGCATTCTATTCTTTTTGTCTTCTATTGACTTTTCCTTTCTCAGAAGAGGAATGTTCTGACAAATCCTTTTTGTCTGAATTCCTGTGTCATGCACGAATGAGGAAAGATCCATTTAGGTAAGGACAAGGAATATGCCAACGAATCTTTATTTGAACAACATCTTCTTCAATAACTTTGGAACGCCTTGCATCAGAACTTCTGATGATGTTCCAAGTTCTTCAGATCAGAGTTAACTCACTCAGAGTTTCTCTATCAGAGTTTGCAGCAAAGTGCTTTAAGCGTGAAATACTTTATCAGAGCATACTTGCTTATCAGAGCTTCTGTACTTGCAGCGTTGAGTACTTCCAAAGTCTTCTGAAGCTTTACGTATGTTCTTCACTCAAGTTCTTCTTAGCTTCGCTCAAAGTCATTGTAGCAGATCAGAGTCTTCTAATGTGTTGCTTCTGACGCTCAGAGCTTTCTCATTCTTTAGTTCAGAGGCGTTCTTGCTTCCAAAATAATATTAATTTTGATATCTGAAACAAATAAACACTTGAACAAAATTAGAGTATATAAGTTCTCTATACAAAATTTCATTAATGTTATCATCAAAACTATGAGATATATTAAACACCAATCTGTGTTCTAACATGAATGTATATGCCAATGATGCGAATGCACATGCTTATGCAAAAGGCAAAAGGGGAGGTCAAATTTCGGGTTACGACAATGTTGTTTTTAAAAACTTAAGATCTAAATTTTAACGATCGGGTACCATTTTCACACTTCCGCGCTAAAACCGATATCAATGTATTTTCACTTTCGCTGTATAATTTCATCTTTTTGAAGAAAAAATCAGAACCAAAATATTATTTTTGTTATAAAAAATCAATGTTATTAATTTATTCGAGTCATGTAGGTACGTTGATCTTCATATTCTGGACTCTCTTAATTTAAGCTAGCATATTGGATACATGAAGAAGCATAATTAGAATATCTATAACAATAAACAAATTAGACATGTTAATGGAAGTAGAAATAGCAATGAAATATAAATTAATAATTAAAATGGTAAGACAAGATTAATAGCATATAAATTGACATTTAAAATAGCAACCAAGCAAGATTAAAGGTAATTTAGTAAAAATGGTATGTAAAAGCTTTAAACAATAACAATGGCAGTAATAAGTAATTGAAGGAGAAAGTTTATTGAACCTGAAAATTAAACTAAAATTTGCTCTAAATGGAGTCTTTAATTCGGTACAAGAAATGAAATCTTGTTGGAAGCCTTTAAAGTAGTGCTTGTTAGAATAAGATTTGTTCATGACATATTTTCCTTAGGTTTTGATGATAACAAAGTATTGAAAGAACAATGGTTTAATTGTGTGTTACATGTGTGCAGGCTCTAATACTTGTAAATATTATGGTCAAAATCTGTTCTACATTAAGCACACTTTGAAAGTTACTGAATTACTAGCTTCTGGTGGCAGAATATAAAGAACATTTGTTAAGTGATGTCTGGTGTAGACTTTAAAGCTAAAGGTCTTATCATCAAAAGAAGCAACATAATTGTCTATACACTTAGCGAATGTAAATTGGCCTCTGGTACCATTCAGAGTTGGTGATAAAGTTGAAGTTGTCTGTACTATAAAAAGCAAGTTGTATTGTCAAATCAGATTGTCAGCTAGAGTCTACAAATTGCAAGACTCAAGAAAAGTTGAGATGCTTTATGGATATCTACTCTCAACGACTCTATCAGTACAAAATTTCTTGAATACTCAAAGGTTAAAATGTTACACATTGGATAGATCTTCTAATGTGTCTATCTTCAATGGCTCTTGTACTATGGAGTAATAGCAAAGACTCTTGATCAAGTTACCTCTTAAATGATTGCGTTCTGAAAAGGCTATACATATGGTTGAAGGCTCAAACTGAATCTTTAACAAGGATCAACCAGAAGAAGGAGTAACAAGATCAACAACTATCAACTCAAAGAATATGCAGATTTTTCTAATGTAGGTTGTAATTGTAAAAGACTTAAGATTTGTTACGCATTAAATATCTTAAAAATATTAAGAGCTTTAGGTCTTTGTATGGTGATTTTCGGTACCTCTAATACTTGTATCATTTACACCTTATTCTATATTCTGCTGAGCTTGTTCAACATTTTAGATAAAAGTCTTGTATCATTGGGATACAAGTAAGGAAGTCTCGAGCCAAGATGCTTGAGCCACGTAAGTATCTTGCTATGTTATTGAGTAGTGAAAGTCTTAATCAAGTAGATTGATTGAGCTGAAAAGTCTTGAGCTAGTATAGCTTGAGTAGGAGAGTTCGATGCATGGAATTAGAAGCAGTAAGTATTGACCAGTAAGGTGCAAGGAAAGAAAGGCTCGTTTCATGTGACTTGGAGCTGAAGTCTTGGTCCTGAAGGGCTTGGGTAGGAATGCTCAGTACATGGAAGCATTGTAGTAAGTCTTGGCTAAGGGTGGTGCAAGAGGATGCTCGTCTCACGGGACTTTGAACAAAAGTCTTGAGTCTGAGGGCCTGAGTAAGGAAGTCTTGGGTTCGTGGAACCTAAGCAGGAAGTCTCAAGTGAGGAGCTTGAGACGAAGTCTTGGACCTTTGATCTGAGCAGGTGTAAAAGCCTTATGCAGAGTGCATAAGCGATTGTAATCATGGTTTGATTGTAGTGAAAATATCTTGTAAAGCAATGAGACTGGAATACTCTCAGTTAGGGGAGGAACCCGTATAAACATTTGTGTCTTCTACTATTAATGATTTGCTTATGTTAACATTATGCTGCTAAGAATTAACCAAAATAGGAATACTAGTTTAGATTTTGAACTCTGATCATATACAAACTAAGAAAACAGAAAACACAATTCAAACCCCTATTCTTGTGTACTTTTCTCATCTTCAATTGGAATCAGAGCATGGTCTATGCATAACACTTAATAGTGGTTCAGATAATAATCTAATAAGAAAAGTGTGTCTGTCAAAGACTTTCCTTTAAGAAGGAACAAAGTGCCACATGAAAAATATTATACTGTTTTTCAACCATATTCAAAGGGTGATTCCTCTGAATTTAAATGATGGAAAAGTAAAACATATTTTTAACTCGTTGGTATTGATAAAAGGGGTTCTGAAGGTCTATATAATATCCTTTCAAAAGGTATTACTATAGATGTTGATAGTGTAGAGATGATATTTTTGAAAGTCTCTATCACCAGCTCAGAAGAAGCTTATTGAATATCTTCAAAGGTAGTTGCATTCTGGTAGGTGCTCTATCTCACTTCTGAGTATGTCAACATCATTGATATGTCTCATGCTCAGACTATCTTTGAGTTCTTGTGCTCAGGTTTATGGGAATCAGTTTTGAAGCTTGTCTAGTTTCACTTCATCTAATCTTTCAAGCAAATTCTGAAACGATTGATTTAGATTCAAGTCTGAGGTCATAATTATTCAAGAAGTTATACGACTTGAATTTATTGTCGTCTATTGGTTCATCTTGCAAAACTTAGAAGAAACAAAATGAAATTATATGATGAAAATCTATCTAAAAAATCACCTTTCCTAAAGCTTGATTCCTTGAAGTATATGATGATAAGGAACTTATATTTCTTGTCATAAGTACTTCTTAATCAGCTGGGTGGGTTATAATATTTGTTGATAGAAGAGTAACTTCAGAAGCTTCTGAAGTACTTATACTTCAATTGATATCTCAGGTCTGAAAGCAAGAAGAAGCACTATTAGAACTTAATGTTAGTTAATCTTCACTGCATATTATTTTGAAGATGACATTAGTACAATATTCAGATAAAAGAGTAACCTGGCTCTGCCAATCATTACTGCTTCTGAAGAAGCATCTGAGTTCTGAAATAAAAATCAAGTATTCAAGAGAAATAAATTATGTCAAATCTATCTTGATTCAATATTTAATAATAGGGGGTCTTCTCTTTAAGGTGATATCTTAAGAGACTCAATTTCTCCTTGATTGAGGGTCATCATGGAATTTGTATTAAAGGACAAGCCTATGAGAAACCTTCAATTTTTCTTTGTGTTCTGCAGGAAATTAAATGATGAGCTTTAATTTGTTTTATGCCATTCTCTGATAGCTAACATCATTTGATTATATGGTTATCAAATATCTCAAAGTCTTGGGTCAAGATAATGAAATTGATGATTCTACTAAGAACAAGATCTTGTTCATATTATGGTTTATTCTAGACTAATACTCTAGAATGAATCATGGTACTGCTATCAGAATGTGGCATAAGGTGAAGGAAAGCATTTCTAAACATTTATGAATGGTCTCATAGAAATATGAGTGTCATGATCTGAATGTATTATTGTAGATATCAAGGAAAGGAGCAGATGCATCTTTCATGGCAATTATCAAAGGTTAAACACAACATTTTATGGAATAAGAATCCATAACTCAGACTCAAGTGCTAGAGGTACTAAGTTTGGTGAAAGAAATAGAGTCATTGGTTTAACAACCATTGAATCATAATCCACTCAAACCAGTGTTCAGACTCTATGGTCAAGTCTGAATACTGATACAAGTCTGACCGAGAAAATGATTAAAAAAAAGGGTATGCTTGTTCATTCCTGGCTTATCTCTTGATTTAATGAGATATTTGAGTAGATGTAAACACAAAGTTTATGTTAGATGTCTAGAGAAGCTCTTATGAAAAAGGATCTTCGGACATCTTTAGAAGAAGCTCTATTGTGTTTACCTATTCTAAATAATTTATTAAGTCAGATGATAATCATATTTATGGAAACAATTTCCTCATTTTGTGTGAAGTTACTGCTTTTTGTTAGCTTTCAAAGGGAACAATTCAATATTCATCTAGCAGTCATGACTCTTGTTTCAAGAGGAAGTGTTGGATCTGAATAGAATCTTAGAGTCTTATGATTGACAGAAGATATCTCTCCTTCTTAGTCTAGTTCTACTAGACTCTGATGGATGATAGCTTCTGGAAGTTGTCAGATTCTGAGATTCAGAAGAGGATTCTTTACTTCTGATCAAATAGTTGAAGTACAAGGTTTTTCAAAAACTTTTATAATACTTAAATTTTCATACTGGTGAAATTCATCTAGTGGATTCAAGGAATCTGCTGGAAAAGAACCTTGGATAATGACGTTTTCTTTTGGATACTTATTGTCACTATCCCCTGCCTTGTGAAACCTCATTTGTCATTTTTCTTACAAGATTCTAATTCTTTTAGGAACCATGTTCAGTTCCTTTCTTTTTATTTTCTCTGTGGTTGTGTGTCGATCAAGCCAAACTTGAGACGAGTTTCCTAGTCAATTCTTCTTTAAATAAATTGGTAGTAATCAATGAAAAGTTTGTGGATTTTGATGAGTTTCTTAAGTTAGGCTTTAACTTCTGGAAGAATGCGTGTAAACAAGGATATAATTGATACTTTGAAATGCTCTGTGGTTTCACTTATCAAGATCTTGTCAAAGAGTTTTGGATTAATGCTTCCATTGTTAAGCTAAATTTTGGGTGTGCTATTCTTTCTAAAGTAACTGGTGTTTCTATAAGACTAACCTCTAAAGCGACTGATAATGTGATCAATTGTGAGGAAATTGGAGAAATCCCAGGAACTCTTATTTGAGAACATTGTCTTCCTACTTGGCGTATCTTTATAGATCTATCTAATACACCAGTGGTCTCAAATCTTTGTCCAGATGCTGTTGTTTAGAGTCAGATTCTGAATTAAAACTTACTTTCTAAGGATAAGGATTTATACATCAGTGGTCTGAAATCTTCGTCCAAGATCTTCTAATGTGTCTATCTTCAATGGCTCTTGTACTATGGAGTAATAGCAAAGACTCTTGATCAAATTACCTATTAAATGACTACTTTCTCAAAAGGCTATAAATATGGTTGAAGGTTCTAACTGAATCTTTAACAAGGATCAACCAGAAGAAGGAGTAACAAGATCAACAACTATCAACTCAAAGAATATGCAGATTTTTCTAATGTAGGTTGTAATTGTAAAAGACTTAAGATTTGTTACGCATTGAATATCTTAGAAATATTAAGAGCTTTAGGTCTTTGTATGGTGATTTTCGGTACCTCTAATACTTGTATCATGTACACCTTATTCTATATTCTGCTGAGCTTGTTCAACATTTTAGATAAAAGTCTTGTATCATTGGGATACAAGCAAGGAAGTCTCGAGCCAAGATGCTTGAGCCACGTAAGTCTCTTGCTATGTTCTTGAGTAGTGAAAGTCTTAAACAAGTAGATTGATTGAGCTGAAAAGTCTTGGGCCAGTATAGCTTGAGTAGGAGAGTTCGATGCATGGAATTAGGAGCAGTAAGTATTGACCAGTAGGGTGCAAGGAAAGAAAGGCTCGTTTCATGTGACCTGGAGCTGAAGTCTTGGTCCTGAAGGGCTTGGGCAGGAATGCTCAGTACATGGAAGCATTGTAGTAAGTCTTGGCTAAGGGTGGTGCAAGAGGATGCTCGTCTCACGGGACTTTGAACAAAAGTCTTGGGTCTGAGGGCCTGAGCAAGGAAGTCTTGGGTTCGTGGAACCTAAACAGGAAGTCTCAAGTGAGGAGCTTGAGAAGAAGTCTTGGACCTTTGATCTGAGCAGGTGTAAAAGCCTTATGCAGAGTGCATAAGCGATTGTAATCATGGTTTGATTATAGTAAAAATATCTTGTGAAGCAATGAGACTGGAATACTCTCAGTTAGGGGAGGAACCCATATAAACATTTGTGTCTTCTGCTATTAATGATTTGCTTCTGTTAACATTATACTGCTAGGAATTAACCAAAATAGGAATACTAGTTTAGATTCTGAACTCTGGTCATATACATACTAAGAAAACAGAAAACACAATTCAACCCCCTATTCTTGTGTACTTTCCTCATCTTCAATTGGAATCAGAGCATGGTTTATGCATAACACTTAATAGTGGTTTAGATAATAATCCAATAGGAAAAGTGTGTCTGACAAAGACTTTCCTTTAAGAAGGAACCAAGGTCCACATAAAAAATATTATACTGTTTTTCTACCATATTCAAGGGTGATTCCTCCGAATTTAAATGATGGAAAAGTAAAACATATTTTTAACTCGTTGGTAATGATAAAAGGGGTTCTGAAGGTCTATATAATATCCTTTCAAAAGGTATTACTATAGATGTTGATGGTGTAGAGATGATATTTTTGAAAGTCTCTATCACCAGCTCAGAAGAAGCTTATTGAATATCTTCAAAGGTAGTTGCATTCTGGTAGGTGCTCTATCTCACTTCTGAGTATGTCAACATCATTGATATGTCTGATGCTCAGACTATCTTTGAGTTCTTGTGCTCAGGTTTATGGGAATCAGTTTTGAAGCTTGTCTAGTTTCACTTCATCTAATCTTTCAAGCAAATTCTGAAAAGATTGATTTAGATTCAAGCCTGAGGTCACAATTATTCAAGAAGTTATACGACTTGAATTTATTGTGGTCTATTGGTTTATCTTGCAAATCTTCGAAGAAAAAAAAATGAAATTATATGATGAAAAGCTATCTAAAAAATCACCTTTCCTGAAGCTTGATTCCTTGAAGTATATGATGATAAGGAACTTATATTTCTTGTCATAAGTACTTCTTAATCAGCTGGATGGGTTATAATATTTGTTGATAGAAGAGTAACTTCAGAAGCTTCTGAAGTACTTGTACTTCAATTGATATCTCAGGTATGAAAGCAAGAAGAAGCACTACCAAAACCTAATGTTAGTTAATTTTCACTAAATATTATTTTGAAGATGACATTAGTACAGTATTCAGATAAAAGAGTAACCTGGCTCTGCCAATCATTACTGTTTCTGAAGAAGCATCTGAGTCCTGAAATAAAAATCAAGTATTGAAGAGAAATAGATTATGTCAAATCTATCTTGATTCAATATTTAATAATAAGGGGTCTGCTCTTTTAGGTGATATCTTAAGAGACTCAATTTCTCCTTGATTGAGGGTCATCATGGAATTTGTATTAAAGGACAAGCCTATGAGAAACCTTCAATTTTTCTTTGTGTTCTGCAGGAAATTAAATGATGAGCTTTAATTTGTTTTATGCCATTCTCTGATAGCTAACATCATTTGATTATATGGTTATCAAATATCTCAAAGTCTTGGGTCAAGATAATGAAATTGATGATTCTACTAAGAACAAAATCTTGTTCATATTATGATTTATTCTAGACTAATACTCTAGAATGAATCATGGTACTGCTATCAGAATGTGGCATGAGGTGAAGGAAAGCATGTCTAAACATTTATGAATGGTCTCATAGAAATATGAGTGTCATGATCTGAATGTAATTATTGTAGATATCAAGGAAAGGAGCAGAGGCATCTTTCATGGCAATTATCAAAGGTTGTTCACAACATTTTATGGAATAAGAATCCATAACTCAGACTCAAGTGCTAGAGGTACTAAGTTTGGTGAAAGAAATAGAGTCATTGGTTTAACAACCATTGAATCATAATCCACTCAAACCAATGTTCATACTCTATGGTCAAGTCTGAATACTGATACGAGTCTGACCGAGAAAATAATAAAAAAAGGGTATGCTTGTTCTTTCCTGGCTTATCTCTTGATTTAATGAGATATTTGAGTAGATGTAAACACAAAGTTTATGTTATATGTCTAGAGAAGCTCTTATGAAAAAGGATCTTCGGACATCTTTAGAAGAAGCTCTGTTGTGTTTACCTATTCTAAATAATTTATTAAGCCAGATGATAATCATATTTATGGAAACAGTTTCCTCACTTTTTGTGAAGTTACTGCTTTTTGTTAGCTGTCAAAGGAAACAATTCAATATTCATCTATCAATCATGACTCTTGTTTCAAGAGGAAGTGTTGGATCTGAATAGAATCTTAGAGTCTTATGATTGACAGAAGATATCTTTCCTTCTGAGTCTAGTTCTACTAGACTCCGATGGATGATAGCTTCTGGAAGTTGTCAGATTCTGAGATTCAGAAGGGGATTCTTTACTTCTGATAAAATAGTTTAAGTAAAAGGTTTTTCAAAGACTTTTATAATACTTAAATTTTCATACTGGTGAAATTCATCCAGTGGATTCAAGGAATCTGCTGGATAAGAACCTTGGATAATGACGTTTTCTTTTGGATACTTATTGTCACTATCCTCTGCCTTGTGAAACATCATTTGTTAGTTTTCTTACAATATTCTAATTCTTTTAGGAACCTTGTTCAGTTCTTTTCTTTTTATTTTCTCTGTGGTTGTGTGTTGATCAAGCCAAACTTGAGACGAGTTTCCTAGTCAATTCTTCTTTAAATAAATTGGTAGTAATCAATGAAACGTTTGTGGATTTTGATGAGTTGCTTAAGTTAGGCTTTAACGTCTGGAAGAATGCGTGTGAACAAGGATATAATAGATACTTTGAAATGCTCTGTGGTTTCACTTATCAAGATTTTGTCAAAGAGTTTTGGATTAATGCTTCCATTGTTAAGCTAAATTTTGGGTGTGCTATTCTTTCTAAAGTAACTGGTGTTTCTATAAGACTAACCTCTAAAGCGACTGCTAATGTGATCAATTGTGAGGAAATTGGAGAAATCCCAGGAACTCTTATGTGAGATCATTGTCTTCCTACTTTGCGTATCTTTATAGATCCATCTAATACATCAGTGGTCTCAAATCTTCGTCCTGATGCTATTGTTTAGAGTCAGATTCTGAATTAAAACTTACTTTCTAAGGATAAGGATTTATACATCAGTGGTCTCAAATCTTCGTCCAAGATCTTCTAATGTGTCTATCTTCAACGGCTCTTGTACTATGGAGTAATAGCAAAGACTCTTGATCAGTTACCTCTTAAATGACTACTTTCTCAAAAGGCTATAAATATGGTTGAAGGTTCAAACTGAATCTTTAACAAGGATCAACCAGAAGAAGGAGTAACAAGATCAACAACTATCAACTCAAAGAATATGCAGATTTTTCTAATGTAGGTTGTAATTGTAAAAGACTTAAGATTTGTTACGCATTGAATATCTTAGAAATATTAAGAGCTTTAGGTCTGTGTATGGTGATTTTCGGTACCTCTAATACTTGTATCATGTACACCTTATTCTATATTCTTCTGAGCTTGTTCAACATTTTAGATAAAAGTCTTGTATCATTAGGATACAAGCAAGGAAGTATCGAGCCAAGATGCTTGAGCCACGTAAGTCTCTTGCTATGTTCTTGAGTAGTGAAAGTCTTAATCAAGTAGATTGATTGAGCTGGAAAGTCTTGAGCCAGTATAGCTTGAGTAGGATAGTTCTATGCATGGAATTAGGAGCAGTAAGTATTGACCAGTAGGGTGCAAGTAGAGAAAGGCTCGTATCATGTGACCTAGAGCTGAAGTCTTGGTCCTGAAGGGCTTGGGCAGGAATGCCCAGTACATGGAAGCATTGTAGTAATTCTTGGCTAAGGGTGGTGCAAGAGGATGCTCGTCTCATGGGACTTTGAACAAAAGTCTTAGGTCTAAGGGCCTGAGAAAGGAAGTCTCAAGTGAGGAGCTTGAGAAGAAGTCTTGGATCTTTGATCTGAGCAGGTGTATAAGCCTTATGCAGAGTGCATAAGCGATTGTAATCATGGTTTGGTTATAGTGAAAATATCGTGTGAAGAAATGAGACTGGAATACTCTCAGTTAGGGGAGGAACCCATATAAACATTTGTGTCTTATGTTATTAGTGATTTGATTATGTTAACATTATGCTGCTAAGAATTAACCAAAATAGGAATACTAGTTTAGATTCTGAACTCTGATCATATAAAAACTAAGAAAACATAAAACACAATTCAACCCCCTATTCTTGTGTACTTTTCTCATCTCCAATTGGAATCAGAGCATGGTCTACGCATAACACTTAATAGTGGTTCAGATAATAATCCAATAAGAAAAGTGTGTTTGTCAAAGACTTTTCTTTAAGAAGGAACCAAGTGCCACATGAAAAATATTATACTATTTTTCTACCATATTCAAAGGGTGATTCCTCTAAATTTAAATGATGGAAAAGTAAAGCATATTTTTAACTCGTTGGTATTGATAAAAGGGGTTCTGAAGGTCTATATAATATCCTTTCAAAATGTATTACTATAGATGTTGATGGTGTAGAGATGATATTTTTGAAAGTCTCTATAGATGTTGCATTCTGGTAGGTGCTTTATCTCACTTCTGAGTATGTCAACATCATTGATATGTCTGATGCCCATACTATCTTTGAGTTCATTTGCTCAGGTTTATGGGAATCAGTTTTGAAGCTTGTCTAGTTTCACTTCATCTAATCTATCAAGCAAATTCTGAAACGATTGATTTAGATTCAAGTCTGAGGTCATAATTATTCAAGAAGTTATACGACTTGAATTTATTGTCGTCTATTGGTTCATCTTGCAAAACTTAGAAGAAACAAAATGAAATTATATGATGAAAATCTATCTAAAAAATCACCTTTCCTGAAGCTTGATTCCTTGAAGTATATGATGATAAGGAACTTATATTTCTTGTCATAAGTACTTCTTAATCAGCTGGATGGGTTATAATATTTGTTGATAGAAGAGTAACTTCAGAAGCTTCTGAAGTACTTGTACTTCAATTGATCTCTCGGGTCTGAAAGCAAGAATAAGCACTACCAGAACCTAATAATAGTTAATCTTCACTACATATTATTTTGAAGATGACATTAGTACAATATTCAGATAAAAGAGTAACCTGGCTCTGCCAATCATTACTGCTTCTTAAGAAGCATCTGAGTCCTGAAATAAAAATCAAAGAAATAGATTATGTCAAATCTATCTTGATTCAATATTTAATTATAAGGGGTCTGCTCTTTAAGGTGATATCTTAAGAGACTCAATTTCTCCTTGATTGAGGGTCATCATGGAATTTGTATTAAAGGACAAGCCTATAAGAAACCTTCAATTTTTCTTTGTGTTCTGCAGGAAATTAAATGATGAGCTTTAATTTGTTTTATGCCATTCTCTGATAGCTAACATCATTTGATTATATGGTTATCAAATATCTCAAAGTCTTGGGTCAAGATAATGAAATTGATGATTCTACTAAGAACAAGATCTTGTCCATATTATGGTTTATTCTAGACTAATACTCTAAAATGAATCATGGTACTGCTATCAGAATGTGGCATAAGGTGAAGGAAAGCATGTCTAAACATTTATGAATGGTCTCATAGAAATATGAGTGTCATGATCTGAATGTAATTATTATAGATATCAAGGAAATGAGCAGAGGCATCTTTCATGGCAATTATCAAAGGTTGTTCACAACATTTTATGGAATAAGAATCCATAACTCAGACTCAAGTGCTAGAGGTACTAAGTTTGGTGAAAGAAATAGAGTCATTGGTTTAACAACCATTGAATCATAATCCACTCAAACCAGTGTTCAGACTCTATGGTCAAGTCTGAATACTGATACAAGTCTGACCGAGAAAATGATTAAAAAAAAGGGTATGCTTGTTCCTTCCTGGCTTATCTCTTGATTTAATGAGATATTTGAGTAGATGTAAACACAAAGTTTATGTTAGATGTCTAGAGAAGCTCTTATGAAAAAAGATCTTCGGACATCTTTAGAAGAAGCTCTGTTGTGTTTACCTATTCTAAATAATTTATTAAGCCAGATGATAATCATATTTATGGAAACAGTTTCCTCACTTTTTGTGAAGTTACTGCTTTTTGTTAGCTGTCAAAGGAAACAATTCAATATTCATCTATCAGTCATGACTCTTGTTTCAAGAGGAAGTGTTGGATCTGAATAGAATCTTAGAGTCTTATGATTGACAGAAGATATCTTTCCTTCTGAGTCTAGTTCTACTAGACTCTGATGGATGATAGCTTCTGGAAGTTGTCAGATTCTGAGATTCAGAAGGGGATTCTTTACTTCTGATAAAATAGTTTAAGTAAAAGGTTTTTCAAAGACTTTTATAATACTTAAATTTTCATACTGGTGAAATTCATCTAGTGGATTCAAGGAATCTGCTGGAAAAGAACCTTGGATAATGACGTTTTCTTTTGGATACTTATTGTCACTATCCTCTGCCTTGTGAAACATCATTTGTCAGTTTTCTTACAATATTCTAATTCTTTTAGGAACCTTGTTCAGTTCTTTTCTTTTTATTTTCTCTGTGGTTGTGTGTTGATCAAGCCAAAATTGAGACGAGTTTCCTAGTCAATTCTTCTTTAAATAAATTGGTAGTAATAAATGAAAAGTTTGTGGATTTTGATGAGTTGCTTAAGTTAGGCTTTAAATTCTGGAAGAATGCGTGTGAACAAGGATATAATAGATACTTTGAAATGCTTTGTGGTTTCACTTATCAAGATTTTGTCAAAGAGTTTTGGATTAATGCTTCCATTGTTAAGCTAAATTTTGGGTGTGCTATTCTTTCTAAAGTAGCTGGTGTTTCTATAAGACTAACCTCTAAAGCGACTGCTAATGTGATCAATTGTGAGGAAATTGGAGAAATCCCAGGAACTCTTATTTGAGATCATTGTCTTCCTACTTGGCGTATCTTTATAGATCCATCTAATACATCAGTGGTCTCAAATCTTCGTCCTGATGTTGTTGTTTAGAGTCAGATTCTGAATTAAAACTTACTTTCTAAGGATAAGGATTTATACCTAGTGGACCCTATTGAAACAAATCGGCTTCTACTTCTCAATTCAGACCTGCAAATTGAGCTTCCTTAAGTTATGTTTGACTATTCAAAGATGACTCTTTCTTCCTTTCACAAAGGAAATATTTTCTTAATTCCTTTTGGACGAGTTCTTTCAGAATTACTTGTTCAGCAGGGAGTTATCATAAGTTCAGAGGCTGATTTGTCTAAAATCTGGAGAGACAATCTTGATGCTATCTATGAAAGATCCTAATGTTAGATTTCTACATAGTTATTCCTTTTAATTGTTAGAACCTTTGTATTAAGTTATCTTATTTTTAATTTAAAGTTTGTTCATGTTGTTATCCAGTTCAACTATTGATTATATTTATTTATAGTTGTTCAAGAAAATTAAAAGTAATGGGAGTAAGAACTTAATGCTTGCAACTTTTTCATTAATAAGAAGGAAGTGATTACAAGTTACTTAGACATTCTAGTCTGATGGATTGGCCCTAATGTATTCCCTAGGATCATCAGACATTTCCAGATTATCTAAGTAATCTTGCCATTCTTTCTTGGCAAATTAGAAAGCCTCCTTTCTTTCTTGATTTATGCATCTGGACATATAAGATCTTCTTCTTCTGTGTGTCTTCACAATGGATGCTGAAGAGGTGAAAGCTTCTGAATTCATCTACTTACTAGTAGATCCTTCAACTGCAGCTTTGCTTTAACTTGCCTGAGTTATTGCATTCAATATGGATGTCTTTTTGAAATCTTTCTTTGGAACCTTGATTTTCTTATGCTTGTACATCTTGGTGTTTTAAAGATTAAATGATTATGAAAGTAAGCTTGCTAAGAGTTCTTATATAGACGTGTTACATACATTTTTCAAGTGTCTGTTGTTTTTATATTGATTAAGTCTTATCAATATCTTAAATGTTATATCTTGGAAATGTTATCTAATAATCTAACCTATTAAAGATCCTTTAACAGCTATGAATTTTATACTTGACTTGTTTAACTGTTGTTTCTTGTTTCAATTTTACTTCATTAATGTTTATCAGATTATCTATTGGGTAAATTGAATGTTTGTATGATTGCAACATATTTGCTGATCTAAATAACTTGTTTTCATTAATCGAGTTTAAAAGGATTACATAAAAATAAAACACATAAGAAACTAGTTTGATCTTAGACTAAGCTCTATCTATGTCATATAGCTCCTTATAACAGAAGTTGTTGTCATAATCATAATCTGGTTCATCTCCATCACTGGTTCCCTCTTTTGTGTTTGGGATAAAGCGGTGAAACATCTCGTTGATCACATTTTTCTTGGTTTCTCTCATCAATACCTTATGTGGCTTCAAAACAGCTATTGATGGACCTAATTTTGTAGGTCTCTGAGGTACTGCTGATGAAGCTTCATCTAAGGTATTCATGGAAAAAGCTATAGGACCAGTTGCAAAAGCTTCTAAAGATGCTGGCTTCTGAGGGTTTTGGATAATCTATTTTGTAGAGCTCTCAAAGATTTGTGTCACTGTTCAAACTGCAGTAAAGCGGCAAGAAGTAAAAATTTAGATTTGGAAGGATTCCCTCCGGGATTTATATTGTCTCCACACGGATCGGTGCAGGGGGAAAGAACGTTGTTCAACGGTCTCTACACTATGAAGCTTAAGGTGCAAAAGTTTTGGTTAAATGGTTCAAGGAACCAAAAATAAAGGCAAAAAATATAAAGTTGAAAAATATAAAGTAAAGACTGAAATATAATCGGAGCCTTGTTGGGATTGGATCTCATCAATTGATAACACATGCATTTTTCTAATCATGTTATACACAACTCAAACATTCGTCTAATACCATCACGTATCACCCACAATAGAGGTTATGTCTAATGCAAAGTCGAGAGGCCAACCGTATTGTCTCATCGGTGATATCTCACGCAACAAAACCAACACAAAGCATTAAGAACTGATACTCACGTGAATGTTAAACCTAAATATATGGCTAGAGTTTAAAACCAACAGATATTACTATAACATCCATATCAAATTAATGGTTTGATTCATATATAACGCCATGATCAGAATATGTACATACACTTAGCCTTTTTTACATGCATTCATCTAATTTGCCAAATGTATGTGAACAAGTTTCTCATCTCTATTATCACACATCCTCACAATACGCTCTATGTTAAGAACGTTATCATCGTCTCTACCGTGTTGATCCTACTCATGCTACTAATCAACACAATATGAAGCAAATGAATATCAACTTACAAAACCATATTAAAATTTTGCTCATTGATATATGAAAATCTAAGATCAAAGATTTGAAAAGAGTTTTGTCAAGACCACAAATAAGCAATCAAAGACAATAAAAAATATTGACCAGGTCATGCAGGAACAAGGTTCAAGTCTATCAGTCTGTTAGGATGACTCAGCTGCATACATTAATGCACTTCCACTTGACACCTATCGTTAATGAAAAACAGCTCGTCTCGCCGTGACCTTGAATTATCAAAAATTCTTTTGCTCCGTCCCCGTAGAGGCAGAGAACCCACCTTACATGAAGGCTCTGGGGAAGTTGGAATAGGAGATCACTCATCTTAGGGTGGGCTTACTACTTATATGCTTTCAGCAGTTATCCGCTTCGCACTTAGCTACCCAGCATTTACCGTTCGCATGATAACTAGCACACCAGAGGTGCGTCCTTCCCGGTCCTCTCGTAATAGGGAAAGGTCCTCTCAATGCTCTAACACTCACACCGGATATGGACCGAAATGTCTCACGAAGTTCTAAATCTAGCTCACGTACCGCTTCCGGGAGGCCAAGGGAGGCTTTGGTCTGCTTGTCGCATACTACTAACCTAACCGCGAGTCAATCCATCTATATATTATTGATGGTACGAAGCCTTTTTTCAAAGCCCTAAGGCGGGCCTTATAACTTTTTCTTAGTTTAGTAACCTAACCCGCCAGATACAAGTTTTGCAAAGTAAAGACATTCTTCAACGAGTGAAATCGAAACTGCCGCACAGGCATATGCATAATCAGGCACGACATATGTATCATCAGACGCAGAAGTAATTTTATAATTTTTCTTTCTTATTCTTATTATTTTATTATGTTAAACTGTCACTAGGTTAGGTTAGTCCCCCATTTGATCGACGATTTTACCGCTTTAGCCGACACTGATGTTGTCGTTTAGAAATAAAGTAATATGGTTACGACTTGGTTGGTGTTCGATGAGCCGATCGGAGAATAAGCACTGAATAAAATACCAGGTCTAGAAGCAGTTAGATAAAGGAAAGAACCTATCATACCTCTGGATAGCTTTTGATTTGCCTTACCACTTACCTCTTCTTTCACCAGAATACATGTGGGATGCATTGTAGTCTTCGGTAGCTTTCATAATGACAAGTTAAACGTCTTCTGAAGTTCTCTCGTATACTTGCTTTAGTGAATGTACGTTCCTTCTGAATGTTGATCAATTTGAATTCCCATAAAGAACTTGAGTTCTTCCATTAACGTCATTTCAAATTCTTCCTGCATTGACGTAGCAAAATCCTTGCACAACAAAGCATTAGCAGAACCAAATATAATATCATCAATATAAATTTGCATAACCAGAATCTCATTCTTAAAGGTTTTGCAAAAGAGTGTTGTGTCCACTTTCCCTCTGGTGAAATTATTTTCCAAAATGAAGTTATTTAGTCTTTCATACCAGGCTCTAGGAGCTTGTTTCAGACCGTATAACGACTTTTTAAGTTTGAAAACAGAATCAGGGTTTTCAGAACTCTCAAAGCCAGGGAGTTGGTGCAGATACACTTATTCAAAAATCTACCGATTTAAGAATGTACTCTTAACATCCATATGATACAGAATGATGTCATGATTGACTGCAAACTAAAAGACGAAGAGATTCTATTCTGGAAACTGATGCAAAGGTGTTTTTATAATATATCCCTTCTTGCTGACTATAACCTTGTGTTACCGATCACGTCGTGTTTCTAACGACCTCACCTTTCTCATTGAGCTTGTTTCTGAACACCCATTTGGTTCCAATGACATGGACACCTTTTGGTTTTTGAACAAGATCCCAAACATCGTTTCTGGTAAATTGATTCAGTTCTTTTTGCATAGCCAGAATTCATTCATTACTTAGAAGAGCTTCATTAATAGATGTTGTCTCTACCAAAGATACCAAACCCATAAGAGTTTCTTCAAAAGGTTTGAATGAAGATCAAGTTTTGACTGGTGCATCTTTATCTCCCATAATCAATTCTTCAAAATGAGAAGTTCTTGGTATACTCTTCTTCTGATGAGGTGGACCAACAACAACTTACGGTTGAGTCATTTCTGAGTCTTTTGCTTCAGCGTGATTATCTTTTCCTTCTGAGTCTTTATCTTCATAATCGTTGTCTTTAGATTCTGAGAAGGTGATCTTCAAATCTGCAAGTTTCTCAACTAGATTGGCTTTTCAGGGACAAGCTTATCATTGAATCTAACATGAATTCATTCTTCAACAATCTGTGTTTTAGTGTTATAGATTTTGTAGCCTTTTGAGCATTCAGAATATCTTTACAATAAACACTTTTGTGCCTTAGAATCAAACTTGCCATGATTCTCTTTAGTGCTCAACATAAAACAAACATAGCCAAAAGGATGGAAATAAGAAATTTTGGGCTTTCTGTTCTTCCACAATTCATGAGGAGTCTTACCCAGGATAGATCTGATAGAAATCATGTTCTAAATATAGCAAGTTGTGTTAACTGCCTTTGCCTAGAAATGCTTAGCCATGTCAGTTTCTTGGATCATGGTACGAGCCATCTCTTGTAAAGTCATATTCTTCCTTTCTACAAACGCATTTTTCCTTGGAGTTCTAGGACATGTGAAATCATGGAAAATTCCATAAGAATAAAAAAAGATTCTCAAAGTGTGTATTCTCAAATTTGTCACCATGATCACTTCTGACATTGACTATTTTACAATCCTTCTCTGTTTACACTTGTGAGCAAAAAGTAGAGAACATAGAATCTAACCCATCCTTGTGTTTTAAGAATTTCACCCATGTCCATCGACTATAGTTATCAATATTGACCAATCTATACTTCTTACCACTTATAGAGGCAGTTTTCACTGGCCCAAACAAATCAATATGTAGAAGTTCTAACGGTCTGAAGGTGGAAACAACATTTTTTTCTTTGAAATAAGTTTTAGAAAACTTGTCTTTTAGACATGCTTCACAAAGAACGTCTAAAGCGAACTTCAGGTTGTGTAAGCCTCTGACTAATCCAAGCTTATTTAGTTGAGAAATTCTTCTCATGCTAACATGGCCCAAACGTCTATGCCATACCCACTGCTCCTCATTAACATACATTAAAAAGGTTACCTTTGGTCCTTAAGATAAGAAAGTATGATCTTAAAAATGTTGTTTTTCCTATTTCCGTTGAAAAGGATTGTACCATCTTTCTGACTAACAGCCTTATAAGACTTTTGATTAAAAATGATGTCATAATCGTTGTCACTAAGTTGACTAATAGACAATAAGTTATGCATCAAACCATTAACTAAAAGAACATTAGTAATAGAAGGAAGTTTACCATTACCAATAGTTCCAGAGCCAATGATCTTTCCTCCGAATCCAACGAAACCTCTGGGCTTAAGTTCCAAATCTTGGAACATACTTCTTCTGTCTGTCATGTGTCATGAGCATCCACTATACATGTACCATGATTGGTGTTTCAACTGAGCTTCTAAGGATGTCTGCAACATAAATGATCTTATCCTTAGGTACCCACTTTCTAGGTCCTTTCTTGTTAGTTTTCCCAGAGTTTTTTTACAACCTTGGGTTTCTGTGCAGCAGGATAATTAAGTGGAATTTGTGTATGATACTTGGTTTTTAAAACAAAGTTCCGTGTTTGTGAAGGTTTCTATTCAAGATCAAAACATTCAAGCTCGCTGCCAACAGGCACAAAATGCTCATAAAGAGGTTTTGGTTTTACATTCTGACTTTCATCAGGTTTTGAAGTTTTTGTACAACCTAAACCTTTCTTAACATTTCTGCTAACTCCATAGATCATGGAAGCCATTTTGCTTCTATCTATGCTTTTAGCCAGAAAGTGTTGGAATGATCTTTCATAATTGTTGATGTAATCAGTACTAGAAGCTTCTGAGATTATTTCTTCCTCTAGTTTTGAAATTTTTCTTTTCATAGTAGAGTTGTTACTTTCTAAAGGAAAAATATTTTCATTTAGAGAAGAAATATCCTTTTCAATTTCACTACAAGTTTCAGAAGCAACTACTTAGACTTATTTAAGGTCCTTGTATTTACTTTAAAGACTTTGGTACTTTTCCAACATTTTAGAGAGATGTGCCTCTAAATCAGAACTAGATTTTTTAGCAAATACCTCTTTAGAATCAGAGTCTGGTTCTTCAGAACCTTAAGGATCAATTTTTATTGCCATCAGTGCAACGTTGGCCTATTCCTCTTTAGAATCTTCTTCTTTTGAGTATGAGTCGTACCATGTATCCATGAGCCCCTTCTTACATTTAGAAAACATCTTTAGGCCTCTTGTCCTTCTTGAGTTTAGGACACTCGTTCTTGTAGTGACCTGGCTCCTTGCACTCATAACATATAACCTATTTTCTAAAACATTATTTCTTCTGTCCAGATGAAGAATCAGAACTACTAGCAGTCTTCCTAGCTCCTCTGAACTTTCCTTGACCATTCTACCTATGCCTCCAGAGGGTGTTTACCCTTTTGGAAATTAGTGACACCTCATCATCATCTTCTGAGTTTTCATCAGAATCTTCTGATTCTTCCTCAGCTTGATAAGCCCTTGCCTTCTCAGGCTTGGACTTCAAGGCAACATATTTACCTCTCTTATGAGGTTCATCTTCCTCGAGATCTATCTCATGACTTATTAAATAAATAACAAGTTCTTCAGGACTAATATTGTTCAAATATTTAGATAGCTTCAAGGCAGTTACCATAGGTCTCCATTTCTTGGGGAGACTTCTGATGATTTTCTTAACATGGCCAGCAATAGAATACCCTTTTGTCCAGAACCTCGAGTTCTGTGACAAGCATCTGAAATATTTAGAACATAGTCTCAACAGTTTAATCATCTTCCATTCTGAATGCCTCATATTTCTGGATTAAGGCTAAAGCCTTTGACTCCTTTACTTGAGCATTCCCTTCGCGAGTCACCCTTAAAGAATAAAAAATGGACTTAGCAGTATCTCTGTTTGTTATCTTCTCATAGTCAGTATAAGAGATAACATTAAGCAATATCGTTCTATCCTTATGATGATTCTTATAATCCTTCTTTTGTTCATTTGTCATAACACTTCTTGCTACTTTTTTACCTGCAACATCAACTGGGTGAGTGTAGCCATCGACTACAAGATCCCAGAGATCAACATCATATCCAAGAAATAAACATTCAACTTTGTCTTTCCAATAATAAAACTTTTCACCATCAAAGACTGGTGGTTTAATGTTGTAGTAATCTTTCTCTTTGTTATCAACAGGTGCAGCAGCAACCATTGTTTCTCACACAAACTGGATTGGTACTGAACACGATGAAGTATTGATAAAACTTTTATCACAATCAGAACTGGAGCTCTGATGCCAATTAAAGGTGTGAAAAACACAAGAAAGAGGGTGTTTGAATGGGTTTTTAATACAAAAGCTTTTTACTAACTCAAAAATCCAACAATCAAAAGATTGAATAATGAGAAATACACAAGGATTTTTATCCTGGTTCGCTTGAAACTCAAAGCTAATCCAGTCCACCCGCCAAGGTGATTTCTATTTATAAACAATGACTTAATCCACTATAGTTAACTGATTACTAATGCACTAGAAATAGATGGTGACTAATGAACCACAATGATAAACTATCAAAGTCTTCTCAAGGATTCTGACCTAACTGGTCCCTTAAGGAAATACAAACAACAAGTTTGAGTAAAGACTGTGTTACAAGTTGCTTCTACACAAGAAAATTTTATATAAATGAATTACAAACACTTAAAAATTTGAAACATTCTTCAAGTCTCCAAGTCCTCTTTTTATAGCATGAAAAACGAACAGTTGGAGGGCCAATCAAGAATATGAGAAATGCAGTTGTCCACTAACAGAATAGTGAAAGGTGTTAAGGATAGTATTGTCCTTTCGCCCATAAAATCAGGTAGTGGAAGGAATATTTCATTTTGTACCATGTACTATTTTGATCACGTATCCTTTTGTCCTTATCTTCAAATTCATAGGCTTCTGGTAGAAAGTTGATAAAGCATAAAAAGAAGAACTATGTAGCTGGAATTAGAATCTTTATAATAATCAATCAGAACCTTGACAGCATCAGCGTCTGACTTGAGATCTTCAGAAACTTCATCTAGGAAAAGAAACTTCAGAAGCTTGCCATTCTTCAGAAGCTTGATGGTTCAAGTCACATCCAGAAGTAGAATTAGCACAGAAGAAAATTTTGTAACACAATGTTCAGAAACTGATGATGTTGCACGTCATATTCTCAGAATCAGAACTAGCAGTTATGGCTACACAATAACAAACCGTTAGGGTACCAAATTTATTCTTACACAAATATTACCTTGTTATCATCAAAACTTAAAGGTATATATGCATAACCAAATCATGTTCTAACAATCTCCCCCTTTTTTATGATGACAAAACCATATATTTTGATGAAGAATTTGTACATGGTAATTAGATAAAGATATATAAAAAAGAAGCACAAAACTCTCCCTGAGATGTATATTCCAAAAAGATAAAATCAGAATGAAATAAAACTTTCCTGGTTAAGCTTTTTAGAGAACCAAAATGATCTTCTATCAGAGTCTAGTTTTCTTCATAAGTTATTAGAACTTATGCAAAACATTGGTTGTTAAAGTCAACTCTTCTGGTGTACTTTACTTTAGAATCCTGATTTCACTTCAAAAGACTGGTTTGAAATCTTGGCCTGATTTAAAAACTTATTGAAAGATCTTCATATCCTGGTTAAGGCTTTAGAAAACTTAATGCCTAATAAACCTAAAATATACTCTTTATTTGGCTCGATTCGCACGTCTTATTTAGGATTTTATTTATTTTTTCTTGTAGTATGCCTCCGTTTTGTCTCTTTTTCAGGATTTTATATTTTCAGAGCCATTCAAGAAGAAATGAAGAAAAACAAGCAAAAGGACCAGCTTTTCAAGAAATTGTACATATGACACTCACCATGGCGGGCGCCATAGGAGAAGCCATGAGTGTGATAAGAGACCAACATCTGACAACTGCCAAGTCTCCCACTTCTTTCCACTCTAGTACACATGGCGGGCGCCATGAGGGCATGGCGGACGCCACCCTTGTATTCTGCTTTCCCTCCCAAAAGAAGTTGGGGGGCATTCTAGTTTCCTCGTACTTTCCTAGCATTATAAATAGAAGAGTTCTGCCTCATTTCTAAGCATCCAAGCTTAGTTACAAAACTCAAGCCATAAATTTCCATCTGTTATAAAGTGATAGACTTCTCACATCGAGTGGTCATCACATTATCTAATCGAGTCTGTATTTGGGTTTGGAGCACTCTGGTAGAAGTTAATCCTGCCGCCATTTTATTTCAGTCTTTTACTTCAAGTTGTACCAAGATTTAAAACCTCCCGTTTGGAGCAGGCTTCTATTTATTTTCTGCTTTTATTTACCCGCATTTATTTCCTACATTTTATTTATCACACTTTATTTATCTGCATTTTATTTCCTGAACTTTATTAATCCGCACTTTATTTACCGCCCTTATTTATCGCACTTTATTTACCATGTCTATTTACGTTTCCATGTCCGGCTAAATCTTAGAGGTTAGGATGTGAGGATCATAGTTAAAAGTGGTATTCCATACGACTGTCGATAGATTCACTTAGGGGTTGTTCTAACTTTTAATACATTTTTTCCGCACTTAAAATCTGTTGGGTAAGATCGAAAGTCGTGCAACCTTTAGATAAATTTGGTTAGTCTTAACTGTTCAAAGGAAGCAAAAGCGCTTAGTCCAGTTAAGCAGGAATTTTTAGTGCTTTAGAAAAATGATTTTAAAACTATTTTCGGACGCGTTTATGGATTTAAAGTCCGGTTCACAAGAATCTCTTTTTGTTAGAAATTCCAGGTCAAAATACTTTTCAACTAAGTCAAGAAAATATATTTCTTAAAAATAGGTTTAATCACTCTAACGCAATGCGCGCCTTTTTATAAGTGACAATAAGAGGGATCGATTAAGGGATAAACTCGGTTCTGAATACGCGAAAGCGACAGTTCCCGTTAAATTAGTTCTTTTCATGAATGGAAAATATTACCCCTTAAGAAGTCTATTTGTACACATTTGGAATACTACCTAGCTATGTGAATTACATCCAAGCCCGTTGTTTTATTATTGAATTTATTTTCGCACTTTACTTTTATTTCGCACAACCCAATTCCAATTTGACTTACATTAGATAAACACCGTAATATCAGTAATCGATAGATTGAGGTTTGGTCTCTGTGGGATCGATAATATTTTATATTACTCCGACGCTATTCGTGCACTTGCGAATCACATCATCAAGTTTTTTGCGCCGTTGTCGGGGACCAATTTTGTCAAAATTTTGTACCCTGTTGTTACACCGTCTAGACTAAGGTTTTACCTACTGGCCAGTGCGAAGAACTCGCAGTGCCGGTAATCTTATAGATCTTTTAGAGGAACCTGAATGTTACACTCGTGCACGTCTCTTATTTCATAGAATTAAGAAAGCTATGGACGAAAACCGTAACCAAAGACCCCTTAAGGATTTCGCCCCACCATCTAATGACGAACCTAGTTTTAGTATTGTGAACCCCAATATCCCTGCTCACAATTTCGAACTAAAACCCTCCTTATTACAATTAGTAAAACAAAACCAATTTGCGGGTCTCCCTACTGAGAACCCGAACCAACATTTAAAAACCTTTATTCAATTAGCTAACACTTTTAAAATCAATGGTGCTACTCCTGAGGCGATTCGTCTAAGACTATTCCCTTTTTCCCTCAGAGACAAAGCCCTTACTTGGTTAGATTCCCTTCTAGCCAATTCTATAACAACCTGGGAAGACCTTAGGAGAGTTTTCCTTTCTAGATATTTTCCCCCAAGCAAAACAGCTGTTCTTAGAAACCAAATAACCAAATTCACTTAAAACCAAGGTGAATCACTCTTCGAGGCTTGGAAAAGATATAAAGACCTGTTGAGAATATGTCCACACCATGGCCTAGAATCATGTCTAATCATTCACACCTTCTATAATGGACTTCACTATAACACTAAGATGACCATTGACGCTGTCGCAGGTGGCACTCTGATGAATAAACCTTACCCTGAAGCTAGAGCTCTCATCAAAGATATGGCTTAAAACCATTGTCAATGGGGGATAGAGCGGGCAACAGTGAAGAAGAAAGAAGCCCAAAGAGGAATACATGAGATAAGTTCTATAGACATGATGCAAGCCAAAATGGACGCTTTGGCCCTTAAGGTCGAACATATGTATGCAAATCTAGTTGCTGCAGCAGTAGTCTCGACGGAATGTGAATTATGTGGAGCCAAAGGCCACCAATCAGTAGAGTGCAACCTGTTGAATGAAACTCATTCAGGAGAGGTCAACTATACTCTGGAAACCTATTTTCAAACACCTACAACCCTGGATGGAAGAATCATCCAAAATTTTCTTATAAAAACAATAACCCCATCCAAAACCCTGCACCTCCGAGACCATCTGGTTTTCAAGCTCAAAGACAAAACCCACCTATGCAAGTTGTGCAACCTAAGCCGAACCTTGAGAAAATCATGGAAAATTTCATTACGGCTCAAACCCAACAAAACAAAGAATTCATGAACCATAACATTCATGTTAATGAACTAATTACCCAGTTAGGAACTAAGGTAGACCAAATAGTCACCCACAATAAGATACTTGAAACCTAGATCTCTCAGATAGCTTTAAAACAAGCCCCCGAAACTACACCCGGAGGGAAATTCCCTGGACAACCTCAACAAAACCCCCGAGGGCAATATAATGCAATTACTTTACGAAGTGGGACTGCTTACGATGAACCAGTTAATCCGACATTGAGCGAACCCAAGACTTCTGAAGAAAGCATAGTACCCACGGACGAAGTAGAGGAACCAGTAGGATCCGAAAAACAGAAAACCCAAGACAAAGAAAAAACTTTAGAAAAAACTAACAAACCACCTTCGCCATACAAACCTCCTATACCCTATCCGCAAAGATTAAAACAAACCAAGATCAATAACCAATATCAGAAATTCATTAAAGTCATAGAGAAACTTCATGTGGATATCCCTTTCACAGAAACCATCACCCAGATACCATCTTATGCAAAATTCCTCAAAGACATCCTTACCAATAAACGTAGACTTGACGATCCAAAACCCTTAGAATACAATTCCATTTCCGAAAACAAACTTTCCAAAAAGAAGAAAGATCCTAGAAATTTCTCCATACCTTGTATTTTGGGGAGTTATGTCATCAATAAAGCTTTTCTAGACTTAGGAGCTGGTGTAAGCCTAATGCCTCTGGAAGTTTTTGAAAGGTTAAAACTGGGAGAGTTATAGCCTACGAAGATGTCTCTTCAGTTAGCCGACAGATCCATCAAATATCTGGTTGGCATATTGGAAGACGTCCCAGTCAGGATTGACCAATTATTCATTCCGACCGATTTTGTTGTCATGGAAATTAAAGAAGATGATGACATTCCAATCCTTCTAGGTAGGCCATTCTTATCAACTGCGGAATCTATAATAGATGTCAAGATAGGGAAGTTGACTTTTGAGGTAGGTGACGAAAAGATAGAATTTGTTCTATCGATGTTTCTTATGGCACCCATATTAGGAGACGCATGTTATGCCATAGATATCATTGATGAATGCGTTCGGGAGCTAGAATTAGAAGAAACCATCACTCTGCCTTTAACTTTCATAAAGGAAGATGATGAATTTATGGAACCCTACATTGATGATAGTCTACACGAATGTTTATCCCTTACACCCGATCCAATGCCTTGCCCTAAGAAACCTACTTTAGAACTTAAGGAACTACCCGAGAATCTAAGATACGAGTTCCTGGATGAAGAAATGAATCGTCCGGTTATAGTCAGTGCTGCCTTAAACCAGGTAGAAACAGACCAACTCTTATATGTTTTATGCAAATACCCTACAGCCTTAGGATATAATATCTCTGATCTAAAAGGTATAAGTACATCCGTGTGCATGCACTGGATCTCACTCGAGGAAGACTCAAAACCTTCTAGAGAACATCAGAGAAGGATAAACCATATAATAAGTGATGTTGTAAAAAAGGAAGTTCTCAAGTTATTAGAAGCAGGTATACTTTATCAAATCTCAGATAGTAAGTGGGTGAGCCTTGTGCATGTAGTACCAAAAAAGGGAGGCATCACAGTCGTGTAGAACGAGAAAGGAGAACATATAGCAAAACGGATAGAAGGAGGATGACGTATGTGCATAGATTATAGGAAACTAAACAAAGCTACTAGAAAAGACCATTTTCCCCTATCATTTATAGATCAGATGCTGGAATGTTTAGCCAAACACTCCTATTTTCGCTATCTCGATGGATATTCAGGATTTTTCCAAATTCCTATCCACCCAGAAGATCAAGAAAAAACTACCTTTACATGCCCTTATGGAACCTTTTCCTACAAACGAATGCCTTTCGGCCTCTACAATGCACCAGCAACCTTCTAGCGTTGCATGATAGCAATCTTCACTAATTACTTAGATGGAATTATGAAAGTGTTCATGGATGATTTCTCGATATGCGGATTTGATTTCAAAAACTGCCTCGCTAACCTTGAGAAAATCCTGAAAAGATGTGTTGATGTTAACCTGGTGTAGAGCTGCGAGAAATGTCACTTTATGGTCACCGAAGGTATAGTTTTAGAACATGTAGTCTCTAAAAGAGGTATTGAAGTAGATAAAGCCAAAATAGAAGTGATAGAAAACCTAAAACCCCCTAACACCGTCAAAGAAGTCCGAAGTTTTCTTGGACATGCTGGTTTCTACTGGCGTTTTATCAAAGACTTCTCTAAGATAACCAAACCTTTAATCGACCTCCTAATGAAGGATATCGAGTTTAACTTTGACGAAACATGACTCAAAGCATTCAACTTTTTAAAACAGATGTTGATCTCAGCACGCATTATCCAACCTCTAGATTGGGCCGAACCTTTCGAAATCATGTGTGACGCTAGCGATTACGCTGTAGGAGCTGTTCTAGGGCAAAGAAAGGATAAAAAATTGCATGTTATTTACTATGCCAGTAGGACGCTAGATGTTGCTCAGCTTAACTATGCCACCACTGAGAAAGAACTTCTTGCCGTAGTTTTTGCTATGGACAAATTTCGATCCTATCTGGTAGGAGCCAAAATTATAGTGTATACAGATCACGCTGCCATTCATTATTTATTAAACAAGAAGGATGCCAAACCTAAGTTACTTAGATGGATCCTTTTATTACAGGAGTTTGATCTAGATATTCGAGACAAGAAAGACACGGAAAATGTAGTTGTCGGTCACCTTTCTAGGCTTGAATACCTGAAACCTGATCCACTCCCTATAAACTATAATTTTACCTATGCAGGTTAATATCTAGGATAGAAGCCATAGAAGAGAATAACCTAAATCCTCATAAGACCCCCGAGAGATCTCTGGCAGTAAACAATGTACCTTGGTACGCAGACTTTGTAAATTATCTAGCTGCCAATATCATACCCCCTGACTTTAATTACCAGCAGAGAAAGAAGTTCTTTAACGATGTAAGACACTTCTATTAGGATGAACCACTTCTTTTTAAAAGAGGAACTGACGGTATTTTTCGGTGTTGCGTCCCAGAAGAAGAGGTAAGAAAGATCATAGAACACTGCCACTCTGCACCCTACGGAGGACACACTAGCACCTCCAAAACACACTCCAAGATTCTTAGAGAAGGCATGTTTTGGCCCACAATGTGGCGTGATGTGCACGCATATATAGTTAAATATGACCCGTGCCAGCACACTGGGAACATCTCCCCGCGTGACGAAATGTCTTTAAGAAATACTCAAGAGGTAGAACTCTTCGATGTTTGGGGCATTGATTTCATGGGACCATTTTTGTCTTCCTTAGGAAACAAATATATCTTAGTAGCAGTTGACTACATGTCTAAATGGATTGAAGCCATAGCCTCACCCACCAACAACACACGTGTAGTGATAAAGCTGTTTAAGAATTACATATTCCCTATATTCGGAACACCCTGTCTTGTCATCAGCGATGGTGGATCGCATTTCATATCAAGAATTTTCAACAAGATTTTAAGAAAATATGGAGTTAAGCATAGGATAGCCACACCTTACCATCCACAGACTAGTGGCCAGGTAGAGGTATCCAATAGAGAGATCAAACAGATTTTAGAGAAAATGGTTTCTATATCGAGAAAGGATTGGTCTTAGAAGCTGCAAGATGCATTATGGGCCTATAGAACCGCCTTCAAAACCCCTATTGGAACAACTCCTTACCAACTGGTCTATGGAAATTCCTGTCATTTACCCTTTGAGTTAGAACACAAGGCTTATTGGGCTATAAAGACCCTAAACTTTGACTATTTGGCTGTTGGAGAAAATCGCGTCTTTGATATTCATAAACTAGAAGAACTCCGCCAATCCGCCTACGAAAACGCCATCATATAAGGAAAAAAACAAGACCTGGCATGAGAAAAGATCGTAAAGAAAGATTTCCATATAGGAGACCCTGTTCTCCTATTCAATTCCAGATTATGACTCTTTCTTGGCAAGCTTCGTTTAAGGTGGACAGGTCCTTTTACAGTTACTAAAGTCTTAAAATTATGAGCAATCGAGATCCAGAGCCAGTCATGTAGCCCATTCATTGTAAACGGGCAGAGGTTGAAATACTACGAAGGAGGTGACATTCCTGATGATTACTTCAACCACACCTTGATTGATCCACCAGTGCCTACTTCACCTACATAGGTTCTACTCGTCAAGATAACGACGTTAAACAAGCGCTGCTTGGGAGGAAACCCACGGTTTTATTTACTTTACTTTTCTAATCTTTTATTTTATTTTATTTTATTTTTAAGTAATTATTATTTTGTTATGTGTCAACTAACTGTTTATGATGCTTGTACTTTCAGGTCTCGTTTTCTAAATTTTACTTGCAGGATACAGCCTCTTGACGACATGCACGTCGCCTTTAGAGACGACAACCAGAGACAAAAATACTTAATTCTTCAGCAGCGTTCTATGGCAACTAACTATTTATTTGACTCGATTCACACATGTTATTTAGGATTTTATTTCTTTTTTCTTGTATTATGCCTCCGTTTTGTCTCTTTTTCAGGATTTTATATTTTCAGAGCCATTTAAGAAGAAATGAAGAAAAACAAGCAAAAAGACCAGGTTTTCAGGAAATTGTACACATGGCATTCACCATGGCGGGCGCCATAGGAGAAGCCATGAGTGGGATAAGAGACCAACTTCTGACAACTGCCACGTCTCCCACTTCTTTCCACTCTGGTACACATGGCGGGCGCCACACTTGTATTCTGTTTTCCCTCCCGAAAGAAATTGGGGGCATTCTAGTCTTTCCTCGTACATTCCTAGCATTATAAATAGAAGAGTTCTGCCTCATTTCTAAGCATCCAAGCTTAGTTACAGAGTTCAAGCCATTAATTTCCATCTGTTGTAAAGTGATAGACTTCTCACATCGAGTGGTCATCACATTGTCTAATCGAGTTTGTAGTCGGGTTTGGAGCACTCTGGTAGAAGTTAATCCTGCCGCCATTTTATTTCAGTCTTTTACTTCAAGTTGTACCAAGATTTAAAACCTCCCGTTTGGAGCAGGTTTCTATTTATTTTCCGCTTTTATTTACCCAGATTTCTTTCCTGCATTTTATTTATCGCACTTTATTTATCCGCATTTATTTCCTGCACTTTATTTATCCGCACTTTATTTACCGCCCTTATTTATCGCACTTTATTTACCATGTCTATTTACGTTTCCATGTCCGGCTAAATCTTAGAGCTTAGGATGTGAGAATTGTAGTTAAAAGTGGTATTCCATACGGTTGTCGATAGATTCACTTAGG
The DNA here is from genome assembly GCA_963859935.3 of Lathyrus sativus. Taxonomy (NCBI): domain Eukaryota; kingdom Viridiplantae; phylum Streptophyta; class Magnoliopsida; order Fabales; family Fabaceae; genus Lathyrus; species Lathyrus sativus. Next base: position 84,484,837 of record OZ012735.1, on the reverse strand, counting down.
TGTTGTTTTGACTTTTAATACATTTTTTCCGCACTTAAAATCTATTGGGTAAGATCGAAAGTCGTCTAACCTTTAGATAAATTTGGTTAGTCTTAACTGCTCAAAGGAAGTGAAAGCGCTTAGTCCAGTTAAGCAGGAATCTTTAATGCTTTAGAAAAACGATTTTAAAACTATTTTCAGAAGTGTTTATGGATTTAAAGTCCAGTTCGCAAGAACCTCTTTTTGTTAGAAATTTCAGGTCAAAATACTTTTCAACTAAGTCAAGAAACTATATTTCTTAAAAATAGGTTTAATCACTCTAACGCAATGCACGCCTTTTTATAAGTGACAATAAGAGGGATCGGTTAGGGGATAAACTCGGTTCTAAATACGCGAAAGCGACAGTTCCCGTTAAATTAGTTCTTTTCATGAGTGGAAAACATTACCCCTTAAGAAGTCTATTTGTACACATTTGGAATACTGCCTAGCTATGTGAATTACAACCAAGCCCGTTGTTTTATTATTGAATTTATTTTCGCACTTTACTTTTATTTCGCACAACCCAATTCCAATTTGACTTACCTTAGATAAACACCGTAAAACCAGTAATCGATAGATTGACGTTTGGTCTCTGTGGGATCGATAATCTTTTATATTACTCTAACGTTATTCGTGCACTTGCGAATCACGGCATCATTGCCTGGTTCTGTTAAGTTCTGATTGGAAGTATTTCTCAATCCTTGACGTTAATTCTTTAAACTTGGAAACCATTCTTCAGAAAGTAATCTTAAGTTTTAGTTAGAAAAACTTCAAGAGCTTCTGATTTGCATGACTTTCCCTAACATAAATATTTTCGAAGTAATTGTTATCAGAAACAAAGGAATGTTTGGGTTCTGATTTATGAACATAGATATATCAAAATAAATACATTTCTCTCCCTTTTTGTCATCGCTCAAAAAGAAAACTCTTAAATAAAAAGAAACAACAATGATAATATAATAAAGAAAAAAAACATAACATATATTTAAAAAATGCCCGAGGGCACCAGTGTACAAGATGATCATAATATAAAATAAAAACAAAACAAGATAGCACAATAAGTGCATAAGTTTTTTGAAAAGCTATGGGTTTGGGTTCTGTGGGGGAAGTCTGGAAAGGATAAGCTCAAACATCTGATCTTGCTTATCCAAGTGTTGTCTGACCATGACCTTGTCTTCCTTCAGCTTAGTAAGAAGACGATGAAATTCCAGCAACATGTTGATTATCTGAAATGTTATCCTCAGGTTTCTGGATTTTGAAGTCCTTCTCTACTTCACGGTATATACAACCAACATAGAAAGTACACACCTTGTACTTGGCAGCCTTTTCGCTAACCTCTTTCAAGTATTATTTTGGGATAATCCATACAATATCTCCAACAAGGAGCGGAATCAGGCTGATAAAAGCATTGTTCTCAGTCTTCTCAGCATGCACCCTAACAGATATCTTCATCATAATGTTCTTCCTCATAAGAACCATTGAATTCATGAGAAGTCTAAATAAAAGAGTTTGAAGCGCTAGCCAGACACCATCTTCTTAAAAGAATAACATGAACTTGTGGAGAGTGTTGATACAGTCAGGTGAGTTGATGTTAGATCTGTGAAAAATGCTACCCAAAATAGTATAGAACCATACCCTTAAGGTATCCTTCAGATATTTTGCAGTAGTACTCTTCACTTCTTCAATCGTAGTTCCCTAACTAAAAAATGTTGAGGCTTTCATTGCATCTCCTTTAGAGTCTGATTCGATGTTGAAATTCCTTTTACCTTTACTATCTTGAGAAATCAAATCAGTGATGGTCTTCTCCATAATCTCAAGTTTTCTGCAAAGATGTAGGAGGTAATCTTTTCTTTTTCAACCATAGCATAAATCCAAAACTATTTGACGAGGTCTGGGTAGACTAGACCCTTTAGCCTTTCAAAGAAATCATTACAGCCTTAAAATTCATGCGTTCCACTTAGGTCAAGACCATCGTCTTTTAGATTTTGGAAATTGACAACAGTCTCACACAGCACATGAAGGTCATGAACTGGAATGTCGAGAGTGATGACTGGATCTTCAGGAATAACGATGGAAGAAGCTTGTTGTTGAGGTTGTTGAGATGATTCAACCATTGTTGATGGTTGAAGGTTGAAGGTTGATGAAAAAGGATGAACAATTGCAGAGAGCGATTTTAGGTTTGAAAGAGAGAAAAGTGTGGGAGTATGTGAACGTAGTGTGAAATGTGAGTGAAGTGGGTTTATATAAAAGTTTTAGAAATATATGCAATAATTACCATAATTATAATAATTACAAAAAGTAAATGCATAGACATAGGCGGAATACATAAAGATTTAACCTATTTTCAAGAAATTACTAAACCCAATGTGTCACATCATTAATACGCATGTCTAGAGAGTGGGACAACTGTCACCACTAAGAACCATTCGTTATTAAATGAAAAGACAACAATTAAATGATGTAACTGTTCATACTCCTAAAGATAAATCGATAGGATTTTCTTCTAATCAGAACCTTTCTAATTCATGAGACTTCCTCACTTCAGAAAGCTCATGTTTAAGAATCAAACAAACAAACAACAACACAACTTCAGAATCTTAATCAAGAATTATGATAGCTTAACATTCTTATAACATCTTTTATTCTGGACAAGGTTTCATAAACAGTTTTTTCATAATGAAAATGAATCAATCTTCAACAGAGGTTTTTGTAAAGATATCAGCCCACCGAGGGTTTGTATCAATAAATTTTAAATGAAAAATACCCTTCTGAACATAGTCACATAAAAATTGATGTTTAATCTCAATATGTTTAGCCCTAGAATGCAAGATAGGATTCTTGGATAAACAAATAGCAGAAGTATTATCACAGAAGATAGGAATGTTACTCTCAAAGATCTGATAATCTTCTTGCTGACTCTTCATTTAGAGTATCTGAGTGCTACATCCAGAAGATATGATATATTCAGCTTCAGATGTTGAAAGTACAATTATTTATTGTCTCTTGCTGGACCACAAGTTCAGATAGTCTCCTAGAAAATGAAAACTTCCACAAGTACTTTTCCTTTCTATTTTATCTCCAGCATAGTAAGCATCATAATAGCCTACTAACTATATTCACTTGAGTTTCTATAAAACAAACCAAGATTAGTAGTACCTTTCAGATACCTAAAGATTCCCTTAACAAACGTCAAGTGATTCTCCCTAGGATTTGATTGGAAGCAAGCACACAAACAAACACTGAATAAAATATCAAGTCTAGAAGCATTTAGATAAAGGAGAGAACCTATCATACCTCTTAATATCTTCTGATTACCACTTACCTCTTCTTTCTCCAGAATACATGTGTTGGAGTCTTTGCTAGCATACATTATGACAAGTTAAACTTCTTCAGAAGTTCTCTTGTATACCTCCTTTGGTGAATGTATGTTCCTTATGAATGTTGATCAATTTGAATTTCTAGAAAGAACTTGAGTTCTCCCATCAAACTCATTTCAAATTTTTCCTGTATTAACTTAGCAAAATCCTTGCACAACGAAGCTTTAGCAAAACCAAATATAATATTATCAACATAAATTTTCATAACCAAAATATCATTCTTAAAGGTTTTGCAAAAGAGAGTTGTGTCCACTTTCCCTCTAATGAAATTATTTTCCAAAAGGAAGTTACTTAGTCTTTCATACCAAACTTCGAGTAGTGATTAGTGAGTTATTTTGGGAGGGATCGGTTATAGCAGCTTTGTTAATTTGCCTTGGGATTATAGTGATAGGATCATTCATACAAGGCATCAAACATCAACAATGGAGGATTAGGAGATTCTATACACAACCTGACCTCTTTCATAATTCTATTTTAAAACTCTTATTTTGTTCTTGCATTGCAAACTGAAATACCCCCCCCCCCTAATTTACTATTTTCTTTAAATTGCACAAATATTTTATTGTTCGAACACAATCCCTATGTATTCGAAATTTTATTATTTTAACATTATCGACACTTAATGAGAAGTTACCATAGAGAAACCAGCTCCGCTCTTAAGAGATATGCTCTCTAAATCATGATAGTTGAGGGTTCATATGTCCGCCCAAATGTGGGATCAAAGGAATTTCTGGAATCTGAGGTCACTTTCTTAAGGAAGGATTTTGTTGGAATCCATCCCCATGACAATGACCTTATGGTTTTAACCGTAAGGTATGACGACTAAGAAATCAAGTAAGTATTAAATGACTAAGAGAATTTTACAGATATCATCTACTGGGATACCTTCGATAGACTCTTCCAAGATCCAAATGATCTAAGAGCCTTCCAAGGTTCACTAGTTGCATTTTTTGGGTGAACATCTACAGGTAAATGGCTACATTGTCCTCACGACCGTGTTTGGGCTAGAGGAAAACATTAAGATATTCAAGGTATGGTACCTTGTGATTGATGTTCCCGAAGGGAAATCGCGATATAAAATGCAGTGGAAAATAAAAATTCTCGTTAATTAAATCCTTATGAATGAGCAAAATCAGTGATAGAACGATTACCACTTATGGGTATTAACACCTTTGATGTCGAATCAGAAGAAAGATCACAAGCGTTGAACAAAAAAGAACGACTCTACTCAGTCCACACAAACAGAGTTCCTTCAATCTTAATTCTAGTGGTTTTGAATGAAGAACTTTAGATAGATAGATAGATAGATAGATAGATAGATAGATAGATAGATAGATAGATAGATAGATAGATAGATAGATAGATAGATAGATAGATAGAGAGAGAGAGAGAGAGAGAGAGAGAGAGAGAGAGAGAGAGAGAGAGAGAGAGAGAGAGAGAGAGAGAGAGAGAGAGAGAGTACGGCTAGGGTTCAAAATCAAATATCATCAAGTATGTAAGCTTTTGCATAAGAGTTTTATTTATAGATCTGTTTGTGTGGGTTGCAAGCTTGAAAAACCAAATTAAATGTATTGTACCTTACGATCTAATATATTTCCCTTAACCAAATTAAGTGTATGGTACCTAACAATATTCTGTATTGATTTTAAGTGCACCATACCTTACGGTGTTCTACAATCCACTTAAGTGCATTGTACCTTACAGTGTTCTTTAATTCTCTTAAGTACATTGTACCTTACAATGTTCAGTATTTCACTTATTAATTGTATTTCTCTTCAACTCTTTCTTGTGTGTGTGACTCTGTAAGTTCTCATGATATTGTCAATTATGTTAAATCATAAAATTTAATATAATAAATAATGAGTGGTATCTAGCAACACATCACTACTATCCAAGTCACAAAAATGTCATGTGATCTCACAAAATCTTCTTGTGATAATGTTTATGTGTATAATTACCTTTTTGCCCTCATTTCTATATTGAACACAAGCCTTAGCCCGTGTCACCATTGTCTAGTTCAATATTAGGCCCTTAGACATATATCACGTTATGTAGGACAGACAAATTTCATCTAGGTCACTCATGTCTGTCGGCATGATTTGTAGAGTACCCATTAACCATAGTTATGGTCATCTTGTTATGGACAATGTTTAATTAATAATAAAGTAGTTGACTCCACATATAGAATCCATAATGGTTTTAGGTTGAAGGGTGGTATACACCACTATCACCTTGAGAATAATTTATGACACTTGCATAACATTGTATGTAGTATTCTGATGGTGGGTCAATCCATTATAAATATTGCTCCGAATATCCATACTTATGTGAAGACTTGATAACTTTTTATCCATGATTCATGATATGTGACCATCAGTTTATCTACATAATAGTTTCAATGCTTTAATGTTCTCTCACTTCATAATAAAGTTTGACTATGGAACCTTTAAGAATAATGTGTTATATTTAGTGTTATCTCATGATTAAGTCACACTTAATGTTTTATTAAATGGACTAAATATTATAGGGACTTTGTTTTATTTTTTTGGTAAAACAAACATAACAAAGAAAATTCTTTTACTATTAATAAATAATTCGATCCAAGTATCAAGTTCTAATAAAACTATTGGCATTTTAGGCTTCCACCAACAATATTACACTAGCACTAGAGGCAATCAGGCATACACTTAATACTCATATATCTAGTATGTACATCATGCTTCTGTTGTGCAAGAGGCTTTGTCAGTGGGTCAGCGACATTGTCAAGTGTCAGTACTCTGCATATATTTACATTTCCTCTATTTGTTATCTCTCAAATGAGGTGATATCACCTAAGTATGTGTTTAGATCTTTGGCGAGATCTAAGCTCCTTAGCTTGTGCAATGGAACCATTATTATCACAATAGAGACCAATGTGATCTATAATGTTAGGAGTTATGCCAAGTTCACTAATGAACTTCTTGATCAAAGTAGCTTATTTTGCTGCATTTGAGGTAACAATATAATCGATCTTGGTTGCAGAATCAACAACTGTATCATGCTTTGTATTTTTCCAGCTCACAGTGCCATCATCTAAACAAAGCACATAACCAGATCGTGATCTAAAGACATCATTATCTGTTTGAAAGCTAGCATCAATGTATCCAATTACAACAAGTTCTTCCTGACCTCCATATATCATATGAGTATTTAGTTATTCTCAAGTACTTAAGGATATTCTTGACAACAACCCAGTAAGCATCATTCGGATCAGACTTGTACCTACTTGTTGCACTTCAACACTACTACAAAACGCGCAAACAACAACGCCAGGTTTACAACGAATTCATATAAACCGTTGTAATAGGTTAAAATTTTCGTGCCCTGGATTTATAAACAGTAATTTAATGACGGTTGTCTTAAAAACCGTAGTAATAAATGATGTGTGCAAGCTTCGATTCCCAGCAACTATATTTTTTATAGTACAAAGTCCATTATTTAAAAAATAAATTGTAAATGATTTTACAACGATGAAGTAAACCAACCGTTGTAAAATTTGAAAGTTATTTAACCACGGTTTTACAATACAACCATTGTAAAATTTGAAAATTGCATCATGTTTTTTTTTTCTAGCCATGATGAAAAGTATATAAGCGAAACTATCTATAGTTCAGTACATAATAGTCGTTTCTCTCAAAAAAGAAAACCTTAACATAGCTTCATTATTCTCTCTCATAACATAACCCTAACATCCATGTCACCTTTTAAACATACTTCAACCTTTAGATACGTCTTCAGATTCGTCTTCACCAATCGCTAACTTGAGGTTCTTTCATTAAACTTATGCTTCGATTTCGTTTACGTTTCTTATTAAAAATGGGTTCTCATTTTTTCATTTGGTGAATATTCTCTTTTTTTCAGATTCGTCTTCAACACCTTAACAAGAGAAATACATATGGTATGTGTAGCTATGAAGAGAAATACAAGAAGTGTGAAGCTATTATGTAAATTTTGTTCACCTTATATTTCTTCTTTATAGCTTCATAAACTAGATGAACTTCATAATTTGTTTGACATCCACGATTAATTTTAAAAAGGTGTATCTTAAAACATTATATAATATCTTGTGTTATTGTATGTTATTGATTAATGTTGTTGTTGTTGATACATATGGTCTGTGTATCTATGAAGAGAAATACAAGAAGTATGAAGCTATTGTGCTAACTTCATTCACCTTGTGCTTTTTCTTCATAGCTTCATAAACTAGATAAACTTCATAATTTGTTCGACATCCACGATTAATTTTAAAAAAGGTGTACCTTAAAACATTAATGTTGTTATTTTTGTTTATTATATCTTGCGTTCTTGATCCTTTTGAACCCAGACCATTAAAATGTCTCAGCAGTCCAGTTGTAGCCATGAAAGCAGGTTCTTAAGTTGTTCAAGGTACGTATACAAGTGTGGTCTCGACGCTCTGTTGATGACATGAACCAATTCGAACCCAGACCGATGTTTCTATGGTTGTGGGATGTATAAGATTCAAGGATACAAAAAATGCTCTCACTTTGCTTGAATGGATGAGGAGATGGATCCTAGGGTAAAACAAATAATTTCTTCAATGGCAAAGAACTTAAATGAGAAGAAGGAGATGATTAACACCTACAAAGCCAAGGAGGACGAATTGAAGTTGAAGGTAAAAATCCTGAAGAAACAGTGGAAGATTACCTGGATTTTTTTATTTGGAGTGTTCATTGCATTTTTTGTAACAACAATGATGAAATAGGTTATAGTTGATTAGGTTTGTATGTTGACTGATGGTATAATGGTTGATGTATTGGTTACCTTGGATTCATGTGATGATGTTATGGTGCATTGAATATGATACAATTATTTGATATTATGAATATGATACAATTAATATTATTATGATAACTGTATCGCAGATGTGAGTTGTATTTTATATTGTGATATGATGAACAATAATACAAGTTAAAAAATATGATTAATTATAAAAGTAGGATATTATTTGTTAATTCTGCAGAATATTTAATAACGGTTATATATCATAATCGTTATAATATCTCTTGCGTTGACCAGAAAAAAATATTTTTATCACAACGGTCTTTTGGAAAATTCTTTGTGATAGGGCGCACACTTTTCAGTTTATTACAACGGTTACTGTGTCGTGATTGTAAGTACCATATATACAACGAAACTCAACATAACAATGCCTGGGTCCGTTTGATTATATATCTTTCTCAATCGTTATTAAATGGGTTTTCCGTAGGAGTGCAAGCATACAAGGCATTTAGTCAAGTACATAACATGGCATGTATGTAAGATCCTATTGCAAATGCATATGAGATCTTGTTCATGCAATCCATTTTTTGTGCTATCTAAGTGGTACCTTCACACTTAGTTTACTTTTCACTCAAGCATCATTATCATAAAAGCTCCCCCTAAGGGCCTATAGTGGCTCAGACTGGGCAATCGGTCCATTTAATCGTAGGTTTACCTCAAGTTCCTGCATCTTTTTGGCCAAAACCTCGTGTCATGGAGCACCAAGAAGCAACCTTTAATTGTTAGATCAAGTACTGAGACTGAATATCGTGATTTGGCTCACACTACCTTAAAGCTACTTTGGGTTGAATCTCTTCTCAATGAATTTGCCATGTCATTCCATCCTTCTAGTTTTTTTTTTGTGATAACCTCAGTGCAGTGCTCCTATCACACGACCTAAGCCTTCATGTGAGGAAAAAGCATATTGAGCTCAACATCCTCTTTGTTAGAGAGAGAGAGAGAGAGAGAGAGAGAGAGAGAGAGAGAGAGAGAGAGAGAGAGAGAGAGAGAGAGAGAGAGAGAGAGAGAGAGAGAGAGAGAGAGAGAGAGGATGAAGATCCAACATGTTCCTAATTGTGTGCAAGTGGTAAACACCCTCACAATACCACTTGACACAACAATTTTTCAAGTCTTTCGAACCAAGTTTAAGGTCACGAATCACATCCCTCCTTGATCTTGTTGGGAAGTATTAAAAGAGTAATTCAAAATTACATCATATACTTTAGTACATGATAGATTACATCAAACTCTTTTATGTTTAAGTTTATAAACTTAGATCACCATATACATGTGTAGAAGGATGTTCGCACGGTGGCATAAACTCTCAATGCATGAGACCTCCATACATAAACTCCTATAAGTACAAGAGTCTCATGAATTGTAAATTCAACTCATTAATGCATGAAGTTCACACATTTTATCAAAACTAAAATAAATAGTATTTAAAAATATGTATCAATGAAAAATAAATTAAGGCTATATATATGTGTTTGTTGCTCTACCCCATTTGGATCGATTTTTGAATTAATTTTAAAAAATTAATTTAAAATTCGATTCAAATAATTTTTATAAAATAATATCCGAACACATCTAATAATATTTTTTATTGTTATTTTTATATTTTAAAATAAATTCACAGTTTTTATTTTAGTTAATTTGAATTTGAAAACTACTATCAAATATTAGAAATAGAACTATTATATTTACATTATGAGCATAAGTGCACACTTGAATTATGAAAATACGTGAAATAGTTTACATGGAGTTAGTACTGAGGTTATCAAGTGCCAGCATGTATGACTAACTTTTTTATTAAAAATCGTCTAACTTGTTTTTTACTTCAACAACTCTATCTTTTTTCAGCGTCTTCTTTATTCTTCAATAAACGAGTTTTGATGCTTAAATCCATATTCATGAAACACTTTTTTGTTATATTTAACAAATTGAGTAGCCCTATTTTCTATTATAATTAAATATTCATTTTTGTGTTAAACTTATAATTTTTCTTTGAGTACAACAACTATCTTTTTAGAAGCCACATAAAAATAAAAATAAAGCAAAGAAAGAAAATTCCACGTACTTTAAACTAAATAAAAGCCTCACGTTGTTGCTCATAACTGCAAACATTGTCGGAAAAAGACAGAGAAAGAAAAAATGAATCCACTTGGTCTAAGTTCAAGAGCTTTTTTTTGTTGTGTGGTTGTGTTTATTCTAATTGGAGGAGTACCATTCTCTTCAAATGCACAACTTGATCCATCTTTTTACAGCTCAACTTGTCCAAACGTTAGCTCCATTGTTCGTGGAGTTCTAACGAATGTTTCTCAGACAGATCCTCGTATGCTTGCGAGTCTCATCAGGCTTCACTTTCATGACTGTTTTGTTCAAGTATGTATTTTACCTTATGTCATAAACGAGTTCAAGTATATATACTAATTGTTTGTTGTATTGTAGGGTTGTGATGGCTCAGTTTTGCTGAATGATACAGCTACAATAGTGAGTGAGCAAACTGCACCGGCGAATAATAACTCCATAAGAGGTTTGGATGTTGTGAATCAGATCAAAACTGCGGTGGAAAATGCTTGTCCTAATACTGTTTCTTGTGCTGATATTCTTGCTCTTTCTGCTGAAATATCCTCTGATCTGGTATGTATACCTCATTCTTATTCTTACTTTTGAATCAATTTCATAACTTCCCTAGTTTGTGGGAAAATAATTTTCAATATGTATTGCAGGCTCAAGGTCCTACTTGGCAAGTTCCATTGGGAAGAAGGGATAGTTTAACAGCAAATAAAACCCTTGCTACTCAAAATCTTCCAGGCCCCACTTTCAACCTTAGTCTACTAAAATCTACCTTTGCTATTCAAAACCTCAATACAACCGATCTAGTCGCACTCTCAGGTATCACTACAACAAAAATGCTCAGGGGCGTCAGCCAAAAGCATACGCTACTTAGAGTTAGCTTAGCGTCTGGGACAGGGTTGACGCCTCTGGCCTTGAAAAAATATATGTTAGAATAGAAAAAGATAGGCTCATAACAGGATTGTATTAATTTGTTTCAATATTTTTTTTTAGGTGGTCATACAATTGGAAGAGGACAATGCAGATTTTTCGTCGGCCGATTATACAATTTCAACAGCACTGGAAATCCTGATACGACTCTCAACACAACCTATTTACAAACATTACAGTCAATATGTCCAAATGGTGGACCTGGTACAAATCTCACAGACTTGGACCCTACCACACCTGATACATTTGACTCAAACTATTACTCCAATCTACAAGATGGAAAGGGTTTGTTTCAGAGTGACCAAGAGCTTTTTTCCACTACTGGTGCTGATACTATTGCTATTGTCAATAGTTTCATCAATAATCAAACTCTCTTCTTTGAAAACTTTGTGGCATCAATGATAAAGATGGGAAACCTTGGAGTTTTGACTGGAACTCAAGGGGAAATTAGAACACAATGTAATGCTGTGAATGGAAATTCTTCTTCTGGTTTGGCTTCTGTGGTTACCAAAGAATCATCAGAAGATGACTTGGCTAGCTCATTCTGAATATAATATGTCAACAAATGATGGAAATGCAGAGGTTCTGTAATTTTATGCATACATATGTGATATATGCGTGTGGTGTGGATCATTATAATCTACTACTACCTCTTTATTACTATATATATATACTCAGAGTCCTTTGATTCTGAAGTAAACAAACTATTACTAATATTTAGATAGCCATGATTATTGTTTTGAAATTTCAATTTGTATTGTAATGAATAATAACTGAGTTTTGTTGAATTTAGGCTAACGTTCTGCAGACAAAATATTGTGGTTGTTTCTTGTATTTTTAACAAATCTATTTACAAATTTCCGTTCATTTAAAAGATTATATTCAAAACAAAAAATCGTTGGACATTTTGTATAAAAAGATTTGAGAAAGTATGTATGTGCTTAATATTTGACGGTTGAATGTAAATAAATTGGACCAGTATTTTAATATGAATAATACAAAGTTGTTCGACGATGTAAAATAAACAAAACAAATGAAAAAGATATAAGAGATTAAATCAAGTGTTTGGATTAAAAAGTTAAGAAAAGAGAACGCAAATTTTTACATTTACATGTTTTCTAACAAATTATTTTTTCTCTGAGATTTGAATATTCAAATTCTATAACAAATAATGATAAAATTTGTGAACCATTGTTACATGAATGAAATTTGCTTTTATACTACATTTTTTTAACCGTTGATAACTATCACAACGCTAGTACTCAACACGTATCCCACTGTGTGGACTTCTATTTTCTAATATTTTTTCACGTGTTTGTCTTTGAAAACTGCCTCTAAACTACTCTCGTTATGAAAAACCGTCTTTACATCCTCTAACTATCCTTGTTGAGGAGTTTCTCTGTCAAACTCTGTAGTATGGTGTCGAAACATGATTGAAGTGCTTGTATTTTAATTTATGTATTTATTGTCTCCATTCCTGTCGAATATGTCAAATCATTGCAAATCTTTTTGAGATTCTAGACATGTTTTGAAGAGAGAGTGATCCTAATCTGGTGTATATGTTCTTAAAATTCCTCCAAACCAGACTTCGTGGGTTTCTAGGTCGCCTAATTCATGAAATCAAGAAAATGCCAAGTCCCAAAAACACTTGGTAAGCGAGTCGAACTCACCGCCTCAGTCAAAGCAATCAATACGTCGAATACTAAATTTAAGTAGTTTTATACTTAATAATCTCATGCCTTTGTTGTGAGTGTTATCTACAAATTCAATCGGGTTTTGAATGATGTCAAACAAGGTAGTATATCATAACGTTTTTGTATATTGGACGGTGTCAACCTAAGTTTAGATGTGCATTTGTCATTTTAGCCTTAGGATGCATAAAAATATTCTTTGAACAAGTTTGATAGGTCTTAAGCATGTCATACACATCAAAAACAAAGTTTTGTGTGTCAACATAGCACCACAGGCCGACCTATAGGAGTCCATGTCGGCCTATGGAATCCTAAGCTTTAGTACAGGTCAGCACATCTAAGTTACAGATCGGATCTCGCACTCCAAGAACGAAGTCTGTAGGATCTACGCACAGGTCGCCTCTCAGATTGCCTTACAGGCCGGCTTGAACACCTCAATAGGCCGACCTATGCAACTTCAAACTAGAAAAATTATTTTTCATCTTATTATTCTTGCATTCTCTTTGCTTATTTCCACACCCATAGATTTGGCATTTGTGACATCTTTTGCCATAATTGTAACAATCGACCTCCATTGTTGTCCAGTAATAACTAGCTCGAAGGATCATCTTAGTCATGGCAGGCCCTTTGCCATGTACACTTTCATAACCCTCATGATGGATCTTATGATCGTGTTTGCTTCGTGTTTATCCATGCATCTGAGCAACACGGAATTATAATTCCTTTTGTACAACACATCCCCACTTAAGAAGAATTTGGCACAGAGCCATCTAAAAGCCTTCTTATCAGTGATAGTTATACCCTCGTGATACTCTTGTTTTTCCAAATATCTTTTGATGTCGTAGAACCAAGGCTTGTTATCATATTCATTCTCAATTGCTAGATAATGTGCTGGTTCATTCAAATGATGAATGCGGATAGCGGGAGCTTTGTTCTTCCACTTGACTTTGAACATGGATGTCAGGGTGGCAAGAGTGTCAGCTAGTTGATTCTTTTCCCTAGGAATATGATGAAAAATGATTTCATCAAAATAGGGAATCAATTTTGCAATGTGTCTTTGATATGGAACCAACTTAGTATCCCGAGTCCCAAAATTCCCTCTGACTTGGCCAATTACCATAGCAGAATCCCCATAGACCTCAAGAATCTTAACCCTCGTGTCAATGGCTGCTTGAATTCTGTAGATACATGTTTTGTGTTCACCCATATTGTTAGTGCACTCAAAGCATAATGTGTTGGTGAAGGAAAGATGGAAACCCGTCGGAGAGATGAGGATAGCACCAATTCCACGACCTCGAGTATTAGAGGCACCATCGAACACGAATGTCCATCACACCCATGGCTCGGGTCCTATGTCGAGGTCTAGAGTTTCATAATCTCTGATAAACAGAACGTCCTCATCTGGAAAGTCAAATTTCATTAGTTGATAACCTTCCATTGGTTGGTGAGCAAGGTAGTCAAACAAGACACTCCCTTTTATAGCTTTTTAGGTAACATGCTGGATGTCATACTCAGTTAGCAGCATTTGCCTCCGAGCAATTCTTCCAGTGACGGTAGGCTTTTCAAATATGTACTTTATCGTATCCATTTTGGATATCAATAAAGTAGTATGCGAAATCATATATTGTCTTAGGCATCGAGCGGCCCAAACCAGAGCACAACAAGTCTTCTCCAAGAGTGAGTATCTAGTCTCACAATCGGTGAACTTCTTGCTCAAGTAGTAGATTGTGTGTTCTTTTTTTCCCGTGTCATCATGTTGACCCAATACACAATCCATAAATTCATCTAGGACAATGAGATACAAGATCAAAGGCCTACCAGGAACTGGTGGTACTAAGATCGGTGGTTCTTGCAAGTACTTTTTTATTTTTTTTCAAATGCCTTTTGACAATCATTATTCCATTCAATCGATTAATTTTTCTTAGCAATTTGAGTATTGGTTCACAGGTAGCTGTCAAATGAGAAATGAATCTGAATATGTAATTAAGTCGTCCCAGAAAGCCTCAGACTTCTTTTTCAATTTTGGGAGGTGGCATGTCTTGAATTTCTCGAGCTTTGTCGGGATCAACTTCAATGCATTTCTGACTCATAATAAAACCCAATAGTTTACCAAATCAGACTCCAAAGGTGCACTTTGTAGGATTCAACCGCAACTTGAACTTTCGGAGCCTGGCAAACAGTTTCTTCAGATGGTCCAAGTGATCGTCTTCAGTCTTGCACTTGGCAATCATATCGTCTACGTAAAACTCAATCTCTTTATGTATCATATCGTGAAATAGAGTTACCATGGCACGTTGGTAGGTTGCCCCTACATTTTTCAAACCGAATGGCATAACTTTGTAGCGGTATGTTCCCTAAGGTGTGATAAAGGTTATTTTCTCCATATCATTAAGAGCCACCTTGATCTGATTGTACCCTGAGAAATTGTCCATGAATGAAAAGACCGAGAACTGCGCAATGTTGTCTACCAGAACATCAGTATGAGGCAGAGGGAAATCTTCCTTCAAGCTTGCCTTATTGAGATCTCGATAATCCACACACATTCTGACATTCCTGTCTTTCTTAGGAACCGGGACGATGTTAGCAACCCATTAAGGATATTCAGAAGTGGCAAGAAACCCCACACCAAAATGTTTCTTTACCTCTTCTTTGATCTTGAGTGCCATATCGGGTCTGGTCCTTCTGAGCTTCTGCTTAAAAGGAGGACATTCGGGCTTGAGTGGTAAGTGATGTTCAACGATGTTAGTGTCTAAACCAAACATATCTTGATAAGATCAGGCGAAGATATCAATATACTCTTTCAATGACTTGACCAACTCAAAGTGTACATGTTTGGCGAGAGATGCCCCAAACTTGACTTCTTTTCTGACTTCATCAGTACCTAGGTTGACGACTTACATTGGCTCTTTGTGTGGCTGAATCTCTTTTTGCTCGTGCTTAATGAGCCTTGCTAGTTTAGCTGGTAATTCAGAATCTTTCTCACTATCTTCTTCGACTTAGTTAATCGGAATCCCAGAGTTACAATGGATGTTTGCCATGTTATTATCAATGCATTTAGTTTCTCTACATTTTTATGAATTTTGCATAGAATGAGCTATATGAAAGGTGAAAATAAAAGAAAATTTTGCAATTTTTTATTTGTGAAAAAAGTAAAATAAAGAAAGGAAAAGAGTGAGATTTGAATGCAAAAAACTTTCATTTATAAATCACATAATATGTCTAAAATTGGAGGCCCTTTACAAGCTATCCTCTCATCTCGGGCGAAGACGAAGGAGCAGGAAAGACCATGGGAACCACGGTAGCCGTCAAATTGGAAAGCTTAAAATCGGGAGGACATTTGCGCATAAATTTTGTGTTAGTTTCATGGTTCTATGATTGTCCATGGTTCTATGATTGGCTAAATTTTGGTAAAACAAGATCCTGCCCTGATGTTAAGTAGGATGTTATAACATCTCCATCTATTATGCTGAAAGAACTGATGTGGTGTGTTTAAATGTGAATGTCATGCTGAATGTCGTAACATCCATCACGACATCCATCTTCTGTCATGACAGAACTATTGTCATGTGTGAGAAACATCAAGAGTAGCGGTGCATCAGGAGCTAGCAGGAGCTGATAACAGAACTGTTGTCATGTGTTAACATCTGGTGCAGCAGGAGCTATGTGCAGCAGGAGTTAACAAGAGTAGAGAACAGAACTGCTGTCATGGATGAACTGCTGTCATGGATGCAGAAGGAGTTGATGACAGAACTGTTGTCATGGATGTCATACTGAATGTCATGACATTGATCGTATGATATCATGTCTGGTACAACAGGGGCTGCTATGTTATATCTCTTGACATAAGTGTGTTGGTACTGTTGGACATTCCTCATCAGTATGTACAGGCCAAAGAGATTCATTAGGAACAAAGTGCAGATTTAATTAGTGTTCATAAAAAGGATCTTTGAGACTTTTTAGGAAACTATGATATGCTTGTTTCTACTGTCATGAAGAAGATTCTACAGAAGTGTGCAGCAGTGCAAGCTGGTCAGCTAAGAGTAAGTGAAAGTTGGATGTCATACTGAATGTCATGACATTGATCGTATGACATCAAATGGGCTGGGTGTGCTTTCCTGTTATGATACCTGATATATCTCAGGCTAAATTTCAGGAAACCTGTTATGACTTCTTAGTTATCTCAGACGAGATTCTAGGCAGTAGCATGACCTAATTTGACAGCACCTTGATCAATGTAAATTAGTTTTACTTTGTTAAAACTAATGTTTGTTACTTTGGAGCAGCCCAAGCCCAGTCTGCACTACTATAAAAGGAGGAGCAGAAGTAGAGGAAAGTAAGCACTCACATCAAGAAAAACCAGAGTGTTAAATAAAGGTCTAGGGTTTGAGAGTCCCTTGTGTGTAAGTCACCCTTTGTATCATTTGATACATTGTGGTAGACATATTTGTAAGCGAAGAAGGCTAGTTTTCACGTATGAATTCGGTTTAGGAATACTTGTACTCCAAGCAATTGTCTGGTGGATGATTGCATTGGATAGGTAGATTCTAGGTTGTGTCTCACTCGAAGCTGTGAAGCAAGAGTGTGTAAGTTCCTTGATCAAAGTTGTGAAGCAAGATCAAGGTGAGTATGAAGTGTCTCTTCATATTGTTTTTGTAATTGTGAACTATAAATCACTGTTGTGTGATTGAGGGGGAGTGAGTGGGTATACTCAGGTACTAGAGTGTCTCTAGGCTGAAATTTCATTGGGTAGAGATTAAGTGAGGAGTGTAAACTGGAGGTTTAACTCTAAATTAATTCTGCTAATAGTGGATTTCCTTCCTGGCTTGGTAGCCCCAAGATGTAGGTGATGTTGCACTGAACTGGGTAAACAATTACTGGTGTTATTTATCTTTCAGCATTTACAATTCTGCACAAGTTAAATGTTTAGATAAATAGTCTGTCAGCATGCAGATGTCACAACAGAGGTCATGACGTTGGTCATGACATTGGGACAATTTAAAGAAATTTAAATTGGCCAGGTTTGTTCTCGTCCTTGTTGAGCAGAGATCAATGTTCTTGGGACATATGAGATCTGCATACCAGAATTTCAATTGGTATCAGAGCAGGCATCCTGTCTGTTCTGGATGAGATCTTGGGAGATACTTTCTGGTGTTTTGAACAAGGAGAAGTTGTAGCTGATTTGATGATCTTGCTGAATGGTTGAGCTACTGCTTATGGAGCTAAGGAGAAGCTTGTATCTGCTGCTTTGCCCTCTGATATTGGAGCTTCTACGACCAGCTGTATGTTATGCCAAAGGAGGAGTGGCTACTTCTGTTCTATGACCTGTTGAATGTTCTGACAGCGTGTTTAGGGCATGTTAAAGATGTTCTTTTGGTGATTCCGCTGCATATTTCTCTGATAAAAGAACTCTGATGCCCCTGGGAGAAGACTGGCTCATATACAGTTTGATGTATGACTGTGGCAGATTGCTGGAAGTTGTGCTTAAGTTGTTGCTTGGGCTGTTCTGGTGTGTGGGAGGTGATTTATTTTCACCACTCATGACTTGCAAGGAATCTATCAGCAGAGGAAGTCATAGAGAGGTTGAATCAAGGGTGGCAGACTTGTTGTTTCAACATTAAAGATAGTTATACTAAAGAATACTCTTGGTATTACTGAAGTGTAATCATCTGGCCTTCTCGACAAGTTGTGGATGATCCAAGTCTGGCTTCTGGAAGAGGGATCTCTTTTACAACACAAGCATAAGGCATCTAATTTGTTTGATCTACTTCAAGAATCTGATGTTCAATAAAATGTTGAGACATTCCATCAGCAGAGATTATGCAGAATTTAGCTGACTCAAGGAGTGCATCTCTATATCAAAGGAGATAGAGTTGATACTCTTGGTACCATACACATGTGAGCTAAGATCTGTCTCTATTCTAGTAAGTTTCCTGGCAAGAAACTAAGACTAGAATGTAGTGCTGTTGGAAGGTGAAGACTGTTCTGGATCAACTTATTACTAATCCAGGAGCATTTGAGTGCAGTAAGTGTGGTCTAGTGGAAGCCTCTGATCCTTAGCTAGAAAGTTTCCTGGCAAGAAACTTGTCTAGAATTTGGTGCTGGTAATAGCATTGCTTGG
Source organism: Lathyrus sativus (assembly GCA_963859935.3). Taxonomy (NCBI): domain Eukaryota; kingdom Viridiplantae; phylum Streptophyta; class Magnoliopsida; order Fabales; family Fabaceae; genus Lathyrus; species Lathyrus sativus. The sequence continues at coordinate 84,465,806 of OZ012735.1, read as the reverse complement.
GTCAGTTTATTTCTGATCTAAGTCCATAGGATCATGTGACCAATCTCATCTTGGAGGTCTAGGATAAGTGGCAGGTATCTCTGACTTTCTAAAGAAGTCTCTACTTAAGGAAAGCGAGAATCCTTGTGTAAAGATTTCTTTTGTGGCCCTTCCTCATTAAAGAATCAAGCCTTGGCATGTTTGGTTTCTCTTAAGAGGAGTTCATGAAGCAAATGCATTTTAAGCAATGTGTTAAATAAAGCAAGATGGAGGTTGTCTACTCAAACTCAAGTCTATGTGCTCTTTCTGATTGAGTGATAAGGTTATTCTAAGTGGCAGAATGAAAGCCTGAACTCTCCAGCTGGATGTCTTAACCAAAGTTGTGACATCAAGCAGTAACTTCAAGGCCTTCATTGATAAGTTGATCTTCTCATGTATGAATAGAATTAATGCTTCACCTCATGCAGTTTGCGGGAGTTGTGTGAAGGAGTAGATGCCTTGCCTTAGAGCAAGTAGAATGAGTGACCTGAAGATCAAAGTGACCTGGTGGAGTAGCAGACTTCCTAGAGCTCTGAAAGATGCTGAATAACCAAACAGTGGCATTTGGTTATTTAAGCAGTGTGCCTTTAGAGAACTATTCTTGTGCAGAAGGGTAGTTATTTGAATACCACAGAAGGTTCTGAGACTGTTCATGCTTGGAACTAATTACTCTTGTGCAGAAGGGTAATTGGTTGAAGATCAAAGGAGGATCTGTTTCTGTTTATATATTAGAGCTTGTGGTAGAAGCCCTAAGTTGTGTATGGAAGTTTACCTTCGTTTGGAGAGGTACTTGATCAAGCTGGTGAAGTTGTGCTCTCTGAAGATCCTCAGATTAGATTACTAGGCAAAATTAAGTCCAGTTGTGGACAGATAAAGAACTAGTGGATATGGTTTGGTTTTCCTTGGCAAAGGACTTAAAGATCTAGTGCAGAACTTGTGGTTCACATCTTGACTAAGAAGTACTCTATCTTGTCATACGGGAGAATGATGAGGTAAAAGGACTATCTTGGAGTATGATGTGAAAGGATTGGACAAGACTGGAGTGGATCATTGATTGACTACAAGGAAGTCTGGATTCTGATAAGAAGATTTACCAGTTAAATCAAAAGCTTTCTAACTTATCATATGGGAGAATGATGAGGAAAAAATGCCTTGGATTATGGGGTGTCTATCTTGTACTCAGCCTAAGGTCAGAATACTTGTGAAGAAGTGGTCTCTTCTGCTACAAGTAACTCTAAGAAGAGGTGGATCAGGTTGGTGCCTTCTCACTGTATGAGCATGGAGTTGGTCATGAGAGATAATGTGGGGATCTTGGAGCATCTTTTGTCAAAGATAGGGGAAAGCTTTTGGTTGATGGGGGTACTATATGCTTATGGTGAATGCGTTCAACATGTGTGTTGAACAGAGAATGCATTCTTGAAGACATGAAGATGCGTCTTATGTTTTCCATTCACGTGCACTGGTTACCCTTGATATGGGAAGTTATTCTTCTATCCAGAATTTGTTGCTGCAAGAGTGCTGGTACCAAGATTATTTGTGGTTTCAAACAGTTTGGGATTTTAGGAAGAAAGAATGTCAGACAAGATGTTGTGACATTGGGTTACTGCTCCAAGCTCATGGTGAACATGACAAGTGCCTTCCTTTGGTTCTGTCCTTAGGATGTCCATGGATCCAATCAAGTTTGTAGGCCTCTATCCTAGTGTGTTTGGTGAAGATAAAGATCAAGACATCATCAGCTCTAATCCTGTGCAGATGGAAGGACCTTTACCCTAACATCTTGGAGACCTTCCAGATAGTTATTCTGCAACTCTTCTGCTATCTGTTCCAGTATGGCTTGTAGGAATGTAAAGTTGCATTCTCTTTCAGGGGGAGTACTGAGTATGCATAACAGGGGGAGCTGAGTGCTAATATGGAGCTGTATGCAAAGGGTGCTGAGTCTCAAGAAAGCTGATGAGGGTGTAATGTCAAGATGTCTTGATATTGTGCTGGCTAGTGTATTGTTGTGCCTTGGCAACATGGTTATGGATTACTGTCTGGGAGAATTTTTTTTTCTCTTTAGAATGTTTGCGTCTCAAATTGGGGATTTAAGATCAATTGTTACTTGTGGCAAGTATTTAATTGATTATCCTTTAATTGGGGATGTCAAAAGTGTCTTTCCTGAAGGTGCAGCTTCAGATAAGGCAAGAACCCAAGACTGGTCAGGGTGTACTCTCAAGGAGCAATGGTTCAGGACTGATCTTACACCGGCTATGTTGAGTTCAGAAGAGGGGCTTAAATCCTTGCTAATGGATTGGTGCTGAAGTGGTACAGTCTTTAGTAGAGGTCAAGCAGCATGTGAATCTCTTGGTGAGATGACTGGAGGACAACTGAATCCTGCATTGAAGCATGATGCTTCTGATTCAGTTTGTGAGTTTAGCTCTAGTTGATATATGGACACTTACTCCAATTTTTGTCAAATTTTGACTAAACCAAGGGGGAGTAAAGTGCTGCTTATCTGGTGCAACTATCAAGGGGGAGCATGATAATGTGTGAGGCTGGAAAAACTACTGCTAGAAAAACTACTGCTACTAAAGTTGTTTTAGCCAAAATTTGCCAAAGGGGGAGATTGTTAGATCCATGGTTCTATGATTGTCCATGGTTCTATGATTGGCTAAATTTTGGTAAACACGATCATGCATTGATGTTAAGCAGGATGTTATAACATTTCCATCTGCTGTGGTGAAAGAACTGTTGTGGAGTGTTTTAATGTGAATGTCATGCTGAATGTCGTGACATCCATAACGACATCCATCTGTTGTCATGACAGAACTACTGTCATGTGTGAGAAATAGCAGGAGTAGTGGTGCATCAGGAGCTAGAAGGAGCTGATAACAGAATTACTGTCATGTGTTGACATCTGGTGCAGCAGGAGCTATGTGCAACAGAAGCTAACAAGAGCAGAGGACAGAACTGTTGTCATGGATGAACTGTTGTCATGGATGCAGAAGGAGTTGATGACAGAACTGCTGTCATGGATGTCATACTGAATGTCATGACATTGATCGTATGACATCATGTCTGGTACAGCAGGGGGTGCTATGTTATATCCCTTGGCAGAAGTGTGTTGGTATTGTTGGACATTCCTCATCAGTATGTACAGGCCAAAGAGATTCATTAGGAACAAAGTGCAGATTTAATTAGTGTTCATAAAAAGGATCTTTGATACTTTTTAGGAAACTATGATATGCTTGATTCTACTGTCATGAAGAAGATTCTGCAGAAGTGTGCAGCAAAGCAAGCTGGTCAGCTAATAGTAAGTGAAAGCTGGATGTCATACTGAATGTCATGACATTGATCGTATGACATCAGATGGGCTGGGTGTGTTTTTCTGTTATGATACCTGATATATCTCAGGCTAAATTTCAGGAAACCTGTTATGACTTCTTAGTTATCTCAAACGAGATTCTAGGCGGTAGCATGACCTAATTTGACAGCACCTTGATCAGTGTAAATTAGTTTTACTTTGTTAAAACTAATGTCTAGGGTGTTAAATAAAGGAGGAGCAGAGGAAAGTAAGCACTCGCATCAAGAAAAACCAGAGTGTTAAATAAAGGTCTAGGGTTTGAGAGTCCCTTGTGTGTAAGCCACCCTTTGTATCATTTGATACATTGTGGTAGACATATTTGTAAGTTAAGAAGGCTAGTCTTCATGTATAAATTCGGTTTAGGAATACTTGTACTCCAAGCAAATGTCTGGTGGATGATTGCATTGGATAGGTAGATTCTAGGTTGTGTCTCACTCGAAGCTGTGAAGCAAGAGTGTGTGAGTTCCTTGATCAAAGTTGTGAAGCAAGATCAAGGTGAGTATGAAGTGTCTCTTCATATTGTTTTTGTAATTGTGAACTATAAATCACTGTTGTGTGATTGAGGGGGAGTGAGTGGGTATACTCAGGTACTAGAGTGTCTCTAGGCTGAAATTGCATTGGGTAGAGATTAAGTGAGGAGTGTAAACTGGAGGTTTAACTCTAAATTAATTCTGCTAATAGTGGATTTCCTTCCTAGCTTGGTAGCCCCCAGATGTAGGTGATGTTGTACCGAACTGGGTAAACAATTACTGGTGTTATTTATCTTTCAGCATTTACAATTCTGCACAAGTTAAATGTTTAGATAAATAGTCTGTCAGTATGCAGATGTCACAACAGAGGTCATGACGTTGGTCATGACATTGGGACAATTTAAAGAAATTCAAATTGGCCATGGTATGCCCTCGTCCTTGTTGAGCAGAGATCAATGTTCTTGGGACATATGAGATCTGCATACCAGAATTTCATTTTGCATTATAACTGCTAATGACAGCATCATCAACGACAACCACATTGTCACCTTTTTGGAACCCAGCATTGTTAAACTTGATCGGATTGAAGTCCTTTTTACCACATGAGTTTCCTTGTTGAGTAGGACGATAACCCAATCCAAACAATCATGCTTCTCTATAACATCTACCACTTGCCTCCATCTAGGAAGGGTGCCTTTCTCAAGAGCTTTGTTTGCACTCTTAGCAGATGATAGGGTCACTTATGGTGATTTGCCTTGATTGATAGAAGCAGAGTTGACGTCTTCAAATTTGAGACATTGCAATGACACCTCATATATGCCTCTATCAGCCTCGACATATCAGAAGGAGAATAACTCACTTACCAAAAAATCTTCTTCGCCACAGACAATAACCAATTGATCGTCATACATGAATTTGAGTTTCTGATGCAATGTAAAGGTAAATGCCCCAGCGTCGTGGATCCACAGCCTACCCAATAAGTAGATATAGGCAAGGTTGATGTCCATCACTTAGAAAGTGATGGTGAACAAGTGCGGTCCGATTTTAATTGGCAAATGCACCTCATTGATAACCCTCCTTCTAGAACTGTCGAAGGCTCTGACAATCAAAGTGCTAGCCCTCATCTCGCTCTCTTCTACCAGTAATTGACCCAACGTGATCTTAGGCATCACATTAAGGAAATAACCAGTATCCACATGGACATGAGATAGCAAGGCATTCATGCAAGTCAATGATATGTGTAAGGCTTTATTATATGCGGTTCCTTCATGAGGCAACTCAGATTCGTTGAAACCCAGATATCTACTCGCGATTATGTTGGCAACCATGTCATCAAACTGGTCAACAGAGATGTCGTGCATTACATGGGAAGCCTTTAGCACTTTTAATAAAGCCAACCAGTCAGCGGGTGAACTCATAAGCAAGGACAAGATCGAAATATTTGAGGGTATCTGCCACATCTTTGAGGGTATTTGCCCTAGTTGATCCACAATCTTGTAATCGCTCTTCTTAATCAGCTTGAAAAATTCTTAATTTTTATCAACAGTTACCTCTTTGCCTTTTGCAATATCCACAAACTGAGTGATTGGCCCAGATGCCGAGGTAGATGCCCATTGTTGTACAATAGGGATTGTAGCAATATCCTTCTCATTGGGAGAGACAAAAGTTGGCACTTGCACTGACTTAGAAGTGGCCTTTGGAGAAAACACTTGTCCACTACGAGTCATGCCTCCAGCAGCAGTTATATTCATAATCTTAGACTCTGAAAATTGTATTTCTCGGCCCCTAGAGTATACAGCAGAATCATACCTCCAAGGCACCTCTTTATAACTCTGATATGGGAATGGCTTAGGCACACAAATAGTAGTAGGCTGAATTTTCTTCTTTGGAGCTTCCACTGGAACCTTTCTGTATATGATCGTAAATGGTTCTATAGTAGCCACTTTCTCAACAGCTTTGGATCTAGAAAACTAAACTACACCTCTGTTTATCAGGATCTAAACACAACCTTTTAGTTTTCGACATTGATTAGGAATAGTTTCACAAATAGTGCATTCCTAATGAAGACCCTACAGAATCCCATGTTCATTCAACTTCTTAAACAAAACAGTCAATGGAGTTTTCACTTCATCGACATTTCTGATTAGTTCAGCCCCTTCATTATTTTCAACCATATTAACCCTCGGCACACCGTGAGTAGGTGTCATACCCCAAATTTGCCCTACCTTTCTCAGTGTTCTCTCTGTAAGATCATTCAGCCTTTGCCCACGATCTTCTGAGAATTTAGGTCATAGGATCTGAACACAAGTGCTATAATAATGCAATTGAATAAAAAGTCATAGGGGTTTTGGTTTGTTTCTTTAGAATTATCAAGCCAAAAGGCAAAAGCAGTAAAATAAAGGTTTTAAACTGTTATGAGAAGCATGTTAGGGTAGGGTGTATGAAAAAACCCTGTAATAACCTTAATCCTTAATTTTCAGAAATCACTGCTCAATTCAATCGTTACATGTTTTAAAGATTAGTTTACTCTAATTCCTTAGCAGAAAACCCTTTGGTATTCTCCCTATGCCCCAATTCCTTGGCGGTATAGGAACAATACCAAGCAATATATTTTATCTAAAACATTACGGTTACTATAGGGTATCCCCATTCCTAGGAAATATCTACTATAGTATTATCGTATACATGCGTTAACACTTGTTCTTCCAAACCTAAGGTTAACCGTAAATCATATTCCCATTTGTCAAATAAGAAAAGCCATAAAACATTATACAATAACAACGATGATTAGAAAGCAGTGAAATATATAATTCAAGAAACCAAAGGTTATTACAGAGTCAATTCAGGGACACCCCCTAGCATTGGGGGGTTTAGCTACTCATAATAATAAAAATAAACTCAACAACAAAATTCAACATTACAAGAGAATTGATTGCTTTGATCTTCAATCGCTTCCGCTCATGAGGATCTTCCGTTCCCAAATCCTTGATCGCTCCAATCTTTATCGTGAAAATCCTTTCTGTTCAAAAGTCCCTTCTCCTTATTCAAAACACGTATCAAATAGTCTCCATTCAAACTCAGTACCAAGGAAATGCCCAAAATACCCTCAGGGATCACAAGAGTAAAAAATACAAGAAAAATAGGTGATGAGGCGTTTCAACCAACACGGGTCATGTCAGACAACACGGGCGGCCGTGTTGGCTTCCTGACACATTTTTCACGTGAAATTTCTGATAGTTCCATGGTTCTATGATATAGAATTGTCCATGGTTCTATGATTGTCTAAATTGTGGTAAAACATGATTCTGCACTAATGTTAAGCAGGATGTCATTACCATAGTTATGACATCGCTAAAGAAGCAAGCATGAGCTGGTGAAAGAACTGCTGTGGAGTATTTTAATGTGAATGTCATGCTGAATGTTGTGACATCCATCAAGACATCCATCTGATGTCATGAAAGAACTACTGTCATGTGTGAGAAACTGCAGGAGTAGTGGTGCAGCAAGAGCTAGCAGGAGCTGATGACACAACTGTTGTCATGTGCGTACATCTGGTGCGGCAGGAGCTATGTGCAACAGGAGCTAGCAGAGGCTGACATCAAGGTCGAGTGCAGCAAGAGCAAGCTGGAGCTAGCCGAGGCTGAAGAAAGGATGGATGTCATGGATGTCATTACCAAAGTAATGACATAGCTGTCTGGCACAACAGGCACTGATATGGGTTAGCAGTAGCCTAGTTCCTCACAGGCAGTGTGAGGTGTGTAGCCACAATAGGGTAAGTTGTGATGAAGATTCCTCACAGGTAGTGAGTGAGGTGTGTTGTCATGTGTCTTAAGCAGGACAACGTTGTATGACAACAAAAGGAGCTGCTAGTGTATATCTCTTGACAGAATTGGTTTGGATTGATGAGACCATGTTGAAAATACCTCATCAGTAAATATGTCAAGGAGATGGATTAGGAACAAAAACAGATTGTATTGGTATTCATAAAAGGATCTTGGAGACCTTTTAGGAAACTTGAATATACTTGGTTCTAATATTATTCTGCAGAAGATTAGGAGAAACGATGACTGTCATGATGAAGATTTTGCAGAAGTGTTCAGCAGGGCAAGCTGGTCAGCTAAGAGGAAGTGAAGCTGAATGTCATGGCCAATATGATGACATTGATCGTATGACATCAGACAGGCTGAGTTTGTTTTTCTGTTATGATACCTGATATATCTCAGGCTAAATATCAGGAAACATGGTATGACTCCTGAGTTATCTCAGGAGAGATTCAAGGCAATGCTGACCATACCATGACCTAATTGGACAGCACCTTGAATTGTGGAAATTAGTTTTATTTTTTTAAAACTAATATTTGTTACTTCTGCACAGCCCAAACCCAGTCTGCACGACTATAAAAGGAGGAGCAGAAGCAGAAGAAAAGCAAGCACTCACATCAAGAAAAACCAGAGTGTAAAATAGAGGTCTAGGGTTGAGAGTCCCTTGTGTGTAAGTCACCCTTTGTATCTTTTGATACATTGAGGTAGACATATTTGTAAGTGAAGAAGGCTAGTCTTCACTTGTAAAGTTTGTTTAGGAATACTTGTAATCCAAGCAATTGTCTGGTGGATGATTGTTTTGGTTAGGTAGATTCTAGGTTGTGTCTCACTCGAAGCTGTGAAGCAAGAGTGTGTGAGTTCCTTGATCAAAGCTGTGAAGCAAGATCAAGGTGTGTATGAAGTGTCTCTTTATATTGTTTTTGTAATTGTTTGAAATCACTGTTGTGTGATTGTAGGGAGTGAGTGGGTATACTCAGGTACTAGAATGTCTCTAGGCTGAAATTGCATTGGGTAGAGATTAAGTGAGAAGTGTAAACTGGAGGTTTAACTCTAAATTAATTCTTCTAATAGTGGATTTCCTTCCTGGCTTGGTAGCCCCCAGATGTAGGTGTTGTTGATACCGAACTGGGTGAATAATTACTGTGTTATTTATCTTTCTGCATTTACAATTTTGTACTTTAAATGGTTAGATAAACAGTATGACAGACTACAGATGTCACAACAGAGGTCGTGACATTGGTCATGACATTGGGACAATTTAAAGAAATTTAAATTGGCCATGGTTTGTCCTCATCCTTGTTGAGCAGAGATCAGTGTTCTTGGAACACATGTGATCTGCATACCAGAATTTCAATTTCCAAGTCCCAGGTGTCCTGACACGGGCCGTGTCACGTGACACAGGCGGCCGTGTCAGGCCACTCTTTTCTACCAAAAATCACCTCTTCTGAGAACATCCTGACACGGGCCGTGTCACACGACACAGGCACCCATGTCAGGCCCCTCTTGCGAGTCTGACTTTGACTCCAACACGAAAGTTGTAGCTCTCTCTCTCTTAGCTTTACGGCGGTTTTAGGAATGCCTCAAACGAATTCCCGGAACTCCAGTTATGTTCGTTTTCGTGCAGACTGCTAAAGATTTTACTTTCAGTAGCCCTGACACGGGCAGTGTCACAGGACACGGGCACCTGTGTCAGGCTGCTGGTTCACAACAAAACTCTTCCAAAATCTTGCCATTTTTCCCCGATTTTTGCTCTGCTTCTCCTTTATTGTTTACCTGAACCTAGAAACAGTGAAAATACCAAATCGACGCGTAAAATGTAATAAAAACAACTAAAATGCGACAAGACAAAACAAATGATTAACTGAAATAAACGGTAAAATCACGTGTAAAAACCACGGATCAGGATCTCGTGTACGTCTTTATTATGATTAACAAGTTTGTGCAGGTGCATTGATTTAAAGTGTAGATAATACATGTCCTCTCAATCAAGTGCTTCAAAATGTGATCAACAGATTCTGATTAAAAGGGTCCTAGGGTTTTTTACTAGTTATTTTCCTCAGAGTTTCTCAGAAGTTTTAGTGTGTACTCCCGAAGAATATCAGGGTTTTCTTTCCATTGATGTTAAGTGTGGTCATGCGGAGACAGGCTAGGATTTTTCAAGTTGTGTCCTTATTTTCAAAGGATTTCTTAGGGGATGGTTCACGTATCAAGTTTCATCATCATCTAAATCTTCAGTTGTGCGGGTAACGAAGGTCAAGAAGAAATTTGTTCTTATTCATGAAGTTGGATCATCATTTAAGTTTAAGAGAAAGAGTTTGGATCCTCTTGATGATAGTTTGTGATAAATAAAGCAATAAGTTTGGATTAAAATCTTGAAGCAAGTTAAGGTAAGAAAATCTCAAGGTGAAGATTAGAATTCATGTTCTTTACAAAATTTAATGTTCAAATTCAAGCTATTGATTCAAGTTGCATTGTTTCCCCATACTCAAGTTCAAGTAATCTTTCATGTGATCAAGATTCAAATAGATCAAGTTCTAATAAGGTGCTAAAAGTCCAAGAATTCATATTATACAAAATTCATTCAAGATTGCAACACCTTTTCATCATTCAAATTTAATCATGGTGGAATTCATAAAATTCAAGAGAAACTCTCATTCATACAAAGTATAAAAGATCACACTATCCAAAAATTCAAGATCAAGTCAATTCCAAATTCAGAGTACACGAGAAGTTTCAACATCCTTTCTATGCTTCTAAATTCAAAACTCAATTAAGGATTTCATTCACAAATTACAAGGATTTCACATGTTCGAGATTTCAAGATCCAAAGCTTCTCAAAAGTGTTTAAGAATTTGTAATTATTCAAAATCCATCCTAAAAAAGAGACAAAAATTCAAAGAATTGGGTATTCAAGTTTCCATGAGTTGAATTACACAAACTAAAATGGAATTGAAATTAAAATTGAATTCTAAACTCAAAAGAAGCCTTGCTCTACCAACAATTGATAATGTCTCTAGAAAGAAACTCTTTGTCTACTAAATTTCCATAAAGATTTGGTTGATAATGATAATGTCCATACAATTCTACATCATTTTGGAAGATCTAAGATTAAAATTATTTGGAAAATCATTACAATCTCCTTTGGTCGTTTCGAACTCTTGCCGCTTCCGTAAGAGTAATAGATACAATAAGAGGGATCCAATATTAGTCCACGATGGTTATAATTGGGAGTAGCCAACACTTTTGCTCATCTTCCAAAATTGGTTGAATCATTGAATTCCAAAAAAGCTATATGAATCTCTTTCATGAAAACTTCAAAGCACATGAAACTTCTGAACAAAATGAACTTGCAAATGTTAAAAACCACACGTCACTTACATGAACCGAAATTAATGACGAGGAGGCGGTCACGTTAAATGAGTTTTATTGCTCAAATCAAACATGATGAAAAAGGAAAAAATCAAAAACATATTTTGAACAAAATCATCATCATCAATTTCAGGAAATCAGACATTCATGGCAAAATCAAATTGAACATGGAAAGTTTTCATAGTTTGGCAAGATATCAAGAAAATCATGTACAAACACGGAAGTTTTCATCATGTCATCATTGGTAATTCTTTCTCTAATTGTTGTTGCTAATTCATTTTTGTTATTTCATTTTAAATAATTTTGGTGAGAAATTTGGGAACAAGAAAACCATGATGAGAAAGTTGGCCGCGTTCGAAGAAGAGAAAGGAATATGATGGGGTGATCGAGAGAGAGGAAGGTGAACCGAGAATATGACGAGATTGAAAGAGGAGAGTTGACATCACGTTTCATACGGGAGAAAGGAAAAGGAAAGTAGCGGCTGAGAAGAGAATGAGGAGAAAAGGCAATGAGTAGAAATGTTGACCTTCATGGGCTTGAAAATATACTCGGATGGGCCCATTGCTTCAAGAATAGCACCCGGACCAATTTTTCATTTTTTTACTCCCCTCTCATATGTTTTTTGTGAAAGTTTGGGCTTTAGATGGCAACCAATAGATTGACATCCCACCTTCTTTTTTTTTTCCTCTCTTCTCTTTTTCCATGTTTTTTTTTAAATATAGGATTTTCTCAATTTTCATAATTTATTTTTATTTATTTATTAGTGTGAGGTTAATTAGGATAGTATTTTTTTTTAAATGCACGATTAATCTTAGTTATTTTGCTTAGGCGTTAATTTTATTCAAGTTTTAACTCTGATTTAACTTTGGCATTTATTCATGAATAAAGACTTAATATTCATCTTGATAAACCTTGGTATTACTCTCAATCGAATCTGGAATACGATTTATCCTTAGCTTTAATTTCTAAATATCCTTATTGGTTTTCGTCTTGATCTTGGTATAGATGTTCAAAGATTGCTTTAACGCTTGATATTATTGATTGTTCACTTAGAATTACCATATTCCCTCAGGATATTCCATTAAGTGATTCTATGTCATCTTGATCACTTAATGTTGAATTAGTTAGGGTAAATCATTGCATGATAACATTAAGACAATTTTTCTTTTATCATAATCTTAGAATTAGGTTAGTTTCCCTTCTTAAAACTAAAACCTTTTCCTAATCAAAAAATCCAAAATACTTTACCTCATCTCTAACTGTTTCCCAAACCCTATTAAAACACTTCACAAATTTTAAACCTTTTTGCCACTTGACTTTTCAGTTTAAACCTTTTCAAAAAGGACATGCCTCATAGCATCGCCCATAAAAAACATACAACAAACAAAAACATTTTCAACAAGAACTACGGAGTTCTGATTCCCTCTGGGATACGTAGGAACTGGGTTACAAAATTCGGACGAACTCAATAATAAAAATCTCTTCTTTTCCCTTAAGCAATCATCCACCTTCCCTTAGCAAGCAATAAGATATCGAATACCTTTCATGCCTAGAAAACTTAGACGGTTTCCATCGAGTACGATGGATGTAGGGAGTGCTAGTACCTTCTCCTTATATAATCGACTTCCAAACCCAACATGGCTATGATGACCATACCTTATCCTTTTCCCGCGGGCTTTCTCGATATTTTCCCTTTCCCTTTGTCGAATAAATAAAGTTTGATGGCGACTCTCTGTTAGTCCATCCGGGAACTTTCTTTGCGAGGTCATATTTTTCGAGGTGCCACAAATGGCGACTCTGCAGGGGAAGGGTTCACTCCTAAGCAAGTCAAGCCTAGTCTATGTTTTCTTCGCATGTTTGAGTGTTTACTTATCTTATTTTCTTGCTTAATTTCTTTAATGCTTTCCATATTATATATATATATTTGTGGATCTGTGGCTCTGCGGGTGGAAATTTTGATTGCAAACCTTGTGGGAAAGGATTTATACCCGAGCCTAAAGTAACACATACGATAGGAGAGGTTGAGTAGTATGGGGCACTGAGGAATTTCTCTTCGTGTAGTTCGATACGAGAACCTCACTTAGAGTAGATTCTGATGAGAATGTTGGCGACTGTCGAGCCTTTTGACGTGGACGACCAACATTTTCATTAGGATCCATGACTCTAAGGACCTTTTAGAAACTTGAACCATTTGGTCAAACACTAAGGTTGATGGTAACATAGGATGGGGCACCGAGAGGCTTCTCTTGTGTAGTTCGATACAAATATCTCAAACAGAAGAGACTTTCTTAATAGAGTCGTTTTCCTGGAAATCATTGACATACACAATAAATAGTCAAGGAAGTCCATGACTCTGAGACCACTGTTTAGAACCCAATATTGATGGTCACGTAGTATGGGATACCGAGGTGCACTTCTCATGTATTTCGATATGAAGACCTCACCCAGAAGAGATTCATATGATGGAGTCATCAGTCGTCGTGTCCATGATGTGTCTGATGAACAATCACATAGATTCATGACTTTTGGGTTCCTTAAAACTTTAGATCTTACTTGGTGAGATCCTTGTGAGGAGAGTGGTCAACCTTTTCCTCCATCTGCACCTCGTACTTATGAGAACCCGTGAATAGAAATTTTAGTTATTTACTTGTTGCTTTGGATGACCTCGAAGACTTAACTGATCTCGTGATCCTGGATCTTTCCTTTTAACATTACATCCACGCATATCATTTCATCTTGCATTCCAAAAAACTCATTTCATCTTCATTCATTCAGTAAATCAAGTTGATTCCCCGACACCAGTACGTTACTCGAGCTTATACCAAACGAGTAATGAATCAGATTCAAGAAGAACAAGCTGCTTTCAGAGAAGAGTTGGACTCTATCAAGGGCAAGATTGACCAAATTCTCGGATCCATAACTATGGAAAGAAAAGAAGAGGAACTACGTGAGGCCACTGCCGCAAACAATAGTGTTCCTGTGCAAAGATCTACCTCAAGGCTTTCATTCCTTGTTCCCAATCTCATAATCTATGGAATGCCTATGAACTTCACTCCTGCAGTTGAAGGAGCCATTGCTCAGCCAATACTAACACCTGGAGTTACTGTTGGAGCCATCTCGCAAGCCCAACCTGCTGTCACTCAAATTCCCATTCCTTATGCTAAGGAGGATCTACAAGATGATTATGAGGTACAAAATTATCATGTTGTTGTTCTAATTGTCAATCTTGCTGCTGCTCAGGATTTTGAAGCTATCAAAATGTGTCGTAATTTGACTGAAAAACTCTGAGTCATGGAATGGCATAACTCAACTTCTTTGAATGCCTTGGAGATGTGCTTGGTTCTAAATGTTGTGATCCCTCCCAAGTTCAAAGTACCCGAATTCTTGAAATACAAGGGTCTCAGTTGTCCCAACATTCATCTGAAGATGTACTGCCGCAAAATGGTTGCATATGCTAGAAATGAAAAGTTGATGATTCATTGCTCCCAAGACAGCTTGTCTGAAGCATCTCTCGAATGGTACATGCAACTAGAACGTAGTAGTGTGCGTACTTAGGTTGAGTTGGTTAAATCTTTTGTTAAGCAATACAAATACAACACTGACCTAGCTCTAAACCGTACTCAACTCCAGAGTATGGCTCAGAAGAACAATGAATCCTTTAAGGAGTATGCACAATATTGGAGGGAGTTAGTTGCAAGAGTGCATCCACTACTGGTCAATCATGAACTAATTGACATCTTCATGGGCACTTTGCAAGGGAAATACTATGAGAAATTGATCAGCAGTGTGTCTTCAGGATTCTCAAACATGGTAATAGTCAGTGAGAGAATTGAAGAAGGTTTGAAAAATGGAAAGATTCAACGAGGTTCTAGTAGTCAGGCTAGAATCAAGAAGCCTTTTAATGGGTATTAAAAGTAAAAGGGTGAAACAAATGTTATATTTTCTCATGGGATAGAAACACATTAGAGGGAACCTACTTCAGTACCTTACTACCAACACCATTATGCTACAGCTGCATAATATGCTCTTGTGCCCTATTAGAAAACTGCTCCAACTCCAGTTCCTGCTCAAATACCTCAACAACAAAATCCAGATCATCAAGTTGCTACCGTTGCACCTATTCCATACCAGCATCCGGCTTACCAACAACAACGGTCATATTAGCAACAAGGGTATCAACATCAGCACCAGAATCAACCATAACACGCTCTACAACAGCGTCAGCCTAACCAACAAAGAGTGAGGAGGTCAGAGAGACACTTTGATCCTCTTCGTATAGCATATGGCCAAATCCTCCTTTATCTGCTAAAGGATGGAGCATTTTCCTTGAGAAATCTAGCATCTCCAACTGTTATCCCTCCAGGATATGATGCTAATGCTCACTGTGAGTATCATAAAGGTGCCTCAGGGCACACCATTAAGATTGCAAATCTTTCAAGTACAAGGTTCAAGACTTGATTAACTCGAAGGAGCTTACCTTCACAATGAATAATCTAAATGTTGTAACAAACCCCATGCCGCCGCATATGGCCCGTCAGTGAATGTTATTGAAGGGGTTTTTGAAGATAAGTAGAGTGGTTCCTGAGGAAGCTAGTTCAGTAGCAAGTTAGTCAAAAAGAGTTCAAGTTCTCGAATAAAGGCAGTCATTATGACACATTTCCCTTTTTACATTCTTGTATTTTGTTCTTGTTTGTCCAAGTACTGGTTGCTTTAAAGCATTGTTATTTGTATCTGGTTTTATTAATAAGATGAGTATGCATGTTTTGAATTATTCTTTTCATATTCACTCGTCTTTTCTTATATTATCGCAAAATACACAAAAAATATATTCATATACCTCTCGTCCACTTTCTTTATCAAACTACTCTTTTAGCAAAGATTGGAGGGAGGATGATGAAAACTAAATACCCATAACTATTGTGGTATGCTTTCGGATAAGATCTTGCTAATGATGTATATGTATTGTTTCAAATCTCCAAACACTGGGGAGATAAGGGGTTAGTCCTTAGTTAACCACTTCGAGCCTAGAAGTATGAGTTTCTTTCAGATTTATAAAACCTTACGCTTAACCTGGGGCAGAGTAGTGTTCAGTTAATCTAACCAGACATTTTAATTACAAGATGAATACATCCCATCTAGGGATCAACCACCTGATATTTATTCTTGAATGACCAATGACTTTGCAGTTACAACCCTTCAGCAAGATAAAAATTGAAAATCAAAAAGCCCGCTAATTCAAACCCCCTAAACAAGAGACTCGGGCAAAATTAAGGAAATCCTGATGGACTCGAAAAGAAAAATCTATCCATTAAAAAATTAGGGATCAAAATAAAAATCAAAGAGGCTGTGTAAATCCTCAACAAAAAAAAAACAAAAATAATATTCGATGACCACCATATCCAAAATTAAAATGGTCATTGACATCTAAATAACAAAATACGGTAATTGCCATTTCGAGAAAATCTTGAATCATTCCTTTCACTCTTACACCATCAAATCCATTTTGGAAAACGAATGTGTGAAGAATTAACTGAACGTAGGACTGGAAATCATCACGAAGAAGGGATGGGTACAAATCAAATTTTGAGTCTTATATCCTTTGTTTCAAGAACCGTGAACCAGACCATGTTACAACCCTTAAAAGATCTAATTGAGGCAAGGTTTATTCTAAAAGCATAATACAACAAGGTTATGTAAAATAACTCCTAGAGATTTTCTAATCTTTGGTATTGATGTTATCTTCTTGCTGTATCTTTCATACACTAGCTAAATCAGCATCGTGTTTGGACTAATGGTCCATTCTCCACACACTTCCATATCATTCAAATAAATGATTCATTTTCAAAACTTGCATGAACATCGCTTTAAAAATACCATTTTTGAATGAACAATTTTTAACTACAAATTAGTACTTAACATTAAGGAGATTCTAACAAGAGGCAATTAGAGAAGAAATTGAATTTTCATTGGTGCTGACACGAATCAAGACTACCTCAAAGGCTTAATCAAGGGCAGACTCATCATATCCTGACAGTGGAGCAAATCATGTCATGATAACTCTCAAAAGTTCCCTAGCAAAATTCTTTCAAGAATCCAACAGACTAGGGCAAAACAAGTTGCAAGGGGCAGACTCTTTCGGTACTCTCAAGCTAGACAAGCAGATCTTGTTAAACACTAGCAACCATGTAGTTCGGAGTAAAAGTATAATCTTTAGGTGTTGATTACGTTGCTACGCTCATCTTTAGGCCACCCTGATCCTCATACAAAAGAGTTATTATTCTCTGAGGATTGAAGACAACTTATTAGCAAGTGATAAAACTTGGGGCACCAAGAGCCTCTAGATCCATCCTTAATGCATCTTGAATCATTTGCATCATTGCATAGATGACCAAAATTCATATACATCCCCGACATTTGAATCTATATTTCCATCGTATCTCCATCTAATATGGAGTACTTTTTTTTTCAAACATGCATACATACATAAGTTAGAGTTTGGGATCAATCATGAGATTCTAGGTTGATCCTCAGCTAAGTCAATGGGCATTCCCCATGGAGTTTTTCTTATTAACCTTTTGTTTATGAAGTTGTTCTCTTCAGATCGAATCACTCATTGGTATTTCTCCAAGCAGAGTTCTTACCAGGCGTTGTTCAGTGGGTGTTCCCTATTGAGTTGTTTCCTTCAACCTTTTGTTGATGAAGTTATTATCATCAGACCATTCAGGTGGTATCCCTCTGAATAATTCCTAGCTTACTTATTGGGCGTTCCCTAGTGAGTTGATTCCTTTCAACCTTTTATTGATAAGGATGGTTTTCCTTGATTAATTCTCTTTCTTCAACCTTTAGTTGACCTCCTCAATCTAGTCTTACTACCATCCTTTTGGTGATAGCAAGATTTGTGGTTTTGATTTCACCTTCATCCTTTGGGTGATAGTGATCATTAAAGAATGTGTTTGTTATCATTCTTTTAGTGATACCAAACTTTGTCGACCTTACTTTCATCCTTTTGGTGAAGGCAGTCAGGGAAATTATGTGCCTACTATCATTCTTATGGTGATAATAAGCTTTGTTGTTTTTGCTTTACCTTCATCCTTTTGGTTATGATGATCATTGAGTTTTGTATCTACTATCATCTTTTTGGTGATAGCCAATTTGGTTGTTTACTCTTCTTACCTTCATCCTTTTGGTGCTGGGAATTTACTATCATTCTTTTGGTGATAGCAAATTGTGATATCACCTTTATCCTTTTGATGTCAGTAATCATTAAAGTTGGGAATTTACCAGCATTCTTTTGGTGATAGCAAATTTTGTCGTTACTATTATCTTTTTGGTGATAGCAACTTGTGTTGTTACCTTCATCCTTTTGATGCCGGTAATTTTTGAAAACTAGGAACTTACTATCATCCTTTCGGTGATAACAAGTGGTGTGGTCTACTATCATCCTTTTGGTGATAGTCGGTTTGGTTGATTAATCTTCTTACGTTCATCCTTTTGGTGTTGGGAATTTACTATTATCCTTTTGGTGATAGAGTTGTCATCCTTTTGATGTCGGTGATCTTTAAATTTGGAAATTTACTATCATCTTTTTGTTGAGAGTGAATTAGGTTATTATTGTCATCCTTTTGATGTCGGTGATCTTTAAAATTGGGAATTTACTATCATCCTTTTGGGGATAATGAATTGGGTTATTACCTTCATCTTTTTGATGTTAGTAACCATTAAAGTTAGGAATTTACTATCATCCTTTTGATGATAGCGAATTGTGTTATTACCTTCATCGTTTTGGTGTCGGGAATTTACTATCATCCTTTTGGTGACAGCAAAGTGTGTTGTTATCTTTATCCTTTTGGTGTCAGTAATTTTTAAATATGGGGAGCTTACTTTCATCCTTTCGATGATGGCGAGTTGTGCGTATGCACTATCATCCTTTTGGTGATAGAACCATCATCCTTTTGGCGTCGGTGTTCTTTGTAGTTATGATCCCATGACTGTCCTTGTTTTGATGACGATCTTTGCAAATTATGGCCCTACTGTCATCCTTTTGGTGCTAGGAAAATGTCATTGTGATCTAACCATCATCCTTTTGGTGATGGCAATCTTTGTTAGTCTGATTTAACCTTCATCCTTTTGGTGATGGCAATCATTGAAGATGCTGAGTTAACTATCACCTTTTGATGATTATAAGCTTTATGAATTGATGGTTGTTATCCTTTTGGTAATAGAAAGCTTTTGTGTTATCCTATCATCCATTTGGTGATAATGATCTTTGAATTTTGATTTACTCATCATCCTTTTGGTGATGGTTGTTATCCTTTTGGTAATAGAAATCTTGGAGTTTGTTGGTCTTACTATCATCCTTTGAGTGATATTGACCACAGTCATGATGCCTAATCATCATCTTTTGGTGACGACAGATGTTAAAGTTTGATTTAACCATCATCCTTTTGGTTTTGGCAATTCTTGAAGTTGTTGTGAACCTACTATCATCTTTTTGGTGATAGTCAGCTTGGTTGATCTTACTGATATCATGTTGATGTCAGCGAACTTTGTAGTTTTAAGGTTATTGTCTCTCTTTCGGTGTCATTAAATTTTTGTCATTACGAGTCTGTTTAGTATCCACTCAAGGGTCGATATTGATTTAGTACCCTATTTTCTTTCTAACAAATTCAGGATCTTCTTGTATCTAATTGACTTTTACCCTAAAAACGAACTTCATGCAGCAGTTCATCCTCTTGGGTTCAAGGCAATTAGATAAGGGCATTTGTCATACCCTAAATTTTTCCTACCTTTCTCAGTGTTCTCTTTGTAAGATCATTCGGCCTTTGGCCATGATCTTCTGAGAATTTAGGTCATAGGATCCCATGTAGATGTTTATTATGATTAACGAGTTTGTACAGGCGCATTGGTTTAAAGTGTAGATGATACCCATCCTCTATGTCAAGTGCTTCAAGATGTGATCAACAGATTCTAATTAAAAGGGTCCTAGAGTTTTTTACTAGTTATTTTCCTTAGAGTTTCTCAAAAGTTTCAGTGTGTGCTCCCTGTTGCACCCTAAAATTTGACCAACCGGTTCTCCTATCTGGTTCATGGTTCAATTCGTATTCGCATATCAGATGCATGACATTTATACACAGACAGAGGATGTCAGGGTTACAGCTTGGTTTTCATTTACCGGATATTTCAGATCCAGTCTAGATTATCAGGGTTTTATTTTCGGGAAATTGTGCGCTCCTCGGTGTTTTCAGCTTACATGGTGGTTTTTGGGATATTCTGATGCCAGGGGTTTACTGTTTGCTTCAATCTGGTCGCGCGTTCTTTTATGGTGGTTATTTGCCTTTGTTTGCATTTTTTAGAGTTTAATAGCCTTTTTATAGATTTAAATAGTTTTTTTAATATTTTAAATAGGTTTTATAGATTTTTCAGAATTTAAATAGATTTTTTAATGTGTTTAATAGTTTTAAGTCCTTTTTGGAATTTTATAAATTGTTTTAATAGATTTTAGAATATTAGGTTTTAATATAGATATTAATTTCTTTTTAGGTTTAATATAGCTTTAGTGTTGATTTTAAATAGGATAGACAATATAGAATAATAATAGTTTATAAAATTAGTAGAATTTTAATAGATTTCTTGTAAACAGAATTTGATAGATTTTATTAGGTTTTATTAGATTAAGTAGTCTAGTTTCTTTAATAGAGGTTAATTAGGTGTTAATCAATTTCCATTTTCGTTTAAAGTTTCAGTGCATTAATCCTAATTACCATGTCATTGCATTGATCACGTTTCAAGTGTCATTTGCATTTAATGATCTCTAATCCAGTTTTCCATTATTACTAATCCGTTCATTAATCCATTTAATTTCCACATTAATCCATTGTCATCACGTTTAGTCACATGCAGTGCAACATTAATTCATCAGTCAGAGTCTTAGTCTCATATTGGGCCAATTATCCATAATGTAGTTCAGAAAGCCCAGTTTAGCAAGTCCAGGACACTTGTCCATATATAAACAAGCACACGTGTAAATCACAGGAAGGTCCCACCTCATAACTCACTCCATCCCAGAACCACCCACGCGTCCTCTTCTCTGGCTCCCTCTCCTCCTGCCACGTTCCCCACCATCTCTCTCTACCAACACACAACACACGTGTCTCACCCCTCTCTCCCCTCAGCGCCAGCGTACATCCCACTAACCAACCCTCACCGTCGGCCATGCAGCCACCCGCCGGACCACCCTCCTCCACCGCAACGGTCACCGGAAGCCGGTAATCTCGCCGGAATCTGCAAATTTTCCCAGCAACCCAGATTTCACCCAATCTCCTTTGAATCTTCATCTTCTACCTCCATCAATAATCACCAGACGCCGGAACAGACTCGCCGGAAACTGCATTGTTTCGCCGGAAACTTCATCCATTGCCGGAAACTTCAAGCAACCTCATAGATCTTCATCATCCCGCCCAGATCCTTCACCGTACCTTCATGCATATTCTCCAGAAAAACCAAGAACAAGATCTTTCTCGTTGCTTTTTTCCAGAAATTACCAAAGGTTCTTCGAGGCTTCGTCCATCTTCATCATCAAGATTACCAGGAGCGCAGATCCAAGAATTTCATCGTGTGTTCTTCAGAGACCTCCTTCGATTTGTTTCCAAGAAACACCATCCGATCTTCATCTTGGTCGTTCTTCCAGATCTCCGTTGAAGGCTTCAAGAAGTTTCATCACCAGCTGCGTCTTCGTGAACGTCTCCAGAACTTTTTCTCCAAGAACGCCATTGTAACGAATTCTCTGATCTCCAAGCCCACTGCATCTTGTTCATAGTAGATCTTCAAGAAGTGTTCTCCAGAACTCGTTGTATCCGCTGCTTCACTCCAGGTTTTGTTCCTTTTCGCCACCTCCATTGTTGTTCATTTAGTGAATTAGGGTTTCTCATTTTGAGATTTGAGGTTTAGTTTTAGTTGATGGGGATGGTCTAGGTTAGTTTGAGTTGAGCAGTAAGGATTAGAGAGAGGTTGTTGTTTGAATTCGTGAGTGTTTGATCAGGGTTCGAGGGTTTCAGAAGGTGTTGGAGAGGGGTTCGTGAGGGGAGTTCAGAGAGAAGCTGAGCGGCGCATTAGGGTTAGGGATGAACAGTGATTGAATTTTGGGAAGAAAGTTTGGTTTTTGTTAATTGATGATTGGGTTAGGGTTTGGGCTGGGTTAAGCCCAAGTCTGAGATTGCTGAAATGCACCCCCTCATTGCTCACTTCCCTCCCCCCCCCCCCTGATTGTGAGAAAACTGAATGGATGTGGATTCGGCTTAGGGTCCAAGTGCTAGGCGCACCCCCCCCCCCCCCCCCCCCCCCCCCCCGTGTTTAGCCCAATGCTGTAATAACTAGGGCGTTTTGCTAATGCACCCCCCCCTTTGTTTTATTTTCTTTTTTAATTTTCTTCATTTTGTATCCTGTTAGAAAATAATGCATAAAAAATAGTAGGATTGCCCAATTAATTCCCTTCTTTTTCCATAGGTTCCTAATTCAATTTAGAATTTTATAGTGAAAAAATATTGAATTGATCATGCATTTTCATTTTTATTTGCATTTTTTGTATTTTAATTGGTGTTGAATAATTGGTTTGTGATGTGTCTGCCTTGTTGATTTTAGTTCTCTCACTTGGTATTGATTTTTGCTTTAGTTTTTTAGTATGTTATACTAGGCTAATGCATGCTCCCCATAGATTTTTCATAGATTTTTTCAGAGTTTAATTGATGTTGTTTTAGGGTTAGAGAGTAGAGACCTCATAACTTGCTGGTTAACCCTCGACCATTCATATGTTAGGGATTGTTTAGTAGCCTTAGAAGTTGACTAAGGCTTTGAGATTTGATCTTGAGATCATAGAGCCATATAGGTTTCCCCTAGATTTTTGGTAGATTTTTATAGAGTGTTTTGCTATTTTTGGCTTGAGCTTGAGAATAGGAGAAGTCTTGAGGGCTTCTGACTTTGAAGTTCAAATGTGGTTGAACTTTAGAGATAGCTTCTTTTGGGTTGAGGGCCTGTGATTTCTTCTTGGAGGTGGAGGCTAGATGAGGTCTTGTTGGAGCTTGCAAGGATGCATAGATTGAAGACCTAGTCTAGGAGCTTGCTCTCTGTTTGTGAGGTTTGAGATCCTGAAGTTTGAGGGAAATTTATGGTACTTTCCTGAGGAAGGCACTATGGATGTCTTTCATTCTTTCTTCTCACCTCTTTCTCAAGTATCCAATGATGTTGGAGCCTTCATGTGAGTTTAGTTCCTCCTGAGGAGGAATGTAAACCGATCACAGTTGTTGAGCCACATGGGATATGATTCCTAAGTGGAAGCCCCCTAGTACTTTCCTGAGGAAGGCACTATGGGTCTGTTCACTTAGTCCCCTTAGTTCATGTAGGATTTCTTAAGTATCCAATGATGTTGGAGCCTTCATGTGAGTTTAATTTCTCCTGAGGAGGAATGTAAACCGTTCACAGTTGTTGAGCCACATGGGATATGATTCCTAAGTGGAAGCCCCCTAGTACTTTCTTGAGGAAGGCGCTATGGGTCTGTTCACTTAGTTCCCTTAGTTCATGTAGGATTTCTTAAGTATCCAATGATGTTGGAGCCTTCATGTGAGTTTAGTTTCTCCTGAGGAGGAATGTAAACCGTTCACAGTTGTTGAGCCGCATGGGATATGATTCCTAAGAAGGAGCCTCCTAGTACTTTCCCGAGGAAGGCACTATGAGTCTGCCTACTTAGCTCCCTTTCTTTGGTAAGCTTGTCTTGAAGCTTGAAGACTGGGATTGATTTCTCTTGTGTGAGGTTTTGTTCAGGGATTTGCTTAGAGATTTGAGTAGGGTTTTGCTTTAGGGCTTTGCTTAGAGATTTGATTAGGGTTTTGCTTTAGGGCTTTGTTCAGAGGTAGATTAGGGTTTTGTTTCAGGGGTTTGATTAGGGCCTTGCTCAGAGGTAGATTAGGGTTTTGTTTTAGGGTTGTTTAGGGTCTTGCTCAGGGGTAGTTTCATGCTTTTGGATAGGAGTTTGTCAGGCTGGTTAGCCTTCTCTTTGTGTTGATTGACTTGTGTGGTGCTGTGCTGCATTAGACTTAGGGGTTCATCTAGATATTTCTGAGATAGGTGCATCTTAGAAATAGGCTTTGTGTGCATGAGAAGTTGAGGTGGTCCTCCTTCTGCTTGATTGTTATTGAGTGGCTTTGCTTGCTGGTATTTGGTAGAGCTGAGCTCCCTTGCCTCTGTGGTGTGTGGCCTTTGTGCCTTGCTTGTTTGGTTGTTGCATTCATGCATGTTTCCAGTATTTCTTTACTTTGCAGTGATTCCTGTTTGCTGTCTAGTGCTGTTGCCATGATCCCTTAGGAGCTCTAACTTCTCCGCTGTGGAGGAGTTATGATAGACATTAGGTTGGTTAACCAGGCATGATAACATTAGGTAGATTCCCCTTTTCAACCATAGTTTTAGGGTGTCTCTTTCCTTTCTCAAACAACAGAAAAACACTTAATAAAGGATAAAACAAAAGTGAATTCATTTCTTCCGTTAAAAGATTTGAACAAACATCAAAACCTTTTTGTCCTCCTGGACTGTGAAAACCCTTGGTTAAGGTGCATTTTCTCATAAAAAACACTTGAACAACTTGTGTCGTGCGTAGTCGAACTACGTTTGCTCTGATCTTCCATGTCGTGTAAAAGTACGTAGGCACAGGACGCGATGTCCTGGCGAGCAACCTTCCCCCCGTCTAGACGTAGGTAGTCGAACTACGTTGACTCTGACTTTCCCATTGCACGAGGGAATACGTAGGCCCAGAACAACGTATGTTCTGTCGAGTCCTGTCCTTTTCTTTTCTTTTCAGACTGACCACTAGCGTAGATAGATAAACATACCCTTTTTCCTTATAAACACCAAGCGTGGATCCCGTCGAGTACGACGGACGTGAGGGGTGCTAATACCTTCCCCTTGCGTAACCGACTCCCGAATCCAGGTTTTGGTTGCGATGACCATACCTTTCCCGTGTTCTTGCGAGGTTTACTTCGAGCGTTTCCTTTCCCTCCGTTGGGATAAATAACACACGGTGGCGACTCTTCTGTCAGCCGGCGCCGATTTTCGCAGTAGCGCCAGCTGGCGACTCTGCTGGGGACTATGATCATAGGGACTTTTCCCATCCCTTATGCTGGGACCGTTTCCCATCCCCTACGCGAGTCAATCCTAGCGCTTGGGTGTTTATATGTTGGGTGTTGTGCATATGTGTTTTATCTTTCCGCACTTTACTTTCCCTCACCTTTACCTTTCCGCATTTACTTTCAGCACTATGTTATTATGATTATTGTTGTGGGAGAGGGAGGTTACTATGAGTGAGAAGTCGGACCTGGGCGTGAGTATGCACCTAGACATAGTTGCGGAGAGTAGTAGACGAACCTGTCTGCTGAGCAGGCACCGTTCCCTACGAAATCTGCGCTCAGACGAGGTTCTCTCCGAGGTGCTCCTTTCCGGTCCTGAGGATCTGAGGGGAGTCCAGACGTGAGGATTGTCGACTCTGGGGACCGATCATTTGGAAGTCAGCTAAGTGAGGCCTCTTCATGACTTGATGATGCCACTCCTTCTGGGAATCGTATCGTCACTCATGAAAGTCTGTGACGCTGATGACCGCATAGGATGCCGTACCTTTGTCCGTGGATTAGGTCCATACCTGTGAGGGGGATTGGGTTATTGCAGGAAAACTGGCCTTCAGAAACCATGATTCAGTATTTATCAGATGGTTTTCTTGGCTCGTTAACGTGTGTTGTTTGGATCAGATGGGTTTCCTGTTTGAGGTTGATACTATTATCAGATGGTTTTCTCGTCAGTTACAGAGGTTCAGATGGATTTCTTACCAGGGTATTGGTATTTTGGATGTCAGATGATGGTCAGCGTCATGAGGTTCTGGTGACTGTGGTGGTTTTCCGTTCTTGACGTCACAGAAATGTTCCTCTTCAGGCTATAGTGTGGCCCCTGTGTTCACTGATTGCATCATTTATCATATTGCATTATTGCATTACCATTTGCATCCAACTAACATGTGTGTATTGCAGGTACATATTTTCCCTCCCAGTTCCGGTGTTTGTTTCCTAGCAAGACATGGAAGCCATGAAGAGAGTGTTACCCTACAGATTCCCGTCTCCAGATATCAGTCTGTTGTCAGAGTTAATTACTATTGCTAAGAAGAAGGTGATGGGAGATTTCAGGAAGACATATGGGAGGATCCTGACTTATGTTTACCAGCCCTCGGCTTATGAGATCAGCGGCATTTACACCCTGTTGCAGTTTTATGATGCTGAGCTCAGGTGTTTCGTATTTCCTGATTTTGTCTTGGCTCCTACCCTGGAGGAGTATTCTGCACTCTTGGATATACCGATTCGCGAGCAGATGCCTTTCTATCACACGGACGCTAAGCCTAATCTGGCTGAGCTTTCTGCTATTCTGTACTTAGGAGAGTTTGAGCTGACAAGGAAGATGATCAGAAGAGGAGATGCGTGGGGATTTCCGTTGGTTGTTTTGGTGGAGAAGGCTCGGGAGTATGCCAAGAAGGGTGGCTGGGTTGTTTTTGACGCCATCCTTGCTGTGTGTGTTTATGGCATTGTATTGTTCCCAAACTTTCCTGATTTTGTTGATGCAGATGCTTTCTATATTCTGGATGCAAAGAACCCAGTTCCTACCTTGCTGGGAGATATCCACCATTCCACTCACTACCAAAATGAAAAGCGACGAGGAAGGAATGTCTCTTGCTGTGTTCCTCTACTGTGCAGGTGGTTTACTAGTCATATGCCGAAGTCAGGGCCTTTCGTCACTTCTATTGATTCTTTAGGATGGCCTGAGCGCTTGATGGGGTTGACTTCTGAGAATGTGGTGTGGGTTAATGAGGAGGTGTTAGGAGTTGAGGTCATATACAGATGCGAAGGATTCCCTAATGTTCCTTTGATAGGAAGGAGAGGGTGTGTCAATTACAACCCTTCCTTATTAATCAGGCAGTTTGGGTATGCACCTCAGGAAGCGCCGAAGCCCGAGGAGATACAGGAATCTCTGTATCTCACTGGGGCAATAGAGGAAGAGATGTTAATCAAGCTTGAGAAGGCATGGAAGAACCTGCATAAGAGAGAGAAACCTTCAGGTAGCAAAGGGGGTACTCGAGTTCTTGGTCCGTATGTGGAATGGATTCGTGAACGAGCTACGAAATTCCTTATGCCTTATCCTGCAGTTCAGCCATTGTATCCTTCTCCGGTGGAGGAGCCCACCACTATAGACATGCAGGTATACAAGCAGCTGATGGCGGAGAAAGAAGAGTTAGCAAAGGCTAAAGAGGCTTTAGAGAAAGAGAATGCCCAACTTCGTCATGAAAAGATTGAAACAGGATATTTTTCCAAGCAACAGGCCGAAACTTTGAAACATCTGAAGACTACTTTATTGGAGTTGACTGAAACCAAGAAGCGTCTGGAGTTAGATGTAGACTCAGTTAGCAGTGTATTGGCTACTAAGAAACAAGAGCTGGAAAGGGCCTACACGAAGTTAGCTAAGTTCAGAGACCATTGGGACCTTACTATGGCCAAACGTAGAGAACAGGAAGAAGAGCTAAAGATACAGGTTGCTCAGTTGGGAGAACAGGTTAAAGTGAAGACTGAAGAGCTTGAAGAAGAAGCATGCCGTCGATACGAGGCCGAACGCAAACTGATTGATGCCATGAAGAATCTGGAAGATTGTCAGCGTAGAGCAGACACCAAGAGGCCCAAACCTGAGGATGGTGCCCAGGATAAGGCTTGGGAAGATTTTGTCAGAGATATCCATGGAACGGTCAGGAAAAGGGATCAGTTGATAGAAGGCTTGATTTATCGACCAGATCACGCAGAGACGAAGAAGCTGTTCGAGGATTTCTGCGACCGTACCCGCCCTTGATTTCTTTCTTGTATTCTATGTGTTGAGATCACCACCAGGCATGTTGGTTGGGATCCTCCTTTATCATATCAGTTGTATGGAACATAGTTGTGTAACGTCTTGACAAGACTATCATTCCAATAGATATGAGGGTTTTTCTAAATATTGTCCTTATGGTTTATCTTGTCTTGCTACCTTGACACTGGAATTGGAGGGGAAATATCCCCAATGCACACATGCACGTTAGCATTTTTGCATTCTGTCTGCATAAATCATATTGCATAGCATTTCTCTAGCTGGCCAGAGCACTTATCCAGCCTTTGTTTTGATCCCAGAAGGTGATTCTCGGGGGATTGTTCGAGGCAAGTGTGGAGTGTTGAAGACGACCAAGGGGTTGAAGCAGATTTGAGCAGAATCAAGCAGTGAAGTCAGTTGACAGTGGTTGGGAGCCATGTCAGAGAGCAGCTTCCAGTTTGTTGATACCTTGTCAGGTTTCACTGTGACGTCCAATCCTTTGTATGGATCTACGCATGACGAAGACTTTCCGCAAGTGAACAACCTTATTGCAGCTCAGCTTGTACATCCTTCTGTTGAAGACCAAGGTCTACGTGAGCAGTGTGTTGTCCGAAGTGAACGTTATCCTTCTGTTGATACTCCAGACTACCAGGGTGTTGCCTTCCCTATGCCAAAGTCCCGAAGAGAGGTCCCGATAACAAAGACTGAAGACCCATTAGCTCCCGTGTATGCTAGAAGGTTTCGTGCATTGGATGAAAGATTCAAAGCCTTGAAAGGTAAAGACGCTGTTAACCCTAATGCTGCAGACATGTGTCTGGTTCCTGGCCTGGTGTTACCTCCGAAGTTCAGAATGCCGAGGTTTGAAAAGTACAAAGGAGACAGTTGCCCAAAGCAACATTTGGCGATGTTCTGCCGAAGAATGACTTCATTCGTGCATAACGACAAGTTGATGATTCACTGCTTTCAGGATAGTCTGACTGGGGCATCTCTGAGTTGGTATATGCAGTTAGAGAGGGATCAGATCCGATCATGGGTGGATTTAGCCAACGCTTTTCTGAAACAGTATGACTACAATCTTGTTGAAGCTTCTAGTCGCGTGCAGTTGCAAGAATTTTCTCAAGAGAACGATGAACCCATCAGGAAGTATGCGCAGAGATGGAGAGAATTTGCTGCCAGAGTGCAACCACCACTTCTAGACCGAGAGTTAGCAAGCATGTTCATAAACTCCTTGCAGAGCCCGTACTTCGAAAGAATGCTTGGAGTCGCACCAAATTTCTCTGAATTGGTCAGGGCAAGAGAGCGCATCGAGTATGGTGTAAAGACTGGAAAAATCCAGAATGTTGCAGGCGGTCAGGCTCGTCAAACCGAAGAAGGAGTTGTGGTCAACGCAATCAGGAATGATGTTGGGTATCCTCGAGTCGAATCGGTGAAATCTGTTGGTTCTTCGTCTTCTCAGCGATCAGTATCTCATGTGTCTCGTTATTCCGGACAGACCACTGTGCCTGGGGCACCATATCAGGAGTCTTATGTCGCTCAGCGAACTCGTGGCCAAGGTTATCAGACTCAGCGTCAGAATCAGAACAGACCTCGTAGCAATTTGGAACAAAGGAATGGTCCTTCCTACCCAGTTCCTGTGTCGTACAGTCAGCTTTTGCCATAGTTGGTTCAGAACGCCTTGGTGGAGCCGAAAGCTCTCAAGCCTGTGCCAGAACCTTACCCTCCTGGGTACAATCCCCAAGTTCAATGTGGTTACCATGGTGGCTCTCCAGGTCATGCAACTGAAGATTGTAAAGCGTTTCGGGCGAAAGTACAACAGTTGATCGACCAGGATTGCATTTCCTTTCGAGAAGGATTTCTGTTTGTTCATACTAACTTCTCGGTTGTCTAAGCTCGTAGACTCGGAAAGTATTCCCCAGCAAAAGCCAGTGGTCCAGACAGGAAGGCGCCCTCAGCATTGGCAGTCCTCGGACTTTGTATCATTTGCATTTGTAGTTTCTTTTCTGCTAGTTACTACTTGCTGTAAACATTGTATGTTTCGAATGGTAATAATAAAGTGACTATGCATTTTTCTGAATTAACCATGTCGCTGTCGCTCATTTACTACATTGCACTGACACTTGCATTTTATTCACTCCACTTTGTCACTGTGATTAGCAAAGACGGGAGGGAGGATGACGAAATAAACTCATAACCGGTGATCGTATGATTTCAGATAAAACCTTGCCGATGACGTACAAGGCATTGTTTCAAATCCCCCAAACACTGGAGATATAAGGAGTTAGTCCCTTGTTAACCACTTCGAGCCAGGAAGTAGAAGTTTTTTTCGGACTTTTAAACCCTCACATCTTAACCCGGGGCAAGGTAGTTGTCAGTTAGCTTGACCGAGCATTCAAGTCTTACAGAGGAGTGTTGTCTTTCGAGGACCAATTACAGCTTATGCCTCTCAAGAGGTCATACCTCGTTAACCACAGTGGTTAAACCTCACCGATCAGGAGTGAGACAGTTACAATCCTTTCGGAGCAATCAAGACAACCAGTGTCACACGACTTTGTTCCAAAAGAAAGAAAAAGAAAGCCCGCTAAGTAAAAAGAAAGAAAAAGCTGGAAAGCTAATACTTAGGCAAAAATCAGGGCATCCCGCTGGACTTCAAAAGAAAACGAAAAAACGAAAGGAACTCAAAAGGAGTCAGTCCAGGCAAAAGTTAGGGAATCAAAAAGAATGGAAAAGAAGGGATGGAAAAAAATATGTATAGATCCCCAGTGAAAGACAAAGTCGTGTATACAGACACCGAAAATGAAGAAGGAGTAACTGTCACTCCGAAAAACCCTGTGAGTTCCTTAACTGTGGTTCTTACCATTCAACATACCTCTCGAAGAGGCGAGCGCTTGTGCCAGGTTAACTGAACCTTAGGATCGGAGATCATCACGTAGAAGGGGTGGGTACAAATCAAAATTTGAGCCAAATATCCTTTGCTTCACGAACCGTGAACCCGACCACGATACAACCCTTAAAAGACCTAATTGAGGCAGGGTTTATTCTGAAAGCGCATTACAATAAGGTTAAGTAACCTGACTCCTGCGTGACTTGCTAGTCACATCCTTGTTGTGTTTTTCACTGACCACGTAAGCACTACGTTTGAACTTTGGTTCATTCGTCACTCAATCATGCATGTAAATGAGTGACAGCCCAAATTTTCAAAATCTGCATAAACATTGCATTAGAATTACCATTCGTGAACAGACGATTTTTACTTGCAGGTTAGTAGTTGACATGAAGGAGATTCCAACAGGGAATAATCGAGCAGGACCGAGTAATTCAGCAGCCTGAACCAGCATGGTGTATGTTGTGAAGCCCTGTAAATCCGGGGCATTGACTTCCAGTGAGTTCGGAATCAGTTAGTCTGAGGACAAGTCCCGAAGCTTCAGTTGATCAAGGGGCAGTATGCTTGGGAGGCAGTTAATCAGAAGTGAGTCTTCTCGAGAGCCAATCAGGGGCAATTATACAAAACGTGGAGATTTGAAAGCAGATACTTCAGGTGGATAATCAGATCAGGTTAAGTCGCTAGAACACTCATTCAGGGGCAAGTCCCCGCAGAGAGTATTGAAACCAATTGGGTTGAGGGGGGTTTGATGGAGATTGAATTCTTTTGTCATATAGATATCGGGGCAAGTAATCTCGAGGTCGTCTCGTAGCAAGCTGTTCAGAGCAAGTATTCCCAGGAGTTAGATAGGGGCAAGTTGAGTGCACTGGGGCAAGTTGTCCAAGCCAGTCTGTTTATCCCCGCCAGAGTCCATGGCAGGCTAGTACCCTCTCCCGAGGATGAATGTTGTGTCTTTCCCCGGTGAAGTCGCCCCAGGTAAAATTGAATGTTGTCTCCCAGGAGAGTGGAGGTTGCGTCAAAGGAAAAGATCAATGTATCTTCAGTAGTCCAGAAGTGGTTTATCAAGCAGAGCAGGGTCCTCCCCAGCAAAGGTCGAGACAGATATGATTAACTCGCCTGAAGAATCTTGTGTAGTGCGAATCAGAGCACACCGGTCAATCCCCAGCTCAGTGATAGCAGGATGAATTATCCCCACAGGGCGTAATCAGAGTGTTGATACCTTTTGAAAACAGTTTCCAGGATTGCTTTTCTCTTTCCCCAACTGGTTGATCCTTCCTCGTCAGGACGATCATTTTTTCAGCAGAGTTTGAAGTTTTGAGTTTGTGAGCTACTTTCCCAGCAGGATGGTTATCCCCAGCGGAGTTAGTTCATCTTTCCAGCATTTATTTTGTTGGAAGCGTATCGGTGGTATTCCGGTCATCCCCAGCGGATCCAGTTTGTCTTCAGCATTTATTTTGCTGAAGTAATTCTTTGCATAAGCATGCATCATAAGCACTTGCATTTTGCACGAATACGTAGCATTTCCATGCAGTATGGAAGCATTACGGCATCATCAAACATGTGCATTTGGAAGCATAAGCAGGATTGATTACCCGTCCAGCCTCAGGTATTTTCTCTGTCGATAAGTGAGATCGTGGTTTGCAGAGATGCGTATGTTTTGTTTGCGGCACAAGACGCGCAGTGATCGTGTTTTCTCCTGTCAAGAAAGTTGTGGCGCAGGGCACGCAGTGATCGTGGTCGTCGTTATGTTGTGGGGGTTTTCGCGGAAGAGGTACGCAATGATCGTATTCATCCCGTATGTTTTGTTTGCGGCACAAGACGCGCAGTGATCGTGTTTTCTCCTGTCAAGAGAGTTGTGGCACAGGGCACGCAGTGATCGTGGTCGTCGTTATGTTGTGGGGGTTTTCGCGGAAGAGGTACGCAGTGATCGTATTCATCTCGTATGTTTTGTTTGCGGCACAAGACGCGCAGTGATCATGTTTTCTCCTGTCAAGAGAGTTGTGGCGCAGGGCACGCAGTGATCGTGGTCGTCGTTATGTTGTGGGGGTTTTCGCGGAAGAGGTACGCAGTGATCGTATTCATCCCGTATGTTTTGTTTGCGGCATAAGACGCGCAGTGATCGTGTTTTCTCCTGTCAAGAGAGTTGTGGCGCAGGGCACGCAGTGATCGTGGTCGTCGTTATGTTGTGGGGGTTTTCGCGGAAGAGGTACGCGGTGATCGTATTCATCCCGTATGTTTTGTTTGCGGCACAAGACGCGCAGTGATCGTGTTTTCTCCTGTCAAGAGAGTTGTGGCGCAGGGCACGCAGTGATCGTGGTCATCGTTATGTTGTGGGGTTTTCGCGGAAGAGGTACGCAGTGATCGTATTCATCCCGTATGTTTTGTTTGCGGCACAAGACGCGCGGTGATTGTGTTTTCTCCTGTCAAGAGAGTTGTGGCGCAGGGCACGCAGTGATCGTGGTCATCGTTATGTCATGGGGTTTTTTCGGAAGAGATACGCAGTGATTGTATTCGTTCTATACGTGGTTTTGTTTGCAACGCCGAGACGCGCAGTGATCGTGTTTCCTCCTGTCAAGAGGGTTGTTGCATCAGACACGCAGTGATCGTGTTCGTCATGTCATATTCCCCTAGCAGAGTTTGCTTGGTCAAGCACTTTTTCCCCCAACTGAGTCTTTCTCAGGATGCTGTGGTGTCAGCATTGGAAGACGGTAATGCATATTTTTAGGTGGTCACCCGTAGTTTCCCCAGCAGAGTTATGTTCTCCAGCAGGGTGTTACTTCAATGAGTTACTTGGTTAAGTTCCTCGTAGTTCCTAGCAGGGTATTCGCCACGGAGTTGTTGGGTTAAGTTCCTCGTATTTTCCAACAAAGTTATTCTCGGCAAAGTGGTTTGGTTAAGTTCCCGATTTCCCCAGCGGCGTGTTTTCAGGATACCTACTTCCAGAAAAGGTATTCGACGACCGTCGTCAGAATTGCCCTCTCAGAGTCGCTTGGTTAAGTTTCCCGTGCCCCCGCGTGGATGCTCGTTCAGGTACGAACGGAAGGTTGGTAAGTGAAATCAACATTTGCTCGCTGTTTAGTGGAAGCTCGTTCAGGTACGAACGAAAGGTTGATAAGGGAAATCAACATTTTTCCCGCAGTTTAGTGGATGCTCGTTCAGGTACGAACGGAAGGTTGGTAAGTGAAATCAACATTTTCTCGCAGTTTAGTGGAGGCTCGTTCAGGTACGAACGGAAGGTTGGTAAGTGAAATCAACAATTTTTCTCGCGGTTTAGTGGATGCTTGTTCAGGTACGAACGGAAGGTTGGTAAGTGAAATCAACATTTTCTCGCCGATTAGTGAATGCTCGTTCAGGTACGAACGGAAGGTTGGTAAGTGAAATCAACAATTTTCTCGCTGTTTGGTGTTTGCTCGTTCAGGTTCGAGCGAAAGGTTGATAAGTGAAATCAGCATTATCTCGTTTGGTTAAGCGTTTGCTCGTTTCTTCAGGCTACGAAAGGTTGATAAGAGAGATCAACAATTTTGCTCACTGATTAGTGTATGCTCACTGCTTCGGAATGGGATGGTCTATGGACAATATCAGATTATTTCATAAGCAGGTTGATGGATAGGTGCTTAGTTTTCGCTGTGGCAACGAAAATCAGTTCCCTGGTTAATTCTCCCCAAGCAGTGGTATGCGCAATTTATTTTGCGGTTGGTAAATTTTAGGGTTTCATTGGTATTCAACCGTCATTTACCTTCGAATGTGTGAAGGCTGGGCGCTCTTCACCCATTCAGGTCCAAGCCGCTTGAATAGGGGCAGCAGTTGCACCCTAAAATTTGACCAACCGGTTCTCCTATCTGGTTCAAGGTTCAATTCGTATTCGCATATCAGATGCATGACATTTATACACAGACAGAGGATGTCAGGGTTACAGCTTGGTTTTCATTTACCGGATATTTCAGATCCAGTCTAGATTATCAGGGTTTTATTTTCGGGAAATTGTGCGCTCCTCGGTGTTTTCAGCTTACATGGTGGTTTTTGGGATATTCTGATGGCAGGGGTTTACTGTTTGCTTCAATCTGGTCGCGCGTTCTTTTATGGTGGTTATTTGCCTTTGTTTGCATTTTTAGAGTTTAATAGCCTTTTTATAGATTTAAATAGTTTTTTTAATATTTTAAATAGGTTTTATAGATTTTTCAGAATTTAAATAGATTTTTTAATGTGTTTAATAGTTTTAAGTCCTTTTTGGAATTTTATAAATTGTTTTAATAGATTTTAGAATATTAGGTTTTAATATAGATATTAATTTCTTTTTAGGTTTAATATAGCTTTAGTGTTGATTTTAAATAGGATAGACAATATAGAATAATAATAGTTTATAAAATTAGTAGAATTTTAATAGGTTTCTTGTAAATAGAATTTGATAGGTTTTATTAGGTTTTATTAGATTAAGTAGTCTAGTTTCTTTAATAGAGGTTAATTAGGTGTTAATCAATTTCCATTTTCGTTTAAAGTTTCAGTGCATTAATCCTAATTACCATGTCATTGCATTGATCACGTTTCAAGTGTCATTTGCATTTAATGATCTCTAATCCAGTTTTCCATTATTACTAATCCGTTCATTAATCCATTTAATTTCCACATTAATCCATTGTCATCACGTTTAGTCACATGCAGTGCAACATTAATTCATCAGTCAGAGTCTTAGTCTCATATTGGGCCAATTATCCATAATGTAGTTCAGAAAGCCCAGTTTAGCAAGTCCAGGACACTTGTCCATATATAAACAAGCACACGTGTAAATCATAGGAAGGCCCCACCTCATAACTCACTCCATCCCATAACCACCCACGCGTCCTCTTCTCTGGCTCCCTCTCCTCCTGCCACGTTCCCCACCATCTCTCTCTGCCAACACACAACACACGTGTCTCACCCCTCTCTCCCCTCAGCGCCAGCGCACATCCCACTAACCAATCCTCACCGCCGGCCATGCAGCCACCCGCCGGACCACCCTCCTCCACCGCAACGGTCACCGGAAGCCGGTAATCTCGCCGGAATCTGCAAATTTTCCCAGCAACCCAGATTTCACCCAATCTCCTTTGAATCTTCATCTTCTACCTCCATCAATAATCACCAGACGCCGGAACAGACTCGCCGGAAACTGCATTGTTTCGCCGGAAACTTCATCCATTGCCGGAAACTTCAAGCAACCTCATAGATCTTCATCATCCCGCCCAGATCCTTCACCGTACCTTCATGCATATTCTCCAGAAAAACCAAGAACAAGATCTTTCTCGTTGCTTTTTTCTAGAAATTACCAAAGGTTCTTCGAGGCTTCGTCCATCTTCATCATCAAGATTACCAGGAGCGCAGATCCAAGAATTTCATCGTGTGTTCTTCAGAGACCTCCTTCGATTTGTTTCCAAGAAACACCATCCGATCTTCATCTTGGTCGTTCTTCCAGATCTCCGTTGAAGGCTTCAAGAAGTTTCATCACCAGTTGCGTCTTCGTGAACGTCTCCAGAACTTTTTCGCCAAGAACGTCATTGTAACGAATTCTCTGATCTCCAAGCCCACTGCATCTTGTTCATGGTAGATCTTCAAGAAGTGTTCTCCAGAACTCGTTGTATCCGTTGCTTCACTCCAGGTTTTATTCCTTTTCGCCACCTCCATTGTTGTTCATTCAGTGAATTAGGGTTTCTCATTTTGAGATTTGAGGTTTAGTTTTAGTTGATGGGGATGATCTAGGTTAGTTTGAGTTGAGCAGTAAGGATTAGAGAGAGGTTGTTGTTTGAATTCGTGAGTGTTTGATCAGGGTTCGAGGGTTTCAGAAGGTGTTAGAGAGGGGTTCGTGAGGGGAGTTCAGAGAGAAGCTGAGCGGCGCATTAGGGTTAGGGATGAACAGTGATTGAATTTTGGGAAGAAAGTTTGGTTTTTGTTAATTGATGATTGGGTTAGGGTTTGGGCTGGGTTAAGCCCAAGTCTGAGATTGCTGAAACGCACCCCCTCATTGCTCGCTTTCCCCCCCCCCCCCCCCCCCCCCCCCCCCCGATTGTGAGAAAACTGAATGGATGTGGATTGGGCTTAGGGTCCAAGTGCTAGGCGCACCCCCCCGTGTTTAGCCCAATGCTGTAATAACTAGGGCGTTTTGCTAATGCACCCCCCTTTTGTTTTATTTTCTTTTTTAATTTTCTTCATTTTGTATCCTGTTAGAAAATAATGCATAAAAAATAGTAGGATTGCCCAATTAATTCCCTTCTTTTTCCATAGGTTCCTAATTCAATTTAGAATTTTATAGTGCAAAAATATTGAATTGATCATGCATTTTCATTTTTATTTGCATTTTTTGTATTTTAATTGGTGTTGAATAATTGGTTTGTGATGTGTCTGCCTTGTTGATTTTAGTTCTCTCACTTGGTATTGATTTTTGCTTTAGTTTTTTAGTATGTTATACTAGGCTAATTCATGCTCCCCATAGATTTTTCATAGATTTTTTCAGAGTTTGATTGATGTTGTTTTAGGGTTAGAGAGTAGAGACCTCATAACTTGCTGGTTAACCCTCGACCATTCATATGTTAGGGATTGTTTAGTAGCCTTAGAAGTTGACTTAGGCTTTAAGATTTGATCTTGAGATCATAGAGCCATATAGGTTTCCCCTAGACTTTTGGTAGATTTTTATAGAGTGTTTTGCTATTTTTGGCTTGAGCTTGAGAATAGGAGAAGTCTTGAGGGCTTCTGACTTTGAAGTTCAAATGTGGTTGAACTTTAGAGATAGCTTCTTTTGGGTTGAGGGCCTGTGGTTTCTTCTTGGAGGTGGAGGCTAGATGAGGTCTTGTTGGAGCTTGCAAGGATGCATAGATTGAAGACCTAGTCTAGGAGCTTGCTCTCTGTTTGTGAGGTTTGAGATCTTGAAGTTTGAGGGAAATTTATGGTACTTTCCTGAGGAAGGCACTATGGATGTCTTTCATTCTTTCTTCTCACCTCTTTCTCAAGTATCCAATGATGTTGGAGCCTTCATGTGAGTTTAGTTCCTCCTGAGGAGGAATGTAAACCGATCACAATTGTTGAGCCACATGGGATATGATTCCTAAGTGGAAGCCCCCTAGTACTTTCCTGAGGAAGGCACTATGGGTCTGTTCACTTAGTTCCCTTAGTTCATGTAGGATTTCTTAAGTATCCAATGATGTTGGAGCCTTCATGTGAGTTTAATTTCTCCTGAGGAGGAATGTAAACCGTTCACAGTTGTTGAGCCACATGGGATATGATTCCTAAGTAGA
This sequence comes from Lathyrus sativus, assembly GCA_963859935.3. NCBI lineage: Eukaryota > Viridiplantae > Streptophyta > Magnoliopsida > Fabales > Fabaceae > Lathyrus > Lathyrus sativus. Next base: position 84,427,737 of record OZ012735.1, on the reverse strand, counting down.
AGCCCCCTAGTACTTTCCTGAGGAAGGCACTATGGGTCTGTTCACTTAGTTCCCTTAGTTCATGTAGGATTTCTTAAGTATCCAATGATGTTGGAGCCTTCATGTGAGTTTAGTTTCTCTTGAGGAGGAATGTAAACCGTTCACAGTTGTTGAGCCGCATGGGATATGATTCCTAAGAAGGAGCCTCCTAATACTTTCCCGAGGAAGGCACTATGAGTCTGCCTACTTAGCTCCCTTTCTTTGGTAAGCTTGTCTTGAAGCTTGAAGACTGGGATTGATTTCTCTTTTGTGAGGTTTTGTTCAGGGCTTTGCTTAGAGATTTGAGTAGGGTTTTGCTTAGAGATTTGATTAGGGTTTTGCTTTATGGCTTTGTTCAGAGGTAGATTAGGGTTTTGTTTCAGGGGTTTGATTAGGGCCTTGCTCAGAGGTAGATTAGGGTTTTGTTTTAGGGTTGTTTAAGGTCTTGCTCAGGGGTAGTTTCATGCTTTTGGATAGGAGTTTGTCAGGCTGGTTAGCCTTCTCTTTGTGTTGATTGACTTGTGTGGTGCTGTGCTGCATTAGACTTAGGGGTTCATCTAGATATTTCTGAGATAGGTGCATCTTAGAAATAGGCTTTGTGTGCATGAGAAGTTGAGGTGGTCCTCCTTCTGCTTGATTGTTATTGAGTGGCTTTGCTTGCTGGTATTTGGTAGAGCTGAGCTCCCTTGCCTCTGTGGTGTGTGGCCTTTGTGCCTTGCTTGTTTGGTTGTTGCATTCATGCATGTTTCCAGTATTTCTTTACTTTGCAGTGATTCCTGTTTGCTGTCTAGTGCTGTTGCCATGATCCCTTAGGAGCTCTAACTTCTCCGCTGTGGAGGAGTTATGATAGACATTAGGTTGGTTAACCAGGCATGATAACATTAGGTAGATTCCCCTTTTCAACCATAGTTTTAGGGTGTCTCTTTCCTTTCTCAAAACAACAGAAAAACACTTAATAAAGGATAAAACAAAAGTGAATTCATTTCTTCCGTTAAAAGATTTGAACAAACATCAAAACCTTTTTGTCCTCCTGGACTGTGAAAACCCTTGGTTAAGGTGCATTTTCTCATAAAAAACACTTGAACAGCTTGTGTCGTGCGTAGTCGAACTACGTTTGCTCTGATCTTCCATGCCGTGTGGAAGTACGTAGGCACAGGACGCGATGTCCTGGCGAGCAACCTTCCCCCCGTCTAGACGTAGGTAGTCGAACTACGTTGACTCTGACTTTCCCATTGCACGAGGGAATACGTAGGCCCAGAACAGTGTATGTTCTGTCGAGTCCTGTCCTTTTCTTTTCTTTTCAGACTGACCACTAGCGTAGATAGATAAACATACCCTTTTTCCTTATAAACACCAAGTGTGAATCCCGTCGAGTACGACGGACGTGAGGGGTGCTAATACCTTCCCCTTGCGTAACCGACTCCCGAATCCAGGTTTTGGTTGCGATGACCATACCTTTCCCGTGTTCTTGCGAGGTTTACTTCGAGCGTTTCCTTTCCCTCCGTTGGGATAAATAACGCACGGTGGCGACTCTTCTGTCAGTCGGCGCCGATTTTCGCAGTAGCGCCACTCCCGAAGAAGATCAGGGTTTTCTTTCCATTGATGTTAAGCGTGGTCATGTAGAGACAGGCTAGGGTTTTTCAAGTTGTGTCCTTATTTTCAGAGTATTTCTCAGGGCATGGTTCACGTATCAAGTTTCATCATCATCTAAATCTTTGGTTGTGCGGGTAACGAAGGTCAAGACGGAATTTGTTCTTATTCATGAAGTTGGATCATCATTTAAGTTTAAGAGAAATAGTTGGATCCTCTTGATGATAGTTTGTGATCAATAAAACGGTAAGTTTGGATTAAAATTTTGAAGTAAGTTGAGGTAAGAAAATCTCAAGGTGAACATCGAGAATTCGTGTTCTTTACAAAATTTAATGTTCAAATTCAAGCTATTCATTCAAGTTTCATTATATCCCCATGCTCAAGTTCATGCCATCTTTCATGTGATCAAGATTCAAATAGATCAAGTTCTATCAAGGTGCTAAAAATCCAAGAATTCATATTATAAAAAATTCATTCAAGATTGCAATACCTTTTCATCATTCAAATTTAATCATGGTGGGATTCATAAAATTCAAGAGAAACTCTCATTCATACAAAGCATAAAAGATCACACTATCCAAAGATTCAAGATCAAGTCAATTCCAAATTCAAAGTACACAACAAGTTTTAACATCCTTTCTATGCTTCTAAATTCAAAATTCAATTAAGGATTTCATTCACAAATTGCAAGGATTTCACATGTTCAAAATTTCAAGATCCAAAGGTTCTCAAAAGTGTTCAAGAATTCGTAATTATTCAAAACCCATCCTAAAAAAGAGACAAAAATTCAAGGAATTGGGCATTCAAGTTTCCATGAGTTGAATTACACAGCAACTAAAATGGAATTGAAATTAAAATTGAATTCTAAACTCAAAAGAAGCCTTGCTCCACGAACAATTGATAATGTATCTAGAATGAAACTCTTTGTCTACTACATTACCATAAAGATTTGGTTGATAATGATAATGTCCATACAATTCTACATCATTCTTGGAAGATCTAAGATTAAAATTATTTGGAAAATCATTACAATCTCCTTTGGTCGTTTTGAACTCTTGCCGCTTCCGTAAAAGTAATAGATACAACAAGAGGGATCCAATATTAGTCCACGATGATTATAATTTGGAGTAGCCAACACTTCCAATATTAGTCCACAGTGGTTATAATTGGGAGTAGCCAACACTTTTGCTCATCTTCCAAAATTGGTTGAATAATTGAATTCCAGAAAGCTATATGAATCTGTTTCATGAAGACTTCAAAGCACATGAAGCTTTTGAACAAATGAACCTGCAGGTGTTAAAAACCACACGTCACTTACATGAACCAAAATTAATAACGAGTAGGCGGTCACGTTCAATGAGTTTTATTGCTCAAATCAAACCAGACAATTTGAAAGATCAAACATGATGAAAAAGGAAAAACAAATCAAAAACATGTTTCAAACAAAATCATCATCATCAATTTCAGGAAATCAGACATTCATGGAAAAATCAAATTGAACATAGAAAGTTTTCATAGTTTGGCAAGATATCAGGAAAATCATGTGTAAACACGAAAAGTTTTCATCACGTAATCACACAAGAATCAGCAGCTCATTTTTTCTTTCCAAAACCGAAAAGTTGAATTAATATTAAAAAAATCACAAACATACAAATGGAAGGTAGAGGAACAGTGTACATGAACAGGGAGAAATAGACAGCTTCGAGGGAATATCAACAAGAAAGACACACGACATTTTCACACGAATAAAGAAGAATAACACACACCTTCATTATGCAGCAAAGCTCACCGCGTGTCGTCGAAAACCATCCTCAGAGCTACGTTGTAACACCCTAATTTTAGTAATTATTTATTTATATTAATTAATGGAGTGATTTTATGCATATTTGATTTGTTGTATTTATTTGGATTATTTGATTTATATGAATTTATTTATTTATTTGATTTAATTGATTTATTTTATTTGGTAGAATAAAATATAGAATTGGTAGAATTAGTAAATGGGCTTAGATTAGGAGTCTGGATAGAAGTGAGGGAGTAGGTTAGTAAGCCCAATAGACTAATGAGAAAATTGTGAAATTGATAAAATAAGAGAGAGAAAGAGGAGAAGAGAAGTTGGAAAGGAGGAAAAATGAGGCTAAGGAGAGAAAGAGGAGAAGAGAAGAGGAACCTAAGAGAAAACTCAAGAATCTAAAAAAATTAAGGTAATGATGGATTTTTATATGATTATTGAGACTATATGATAATGTAAAATGAGTATAAACATGTTTAGGATAAAACTCCTGAATTTTTCATAAATTCAAAAAGAATGAAATGTATATGTAATAACTCCAGTAGCGCTAAGTATATTATTTTATTTTTGAAGAATCCTTACTGTAGCATAGTGCCTTGTTTTCTTTTTTCTTGTGTTGTAGCGGTAGAAATGGGTATGTCTTGAATCCTGCAACCAACGACTTATACATGTTAAGAATTGAATTACTGTAGAGCAAAAAAAAGACATATATATATATATATATATATATATATATATATATATATATATATATATATATATATATATATATATATATATATATATATATATATATATATATATATATATATATATATATATATATATATATATATATATATATATATATATATATAAATTGAACTGTAACATATATATAATTCTAGGTAATTAATAATATATTAATTAATTAGTGAATTACTTATATATAGTAATTATAAATATATTAGTTTCACTTAAAGCTTTATATTTTGTATTTTGGGAAGTGTTAATTTCACAAAATTAGTAACTATATTAATTAATTAAAGAGATTACTAATATATATTATATCTCAGTTTATACAATAATAACAAATTATCTTTATTTATTTGTTGGTATCTCCTTGTTATCGTTTGAATATTGAATTTAATGATTGATGATGGATTAATTACTCTATATTTAATCGGTGATTTGTATTTTGTGAATTGAGATTGAATTGTGTTGATACTTGTGTATTACTTGCTAAATATGGTGGTAGTGTTTGGAGTAAGAATGTTATGATTTTGAAAATGTGTTTGTATGTGCAATTGTGTGGTAATTCAAGTGTGATTAATTATTGGAAATATGCATGAATGTTAAGATTAGGGAATGGTTTTAATTGCATATGATTGTTAAAATTTCACATACATCATTTGTTGTCGAGAGACAAGGTTTGTTAGTTCTGTGGGAACTAGTGACTTGTCCCAAACCTAGAGCGGGGTTCTAAAATTTAGGGAATGGGCTTTTGTGTGTTATTAGTCTAGGGAATGGACCCGGTTTAATGTAAAAATTGAAAAATAATAACAAGTGATTGGTACCATATACATGAGTTACATTTTAATCTTGCATTGAGTTTCATTGTGTACATGTTTGTAATATGAGATTATGTGCAATATATGAAATTCATGAATTGGTGAAATTGTGGAATTGTGAGTATGTATTTGTGAATAATATGGCTACTCGAGTGATAATATGTTGATGAAGATTTTTGAAGTGTGAGAATCATTATGTTATGCTTGTATGTTATATATTATATATTATCTTATGATTTTGATAATTATGTGAATTCTCACCATTCTGTCGGAATGATGTTCGTACGGCAATGCTCAGATACCGAAGAGCATAGTTGCTTCTAGCATGAGGTAGTCATTGGAGTAGCTTGTTCTAGTCTCTTTATTTATTTTGGGTAAAGTCGTGCTTTGATCATGTAACACTGGGAATGTTTCGATTCATGTTTTGAGAGATACTTTATGTTATTATTGTTATTTGAATTATATGGAGTATTGACTTTTATGCCTAAGTGATGATTATAAATGAGTTGATCATGAGACTTTTATTATGTTTATTATGATTTAAGTAATTCCGCTACTACATGCTAAGTGAAAGTATGTGAAAAACATGAAATTATTTTAAGTGTTAATGAGCATGACAGGTGTATGTGTGATGTTTTAAAATTATATATGACACTCTTATGTGAGATGCATGATAATTTACTCTGGTTATTTATATATATTCTGCGGGATTTAGAAGGGTGTTATATTAGTGGTATCAGAGCAAGGTCAGTCAGTTGACCGAGTTGTCAGTGTGTGTCATACCCTAAATTTTGACCCATAGATTCAATCACTATTCTAGGAGCATCAAGCATATTTGCTAACCCTAACTTTGTTTCAAGTTTGCTCTTGTGTGAGTTCCATCTAGATTAGGGTTTTGCACCTTTACAATCAAGCGGACTATTGCTTGGTCAGTCAATGTTTTGGATTGATCATCATCAAATCAAGTTTCCATACACTCAAGACGCTTATGTTCAACAAGAATAAAGTGCTAATTGATCTCATTGCAAGATTGTTGAAGCCAACTAACCCTAAATTAGGGTTTCATCAAGGAAAAGTCAATTATGCCATGATTTTGATCCAAGCATGATCCCAAGCCTTGGGACTTGATTCAACATGTTCATATACATCCTTGGAGTCTATCCATGATGATTGAAAATTTCAAAGATGCAAGTTCATTGAAGATCATACAGTTAAATGCATTTGATACACAAGTTTTATCTGACAAAGTCAACTCTTTGACTTTTAGGGGTTTTGACCCAAATTGAAGCATTCAAGCCAAATTTCATCAAGAAATGCTTGATCATTGAGTTTGATCATGGAAAATCAAGATTTTTGAGGTTTCTTACAAAAGGGTAAACTTGGGTATTTGATTTTTCTCTAAGTGCGGAGAAAAACCCTAGTTTTGGTGCCAACTTTGAAAGATCATGACTTTCAATCCACACATCCATTTTTTGAGTTCCAAATTCCAATTTGTAGCTCTCATCATTTACTACAAACGTGTCTAACTGACCCATGGGTAAAAGAGGCTTAGATTTTAAGATATGGAGCTTTAAAGTTTGAAAGAATTTCATCAAATATAAAAGTTGTAGGGCATGTTTAGGGCTTTCTAAAAAGTACAAGAACTCCTTCATAGCATGTGTGAGTAAATAGTTTCGTAGAGAGGAAGTTGAGGTCCATAAACTTGAATTTCAAGGTTTCAACTTGGCATGACATGATGCAAGACAAAGTTATTTCTGAAAATCTTGATGTTATAGAGTGTTTACTTGCAAGATCCTTCTTAATTGGAATTTCACACGAAGCTTCAAAGGATTACACAAGGTTTTGAGGCTTAAACCAAGAGATTATTCCACTTATGGCATAAAGTGACCATTTCCATTTTGGTAAAGCATGGCTCTTCCACAACTTATGCATTGAGCCACTCCCTCTGACTTACAAGTACAAGCTAAAACTCATAAGCATACTCAAAACTCAAATGTCTTGTACTTGATCCCTTGAACCAAGCAACTATCATCATCACGAGCTCTTTGAAATGCAAATGGATAGTTTGCAAAAATTTAGATTATGAACACTCCTCAAACTTCCCACTCCATCTATAAATAGAAGGTCAAACCTCATTGCAAACACAATAAAAAAAACTCTCAAAAACCTCCCAAAACACCCTTGCATTCTCGTAGCTAAGAGTTTTTGCAAAAACACCCCAGTTTTGCAAAACCTCTAGCCAAAGTCAATTCCCTCATGCATTTCCCAAACAAATACCACAAACCTTCTCTAAACACTCAATAGAACTTGTTCCAACCATTGAACAAGTTCTGTATCAAGCCCAACCATATCCACCATTTCCAACCTCCATTGTTGCAAGAAGACATGGGTTTGAACTTTGAAGTTGTTTCCAAGCCATCCAACCACTCAAATAAACTCTCTAAGGATCAACAACGTCAAGGAAGTCACCCTTTCCTTTCTGTAAGAACATTTGAAAAAGCCTTGGACTGACTCCAAAAGGTAAGATTCTGATCTTCGAAACTCATTTTCCATGCACCATTATTGATTCATTTGTGAAGCAAAAATGTAGTCATTATTGTGTGTTAGATGTTTGAAACATTTGTTATATTATTTGAGTTACATATGTGTTACTTTGACATGTGATAGCATTGTTATGTTGCACTTTCGTTGAGCTCCGTATGTGTTATATGGTTATTTTTAGGATGAGATAATGACATATTCAGAATCCTTATGAAAAATGCTTCAACTTTGATTTTTATAAAGTTAAAAATGGTTGAGTTTTAAGAGAGATACATGAGATAGAAATTCTGGCCATGGTGTCTTTGTTAGAGCACGAAAGAGAGAGTAATGAAGGGGGAAGAAGAAGGTGAGTGGAAAATCCAATCAGCGTGACATGGCGCTGACTGGGTGCTGATTTGGCCATTTGGTGATGTTTTAAAATATAATGTGTTGAAGGCGTATATTGTTTGGATGTAACAGCCACCTCATTGGTAGAAGCTTGCCTTGCCTTTCCCATTTACCTTGCCTTGCCTAGGTTCGATCCTACTGATCAACCCTTTTGTTATTTTTATGACTTATTCAATGTGTTTACTATATTATTACATGTATGCCTTCTTTATTGATAATGCACACGCAGGTCAGATGGTCTAGTTTTGGGTTGTAACCTTCATGGCGTGGGTTCAAGCCCTATGTTGTGCATTTCCATTTATTTTTAATACTTGTTTTTATGGTTTCTTCAACAATTTCAAATGATCACAACTTCCTTGTATTTTATCATTTTGACCCCATTATTTTTCCATTATGTTCATAATGATGTCTATTTTTCATCTATGTCAAGAAATATTCAAAAAAAGATTTATTTTTCTTGCCTTTGTGTATATTCAAAGTTTGGTACTTTTTAGGGTTTCTTTAAGGAACTTTGTTTTTTTCTTTGATCTTTCCTTATGGTTTCCTTGCATGTTTGTTTGGTTTAAACCTTATTACATCTTGTGCAAACCTTATATGATGTTGTAACATTGTACCTCTTTGATTCACCTTGATTTCATGCTTATTTAAATGTTGTTTACATGTAAATGTGTGTTGAAATCTTCTCTTGTTCATGCTATTGAAGCTTTGGTTGTTACCTTGCTCTCAACATGTAATCTTCCTCCATTTTTGTGTGAATATTGATGTATGCATGTGGTTTATGCTTGTAATATCATGTTAAAATGTTTCTTAAATGCTTTTGTGCCTTAGATTGTAATCTTAGGATACATGTTTGTATGAGAGAACTTTGTAATGTTATCTCCTTCCTCAAAGCCATGTTTGAACCCCAATTTACATGTTGGTTGTTACCTACTTGCTTAAACTTGTTCATCTCATATCCATGATGTTTTCAACTATTATTTCCATTTGACTTATGTAATGTAGTCTTGATCTGTGTGTTCACATTTTATCCTTTGAATGTTTATATCTCTACCCACATGTTGTTGTCACACATGTCTCATGCTTGTTCAAGAATGTTTAGTTGTTACCTCTACTTTATTTTTCTTGTATCCATGCTTTAAACATTATCATGAGTTATGTTTGTTGATCATGAGTTTTTAACTTTTCTATGATAAGTAATGTTTTGACTTATGCATGATTGTTTGTTCTTCAAATTGTCATCTATGATGTTTAGTCATGTGAGAACCTTGTTCCATGATTATTTATATGTTGTAACATTTATGTTTAAGATTACCTTTGATTATAAGCATTTTATTTGATTCTAAACTTCTTTGAATGAATGCTTGGTTGTTACCTTGTCATCTGTTAACTTTATCAATATTTGCTTGATGTTGTCACATACTTGCTCTTATCTTTTTGATTATTACCATGATCATTTGTTTTCATCATACTTGAATGAATATATGTTTTGTGCTTGAATATTAACTTGTTCTTGATACCTCTCAACTTTGTTAAGTTTTTCCCAAGCGATGTAGCTTGTTAGCTCTCATCCTAAAGAGTTGCCTTTTTTGTTCTTTAGTCCAAAGGAAAGTCTCTCTATTGACTTAAAGTCATAGACATCTTATTTCTAAGCCTTCCCTTTACCTTGTTAGAGTCATTAGATCCCTCAACTTATCCCTAAGTTAGAACCTACATCCCTTTGGCTTTGTTAAGGTAAAAATCCTAACATACCTTGTTAGGAGTCCTATGACTTAGAGCTTAGGTCTAGAGTTTATTAACTCTATGTGTGTACCATTGTTATATGTACTCACTTCCCCCCTTGGCTTTTGTTAAATTCAATCCCTAGTTAAGTCTGTTAACTTAGACTTAGAGAGTTTGTTAACTCTATGTAAGTATAACTGTTATGAATACTTATTCCCCTTGGAACCTCGACCATAGTCAAGAGTTACTTCACCCTAGTTAGGTGAACTACGATTGCTCTAATTCCTTCCTTGTTAGGATACGTAGGCACGAGATGCGACGTCTTGGCGAGCATACTTAGTGTATATACCCATAGGTCTTTACCTTTAGCACCTTTACCTTAGCAGATAACCATTAGCAAGCAAACGTTAGAAATAACACAAATACAAAACAAGAGGCTCATGTAGAGTACTACAAATACTTAGGATGCTAACACCTTCCCTAGGTATAACCAACCCCCGAACCGCGTAATCTCTTAGCTTCGTTGTTCCGTAGCGCACTTAGGGTTTTCTTCGATCTTTATCCTTTCCTTTGGATAAATCAAATCTCGGTGGTGAACTTCAATGATTTGTGATTTAAGTTAATTAAATAGCTTGATATCCAATTCTCACCGCAACAGAAATGACAACTTCATTGGGGATCAATCTAAATAGAGGGTTGATCTCACCTTGTTTATATTTGTGTTTTGTTTATGTTTGTTTTCTTTATACATGTATATTTGTAAATATCTATATATCATACCCGTTATGTTTAGGTTGCATGTGTGCATTGGGTTGATACCTTGAGAGGTGAGGTAATTCCTAACCCAGACTTGAGTGTATACTTATGATAAGATTGTTGTATGATCAATAGTCGAATGTTGGGAGTAGTCCTAACATGATTGACATATGATGTAACCATGCTCAGTTGAGACCCCTTTGGGATTACTGATGTCATATGAGTAGTCGTACGGTCATTACTTTTTCCAACCTGAGAGTCCATGAAATTGGGAAAATTTTAATTACCCACTTAGCCTTTTTAGGATGTAGTGCGATGACTATAAGGGAGTAGTCTCGAATAGTTGATACGCAATACTACGCTCAGACGAGTTTATCTTGATAATATTGTTGACTCACATGAGTAGTCGTGTAAGTTGATAATATCCGAAAGATTTATTGATGCCTCTGGGAACTTTGTAGAACCCGTTATGCAGGTACAAACAACCCATAGTACATGTTTGTTAGGAAAGGTATACCATGGCTCCATGCTTGTGGCCCAAACCTATGACTTTTGCTTATGTGCATATGCATTGTATATATGTGAATATGTGAATACTTGTATCTGTGTTGCTTATGCATCATCTCGTCATCTCATCATAGCATTCATGCAGTTGGTTTTAAGAAGATCAGTTGTTTTCTTTATTGAAAAAATCTTATATATCATGGATTTTGGGAAAAGAAACACTAAGAAGTACAACTTCAGGAAACCAGATTTGACAAAGTTGAAAAAATAGGGGGCCTTAGTGTCTTGTCCTGAAGACTTCAAAAAGTGTTATGAAAGATTGTTGGGAATTGTTAAGGTCAAGATGGAAGAAGGAGTCTTCGACATCCTTGTGCAGTTTTATGACCCTCTCTATCATTGTTTCATTTTTCCTAATTATCAGCTCATCCCAACCTTGGAGGAGTATTCATATCATATTGGTTTGCCAGTGTTAGACAAGAAGTTGTTCCGTGTTTTGGAGAAGCTCCCTTCACCCAAAAACATTGTCGATGCCATCCACTTAGAAACCTTTGAAGTCAAAGCTAACCTCACTACCAAGCAAGGAATCAGAGGTCTACCTTCTGAATTTTTGATAGGGAAAGCTTCATTTTTAGCAAAGGAGAATAGTTTAGATGCTTTTGAAGCAATCCTTGCATTGCTTATCTATGGTTTAGTCTTATTCCCTGAAGTGGAAGGGTTTGTTGACATCAACGCTATCCAGATCTTTTTGAATGGTAACCCCGTGCCTACTCTACTTGGAGATGCCTGCCATTCTATTCACTATAGAACTCTTAAAGGAAATGGGACTATCCTATGATGTGCTCCTCTGTTGTATAGATGGTTTGTTTCATACATGCCGAGGACAAATCTTTTTAGAGAAAATCCAAATGGACTGAGGTGGTCTCAAAGACTCGTAGCTCTAAATCAAACTGATGTGCATTGGTATGATCCTGCTTACAACAAAGGACTAATCATTGACAGTTGTAGTTTGTTTCCCAATGTAACACCCCACTCTACCCCTTACGCATATTCTAAAACATATACGAAAAATATTATATAACAGTACATCAAAGTTCTCAATGCAAGTAGGATGTCACCTAAGTCACTTCATTCATGTTAAATAAACCAATGTTGTCTAGTTCCAATTAAACAACGGAATAAAATTCAATTGTTTAAACATAATTTCCATCAATATGAGGTCATACATCCTTAGTCCACAAATAAAGATACGTAACAATAAATCAACAAAACAAGCAAATATAGCATAACCTCGCCATCCCATGTTACGTATCAGAGTGACTCCTAGGACTCGATCAAATAGCAACACACTCCAAGCACTACTCAGGTACCTGGTCATATGCACTCTCCAAGGAGCACAGACGCAACAAACAGAAAAGGGGTGAGAACTACGTTCAATAAATAAGCGGTGAAATACACATGCTAAGGAGTAGTTATACACCATACACACAATCATATACATATAACGCACATACACGTGCCACCTCAATCACCCCGCACCAACAACCCATAATCAATTATAATATGCAATGTGACTCACTGACTCGACACAATGCATGTGGTACCAATACAAATACATACAGTTCACCCTAGAACCCAATTCCCGTCGGAATCCGGATAAGTCGTATACATTCCTCTGAACTACAAATTATCTCCACAATGACTTCCACACGAAGTCCAGATGAAACTAGGCACCCATCATGGATTCTCACCTAGCCATCTCCACAAGACACATGACATGAAATGCATGACAACACAATTATGCAATATAACAATTCAAGCATAATTCACGATCATCAATGATCCACACGAGCCATCCGCTCACCGTAATCCTCTCAAGAATTACCACAATTGCACAAGATTATCCACATTCAATAACCAAGGCTCGCACCCATCAAAACACGTCCCTAAGGACACATTCATATAATTCCATATTCTCCCGATTTAATTTATTACTAGTACTTCTAAGTTCATTTTAATCCTATTAATCATATCAGGTAACCGGAAATGCGTTCCAAACGAAAACTGGACAGAATTCACAAAAATGGGGAAAAAGTCATCCCAGACTGTCCATACGTGTACCGTACGCGTAGAGCCTGTTGTCATACGTGTATCAGACCTACCTTACGCATATGACCAGAGGCCTACACCTCCCAAAACCCCTCAGAGTCACCCCTTACACGTATGACTACCCCCATACGTGTATTGCCCAAGCCCATACATGTATCACCAGATGGTCGTGCTAGCACTGGGGACAGGTCACGTCTGCTACGCGTACAGCCCTTGGGATGTCCCCCATGCGCGTATTGACACCCCCAATACGCATATGACCAGCAGATCTGTCAAAAAACTTTGATCTCATCATTCTCACGAGTTCCCTCTCAAGATCTATCATTCTACCTTCCCATTCATCCTAAAACTCATATTTAATCAATTTCAATGAATCCTATCGTTTATTCTTTCAAGATTCTATTTACTAAATATAATTTTGATTATGGTTAAACCCTTAGTTTTCAGATTTGTTAATCCACAGTATTCTATCACAGCTTCAGGGAATTTCCACACGAATGTTCATATTCATACCAGAATCATGCATACAACATCATACAATGATCATTCAACAATAACAACAATCACTGTGAAATCATAATATCACGAAAATCAAATAGAAGGCAAGAACTAACAACATTCCTACGAGAGAAATGACCTCTCACTACCCTCTCTTGTTAAATCACCCATATTGAAATCCATTCTCCCCCTTACCTTGGATTGAAACTTTTTCCTTGACAACAATGGAGAATTTGCCCCTCTTTGCCCTAGCTCCCCCTTTCTCAGTATTTTTCTTCTTTTACATGTTAACTGACTAATTCTTCCACTAACCCTCTCTTTACCCCTTAATCAGATTTTAATTCATTTAGTCCAATTAATATTAATAATAATAATAATAATAATAATAATAATAATTGTAATATTAATAATAATAATAATTACCATCACCTTATTAATATTATAGCCAATAATTAAATAGTAATATCAATAACCATTATATTCCTATTATTGTTATTAAATGGTTAACATTATTATTATTTTAAGTCCACCTTACCCCATCTAAGGTCACCTCTCACTCTCGCCCCTACCCTCATACCCTTAACAAAGACATCACAACCAATACATACACAATAAAGCATAAAATGACTAAATAATTTAAATGGGGTGTTACAACTCTCTCCCACTTAAAATAATTTCATCCTCGAAAATGTACCTGATGAGAACAATTCCGGATACGACTCTCGCATCTTGCTCTCCAATTCCCAAGTCACACTTCCCCCAGCAGCTCCTCCACAAGCCACTCTCACCAACGCGATTTCCTTCCCTCTTAGTTGTTTCATCTTGCGATCTTCGATCCTCAACACCATCGTCTCCACCGTAAGGTTATCCCGAACTTGCACTTCATCTCTCTGAAGCACATGAGATGGATCGACGACATACTTCCGAAGTTGCGATAGATGAAACACGTCATGCAGATTCGAAAGTTCGGGTGGCAATGCCACTCTATAGGCAACAACTCCAACCTTCTGCAGAATCCGATACGGTCCAATGAACTTATGATCCAATTTCTTTGATTTCAGCGCAGGACCAACACTGGTCATTGGATTGACTCTAAGGAATACATGGTCACCCTCGCTGAATTCCAAGTCTTTCATCCTACTATCATGGTAGCTTTTTTGCCTACTATGGGCCATCTTCATTTTCTCTCTAATCATCTGTATTATCTCCGTAGTATGTTGCACAACCTCGGGTCCGAGTACCGTACCTTCGCCCGACTCATACCAACATAGAGGTGTTCTACACCTTCTACCTTACAATGCTTCAAAAGGTGCCATTCCAATACTAGAATGATAATTGTTGTTATAAGTAAATTCAATCAACAGTAAATGAGTATCCCAAGCACTTTCTCGCTCGAGTATACAAGCTCTCAACAAATCTTCCAATGACTGAATAGTCCTCTCAGATTGACCATCGGTCTGCGGGTGATAAGCAGAACTTAATTTCAAATTGGAACCCAAAGCTTCTTGCAAGCTTTTCCAAAATCCAGAAGTAAACCTCGGGTCTCTGTTAGATACAATGCTCGACGGAACCCCATGTAACTTCACTATCACTCTGATCTGCTAACTTCGTCAAAGGAAAACTGTTGTTAATCGATATAAAATATGCCCTTCGTAAATCTATCCACAATTACCCAAATTGCATCAAAACCTCTCACCGTATTCGGCAATCCAGTCACAAAATCCATTGCAATACTATCCCATTTCCACTCCGATATTTCCATCGGTTGCATCCAACCGGATGGTTTCTGGTGTTCCACCTTTAACTACTGACAAGTCAAACAAGCATACACAAACCGAGCTATGTCTTTCTTCATACCCGGCCACCAAAATAATTTCTTCAAGTCTTGATACATTTTCGTAGCTCCTGGATGAATACTCAAGCTACTCCTGTGGCTTTCTTGCAAAATTACCTTTTTCAAATCAGGATTATCTGGCACACAGATTCTGCCTCTGAACTTCAACACACCAAAATCCTCGACTTTAAAGTATTCTTCTTTATTCGTCCCACCTACGGTCATCAAGTCTACCAATTTCAAATCCAGTTTCTGACCTTCTCTTATTTCACGAAGGAACTCATTATTCACTTTCAGCATCCCCAACATTACACTTTCCGAAGTTAACTCACAAACCATACTCAAGTCTCTAAACTGCTCAATCAAATTAATTCTCTAATCATCAACGTCGACATATGTATCGTCTTCCGAATCAAAGCATCTGCCACGACATTAGCTTTACCGGGATGGTATCTCAAACTAAAGTCATAGTCTTTCAAAAATTCCATCCATCTTCGCTGCCTCATATTTAATTCCTTCTGGTCAAATAGATATTTCAAACTCTTATGGTCACTGAACATTTCGAGTATCGACTCGTACAAATAATGCCTCTAGACCTTTAATGTGAAAACCGCTGCAGCTAACTTAAGATCATGAGTAGGATAATTCCTTTCATGAATCCTCAATTTTCGTGAAGCATAAGCCACAACCTTGCCATCTTGCATCAAAACGCCGCCTAATCCCATTTTAGACGCATCACAATATACCACAAAAGGATCATTCAGATTTGGTAAGGTTAACATTGGTGCGGTAGTCAACCTTTTCTTCAGTTCTCGGAAATTCTCTTCACACAAAATATCCCATACAAATGTCTGGCCTTTTCTAGTCAACTAGGTCAACGAAAGAGCCAAATTAGAAAACCTTTCGATGAACTTACGGTAATAGCCTGCCAAGCCTAAGAAACTTCTAATCTCCGTCACTGACTTTGGAGCCTCCCACTAAAGCACATCACTCACTTTCGATGGATCTACTGCTATGCCTCCTCCAGAAATAACATGTCCAAGAAAACTCACTTCGCTCAACCAAAACTCACACTTTGAAAGTTTGGCAAACAATTTATTATCCTTCAGTATTTGCAACACAACCCTCAAATGCTCTACATGATCTGCTTCTGACTTGGAGTAAATCAAAATGTCATCAATGAAAACTACTACAAACTGGTACAAATAAGCATGGAAGATACAATTCATGTACTCCATGAACACACCCGGTGCATTGGACACACCAAACGGCATCACTACATATTCATAATGCTCATACTGAGTTCTAAAAGCTGCATTCTGGATATCATCTTCTTTCACATGGATCTGATGATAACTTGACCTCAAATCAATTTTACTGAACATACGAGCTCCCACAAGTTGATCCATCAGGTCGTCGATTCTTGGAAGTGGATACTTATTCTTGATGGTTACTTTATTCAACTGGCGATAGTCGATGCACAAGCGCATACTGCCATCTTTCTTCTTTACTAACAACGCTGGCGCTCCCCATGGCGACACACTGGGTCTTATAAACTTTTTGTCCAATAATTCTCCCAACTGAGATTTCAACTCTGCCAATTCTGACATTGACATTCTGTATGGTGCCATAGATATAGGTCTGGTACTAGGGACAAGATCAATCGTAAACTCTACTTCCCTCTCTAGAGGTAACTCTGCAACATCCTTTGGGAACACTTCAGGAAATTCCCTCACAACAGGTATTTCATCAATCGGCGACTTGCCTTCTACAGATAATGAAGCGAACACTGCAAATACTTTAGCTTCGTCTCCCAACAAGATTCGCAACTCCTTGGTAGATATGAGACTAGCCATTTCTTCTTCTTCAGGAGTCAGGAATAACAACCTCTTCCTATAACAATCAATATAAACATAGTTGCTCTCGAGCCAATTCATCCCTAAAATGACATCCAACTCACTGAGTGGTAGACAAATCACGTCCACTCCAAAATCTTTACCAAAGATCGACACAGGGCAATTTAAACACACTAAATATGTAGTGATTGATCCAATAGTCAGAGTATCAATCACCATCCCTCTACTCAAAGTAGACGGCACAAGCCCCAGTCTCTTCACACAATCCACATAAATAAATGAGTAAGTTGCACCCGTATCAATAATAGCAATCAAAGGAGTGTTATAAATGTAACACGTACCTCTGACCAAACGATCCTCACTGGTAGGTTGAGCTCCCACCAATGCAAACACATTCCCACCTGTCTGAGACTTCTTCGGCTTCTGATAGTGGGTACTGATGTGACCTTGCTTGCCACAGTTGTAACAGGTTGGTACGTTGGATCTACAATCTGCGACCACATGATGTGGCTTTCCATATTTAAAACATTTCTTCACTTCATTCTGACATTCATTCGCACGGTGACTTGCGCCGCCACATTTGAAACACTTGAGAGGATTAGAAGGATTCCCTCCCCCACTTGGTTTCTTTCTAACAACATCTTTCTGCTTTCCTTTAACAGCTGGAGCACGGTATGGTGTATTCTCATGTCTCTGCTTGCCCCTTCTATCACTTAGATTCTTATAGTGAGCGATTCTAGCACTGTTATCTTCATCATAGATTCTACACCTGCCCACCAGCTCAGGAAAGTATCTGATCTTCTGATAACCGACACCTAGTTTAATCTCGGGACGCAGCCCATTTTTGAACATGATGCACTTCGAACTCATAGTTGCATTAGTATTGTAATAAGGACAATACTTTACGAGCTCTTCGAACTTAACCGCATACTCTACCACTATCATGTTCCCCTGCTTCAACTCAATGAATTCAATATCTTTCTTTCCGCGAACATCTTCCGGAAAATACCGTTCCAAAAACTCTACCCTGAACACTGTCCAATTAATGGGACCCTCACCAGCTTCTAATCTCTGACGGGTGTTGTCCCACCAATCCTCAGCCTCACTTTCCATCATATGGGTACCAAACTGTACCTTCTGATCCTCTGAGCATCCCATGACTCTGAAGATCTTCTACATATCCTTCAGCCATTTCTGTGCTACATCTGGATCATGTCCGCCTTCGAACTTAGGTGGCTTGCTATTTTGGAACTTCTCCAAATTACGGAACTCTCTGTTCCCAGCATTCCGATTGATATTCTGACCAATGTTCTCCACTGCCTATGCAACAGCTTGTAACCCAGCAGCCATCGCAGCATCATTCCTACCAACCATACTGCTCAACATCCACGAAACACAGGTTAGAAAAACACATGACTATAAACATCATATAGTCAGACTTTACTACAACACTGGTCGGACGGACCAACCTGCTCTGGTACCAATTGTAACACCCCACTCTACCCCGTACGCGTATTCTAAAACATATATGGAAAATATTACATAACAGTACATCAGAGTTCTCCACGCAAGTAGGATGTCACCTAAGTCACTTCATTCATGTTAAATAAGCCAATGTTATCTAGTTCCAATTAAACAGCGGAATAAAGTTCAATTGTTTAAACATAATTTCCATCAATAGGAGGTCATACATTTTTAGTCTAACAAATAAAGATACGTAACAATAAATCAATAAAACAAGAAAATATAGCATAACCCCGTCATCCCATATTACGTATCAGAGCGACTCCTAGGACTCGATCAAATAGCAACACACTCCAAGCACTACTCAGGTACCTGGTCATTTGCACTCCCCAAGGAGCACAGATGCAACAAACAAAAAGGGGTGAGAACTATGTTCAATAAATAATCGGTGAAATACACATGCTAAGGAGTAGTTATACACCACACACACAATCATATACATATAACGCACATACACGTGCCACCTCAATCACCCGACATCAACAGCCCATAATCAATTATAATATGCAATGTGACTCACTGACTCGACACAATGCATGTGGTACCAACACAAATACATATGGTTCACCCTAGAACCCGATTCCCATCGGAATCCGGATAAGTCGTATACGTTCCTCTGAACTATAACTTATCTCAACAACGACTTCCACATGAAGTCCGAATGAAACTAGGTACCCATCATGGATTCCCCCTAGCCATCTCCACAAGACACATGACATGAAATGCATGACAACACAATTATGCAATATAATAATTCAAGCATAATTCACTATCATCAATGATCCACACGAGCCATCCGCTCACTGTAATCCTCTCGAGAATTATCACAATCGCACAAGATTATCCATATTCGATAACCAACGCTCACACCCATCAAAACACGTCCCTAAGGACACATTCATATAATCCCACATTCTCCCGATTTAATTCGTTACTAGTATTTCTAAGTTCATTTTAATCCTATTAATCCTATCAAGTAATCGGAAATGTGTTCCAAACGAAAACTGGACAGAATTCATAAAAACGGGGAAAAAGTCATCCCAGACTGCCCATACGCGTACCGTACGCGTAGAGCCCGCTGTAATACACGTATCATACCTACCTTACGCGTATGACCAGAGGCCTACACCTCCCAAAACGCCTCAGAGTCACCCCTTACACGTATGACTACCCCCATACACGTATTGCCCAAGCCCATACGCGTATCACCAGATGGCCGTGCTGGCACTTGGGACAGGACACGTCTATTATGCGTACAACCCTTGGGAAGTCCCCCATACGTGTATTGACACCCCCGATACGCGTATGACCAGCAGATCTGTCAAAAATTCAGATCTCATCATTCTCACAAGTTCCTTCTTAAGATCTATCATTCTACCTTCCCATTCATCCTAAAACTCAGATTTTAATCAATTCCAATGAATCCTATTGTCTATTCTTTCAAGATTCTATTTACTAGATCTAATTTTGATTACGGTTAAATCCTTAGTTTTCAGATCTGTTAATCCACAGTATTCTATCACAACTTCAGGGAATTTCCACACAAATGTTCATATTGATACCAGAATCATGCATACAACATCATACAATGATCATTCAACAATAACAGCAATCACAGTAAAATTATAATATCATGAAAATCAAATAGAAGGCAAAAACTGACAACATTCCTACGAGAGAAATGACCTCTCACTACCCTCTCATGTTAAATCATCCATATTGAAATCCATTCTCCCCCCTTACCTTGGATTGAAGCTTTTTCCTTGACAACAATGGAGAATTTGCCCCTCTTTGCCCTAGCTCCCTTTTCTTAGTCTTTTTCCTCTTTTACGTGTTAACTGACTAATTCTTCTACTAACCATTTCTTTATCCCTTAATCAGATTTTAATTCATTTAGTCCAATTAATAATAATAATAATAATAATAATAATAATAATAATAATTACCATCACCTTATTAATATTATAGCCAATAATTAAATAGTAATATCAATAACCATTGTATTTCTATTATTATTATTAAATGGTTAACATTATTACTATCTTAAGTCCACCTTACCCCAACTAAGGTCACCTCTCACTCACGCCCCTACCCTCATACCCTTAACAAAGAAATCATAACCAATACATACACAATAAAGTATAAAATGACTAAATAATTTAAATGGGGTGTTACACCCAACGTACCTCTTCTCAATATACGAGGGGGAATCAGCTACAACCCTATTCTTGCAAGACGTCAGTTTGGATTTCCCATGAAGGAAAAGCCTAGCAATATCCTGTTGTCAGGTTTTTTCTATCTCAACTCAGAAGCTAGTATGGGGTCTAGAGACAGTGTTGTTGGTGCTTGGAAGACTATTCATTAGAAGACCAAGGCTAATCTATGAAGGAAGAATCATGTAGCATTTAAGCCTTTCACGCAGTGGGTCCGTTCTCGAGCCTGTGATCTCAAAATGCCTTATCTCCTAGAGAAACCTTCACAGACTATTTTCGCTTCTTCCTCTGTCATCCGTGTTGATCGCATGAGGGAATACTAAGAGACGTTGGCAAGGATGAAACTTGAACGAGATACTTGGGAGGGCAAGTACCACGTTATTCATTCCGAGTGCAGCGGTAAAATTGTGAGTGTAAGCTATTGATTAACATAACTCAAAAATGCAAGAGTCGCCGCCACACTTTTATTTTATCCAAAAAGGAAAGAAAAAAGAGATAACAAAATCTAAAGAGTTCTAAAACAAGAACAAATAGAGAATGGGTAAGGGGGTCGGTTACGCGACGGGAAGGTGTTAGCACCCAAAACGTCTATAGTACTCTATAAGAGCCCTTTGAAATATCTACGTTTTTTGGTTTGAAAATGTTTGTTCGAGAAGAGATTGGGAAGGTGAGAAGAGAATTATTTTTTTAAAGATTTTTGTGTTTGGAGAGACTTATCGCCTCATGCCTACGTACCCACAAAGTGAAATATAGGATCAAAACCCCGTAGTTCGTGGTACAAATAACAAAAAAATTGTTGGTTATGATTGATTTTTAAATGTAAAGGCAAGTCATCATTTTAAGGAGAAAATTACGACTAGTCGCTCACAAGTATAAGACAATATTTGCATCACTTACAGATGGAGGATTTTGCTTGGATTAAAATCAATAAGTCTATCACTCAACATCTAAGTGGATAATGTCAACATCTTGAGTACTATGGGGAATAAGAAAATTATATCTCAACTATAGAAATGACTCATATCTAAACTTTATGAAAAAATTTAAAATAAAAAGTGCACAAAAGGCACAAAAAGAGTTGATGAGTTTTATATTTTTTTAGGTCTTTTTGAAATTAGTAAAAGTATGATTAACATTGATTGATATTTATTAAAGAAAACAAAATTTGAAAATCACTTGACAAAAGTCAAAGTTTTATTATGAAAGCAGTTTTAAGTTTGAAAGCAAGAAAGTTTTTGAAAAAGGGAGGAGATTTTGAAATTTTAAAAAGGGGAGTAGATGAAGTGACTATCCTAGAAAGCAAAATAAAAGCTATATATAAGAAGGATCTAACCAACTTGTAGCACACTCCATAGCAAGCCAAATAAGAATTCCATCCATCTTGAAGCATAAGCCAATAAGCAAGCCAAATAAAGGCAAAGATCCATAATACTCCAAGCATAGGAAAAGAGACCTAATTCTAAGTCCAAGGGTACAAGAATAGGCCAAGAGCATAACCACAAAGTTAAGAGCACCAAGTTTTTATAGGTTTAATCATTTATTAGTGTTTTAAACAAGATATGGTCCAAGTGGACAAAATAAAATAGCGGAAACATAAACATGTGTCCAACAGAAAAAGGAAAAATAACGGAAGCATAAACAATAATATGATATGAGATGACAATAATTGAGCATAAAGATAAAAGAGAGATAGGGAGCAAGAAGGAAACATAAAAAAAATTAGTACAATGATATTGTTAGTGAGTTGGTGATTAGTTGTTAGAACAAATGATCAACGATGATTAACTCATACGCTTAAGCCAAAGTAAATGAAGACTCATTAGAGGATTGATAAAATCAAAGCCTCCTAACAACAAGTTTCACAGGTAATGGACCTAAGACAAATAATCAACCATACTTGGACTTTCAAATATAGGTTTGAGCCACGAATGATAATTTTCCAATCACGGGACAATTTAGCGCTATGTTATTGGGTTTATGTAGAAACCACGACTATCTGAGGTCGGTCAATAAAAAAGTTAGTGCTAATGTATGCTAGAGAAGTGATATGTAGATCACTCTTCGAGAGCAATACCACATGAAAAGAAAATAGGTAACGATCTCATCTTCATTAAGAGCTTGAAATAAGTTCCAACGATATCGAAGATTCTCATCGATCAAAAGAAAAAGAGAATGGGAGAGGGAATGCCAAATTGAATTATAATTTCAAGATCATTCCATCTTTAAGTTCATCCACTCATCTTGGTGGATTAAAGCACAAAACATATCATTAACTCAAAGCACCTAAAATGAATTAAACAATTCACTTTAAAGATAGATTTGAATTAATGAATGTTTATCCAACTTCATCTACACCCTAAGTCCAATGAATTCAAAGAGGAAAATGACCTCTAAAAGTGTATTCCAAAACAAACAAAAAAAACAAATGGAAATGGAAGAAGAAGAAGAAGAAAGAACCAAAACAGTCCCAAAACAAAGCCAAAAAACACATTATACACTATGCAAATCGATTGCACAACATAAAATCATCAATTTTGGGGGGAAATATAGTGTGCAATCAATTGCACCAAAGTGCAAATCGATTGCACACTGACAGACATCAATAAAATCAACATTTACAAGGCAAAACCATGATCAATCATTTCTTCAAACATCTCATGATCAAGGATGCAACTGAGCATAAAAATTCAAGTAAAATAACAAAAAATAACACCAATGGAACACAATTTGCAAGATCCAAAGATCAAGCAACAAGAATCAATAATATATCACATTGTGGAAGATGGATCAAGAGCAACAATGACGGATCAAGAGATTACCACTTCAAATATGAAAATTCTTTAAATCAACTTCAAAAACCACACTTCAAAGCCTTGATCTATAAAAATTGATGATGAAATAGTGAATGGTTGAAGGTTTAGCTCAAAGATTAGTAATTCTAATGATGAACTTACTATCTTTCAAAGGAAGAAAAAGCTTTGGTGAATTTGGTAATTGGAGAAAAAGAAGAGAGTCAAGAAAGAATTTGACATGGTAAATTTGGCTATCAAAAGCTTGTGAAATGAATGAAATGAGGTCTCTATTTATAGAATTTAGACATGTAAATTTTGGTGGTTTGGAATTTGGTTTAGAATCAAAATTAGGCTTGGAATTTGAATTTGGAGGCAAAATCAAGATCAAATGGTGATTAATGAGGGTGTATGGTGGGAATTAATTCTGATGAATTAGTGGAATTATTATTGGGTGATCTAGAATATTCTCAAATGATGAAATTGGTGCCAAATGCTTCAAAATTTGAGAAATGCTGATTTTGGCCAATTTTGTCCTTGTGCAATCGATTGCATTGTAGCGCGAATAGATTGCACTGCTGAAAACTTCAAAATCTAGACAAAAAATGCAGGGTGCAATCGATTATACAGTTGAATAACTTGAAAAATGCCTTGTTGGCTGGATTGTGCTGGCTCTGGCTCGATTCTTTTGCTCGTCAAATAAGGTATGGAAATAAACACATGAACCTTGGAGTTTTCTTGAAAATAATCAATCAATACTTGAGAACTCTTGATCAGATGAATTTGAATTGTTTGCAAATCAACTTTGACTTTTTTCAGATGAATTTCATTCGAGTTGAGGGACTGTTGATTGGTGTTCTTGATCCAAACTTCTTCCTGAAAAAGTTAGTAAAGGGAAAACAAATATATTTTTAGATTTTGATTAAAGGTTAGTAAACACAAACAAAAACAAACACCAAGCATACAAGAAAACAAGGGTGCCCAATGATACCATTTACCATTGTTTCACGTTTCCGAACTATATACTGCTACCAACACTGGAAGAGTATTCTGCATTGATGGGGTTGCATGTCACTCCTCAACCATTTTCTAGAAGGGAGAGAAGACCAAATAAGAGAGTCTTGGATGAAGCCTTACATCTAGAGCCATCTGATCTTTAGACTCATTTGGATGTCAAGGATGGATTCTCTGGTTTGCAAGCAAGACTCTTGATGGAGAAAGCTGAAGTCCACACTGATAAGAAAGACACAGAGATCTTTGAAGCCATCTTGGCCTTATTAATTTATGGACTCCTTCTGTTCCCAAGTGCCAACGAGTTTGTTGACTTGAACGCCATCAACCTTTTTCTGATCAGGAACCCCATTCCCACCTTACTAGCTGATGCATACTTCTCTATCCATCTGAAGAACTCCCATGGAGAAGGCCAGATCATCTGTTGTACTGCTCTCCTTCACAAGTGGTTTATTTCGCACTTGCCAAGGACCACCTCTTTATGGAATCTAAAGGACAGTCCTACATGGGCGGAAAAGCTTTTATCACTCAAGCACTCTGACATTCGTTGGTATGATCCCATGTATGGAGGAGTTACCATGATTTACAGCTGCAGGGATTTCCCTAATGTGCCTCTTCTTGGCACAAAATGATGTATTAGTTACAACTCTATCCTAGCTCGCCGTCAGCCAGGATACCCAACAGAGGAAGAGCCTGATCCAGTCCTTTTGGAGAGATGTTTTCTTGAAGAAGGGAGAAACCCATATCTCAAAGCACGGATTACGTCTGCTTGGTGTCACCTCAATATACAAGGGATGACCGCTCTGGGGCATCCAGACTATACTGTCTCAGAGGCATATCTTATTTGGTCTAAAGAGATAGCTTTGAAGATGTTCTGCACTCGCTTCGAGTCAACTCCGACGACTCCGAAGGAGCCTCTCCCTATGGAGGAATTGAGTTTTGCTTTAGTTAAAGTTGAAAAGGATAAGAAGGTGTGAGAGGATAAGCACTTCATCGTTGCTCAAGAAAACGAAGAATTCTAGAAGTTGCTCCGTCAGAACCAGAAGGAAGAGATTGCAAGGAAGACAAAACTTCAAAGAGGGGAAGGATATTCTCGTCAGAAGGACTAGGCCTTTTAGTTTCAATATTATGTTGTTAATTTGTATCCGCACTTTGGCTTTTGTTGTGTAATCTCTATTTCTGTAAAACTTTCATTTGTTAATGAAAATGTTGTGTTATTGTATGCTTATTTCTCCATTATTAATGTTCGTAAACATAAATGTGGGGTTCCTTGAATGTTAGATTTTGCATTTACATTTAGAATTTCATGAGCATTGCATATGCATTATTCTGTGGCTTATCCGTGTTGTTTTATCTCCAGTCTATCACACTGAGTCCTCCACATCCCTACAACACCAGAGCTCAAGCTTGAAGGAAGATGGCTGAGTAAGAGCAAGAGTTGGATAGAGTCAACAACAAGTTAGAATATATACAATGCGGTATAGGGAAAATGATGGAGATGTTACAAGTGATCCGTGCAAAGATGGATACCTAGACGACCGTAATTTCTGAGATCAACGCCACAACGGTAGAACCTACACTGGTTGCAGCTGTCACCACCAGCGATCCACCCTATGGACCACCTTTGAATTTTGTACCACCATTCACTATAAAGACTACTCAGCAGGTACCTCAACAGACCATCCCCCTGACGTCTGATTTTTCTCATGTTATTCCTACCTACACTTCAGCTGCTATACAAGCGCAAGTGCATCCATACTTCCACAACCAACATCAAGTCTATGATATCCCTGGCCCGGCTGAAGAAATGGGCTAGCGCCACGAGAGGTTGATGGAGAATTTTGAAACCATTGTAAGAAAGATAAGAGCTATGGAGGGTAATAATGTATTTGGGGCTGATGCAAAGGAAATGTGCTTGGTTTTTGGGCTGGTGATTCCACCAAAGTTCAAAGTTCCAATTTTCGATAAGTATGAGGGAGCCACTTGTCACAGAACCCATCTGATCATGTATTACAGGAAGATGGCATCTTATGTTGACAATGATAAACTAATGATCCATTGCTTTCAAGATAGTCTCAAGGGTGCTTCAGCAAAATGGTATTTGAGCTTAGACCAATCCTTAATTAATAGCTTCTAAGACTTGTAAGATGCCTTTATTAAGCACTATAAGTATAACATGGATTTGGCTCCAGACCGAAGACAGTTGTTGAGTATGGCTCAGAAGAGCTCTGAGTGTTTCAAAGAATATACCCAACGTTGGAGGGAAATTGCCTCATAAGTGGAACCCCTTCTAACCAAAAAGGAATTAGCTTATTGGTTCGTCGATACAGTATGACCATAGTTCTACAAAAGAATGATTAGTAGTTCATCTGCCAACTTCTTTGATATCGTGGTTGTGGGTGTGAAGGTAGAATTAGGATTAAAGAATGGGAAAATGACAAGTGTTGCTAGTAGTTCAAGTGGAAATGATGCTAAGAAAACCTTTGGGAATTTTCATAAGAAAAAGGAAGGTGAAACTAATGTTGTGTTTACATAAAGAAGAAATCAGTCCAAGAAGCCTCAACGTCAACAACAGTTTCAACAACAATCTTTGTACCCCGTACAATATACTCAACAACCTTATGTGGCGGCCATCACGCCCACGTTCCACAACTAAACTCCAGTTTTTTTAGCAAGTTCAACAACCACCTGCATATCAATAAACTCAATAACAAGGCTATCAACGGGCTCCTAACGCCCCAGCTTATCAGCAACAACAGCAACCACGGGTTCCGATCCCTCGACAAAATATGCAAAATAGAAGGCCATGGGTAAGAGCTCCCATCCCACCGATTTCGATGAGTTATACTGAGTTGTACCCCTCTTTGGTGTAACAAGGTTTAATCACTACCAGAAAAATGGGGCCACCACCGGATCCGCTCCCACCATTTTATAATCCCAATGCCCACTGTGTGTTCCATAAAGGGGTTTCCGAACATGATTTGGAAGGATGTATTGCTTTAAAACATATTGTTCGAGAATTGGTGGAGAAAAAGATTCTATCTTTTGGAGGTCATCAACCCAGTGTTAAAAACAACCCACTGCCCAATCATGGGGATGTTAACGCCATAGAAGACGTATCTGAATAAGTGATCTCAGATGTAACTGCAATCAAGACTTCATTACAAGCTCTTCATAAAAGGTTAGTTGAAGCTGGTTTGATCAAGAGTATCCATTCAGAGTGTGAAGAATGTACTGATAACTCCAGATGTTGTTCTCTATTTCAAGAGGATATTTAGAGATTGATGGATGATGATTTTCTGCAAGTTTATGGTAAGACGAAGAAAGAGGATGTGTCAGTAATTGAACCAATTTTCAATGTACCAAATGCAACTGGAAAGGTGCCTATATTTAATGTTCCTGATGTCAATTCAGTAGACTCAGTACCCAACATTGTCAAACCTATGTTCAATATTAAAAAGCCCGCCACACCGGTAGCTAGTCAGCCAAGACCAGTCAACACCCAAAAGCCTAGGCCTTTCTTTTTCAAGAGTACCAAAGTGGTGCCTTGGAAATACGATACGAAATGAACCAACCATAGATCTGGAAAAGATGTACAGAATGAAGGTGTGAAGAATGACCATGAAAATGTCACAAACATCGTTAGTACAAGCAGGATGACTTGAAATGGTCGAATTTATCATCCAAAGGTGACTACAGTTCCTCCCAAAGAAGTCATTACTATTGAACCTATGAAAGGTAAATAAGTGTTGTTGAATGAAGAAGATCAAGAATTCTTAAGAATCATCAAGAGGAGCGATTATAGAATTATGGATCAACTGCACCAAACTCCGTCAAATATTTCAATCATGTCTCTCCTATTAAGCTCTCCCGCTCATAGATCGGCTTACAAAAGCTACTAGCGCAAGCCCATGTGACCATGGATATAACAGTCGGCCAGTTTGACTTAGTGATTGCCAACATTACCGCATGTAATACCTTGAGCTTTAGCAACAAAGAATTGCCAACAGAGGGGTGTAAACACAACCGTGCACTGCATGTGTCAGTAAACTGTCAAGAGGATACTTTAGCAAGAGTCTTGGTGGATAATAGGTCTTATTTAAACGTATTACCCAAAAGGACACTCGTCAAGTTGGCGTATAAAGGAGTTGATATGAGACCTGCTTCTTTGATCGTCAAAGCCTTTGATGGTTCTAGAAGAATGGTGATAGGAGAGGTGGATTTTCCCATCATGATCAGGCCCTATGTATTTGACATTACTTTCCAGGTAATGGACATTAATCCAGTGTATAACTGCTTATTGGGAAGGTCATGGATCCATGTCGCCGGTGCGGTAACCTCTACTCTACACCAAAAAATGAAGTTTGTGGTGGATGAAAAGTTAGTGATTGTTCATGAAAAGTAAGATCTGATGGTGAGCAACTTGTCATCATTCAGATATATTGAAGCTGACGAGGATGCCTTAGAGACTTCTTTCCAAGCCTTGGAGATAGCCAATGCCGTAATAATTGAGGAAGTTGTGGTCGAGGGTGGTCCATCTTTCGCATTTGTCCAAAGTATAAAGTCTACACTGAAGAATGGTATTCCTGCAGGATGGGGGAAAGTTATTGAAGTAGAAGCAAGGGCGAAGAAAAATTTCCAAGGGTTGGGTTACAAACCAACTCAAGACAAGACATAAAGGTTTGACAGAGGACGTATGAAGACTATCAGGGAAGTATTTATCAGTGGGGGTGTCCAAATCAACGCAGCTGAAGAGGACTTTGAAGATGATTATGTTAACCGGTTGGTGTATCAAGATGAGGCCGCTCTGAACAACTGGGAGGCTATCTAAATTCCTGTTGTTTTTTCCATGCCAAAGTAATTTGTTGTTTGTTTATTTTGTTCTATAGTTTTCTTTGGAAATGTTTCCATAACTGTGCCCAAGGTTATTGGACTATTTTGTAGGACCACAAGCTTTCAAAGTGATTATCAATTAATGAATGTGTTTTATTAAACTCCTCATTTCTTGTCTCATTTACTATTTTTCTCTTTTACTCTTAAAAATAAAATGGCAATCTTTTGAAAACCAGAAAGATATATTCCTTTTTGTTGTATTTATCTTTGTGTGTTTTAATAATTCAAACCATTAAAAACATGCAGAGAAATTCCAACACATATTGAATCCAATGACCTTATTGTTCCTCCCGACTTTGATTTGCCTGCATACCAAGCCGAAGATGAGGACGATGAAGACTTTGAGATTCCAGACGAATTGGCAAAGATGGTTGAGCACGAGTATACAGACATTCAGCCTCACCAAGAGCAAGTAGACGTTATTAATCTTGGCACTGATGAAGACAGAAGAGAAGTCAAGATTGGAGCAATGCTAGGGGCAGAAGTCAAGAAACGACTGGTAAAGCTTCTAGAAGAATATGTGGATGTTTTTGCTTGGTCTTACTAAGATATGCCTAGCTTAGATATTGATATAGTCATTCACAAGCTACCTCTTCGACCTGAATGTTCGCCTATCAAGCAGAAGCTCAGAAGAACACGACGTGATATGGCTCTCAAGATCAGAGACGAAGTTAAAAAAAAACAAATTGGCGCAGGCTTCCTGGTAGTATCAAAGTATCCGGAATGGGTAGCCAACATTGTACCTGTACCTAAATAGGATGGAAAAGTTAGAATGTGCATGGACTATAGGGAACTAAACAAAGCTAGTCTGAAGGACAATTTCCCTCTGCCACATATCGATACCTTGGTGGATAATACAGCTCGTTTAACGGTATTCTTACTATGTATGGATTTTATGGATACAATCAGATAAAGATGGATCCCAAAGATATGTAGAAAACTACTTTCATCATACCATGGGGAACTTATTGTTATAAGTTCATGCCCTTTGGTTTGAAAAATGCAAATGCTACTTATCAGAGAGCAACTGTCACATTATTTCATGACATGATGCATAAAGAAATAGAAGTGTATGTTAATGATATGGTCGCCAAGTCTCAGAATGAAGGGGATCATCTTGATCATCTGTTGAAGTTATTTGTAAGGCTCAGGAAGTATCAGTTGAGACTAAATCCTGTGAAGTGTACTTTTGGAGTGAGTTCTGGAAAGTTGTTTGGTTTCATTGTCAGTCAACATGGAATTGAGGTGGACCCTGAAAAGGTGTGAGCTATTCAAGAAACGCCTGCTCCGCAGACAAAAAAGCAAGTTAGAGGTTTCCTTGGCAGATTGAACTACATCTCCAGGTTTATTTCCAATGTGACTCCTACCTATGAGTTGATCTTCAAGTTATTGCGGAAAGATCAGATGGTTGTTTGGAATGCAGATTATCAATAAGCCTTTGACAAGATCAAAGGTTATCTTTAAGAACCTCTAATTTTGACAATGCTTGAGGGATTGATGGGCTATGTATTGGGCCAACATGATGAGTCTGGATGCAAAGAGCATGTCATTTATTATCTAAGCAAGAAATTCACCGATTGTGAAAGTCGTTACTCACTTTTGGAGAAAAATTGTTGTGCTTTGGCTTGGGTTGCCAAACGTTTGAGGCAGTACATGATATGTCATACTACCTTGTTGATCTCCAAGATGGATCCGATAAAGTATATTTTTGAGAAGCCTGCTCAGACACAAAGACTCGTGTCATACCCAAAATTTTGACCCCTTAGATCTTCATCATCATTTTAGGATCATGTGCATTTGATTATCTAACCATAACCTATTTCAAGTTTGTCTTTGTTAAGATACAGGAATTAGGGTTTCGTACGGTGAAGAATCGAGGTTTCGATGGTTAATCAGTCAACGTATTGGATTGGTTCTCCATGAAGTAAGTTTCCACATCATCAAACACACTCCATTGGGTCAAGTATGAATCCAATTTGAGGTTGTCACCCGAGGATCAAGAACAGTGCAGTTCAGGATGCCCAATTAGGGTTTTCGATCAGGAAAAGTCAACTGTGGTTTGAATTCTGATTTAAAAGGTGTTACAGTGGTGGTATCATGGTCCATAAAGTTCATATGGCTTGGTAAAGTCTACTCAAGAAGTTTCAAGGCCTCAAAAGACCCGGAGCATCAACAGTCGGCTCGGTAGTCACCGATCGATCGTTCGGTTGACCGAAAAGTCAAGTCTTCACTCATAAGGAATTTGACCTCAAGGTGGGAATCAAAAAAGTTCCTAATGACATATTTCACCTATCCATAAAGTTTCATGACCATTGGATCAAGGATTGGGAAGTAATCGCAAAAATCGGGAATTAGGGTTTTGAAAGGGGCAAGACCATAACTCCCTAACCACACATCCAATTGAGTTGGTTCAAAGCTCATTGGAAATATCTTGACAAGTTCTACAAAAGTCCCAAAGTGGTCCATGAGCAGAAAATGCATAGATTTGGAGTTATGACCAAATTCATTACAAGAGGGAAAAGTAACTTAGAAAAATTCTAAGTTATTTCACTTTTAGGCATGTTTTTCAGCAACTTTGAGAGGTTTTTTGACCTAGTTCCATTGGAAATCTGAAGCTCATGAAAACATGAAAGTTGTAGAGATGCATGAGGGCTTTCCAAAATGTACTAGAACTCCTCCATAGCCCTTATGAGCTGAGAGTTATGAATTCCACAAGATGAGGTTTCAACACTTGAGTCCCACACTTTCAATTTTTTACAAACTCATCCTTTGATCACTTGAGCTATTCTCAGACCTTGGATCTTATTTCTATCTGATATTTAGAGTATATGAGAGGAATAAATGCAAAAAAAATAAAATGAGGAGGTTTAGTGAGCCTTGCAAGTTGGAGGCAAGTGGGATTATTTTAATCAAAGAAAGGGAAGAAAGAGAAACTTTATGGCACACTTGCAGCAAACAGCCCTCCTACTACCTAGCCACTCCAATCAATATTATGTCATTCATACCACTTGAGCAATGCATCAGCTTGAGCCAAAGATCTGATTTTGCAGCCGCATCAAAATATCAAGCAAGTTACTTTTTCAAACTCCCTCCAAAAGTGCCAAGTTACAAATCTGTCCTCACCCTTCATTTCTCCTATAAATAAAGGTTCCCTCTATGTCACTCCACACACCAGAGCACTCTTAGAACCAAGAGAAAACCACAACTCTCATTCCTTTCTTGCTTGCCTCATTTTCAAAATTCCAAGTTTCATCAAAATCTGCCTCGGGCAATTGGCTTCCCAAATCCATTTCCACACACTCCAATCCTTCAAAAACCATCTGCACAATCCACAAATGATATGTGGAAGGTGTTCATACTCTTAAACCACTCAAAAACTCCATTTTCCCAAAAGTCAACTTTCAACCAAGGAAAGTTTGACCTCATACTCAAAATCTGCCAAAATACACATCTGGCTTGTTTTGATCTTTGAAACCCTCCATACACCTTTAATATATATGTCCCAACTGTCCATGACATAAAACAACCTCATCCTCATTTATTTTGAGATTTTGTCACAAGTTCCTTCAAGTGCAAGCAAGGGCTGTTTTCATCAAAGCAGAGTTGGACAGCAGTTGGAGTTTTCTCAAGGCATTCCATATTGCAACAAGCTTGCTTGGAGGTCTACAAAAGGTTAGTGGTTACTATCCTTTTTATTTCTATCATAAACATACTTGACATGTTGGTGTTTAAATGCAAAATGTAGTCCATATGTAAATCTGCCAGTTTGTGTTGTGCCAACTGTTTTGAGCATGTAACTGCCTTGGATGTGCCTTTGCCTTGGTATATGTCTTGTGAATGTTGAGATAGTTTCTCTCATAAGTTATTGTTGGATTGTTATCATAAGCCACGTTTGTTTTACCTTGGTTTTGCTGCAAACAGCTTGGGAGGTATCATTGCAGCCTCACACAACTTTGATCTTTTATTTGATAATTTTTTATTAGGGTCCCTATATGTTCTATTCATGTCATGTTTGAACTCTAGGAGATTTTGGTTCACAACTGTTATGCTTAAAATTGGATTTGAGTGCTGAGTTGTTTCCTTGAACATATTGTTGTTGATGCTTTTAGTTCAAGTCAAAATGTTTGGTTTGCTTTTGAGCATCTCGTTTGATTGTGCCTAACATGATTCTTGATATATTTGATCTTTTGCTGCTTAAATCTAGCATAGGACAGTTTTTGTGGCAGTTGTGTGCATATGCCATTTTTTTTAAAAAACCAAATGCCTTGTTGTTGTATCTTTATGTGAAATCTGCATATACCATGATTGCAATGTATGCCTATCTGTTTTGCACTTGACTACCATGTTTCATGCTTTGACCTCTTTATGCATCAATTGTTTTGAAAAGGAAAATTTTGGGTTGTTTTAGCATTGCCATGTCTGCTTTAGTTTGGTGTTAGGTTATGACCTTATTGAAACTTAAACTTTGGAATGATTCATGAAACTTGTTTTGATTCATAATACCTTTCTTGCTGTCAAATACTTGTAATCACCATGAGATACATACTTTGAATTTAATGCTTGCCATTGCCATGCTAAGTGTATATATGTTTTGCGTTGAACCTTCTGCTTGAAGCTTGGCCTATGTTTGTTAACATGAAAATGTGGTATCCAATATGTCTTGACATCATCTTGTGCATTTCACATCATTTGCTGTCAACATGAGATTTGTATGCTAGAGTAGGTTTGCATCCTTTATGAAGTGATGACCTATTTTGTCTAGGCATTGTATTAAGACTGTTCATAACCATATTGCTGCTTGTATGACCTCTTGCTAAACATGTATGCACCTTTCCATGAAGATTTCCATGCCTTGTAGACCATGTTTGAAACCTGTTTTGAGATTTACTTGATCAATGCTTTGAATGTTCATGTCATACCTTCTCTGCTCCAAGTCCAACTGCCATGTCATTTTTTCAAATGTTGTTTATCTCGATTGCTTCTTGTTGTTTGTAAACAAAATGCATCATGTTTCATATGCTGCTTGTCATGTATACGTGTATTGTTGTCAAAACTTTGATGATGTGTGAAGGAGTTGATTAATTGCATTGCTTCATGTTTCAAGATTTGTCAATCTTGTGAGATATCCAAATCCCTTTGTGAGTCCTTGCAGCCTATGTTTGAAGTCCATGCCTTGACAGAAGTGTGAATCATTGAAGTCATATAGCATGCTGCATCATAACTTGTTCCTTTTTTTTTCAATAGCGTTTCAGTTTTGTGATCTATAGCTACAACTTACATGCCATTTTCTGTTTTGAATTGTTTTTTATTGACCTTTGAATCTGAAATCCATCATTGACATGTTTAGAGTTTGTGTGTGATGATTGCATGAAATGAACCTGCTTAGTTTATGACATGACTTCCCTTGTGCATCTCAAACTTCCTTTTTGCATCTACCATCAGGTTCCTCTTTATGTGTATTGTTTTGAAAAACCAAAGGCACCATTGTAATCCTCATTTAATTTCAAGTGTGTTAGGCTT
This sequence comes from Lathyrus sativus, assembly GCA_963859935.3. Classification (NCBI taxonomy): domain Eukaryota; kingdom Viridiplantae; phylum Streptophyta; class Magnoliopsida; order Fabales; family Fabaceae; genus Lathyrus; species Lathyrus sativus. Next base: position 84,392,636 of record OZ012735.1, on the reverse strand, counting down.
TTAGTTTGTGAAATTTGATGAAGTTTTGGTAGAGTTTGAATCCAATCCGCATTCACCATTGTTGCTTGAGGCCTGGCCCAGTTTTATTTGTTTTGCAAGGCTTATGTATTTTAAGGGGTGGCTTAATACACGGATGTATTTGTTGCACCCTAATTTTTGACCATAAGATCCCACGTCCTTGTTTTTATTCCTTGTTTTTAGTTTACATTTATTACATGATGTCTTTGTTACTATTATGTGTGCATGTTTGTTGTTACTAACAAGTCTGTGCAGGTGCGATAATTTCAAATGGAGTTAGTTCTCATTCTCATAAATAATTATGCCAAAGACGTGGTTAGGAGTTTTCCATTAGCTTTTGTCAATATTTCTTAAGAGTTTCATTACCTATTCGTGAAGAGAAATGGATTTTCCTTGGACTTAAACATAGTCATTTGAGGATTGATCTTGGTTTGTGACAAGGAGAATTTCAAGTTGTACCTCTTTTCTAAAGGATCCCCGCAGGATGTGGGTCATGTTTTAAAAGAGATTCCAAGTTTTAATTCAAGGCTCCTTTGTATACAAATGACAAATTAAGATATCAAGAGCAGGTGGTGTTTGATCTGTGTTTTTAATTGGTGGGAGAGCGCACCGTTTGAGTAATTTTACTAGGATCTATCACCCTTTGAAGTTTTTAACTTAAACAGCACTTTGGCTGGAATATCCAAAGGACTTCACTACGTAAGGTTGGGCTACGAAAGCTCAGAAGCTCATGGTCTTTGATGCCACATTATAGAACTTGAGGAGATTACATATTAGTTTTACATACTAGTTATAATAAGTAGAGAGGGAGAGTCCAAGACACGGGTCAAATTACATACCAGTTTGGCAGGTTGGAAGGGTCAAATTAAACTTATCAGCCAAAAGAGCCAAGGTGAAATTCAATTAAAGGCTGGATTCACGCTAGTTTCATCAATTGTCTTCAATATTACAAGTGCAGGACAATATTATTCTTTCATCTCCCAAGTCATATTATTCAAATCATCCAAAGTTACAAGTTTAAAACATAAATAGTTAAGGCTACAGGATTCTGAGATCCATGTGGAATCCCACATTTCAACCATGACGTCTAGCGCTTGCCTCCTTAGTTTCCATGAGGTTGTTAACGATGCTATTATAAAAGGCAGCTTCGACAACTTTGATTATCACATTGATTGGTGTTGTCGGCATACTAATGTCTGAGAGAGCCATCACTTTGGATACTACGCAGACTCTTAATCCCGTGGACATTATGTCGTCCGATCGGATGATTACCTAACTGCTGGAGAAAGATTTGTCACGGCGGACCTTGTTTACACGGCACAATTGCCAAACTAGGACAAAGACATCTTGTTGCATAACCTTGAATTTGGGGAAGGAATTGTGAATGACACTTATTCCCGAGAAGCCTTCCAGTCCATGTTTCCCGACGGTTGTCGTGATGCTGCCTGCAATTTATCAATTAGTTAGCAATCTCTACTACAAAGCCAGGACACATATGCATTCAATCATCGTCAAGAGGACGGATCAAGGAGGTTAGGACCTTCGAAACGCATAAAACATTAAGCAACAACTTCGTACTAAGTAAGCAAGCAAGGAATTGGTTTAATCTCCAACTATTTATGTGCAGCTTCCAGAGTTTGGAGCTTACGGTGCATTTTAAAATCAACACGGTAATGGATAGGACATGAGTAACAGCCAGAATTGGAAAAATACTTATCTCGGTCATAAACGTTGATATGCATGTTGCCCCTGTTATGTCACTTGATTGGGGAAGAGTTATCCTAATGTCCATGCGATGCCGGCCTCGGTAAAAGATTCACCTCAAGATGTAGAAATCCCCATAAATTTGATTGTGCCGTTATCCAAAACTTCAATCTCCTTTAGCATTTGAGTGGCCGGTATCACACCTACTGCGTCACAACGAAGATATCAGCATTTAGACAAACAGTAACAAGGCTGCAATCTATCTACAGTACAATAAAACAAGGTTTCACAGAGGTACCTGCTGCAAAGTTATAAGTTTGTTCCAGGGCTACCGGTCCATCACTTCCACCCATCTAATTCGAAGCCGAAAGAGGAGTATCGTGGTCTTGTTCCTAGCACTGTTAGCAAAACCAATGACAGTAGAGAAGGAATATCCCACCTGCGAAGTCAAGGAGAACCTGTTAGATCAAAAACTGCAGCACGCGTGGTCGTTGTATCACATAATGAGCAAACAACAATATAAAGCAGAAAACGTTCAAGTTACAGTGATTTACCAATAGGAATTTTGGGGAAGATCAAGTACGGCTCCAAACTGCTTGAGGGGAATAAGTTGGCCGGCCACATTTGCCTCTCCGTCATGAGCAACAACCCGAGTATCCGTCGTAGCAACGACCTTGCACTTCTCTACATGGCGTATTCAATGTACGTCACCATCGTCACCATCACGATCAACTCTAGCTACGGGTATTTCCGGGTAACCCTGCAGGCTCCGACCCGTCCAATTTTTCCGTTCGGTTTCGACCTGAATAACAGTGGTAGCATCATATTAGAAGAAGTTTGGAAATAACCATTTTGAGGCAATACGCGAATGGTTTATCTAACGCACCAATAATCGTGGTATTGGCATATAATATTTTCGAAATGACAGTTTTATTCGGTAACCGAAGATAGAAGTATCAGCTCTAAAGATAGCTTACCTATTTGTTAAATGTATAGCGGCCAAAAGTGTGGAAGCAGAAGCGAAGATTGTTAAACGCCCCTTATTGATGTAGCATGAATTCTCAAGCCGGCAGCCTCTGAACTTGAGTCTCTTCCTGAAAAAGACAGAACAAGATCAAAAGAGAAGAAATATCAAGCTTTGGTGCACGAAGCTTTGAACGGTTAGCTCATTAACTCCTACCGCAGCCAACTCGTAACCTGCACAATTAAATAACATCATCAAGTGTACCCTCAACATTGACAATGACAGAGCTCTCTACAAATCAAGTCAGACAATTACCTCCCATTAATCTGTTATGTCGTCATCAGTTCTTTCAAGCGATAGTATGCACATTGGGCTCCTTGCAGCTGCAACCCATGCCTCTGCAACTGATGTTCGTTTTATAGTGTTCTAAATTCAAGGGCTTCTCCCATTGGCAATCCGGTAAAGGGTCCCTTCCGCGTTGATTACACTCCAGAGTGACAATTCTTCTTGAAAGTCAAGATGCCAAAGGAAGGTTCAGTCTGTGATATAACGCAACCTTGATAAGTGCTACCAACCGTCAGTTTTGGATTAAAAACCCGGTAATTGCATCAAAGCAATACAATTGCACAAGAGCAGAAGTTAATAGCAAAGCAATGACATACCATTTCTGTTTGAAACTTGAAACGATGATCAAAGCCGGCCCCTGTGTTGCACCCCAAAATTTGACCAACATTTCTTTACCTAGCTTGTGGTTCATCTCATTCACATTAGCATTATCATTTGCATTTCATTGACATGTGTGTAGGAGATCAAGAGGTATGATTACCAATCAATAGCACCACAAGACTTTGAAGCTAGCCAAGAATGTTATTCAAGATTTCAAGGGTTGATATCCTTGTCAGAGAAGTTAAGAAATCCTCAGAGAGATTGGTTGAAACCAAGGTTGTGTGCCTCCTAACTTGAGAGTTGTGGGAGCTCCTCAGATGATTCTGAAGCTATGTGGATGGACTTGAAACTTTGAGAGAGCTTATGAGATGTCTTGAAAGCCATCATGAAGCCTAGAGAGGTCATTGTGCAAGATTAAGAAGACTCGGCCATGAGTGGTGCAGTTAGGGTTTGACTGAGTCAACCCTAGGTTAACTGATGATTTGGAGAGGGTTGAGACCTAATCCAAGAGCCATGTGATCATGGATTGATGCATTGATATGTTCTAAGGATGATTCCAAGATCAACTCATCATGATTGAGGAGTTTGATAAGTTTCAAGCTAGGGTTTCTAAGGCTTGACAGTGTAAAATCCCCTAGTTTGACCCCTATCTTCAAGGCAGTTTAGCTCAAGATGTGATTGTCATCTCATCTTACCCCCAACATGAATGTTGTAGAGCTTGTTATTAGATTTAATTTGAGTACTAGAAGTCCTTGATAGGATTTGTAGAGCTCAAGTTATGACTTTGACAAGTTACAGGTCATCTGAGGTATGTGAATCTGGGGCCTTGAAAGTCACCCAACTTGCATCAAACTTTTGCCCAAGAAGGATGATTCCTATGAACTTTTGGTCAACATGAATGTTGTTCCTTATCTTCTTAGCTTTCTAGAGAGTACTATAAGTCCTTGATAGGATTTGTAGAACTCAAGTTATGGCTTTGACAAGTCAAGGGCATTTTGGTCATTTGGAGATTATAGGTCATTTCAAGCATAAGGCCATAACTCCTATTTCCAAGCTTCAAATGGAAAAATCTTCAACATCAAACTTGCTTAAAATGATGTTTTAAGGCTAGTAAGGAGGTCATGAGATGTTGAAAAGGCTTGTAGCAAAAAATGGTAAAAATGACCTAAAATGGAGGCATAAGTTAAATAGGTCCAAGTTGGAAATTGAAATTTCCAAGTTACACATCCAAACCATGGCATGTAATAGGTCATTTTGACTCTAAAAATCATTTTAGAAACAATGGTTCAGCCACATTTTTGATTTGAGATTTAGATCATGGACTTGCTTTAGAAAATGGTTGCTTGCATATTAAGGCACAAATGCAAAACACAAGGAAAGGTAATGTACAAGCTTGCTAAGTATCTTAACACATCCTACATCTCATCTGAGGAGATTTTTAGGTCAGAGTAAGTTGCTGCAAGAGGCATGGCATGAGATGATGCATGAGATGAGATGAAATCATAAACTCATGACATGAGAATCCCAAATTCTCATTGGATGATTCCAGAAGGTTCTAGAGGGTTTAGAATCATCCTATATATGGATTAGAACTTGCTCAGATGCAAGGTTGGAGAGATATTAGAGAGGAGAGTGAGATAGCCATTTCAATTGCTTCCATTGCAAGTTGAAATCAAATTCCACATTCCACACAATTTCCATTGCTTCTTTCAATCCTAACACATTCCATTGATCATACTGAATGTGTGCATACCAAATTGAGGGCAAGATCATGAAGAATTGAAGAGTTGGCATTTGGATTTTGGAGGTTGGAAGTCATAATCGGGTTCGGAGATTCAGGCTTTCTTGATCAAATCTTTTGCAAACAGAAGCTTTATCATCAATCAAGGAAGGTTTCTAAAGAGTTTGAGAGGTTGAAGTGGAGGTTTGCCCTATCTGATAATCAAGATTTGACAGGTTAGTAACTTTTCTTCTACACCATAATTTAAGCATAATTAGGTAGATTTGTTAGGTTAGAATGGTTAGAGACAAATAGGAGATGGATTCTGGGAAATTTGAAGCCATTTGGTGAAGTTTGAGTTAGTGACACCATTTTTGTTTTGATCAAGAACACGAGTTATATTGAGATATATCATGAGTTTGATATCAAGAATTAACCAGTGTGAGGTGGTGATCATTCTGAGGTAATCAATTTCAAGAATTGTTAGAACTGAAGTTTGAGCATGATTTTGATCTTGGATCGGGTTCAGAGATTTAGGGCATGTCAATTGATTCTAAGGATATGGATGGATTCAGGGTTGAATTTAGAGTAGATTAGGGTTTTGAATCATGGCTTTTGGTTGAGTTTGGATGGAGTTCGAATTAGGGATTCAAGCTCTGCAACTATGGAGCTTTCCCTCCATTCCCATGGCTGGAGGAAGAAGACAATGATATGGCCATTGGATCATGCGTGGACTCATTGACTGAGTGGAGATCTAAGGGCCACGATTCAATTTCGCGTGTGAAGAGAAGTCTAAAGACATAACCAAACGCAGCGTATCATTAAACTGAGGTTTTGGGCTTTAGTGATGAGATTGATATCCCCACCCCCATTCAAGGCCCATTGGGATTTTGAACTGAATTTCTTTACTCTTTGCACCGTGTCTTTTTCTTTTTCTTTATGATTTCTGAATTGATTTTCTGATTCACAAATTGGGCCTAGCTCTTTACTAATCCCACCCCCATTTTAAGCCCATCTGGAAATTGAACTGAATATAATTGCTATCTGCACCAATGTTTTCCCATTTTAATTTCTTTTTCTCCATTTTATTTTAATCTTTGAAAAATCATATTAAATAGAAAAATGATGATTTTTGCATGAGGATTTTTTATCTTACTTCATGTTAATGTCTAGAAAATTATGAAATCAAAATATTTGCATTTCATGTATTTTTAATATTTTTTGTGTATTTTCTCTTTTAATAGCATTTTATTTCCTTTTATGTTGATGCATAGATTTGTAGAATTTTGTTTAGCTAGTTCCCTTTGAATTTTTAGGCCATTCTTTTTAGGATAGTTAGATTAGGACTTTACCTCCCCTCTGGATTTATTCCATAATTTTGTGATTAATTTTTGATTAGTTTTGATTAGATGACTTTAGGGTGTGTAGATTTAGGTCAATCATTAACATAGGTCCACAATAACACTAGAATTTTGGGTTTATAGGTCAAGTTAGACATTGGGACAGATAGGATATTAAGGGTAGTCATATAGGATCCCCTATAAATTATATTAGGTTTTAATATAGTAGTATACTATTTTTAATTGATTTTTGTAGTTGATGGTTGTTTGTGTTGCCCTTGTGGGCTTGTATTTTGTTTGCCTTGCTTTGTGGGTTTTTTGCTTGGCTTGGTGGGCTTGGTCTTGCTTTGTGGAGTATGGAGGAGCATAGTAGAAGACTTGAAGATTGATTAAGGAGCTTGAGAGCTTGAAGGCTTGTTTGTTTTGTTGTTGTTTTAGGATTAGGGATTAGGAAGAGCTTAGACCTAGTTGGTTCCTTTCTTAAACATGGATGGTATCTTTTCACCTCCATTCCTCCCCATGATTCAAGGTCCTTCCATGGTATTCACCTCCCTCCTTTGGAGGGATAAGTGATGGTACCTAGGAAGTAGAACCTTTGAGGGAACCATTCCTTTGATGTTGAACCCTTAGGGGTCACCTTTGGTGGTCAATAAGCAGTTTAACATCCTAGCTTATCCAGTTAAGTGATTTCTCCTGGTCTGAGTATCTTAAGAGATGTTGGGCTTGAGAGTGAAGATGAAGACTTCATTGAAGAGTATGGAAGAGGATGATTCCCTGAGAATTGCCATGGTAGCTGAGGCTTGAAGATCAAGAAGACCCAATGAAGATCTAGTAGAGATTGAATGTAGAGCTGAAGCTTGAAGAACAAAGGATAAGTTGATACTTACTCTGAAGCTTGGAGATCCTGAAGGAATCAAGTTGATACTTGTGGTTAAGAGTGAAGCCTGAAGGTGGAGCTGATGAAGCTTGAAGAAGAAGATGAGTTGAAACTTATGTTGAGGGGTTGAAACCTGGAGAAGCAAATTGATATTTGTCAAGAATGGTTGAAGTCTGAAGACTGGATTGCTGTCAGGAGAGCTGAAGCTTGGAGTTGAGAGAGGAGTTGATTTGCTTTCTTCTTTGTTTTCTTTTCTGTATTGATGTGCCTTGTTTGACTTGCTTGATGCATTAGAATAAGTTCATATCTAGCTTTAATCTAGGAGCATGATTGCACTAGAGGTTGAGTTGCTCCCTCTGCTTGTATTGTTACTGTATGGCTTTGCTTGCGGGTATTCGGTAGAGCCCTGCTCCCTTGCCCATGTGGTTTTGTTTTGCTTGATAGCATGATTTCATTTCTTCTGTATGATTGCAGTTTACTGTTTTTGCTTGATAGCATGTTTTTATTTCAGTATGATTACTGTATTCATATCTGGCTTGAGGTTGAGATGAGCTTGTGGAGGCTGATGCCCCACACACATTTCCTCCCTCACTTGCATTGCATGCATTTTACAGTCATTTACTGTTTACTGTTTAAGCTGATGCTTTATCTGTTTCTGTGTATCATTGACATGATCCCTTAGGACTCTCGCTTCCTTTGATAAGGAAGTGATGATAGAGCTTTAGGTTGAAACCTATGCATGATAACTTCTAGGAGTTCCCTGTTTCAAACCTCAACTATAGGATGAATCCTTGGCATGACAACAGTAGGACTTGATAGTCTCCCCGTAGTTGAGCCTGTTCTCTTCTCATCTCAAAACAGCTTAAGATACAGTAATCATGAATGATTTCTTTCGTACGTCACGAGCCTTAAGCTATCTGAGAAAGGATTGTTGGAGAGTTTCTTTTCCACAGTCTGGATGTTTAGTATGGTACCCTTTGGGTGACATGCGACACATTCACTCTTAGGTCATAGTCTCTAGTGCGATTGAAATTGCAAACACAATAAAAAAAACACTTCTTTCGTAAAAGACAGAAACAAACTTCAAACCTTTTTGCCCCGTGGGCCCATAATTCAAAAGGAAGCTTTTCTGAAGAAAAGAGTGTCGTTAAACTTCAGCGCCACCGCAAACAGGCTTTGTCCCTAACTGCTGGAACTATTGTTTAACCATACTCGATAAAACAGATGAATCTGAATCCACGTAATCCGTAGCCCGAACTACGTAAGCTCTGATCTCTCATACCTGTTGAGAGTACGTAGGCACAATACTGACGTATTGGCGAGCTACCTTCCCCGTAACCCGTCGTAGGTCGAACTACGTTGACTCTGATTTCTCATTCTCTGATGAGAATACGTAGGCATAAAGTGTGACGCTTTGCCGAGTCATTTTCTTTTCTGTTTGAGCCAGCCTTGATAGGTAGATAGATAAACCAACTCATCCAGTAAACACGACAAGCGTGGATCCCGTCGAGTACGACGGACGTGAGGGGTGCTAATACCTTCCCCTTGCGTAACCGACTCCCGAACCCAGACAACGGTTGCGACGACCTTGTCTTATACCTTTTCTCGTCAGGTTTTTCCGATCGTTTCCTTTCCTGCTCTGAGGGATAAATAACTAAAGGTGGCGACTCTTCTGTTATGCCGGCACCTTATTTTCGCGTAAGCGACAGCTGGCGACTCTGCTGGGGATCGAACCCAGAATCTCTGGTTCTCCGGTTCCCCTGCGAGTCAATCCTAGAACTTGTATGATTACTTGTTGGATTGTGTTTATTTATCGCATTTTATTTCCCGCATTTTATTTTCAGTATGATATGATTATCTGTGCTGTTGTGGGAGGGGCATTCTGATGAGTGAAAAGCCAGACCCAGGCTTGAGTGAACATAACATTAGTTGTGGAAATTAGTGGGCGCGTGCTTGCTTGGCAGGCACTAGTGTCTCATGAAATCCACGCTCAGACGAGGTTCTCCCGGTTGGCTTCTCTTTCAACCCTTTGGGTTGAGACGGTTGCTGGTTTGGAGAATTGTCGACTCTGGGGACCGATCATTTGTTATTCAGCCGAGTGAGGCCGCTTCATGAGCTGGTGATGCCACACCTTCTGGGTATCGTATCACCCCTCTTGAATGTCTGTGACGCTGATGAACGCATAGGATTCCGAACTTGAGTCAGTTTAGGTCCATACCTGTGAGCAGGGTTGGGTTTATTGCAGGAAACTTTGACCTTCAGAATACCTGGTTTTCTTGACAGTGAATCAGTTTTGTTGGTACCGGAGTTTCTCATCATCAGCTATATATTTGTTCTTGACAGAGCAAAGCTTTGGTCCTGTATCAGATGGCCTTATATTCAGAGATGGGTATTTGTTCTTGATAGAGCAGGTTTTTGATTAGGATCAGAGGATCTTATCATCAGATGTGTACTTGTTCTTGATAGAGCAGGTTGGGATCAGAGGATCTTATCATCAGATGTGTACTTGTTCTTGATAGAGCAGGTTGGGATCAGAGGATCTTATCATCAGATGTGTACTTGTTCTTGATAGAGCAGGTTGGGATCAGAGGATCTTATCATTAGATGTGTATTTGTTCTTGATAGAGCAGGTTTTGATCAGAGGATCTTATCATCAGATGTGTATTCGTTCTTGATAGAGCAGGTTTTGATCAGAGGATCTTATCATCAGATGTGTATTCGTTCTTGATAGAGCAGGTTTTGATCAGAGGATCTTATCATCAGATGTGTATTTGTTCTTGATAGAGCAGGTTTTGATCAGAGGATCTTATCATCAGATGTGTATTTGTTCTTGATAGAGCAGAGTTTTGGTCATCAGTTGTTTGTTCTTGACATAGCAGATTCATGATTGGGGTCTGAAGATCTCATCAGCAGATGTATGTTTGTTCTTGATAGAGCAGAGTTTTGGTCCTGTATCAGAGGTCCTTATTATCAGACGTTTGTTCTTGACAGAGCAGAATTATGGTCTTGTGTATATGGCCCTATCAAATGGTTGTTCTTGACCGAGCAGACTTGTGGTCCGATACCAGGGTTTTCTTCTTATCAGATATAGTGGTTGTTCTTGACAGAGCGGCATTATGGTTTTGTTGATACAGAATCTCCACGGCACAGTTGCCTTGATCTCCTGCTGCATGATTGCATCTTACATCATTTTGCATACTCATTTGCATTTCATTAACGTGTGTCTGTGTTGCAGGTACCGCTTTCCCCGATCCAGGATTTCTTGCCTCCTATTGTATTTGTTATGGGTTCTCTGAGGAAGACCGTGGCTTACAAGTTCCCTGTCCCTGATGTGGTTAAGTTGACCGGTTTGATTGCTTTAGCAGATGATTCTGTGAGGTATGAGTTCAGAAAATCTTACGGCAAGTTGCTCAGTTTGGTTCGTAAACCTTCTGCATTCGAGTTGAATGGGTTGCACGCTCTGCTGCAATTCTACGACCCTCCGTTGAGATGTTTCACTTTCCAGGATTTTGTTCTCGCCCTTACGCTGGAAGAATATGCTGACTTGTTAGGTGTGCCTATCAAGAGGCAGATGCCTTTTGTTCACATGGACGTTGAGCCTGATCTGGCTGGTCTAGCTCCGTCACTTCATCTGGATGCCTACGAGTTAGTATTGACCAGTTGGAACAAGGTTCCTGGTTTCTCCTTGCAGTTTCTAGTGGGAAAGGCTCAGCAGTGCGCCAAAGACGGATGTTGGGTCGCATTCAACGCCATCCTCGCTCTGTGCATATATGGCATCATTCTGTTCCCCAATATGCCCGATTTTGTAGACTTCGACGCATTTCATATCTTCGCATCAGGGAATCCAGTCCCTACCTTGATAGGAGATGTCTACCATTCTATCCACTACAAAAACGAGAACAGAAGGGGCAAGAATGTCTCATGCTGTGTACCCTTGCTTTATAAATGGCTTGATAGTCATCTGCCCAAGAGGGGTCCTTTTGTTTCGTCTGCAGCCACAGCTGAGTGGTCCGAGCGTCTGATGAGTTTATCTGCAGAGGATATTGACTGGTTTGACAGAGATAGGCTGGGCAGTGAGATTATCTTCAGCTGCAGCGGCTTTCCAAACGTGCCTTTGATAGGCAGGAAAGGCTGTATAAACTATAATCTGTCTTTGCTGGTCCGACAGTTCGCGTATGCTTTGAGAGCTCCGCCGAAGGATGAAGAGGTACAGGAATCTTTGTACCTCACTGGTCTTCTAGAAGGGGATCTATTGTCTAAGCTTCAGCGCGCCTGGAATGGTATCAGTAAGCGAGGAAAGCCATTGCTGGGGAGAAGCAACAATCAAGCCTACCCTCCGTATGTGACTTGGATTAGAGCCAGAGCCGGTGCTATAGGGATGTCGTTTCCTCATGCCAAGCCAGAAAGCCCTCCAATGATTGAAGAGCCTACTACTGTGCCCATTCAGCAGCATAATCAGGTGTTAGCTGAGCGAGATGAATTGAAGCGGGCAAATGAGGAACTGGAGAAAGAATTGGCTCAGCTCCGAAATGAGAGGAACGAAGCTGTTCATTCCTTCAAAAAACAGACAGAGCTGGTGAACCAGCTGGGAACAGACTTGACTAAGCAGATAGCCGAGCGTGAACGCATGGGTCAAGACTTCAAAGCTGTCAACGACGTACTGGCTACGAAGAAGCAGCACTTGGACGAGGCATATCGGAGGATATCCAAGTTCAACCAGCACTGGAAGGCTTCCCTGGCCACCAGGAAGGAGAGGGAGGATAAGCTGATGCTACAAATCTCCAAGCTGGAAGCCCAAGTGAAGGACAGTGAGAAGAGGTTTGATGAAGAAACCGCTCGCAGATACGCCGCCGAAGGGCAGCTCAACAGGGCTCTCGCTAACCTGAAGAAGCGCAAACTGACGTTTGAGTCCAAGAAACGGAAGTTAGAAGATTGTTTCGACGAAGGAGCATGGGAAGGTTCGGTCGAAGGACTTCAGTACACCATTGTGCAGAGGGAGTTGCTCATCGAGGGGTTACTCACGCTGCCTGATCATCCAGAAATGAAGAAGTTGTTGGAAGAGTATCGCGCCCGTGGCCGTACTTGACTATTTGTATTCCTTTTGTTTTGATCATTGTTGTATGCTGACCATCACCAGGCTTGTTGGCTGAGGTCACGCTGTTGATTCATCTTGTACTCGCTGATGTTGTGTACTGCCTTGATGGGCTTTCTTTATATATGAGATTGTTATTTCCATGATTGGACTCGGACTTCTTCTTATTATCAGCACTGGCACTCGGGCACTAGGATCGGGGGAGATCTCCCTAACGCACAGACACACGTTTGCATTTGCATGAAGCATTTGCATAACGAGCACTTTGTTGTTTTTCCTAACCCTTTTGTGTTTGACAGGTTGTTTCAGGTTGTTCCAGGTGGTTCCAGGATTGATCAGAGACCTATTCACCGCTATCCGACTAGAGCTAATCAAATCAGAATCATGGAGCAAGTGCAAACTGATGTTCAGGAACTCCGCGAAAGGATGGATCGCTTCATGGAACTCATGCAAGTGGTCGCCAATGGCCAGGAGCAGCTCAGAACTTTGGTTCAGCCTTTGATTTCAAGGGTTGATAGCAACGGCGTACTCCACGGTGGGACCGTGCCTACTCCTCCACCAGTTGAAACTCCGCAGAATGGCGTCCCCGTGACCGGGGGAAACGGCAGTGCCAACAGCAATGTGATGGCCAACATCGGACTCAATACGACGGGCGTCGGTAATGGGAGTCTGGGAGCTAATGTCAATGTCGGGCTGGGCAACGACAATGAAGGTATCGGGAATCTGCTTGGGCCTCAGCCATGGCTAGAGGATCGTCAGGATGATGTGTTCTCTCAGAGAGGTGCTGAAGGGGAGCTGAATGCTGAAGCACGGCTTAAATTCAAGGCACTTGAAGATAAAATGAGAGATATCGAGAATCAGAACACTTTGGGCGTTGATATGTCCAAGCTGGGATTAATTACTGATTTCAAGGTGCCTCCCAAGTTCAAGGTGCCTGACTTTGAAAAGTATAAGGGCACCACTTGCCCTCGTGTCCACCTGAGATTGTACTACAGAAAAATTTCTGCTCATTCTGAGGACGAGAAGTTGCTGATGCACTTCTTTCAAGACAGTCTTTCCGAGCCATCCCTCGAGTGGTACATGAGTCTGGAGCCTACTAGTGTGCGCATGTGGAAGGATCTTGCTGAAGCATTTGTGCACCACTACCAATACAATAGCGACTTGGCCCCGAACCGAGTCCAGCTGCAGAATCTGTCGCAGAGGAACAATGAAGGGTTTAAGGAGTACGCCCAGCGGTGGCGTGAGTTGGCAGCTAGGGTTCAGCCGCCGATGGTTGAACGTGAGCTCGTGCAGATGTTTGTAGCCACCCTCCCAGGGGTTTACTATGAGAAGTTGGTCAGCGGCATGTCTGGGACGTTCTCAGATCTCATTATCACGGGTGAGCACGTCGAAAATGGGATCAAGATCGGGAAAATTTAGGGTGAGTCATCCTCGGCTGGGGGAGGCGGAAAGAAACCTTATGCTGGCAAAAGACGGGAAGGAGAAGCGAGCGCTGTGACCAACGCTCGAAGGAAGGGTAAAGGCCCTCAGCAGCAGGTGGCCAGTATAACTATCCCGGCAGTTCAACAGCAGCAGCCGCAGCAACCGAATCAGCAGGGATATAGAAAGTATCAGAATCGAGCACCTTTGGCGAACCGTCACTTTGAGACACCGCCCATGTCGTACGCGCAACTCTTGCAGACTCTGCTTCAGCTACAGTTGATACAGAAGAGGACGCTGGCTCCCTTGACAGGGGCACCTCCGCCAGGGTACGACGCGAATGCCACTTGTGAGTTTCATTCAGGGGCACCAGGCCACACAATAGAGAACTGCAAAGCCTTCAAGCATAAGGTGCAGGACATGGTGGATGCCAAGATCATCAACTTCTCCGATAATGTGCCAAATGTCACGAAGAATCCTATGCCGAATCATAGGGGAGGCGGAGTGAACGCCATTATCGAAGACGAGAGTTCGGATTTGTTGACTGACGTCAGAGATCTGAAGACGCCGCTTAGCTTCGTTAAAGCTAAGTTGTTGAAAAGAGGGTTCTTCCCAGGTTGCGGAGAGCTATGTATGGACTGTGCCACACATTCTGATGGATGTGAGCAGTTAGTAGAAGGAATTCAAAGTCTGATGACTGAAGGAATTTTACAGTTTAGCCGGAAGGCTGAAGGTAGATTAGGAGAGGTAGTGCTGAAGCAAGCTGATGAGGTCGCCACCATCACCATCCCTCGCCGGACGATAACTATTTCTGCGCCCAGACCGCCCACAATTACTATCACCAAAGCTGGGCCGATACCCTTCGAGAACACTAACGCCGTCCCGTGGCATTATGGGGCTAAAGTCTACTGCAACGGACAGAAGTTGGAGCTGGAACCGTTTGGGTCGACCGTGGAGAACCTTGCGGGAATCAGTGGTATTACTCGCAGCGGAAGAGTGTTTGCACCACCCGAGGTCGTGGCGGATAAAGTGGTCAGAGCTGATGCGGCCGATAAAGGTAAAAGTAAAGTCGTTGAAGAGACCCCGTGTGGGGTAGAAAAAGACTTGCTTGTTAAAGATGCCGAGGAGTTTATGTGGTTGATTAAGAAGAGTGACTACAAGGTTGTGGATCATCTCCATCAGACGCCCTCGAAGATTTCCATTCTGAACTTGTTGCTGTGTTCTGAAGCACACCGCAATGCGCTGTTGAAGGTGTTGAACGCCGCATATGTACCGCAGGAGATATCAGTAAATCAGCTAGAAGAGGTTGTAGCCCACGTAAATGCTGGAAATGGGTTAGGTTTCACCGACCTGGAGCTGACGCCGAAGGGGAGGAATCACAATAGCGCCCTGCACATCTCGATAGAGTGTAGGGGCACGATTATGCCGCACGTGCTGGTGGACACGGGTTCGTCACTTAACATTCTTCCGAAGAAGGCATTAATGAAGCTGGATACTCGTGGAGTGATCTGTACACCCAGTGATCTGGTTGTGAAGGCGTTCAACGGAACTAAACGACACGTTTTTGGGGAGGTGACCCTGCCAATCCATGTCGGGCCGGAAACGTTCGACGCGGTCTTTTATATTATGGACATCATGCCTGCCTACAGTTGTCTTTTGGGCCGGTCGTGGATCCATGCTGTTGGTGTCGTGACCTCCACGTTGCACCAGAAACTCAAATATGCTGTCGGGGGTAGCATCGTGACCGTGTGTGGCGAGGAAGACATAATGGTGAGCCATTTGTCGTCCTTCAAGTATGTGGAGATGGATGGCGAAATCCATGAGACCCTATGCCAAGCGTTTGAAGTTGTCGAAGTGAAGGACGTAGCTCCTGTAGTCACCGAAAAGCCAGAGATGACTCTCTCCTCATTCAAAGAAGCTCGGTCCGTTGTCCAAGCCGGGTCTACCCCAGGCTGGGGGCGAATTCTGGAGATACCTAACAAGCAAGATAAGTTTGGGTTGGGATATTCTCCTGGAGCTGAAGCTTCTTCCTCTTCTAGCAGCGCGTCTCGAGGTAAAGGGCCGATCCAGTTTACCAGTGGCGGAATGATTTTCGAAAGCATCAACATGGTGTCTGAAGACAGCGGAGATAGCGACTGTGACCTCGACTCTTGGATCCAGCCAAGCAAGCCAGGCGAGGGCCTCAACAATTGGTCCGTCAAGGATATCATCCAGATGACAAGCGAAGAGTAATGATTTACTTTTTCCAATCATTGTACAACCCTATGTCTTACCCGGGGCATAGTGGTTTTATTGTCAGGGCCTTGTTGGATTATGTACATGCATTTTGTTAATAAATCAAAGGCGTTTTCGTCGTATTCAAATATTGTGATCTCTGTTATTCCTGTTTTATATTTGTTTTGAAAAACAATAAAATGGCAATGGGGTTTGTGCTAACCTGCACATCCTTGTTTTAAACTTAACCCTTGTTATTGCAGGATCCACATAACAGATGACATCGACTCTGGACCTTCTACGACTCACTTCGACTTTGATTACCCGATCTATCAAGCCGAAGAAGAGATTGATGAAGACAAAGACCTTCCTGAAGAGTTGGCCCGCTTGTTGAAACAAGAGGAGAAAGTTATTCTGCCTCATGAAGAGGAGATCGAGATCGTGAATCTGGGTTCTGAAGAACTCGTCAGAAACGTCAGGATAGGGGCTTCATTGCAGAGAGATATCAAGCAGAGGTTGGTCGAGATGCTAAGAGAGTATAGTGACGTCTTTGCTTGGTCATACGAAGATATGCCCGGACTTGACACGGACATCGTGGTCCACCACTTGCCGTTGCGAGAAGATTGTCCTACCGTCAAGCAGAAGCTTAGGAGGACGAGACCAGATATGACCGTTAAGATCAAAGAAGAAGTACAAAAGCAGCTTGACGCTGGTTTCTTAGCGGTCACTACTTACCCTCCGCGGGTCGCCAACATAGTGCCTGTATCGAAGAAGGACGGTAAGGTACGAATGTGCGTCGATTATCGGGATTTGAATAGGGCGAGCCCTAAAGACGATTTCCTGTTGCCTCATATCGATGTGTTGGTCGACAACACAGCCCAATTCTCCGTGTTTTCATTCATGGATGGCTTCTCCGGTTACAACCAGATCAAGATGGCGCCGGAGGACATGGAGAAAACGACGTTTATCACTCCCTGGGGAACATTTTGCTATAAGGTAATGCCTTTCGATCTGAAGAACGCAGGGGCCACTTACCAACGAGCAATGGTAACTTTGTTTCATGATATGATTCATCATGAGATTGAGGTCTATGTTGATGACATGATTGCGAAGTCCCAAACGGAGGAGGGACACCTGGTCAATTTGCTGAAGCTTTTTGAGAGGCTTAGGAAGTTCAGGTTGAGGCTGAATCCTAACAAATGTACTTTCGGAGTACGGTCCGGAAAGTTACTGGGGTTTATCGTGAGAGAAAGAGGCATCGAGGTTGATCCTGCGAAAATAAAAGCCATACAAGAAATGCCAGTGCCGAAAACAGAAAAAGAAGTTCGTGGTTTCTTGGGCAGAATAAACTACATTGCAAGGTGTCATACCCCAAATCTGTCCTACCTGTTGTGATTTCCTTACACCAAGTGGTTGTGTGGATTAGTAACTTTTCTTTGGATGTGTTTGATTTCAGGGAGAGGTAACAAGAGGGTGCCTTTCGTTCTCATGAAAATGGTCCATTCAGTTATAGGACAAAAGTCAAATTTCCCTTTTAGTCGGGATTTTGGATAGTGCAATGCATACCTCAAGGCATCATTCTTTGATGTCAAGACAATTTGTTGCAAATTTTGGTCATAGGGCAATGCTTGGTTTATCAGGGTGAAAGGCCGAATTCAAGATTGATTCATGGTTTACCTTTGTTTAAGATCAAACATTTTTCTAGCAAGATTGGCCCACTCAAATTTATCCTAAACGCTAAAACTATGAAGGGTTATTAAGGGCACTAAAAGTATCAAGAGAGACTATGATTTAAAACTCAAAGAGTAAAGTCGGCCAAAGGAACATATTGAATCAAGTTGTGTGAATTGCGGCATAAAAAAAAAGCGAGTATTGGTCCTTGAACTCCAAATTATGCATTTGTTGTTTTGCTTCAAAAAGGTCCACATAATTTCATTTTTTTTGCTTCAAGAGTGGTCTATGGTCAAGTTATTATTTGTAAATTATGATGCAAGCCGAGTTCATTAAAGAGTTTACATAAGGATTTCTCAATGAATCAATGGGACATTTCCAAGATTCAAAGTGAGGTTTAAATTGTAGAAAGAATTGGGATGGTGATGACAAAATAATGGTAGTTATTTGAATTCAAAGTTGCGAAACAAGTTCATATACAAATTTCACAAAAAATGTAAGGCCACTCCACACAAAAAATGATGAAAAAGGAAGTAATAAATGAAGCCGCTACCCAAAGAAATCTTTTTTTTCTTTCCAGGGTGCACCGTTTCAAATACAGAGGAATACTTTCCTCTTCTTCAGTCCTCATATCCATTTTTTTTTCCTCCCTGTGTAACCCTCAACACACCATTTTTACGCCCTCATAACCCACCACGTCAAACTGCCCACTTTCTTCCACCTCTGTTTCCAACCGAACAAACACCGTCATCGGAATCTCGCTTCGGACAATTTGTTCCCTAACCATTTTCTTTCTGCATTGCTAATGATGGTCGTTGAACGTCACAACAAGGAATGAACATGGTAATGATGAGCAGCTGCTAATTAGAATCAAGTCATCAACATTACGCCGACAGCGATGACGTGTTTTGAGTTTTCAGAACAACAACTGAAATAAATGGAAGAGCCCATTCCACTCACATCAAATTGTAGAAAAATGATACAAATTAGAGGATATGTTTTGCCGAAATTCATCCATAATAAATCGTAAAGATGAGAGCCTAGGAACCATTGTTAATACACGATGCACAGTATGTTCACAATTTCTATTTGAAATAAGCTGCAGCAAGTAAAGCCACCTGGAAAATCGTACGCACACCTTTGCATCCCCTTTTGTTTGTATGCACCTACAACGAGCCCCATTCAGCCATGAATTGCCTAGCATCTTGATGAGCACTAAGAGAGAATGAAGTTGCATCAACAAATTGATTTCGAAACCATCAACGCGCGCCATTTTTATTGACTTCAACAAGTTTTACAACAGGCCATTACCCTCACATTTGCCCTGTCCCAAACTTCATGTCATGAAATGATAAAGTTGACGACAACCTCGAGTTAATCTGGCTCAAAGTTTGATTCTATTTTTGAATTTCGGTTCAGACAAAACATTCACAGTTCAGGGAGCACACCATCTTCATACCAACACCGTAATCCCAGCAACTTGGCAACACGAGATTTAGCCTTGATTTCTTTCTCTCTTTGCTCTCGCCGATCATTTATCATTTGCCTCTTTGACCTGACCTCTATGAAGTCGTCTTCATCACTGGGAGTTTCAATTCCAGGTTGCTCAAACACACGTATAATTCCGCTTTGCAATGGAGCATCAACATCTTCCTCAGAACACAAGTTTCTTTTGAGATTACTCTGCCCAGAATGTGGAATGCTCTGACCCTTTGTTGATTCTTTTCCTTCTACCCTCTCAGCTTTGCTTCCAGAATCCATGCCATGTAAACTTTCTCCCATTGATTCTACTGGCTGTTTTCCCATTTTATTCATGAAGGACTTCCTAGAACCAGTTCTTCCAGGCATGCCTATTCCCCTTCCAGTGACATTTGACTGATGATCCAACCCAAACTGATCAGTTGGAAAAGAATTTGAAGGCAGCCTCTTATCCGCACTTTCCCGAACTCGGAACTCGGTACGCTGTGTATTCCTATTAGGCCTCCTCATAAATCCTCTGGAGTCTGCTCGATTAACCCCAGAAGCTGAACCTGGGCCTGGGCCTGGAGCTGATGATTTAGAGCTTGAAGTTTTTACTGTATAGACATATCTCTGTCCTCTACCACCAGATACAGGAAACCGTGCTTAGACTTGATTCTCTCTTTGACATCCTCAGAAACATTACCATTGAATGAAACTTCATACTTTTCTGCATTTACAACCTGGCTAGACGTGCCTTGATAGGTCTCACGAATTTGAATGATGCGCACTGCTTCCTCTTCGTTGGCTCTAGCAAAAAGAAAGCTGTCATCGGCAAATGATAGATAAGAGATAACAGGCGATATTCTCGCTACTTTGATGCCATGAATGCGCTTCTCCGGCATCCGTCCTGCGGTTACAAATTCTGCCACATGTGATGACTGGGCAGTAGGATGAGTTCAACCACTTAAACTCGTCAACATTTTCAACAAAGATTGTAGCTTTTCCAGGAGGATTCAACAAGAACCACATGTTCATGGCTCCAAATTATTGGCTGGTGTACCTCTTCCTCCTCTGTTGGTAGTGTGTTGTCATCCAATTAAGTTTCCTGCCAAGATAACATTCATGATCAAAACAGGGCCAGAATTGTTATTAACATTTTATGACGCAAGAGAAGATATGTAGAAAACGTAAGCATCGCAAGTGAAAAAGCTTTATGGTGTTTACAATATGAAGAAAGTTACAATAGAAAGATACAGTCAGCAGAAAAAACAAATTTTGAAGGCAAGAAAATAGCTCAACAGAGGACAGCAGGGCCAAATTTACTAAAATGGAAAGACATAATCTTGACATCAGAAAGTGATAGCAGGGATGATACAAACATAAGCAAAACCCTAATCTCATGTCATATATATTTTGTGACTATTCATTCAGAAAGGAGGCTGGTAGAGAAAAAAAAAACCTAGAACTCTTGCTGCACAGCCCCCCAAGCTCTTCACCAAATTCATCTTCACCTTCTTCCCCATTCAACTGTCATAAAACAAACCACCATAGTCAACCATCATAACACGAAAAAACGCATAAAGAACTGAAAAAGAGAGATTGAAGAAGGAGCTCATCTGCTTTCGGTATTGATAATCTGGTGGTATCGGTTCAACAAGAAGCTTTGCATCATCCAAACTCCTCATCACTAGCGTGAGAACCCGTCGGATCCGCTCCAGCTCTGTAAGTATTCTGTTCGTTTTTTTTTCTGTCTTCATAATCTTAAACTGTTGTTGCTTTGTTTCCTGGCTCCCTGGCGGTGAGTTTTCGAGAAAGAAAAAGAACAGAAAGAGGCCTTCAGGGAGCCAAACGACCTTCTCATGACCTTAAGACTTCATAATACCTCCCTCTCAGAGTTTGAACTTCTTTTGATTCCTCTTCAAAACTCCCTCAATCACCATCTTTAAGGTCCATTCTTCACCCTCACAAGCCGATAACAGAGCATACCATTTTTCACCTCAAAGCCCAAACCCTCATTCGCCACATAACCTTCAAAGGCGTAACCCAACTTCATCTTCAACCATGACTTCACCTTCAAACGTTCATCATCATCTAAAAAAATTTCTGAAAACCCTCCTTTAAACAACTTCATCAACCTTCAAACAATCACCTCATTTCCAAAACGAAATATCCCCCAAATCAAGTCCTGAGCTCCTTCGCCATTGTCAAACCTCAACTTCTCTTCAAAAAAAGCTTTAGAACACACCTTCACCAAATGACTTCAGACCTTCATCGATAACCAACCCCAAACCCAGTTTCAACTATTTCCGAAAACCCAACCGTTCTTCATTTCTCCACCGTTAACCTATTCAAATCGAAGCTCACTCAAAACACCAGCAACCCCGAAAATCTCTTCGAACAAAAAATCCATTAATCCTTCTTCAAAACCCCCAAACCCCAAAATCAACGATCTACAACCGTAACCCATTTTTGTTCGATCTCCACCGAAACAGCTTCAAAGCTTCGAAATCCCCAAACTGCGGCCCAGATTCACCCTCAAACATCTCCAACGAAACCACCATTTTTGAAATCACCTTCATTGTGTCACACCAACCATTTCCTTTTCAACCGTCCGATCCCTAAATCCCCAAATCAGAGATCAAACGGAAGGATAAAGTGAATCAAGAGGAAGAATAACGAGTGAGATGTAACAAATCGTGAGAGATATAATGAATCGAGGGAGAAATATCGATTGACCTTTGAATGAGAAAGATGTGAACAGAGAGAGGGATGGCCGATAATGTTTGACCATGAGGGGTTTACCTTTTCTCTGCGACCTGATATCTTCGGTCGTTGTTGCCTTTTCTTTTTTCTTTCTTCAACAAATTAATTAATTTGTTTTGGTGGTGATTCCATGTTGGGCCCGTGGCCTGTTTTAACTCACTATTAACCCCACCCTTCTTGTGTGTGCTGCGCTGATTTCTTTTGTGGGGGATGATGGGCTTTAGAAAGCCCAAATGATTTCCACACGTTTTTCACCCTTTTTCTTTTATTCTAAATATTTATTTTTTTCATGTAAATATTATTACTGTTATATTATATAGTTTAGTTTGCATATATTATATATTTCACTTTCTTGTATATATTATATATTTTCTCTTATTGTTTTATATAGAAGTTCATATATATATTTTTTAATATTAGAATTTAGGATCTTGTTTTATTTTTAGAAGATGAACTTTATTTCGCATTTGTCATTGGACATTTTTTTCTATCTTTTTAGGTCGATGACGAGACATCCGTAATTCATTACTAGTCAAATTATTGATGAGTAATGTTGGATCTGAGACCACCTCTTTTCTCCCTTCATTACTTGTCCCGACTCGATTCAAAAACTTTGTCAAACAATTTTCAAAACCAAATTATCTTTGTATTGAATTAAAAAGAGGGGATTAAGTGTAGACTTTCTTCCTCTCCAAGTGTTGGGATACCCACT
Organism: Lathyrus sativus; assembly: GCA_963859935.3. Lineage (NCBI taxonomy): Eukaryota > Viridiplantae > Streptophyta > Magnoliopsida > Fabales > Fabaceae > Lathyrus > Lathyrus sativus. The sequence goes on along the minus strand of OZ012735.1, from coordinate 84,370,015 downwards.
GTAGTGAGGGTGGTTCCGACACTCGTCTTTCAATACAAAGACGCTTCCCGTCCATTTTCAAATCTCATCTCCTTAAAATCATTTCTTTGTGTTGAGCTAAAGAGAGGATTGGGTGTAGACCTCTTCTTCTTCGAGCATAGGGATGCCCACTGTAGTGAGGGTGGTCTCGATGCTCGTCTGTCAATACAAAGACGCTTCCAACGTTTCCTCATAAAACCTCGGTCTCGTACTGAGTATACTTTCCATAATAAACTAATTTCTCTTTGCATTGAATTGAAAAGAGAGGATTAGGTGTAGACCTCTTCTTCTCTGAATGTTGGGATGCCCACTGTAGTGAGGGTGGTCTTGATATTCGTCTTTCAAAATGAAGACGCGACTTTATCCACCATCTCGCTTTCACAACTTTATCCCGCAACCCTTTTCACACCTAAAACCTCGGTCCTGCACCGAGTGCATTTTCAAATCATTTTCTTAACAAAAACTTGAATGGTCGTGGAGTGGTTAGGCGTAGGCCTTCTCCTATCCCGAGTGCTGACGTTTACCGTAGGGTTCTCTGTCGCAAGGCACTTACCATTCAAAACCAAAAACATCTTTAAGAACGAAGTTCTCTTTGCATTGAATTAAAAAGAGAGGATTGGGTGTAGACCTCTTCTTCTCCGAGCGTAGGGATGCCCACTGTAGTGAGGGTGGTTTCGACGCTCGTCTTTCAATATGAAGACGCCTCGTTCGCCACACCCTTTTATAACCAAAACTTTGAGATAAAGAATTGGGTACTACCCGTAGGGGTTACTATCCGAGGACCTGTCTCGCCCCCTAAAAAACAATCCAATCAATCAAACGGGACTTCTTGCCCCGCGTGGCGAAAACTAATCAATCTTTCAAAAGGATATGATACGTCCATTCTACCGCAAACAGGTAACGCCTAAGTCTCCAACGAGCGAGCAGCAATACACCTAAACTGCTAGAATGCGCACGATAGCATCATCCATAAAAAACATCAACACACCGTAGGCCGAACTACGGCTGCTCTGATTCTTTACTTTATCAAGTAAAGATACGTAGGCACAAGGGCCACAATCCTTGCCGAGCACAATCCCCCTTATATCTGTAGTTCCCCGAACTACGTCGACTCTGACTTTCTCACATCTATTGAGAATACGTAGGCATAGGACTGCGAAGTCCTACCGAGTCCGTTCTTTCTTTTTTTCCCCGTTCTCTCTTTCCTCCTAACTTTCTTGTTTCTAACCCTTCTTTTACCCTGTGGAACACTTTTTATAGCATAATGTTTAAGCAAATAAATTCACACATCGACAAACAAAAGGTTCCCATCGAGTACGATGGATGCGAGGGGTGCTAATACCTTCCCCTCGCATAACCGGCTTCCGAACCCGTTCTTGGTCGCGAGACCATCTTATCCATTTCTTTCTTAAGGTTTTCTCGATATTTTCCTTTCCCCTCATGGGATAAATAAAGTTCGGTGGCGACTCTTCTGTCTATCTTTTTCGCCTTCCCGTCGTTGTGCGACGCATTTTTTAGAGTAGCGACAGCTGGCGACTCTGCTGGGGACCCTCCTAGCGAGCCAGACCTATTTTGTTTGTCGTGTTTGTGTTTTATTTGCTTTTATTTTTTATTATGTTTTGTTCACTAACTGTTGGGTTTATTTGGATGGTTTGTGAGATAAGGCTTCCTACCCGAGCTTTCAAGTACACACTAAGATAGGAGGTGGGTTCTTTCTGATTTGCGAGACTTAGGACTCGTTGAGTTGGATCGAATTCCACCGCTCAGATGAGACCCCGTTGGAACGATTATGTCTTACGTGTAGTCGTAATGACGTCTTTATTTCCGACGTGGGAGTCCGCGACTCTGAGGACCTTTGTAGAACCTTATTCCAAAGGTTGCTAAGACATGACTCTGTGTTCATCCTTTGAAGGGATTACCGTCTTACGAGTAGTCGTTATGATGGAAAACTTTCGAGGGTTAGTACATAGGACTTTGTTTAAAAGCCTTTGGGATACCCTCTTACAAACCAATAGATAACCCACCCGATGGGAGAAATATTTTGTGTTGTTTTTGCAGGACCAGTGATCTTGATCTCGTTTTGTGTTCTTTATCATGTGCATTCATAAAACATTGCATTGCATATCATTTCTCGCATATCAAGGGACTTAAGAGACTGTGATTATCTCAGGTATTGGTGAATACAACGACTGACCAAAGAAAGCGAAGCACAAATTCCATCAAGTTTAGAGAACCAAAGCTGGAATTAATTCAAGACATTCTGATTGACGTACCAAAGGCTATCAAGATCAACTTTCAGGGGAAGTATGGGAAACTGCTTGATCTCCTCCATTCTAGGGTCGATACTTGGGCTTTGTTCGCTATGGCTCAGTTCTATGATGCACCTCTCAGATGTTTCACTTTTCAAAACTATCAGTTGGCCCCTACTCTTGAGGAATATTCTCACATTTTGAACATCAAGATTAAGGATCAACCTATATACACAGGCTTGGAAGAAGAACCAAAACCTCCCGCCATTGCTCTTACTCTACGTATGACCAAAGAGGAAGTCAAAGAGGGTCTAACCAGTAAAGGGGGTGTTCAGGGTTTTCCATTGAAATTTCTGCTAGAAAAGGCTGCTCAATACAAGGTGGATGAAGATTGGGAAAAGTTCGGAATAAGCGTTGCTCTAATGATTTATGGGATTGTCCTCTTTCCAAATGTGGACAATTTCATAGACATCACTGCCATCGTTCTCTTCATGCAGAAGAATCCCATCCCTACACTCCTTGCCGATGTTTATCACTCTATTCATTGGAGGAGTGAGAAGAAGGCGGGAATGATCCAATGCTGCTCTCACCTGCTATACAAGTGGTATGCTTCTCATTTGCCCAAGAAAGGGCCGTTCGTGGAAAACAAGAAGAAATTAAAATGGTCTCAACGCATCATGTCTCTAGAAGCTAGTGATATTGCTTGGTACTCTCCTGAGTACTATGATGTTGAAATCATTTTTAGTTGTGGAGAATTCAGTAATGTACCTTTGATCAGTAGGGCCGGTTGTATTAATTATAACCCAGTCATGGCATTACGTCAGTTGGGCTATGCTATGGAGGGCGAGCCCGAAGCAGAGAAGGTTCAGAGTTTCTTCTTGCTAGCCACATCAGAGGACCCTGCGTTTGTCAGGAAGATTGCTAAGGCTTGGGGCAAGATTCATACAAAGGGGAGGAAGGAGTTAAAAGCGAAGAATTGCGTGGCAAAGGAGCCATACAACCGATGGTTACTAGCTAGAGTAGCTGAAAGGTCGTTACCATTTCCCTTAGAGCCCTCTATGCGAGAAGCACCTCCTGCTCCCACTCATGTGTCCATAGAATAATATGAAAAACTGAAGCTAATAGTGGAGAGATTGACTAAGGAGAACCAGGACCTTCAGAATGAAGTCCACCAAGCAAAGGTCGAGAGTGGTCAGTACAAAAGAAAGGTGGAGTTTGAACAGGATCAAGCAGCTGAAAGTAGCAAGAAGCTAAAATTAGAAACGGATCTGAGAGTCAGGTACCAGCAGGGTTACGAAGGGGCTGATGCATCATTAACAACTCTCCGACAACGCTTAAAGGACACCAAAGCTTCTTGTGATAGGGCATGGCACTTCTTTGAGATAGCCTCTGCCGAAAAGAAGGAAATACGAGAGAATCTTGAGGCTGATATTGGGGATCTTGAAGAACGACTGAGAAATGCCTTGACCCTAGTGGAAAATGAACGAAGACTCAAAGAGGAGGCATTGAAAGATTCATATGTCACATCCGACATGTGGAATAACAAATGTCAAGAATTGGAAACTGCCCAAGAAACAGCCCTTCTGTGGAGGAATCGTTTCGAGGCTTTGCAAAGAGATAGTGCGTAGTGGCTCGAGAAGGAGGCTCAGCTCAATGAGCTGTTGGACACCCACGTGGATTCTATTTGTTATTACCAGTCGACTCTAGATATGTGTCGTGCTAGGTACAACAATTTGGTGGAGCATTGCAACCTCATGATCCGTGATATCCCATGGAGGTTGGAAAGCGCCATTCAAGACTTGGAAGGGAATGATATCCCCCCTTCTGTTCACCACTTTATCCAGCTCTGCGACCAAATGGTCAGGAGGTTCATGTTTGAGACGAAGAAGCTTGAAGAACGTCTCCAAAAGAGAGAATTTTAGTTATTCAGTTATCTTTTGTAGCACGACTTGTAGTTTCGGCTTATTCAGCTTTTGTCTGTATGAATTTTTTCTAAAATTAATGAAAGATTGCTTTTTGGTCCAAATTGTGCATTTCTTTATTATTCAGTCATGATTCTATGATACCAATGATAATCACAAGCCTCAAAAGTCTCTCGAGCATTTTGCATACGTTTGCGCATTTTTCTTTCTGCATTTCCTACAACCCGATCTTACACACCGCTTACCCCTTTCAGAAAGAGTAAAGCAAGCTGACTTCACGGCATCGGTATAACACAAGGAATAGCCAGAAGAGAATCATGGATCAGATAGAGCAGGACCAGGCTACTATGAGGAGCGAGATGCTAGGCATGAAAACGCAAATGAATCAACTCATGGAGGTGATTCAGAATATGGCCAGAAGTCAAGAGGAGATGAGACAAGCAGCAGAGAGGAGCGCTAATCAGACTTTGGCTGGTGCAGTTCCCAATGCAAGTGGTGCAATTCCAATTCCTGTTGATGCCACCCCAACCCCTGTTGGGGCAATTCCTACTTCTGTCGGCGCCGTACCTATCAACACCGTCCCTCCGCCAGTCGGTACTACTCATCCTCATGGTACTACGATCCCAACACAAGTCCAGTACGACGATCATGAAGGTTTCTATGAGAATTCAGGTGAAGCGTATGGATCACAGACCGCCGAATTAGAGAAGAAGTTTAATGCTTTACAGGAGATGGTGAAGACATTGCAAGGCCCCGATGTTTTGGGACTGGATGCCGCTGAAATATGTCTTGTACCCGGAGTTAAGATACCTCCAAAGTTTGTAATTCCAACCTTTGAGAAGTACAAGGGTAACAGTTGTCCTAAGACCCACATAAGGTCTTACTGTAGGAAGATGGCCGCCTATTCTGATGACGAGAAGCTACTAATCCATTTCTTTCAAGATAGCTTAACAGAGGCATCCCTAGAATGGTATATGCACCTTGAACGATCCAACGTGAGAAGCTGGAAAGAGTTGGCAGACGCTTTCGTGAAGCATTATCAGTATAATACTGACATGGCTCCGAATCGTATGCAGCTTCAGAATTTGACTCAGAAGCCGAATGAGTGTTTTAAGGACTTCGCGCAGAGATGGAGGGGAGTAGCTGCAAGGGTACAACCTCCACTGATGGAGAAAGAACTGACAGACCTATTCATGGGCACGCTACAAGGACCGATCTTTGAGCGGTTAGCATCCTCAACCTCCACGGTGTTTTCTGAACTTGTTATGGCTGGAGAGAGATTAGAGAGTTTCATGAAGGCGGGAAAAATTCAGAATGCAGGCGGATCTGCAAGCGGGGTCAAGAAGCCTTATCAGGGTTTCGTTAAGAAAAGGGAAGGCGAAGCTAGTGCAGTGTTCACCAATGGAAGGAGAACTCACCAAGGTTATCACCACATTGCTGCCATCGCTCCACAGCAACCACTTTCTATTCCGGCAAATCAGCCTGCGCCTCAGCAAAATCGACAACAACAACCCTATCAACCAAGACAAAATCAGTATCAAGGGCAGAGAAAGCCAGAAAGGAGGCTTGATCCAATTCCGTCCACTTACGCCAAATTGCTTCCGTTCTTGTTGAAAGCAGGTCTCGTTCAACTTAGGGAAATGAAAGATCCTCCGGCTGTTCTCCCCTACGGCTACGATGTAAATGCGAGATGTGAGTTCCACTCTGGCGCCCCAGGCCATAGCATCGAGAATTGTAAGGCTTTAAAATACATTGTGCAAAATCTTATCGACTCCAAAGCGATAAAATTTACCCGAAATACTCCGAACATCAAATCTAATCCAATGCCACCTCACCACTCAACAAACATGATTGAAGGCTCTAAGGGGATCCGATTAATTTCGGATATTGAGAAATTGAGGACCCCACTTTCCACTATTAAGGAGCAACTCTTGTTGAAAAACATTTACCCAGGATGTCCAACTGATTGCCATGTTTGCATGGACGGATCTCAAGGATGCGCTGAGCTGAAGAAGGGCATACAGGGCCTGATTGAGCAGGGTGTATTAGTAGCAGAACAACTATCAAAGATTGAGGAAGTTGCTACTCTTGAAATTCCGTTCGAAACATTGGAGATACCATATGATGATGGATATGAACTTTGGATCCCAGTTGACAATTCGAACCGCACACCATTGACCATACCGTGCGATGAGGAAGAATGGGACAACATGTACGGACATACTTCTATCCCACTGCAGATCCCGTATGATCCAATTAAGATACCTATGTCTCCACCATCAATGAACCAGCTTGTCATTTCGACCCCATCTCCGTTTCCGTACAAGAGCACCAAAGCTGTACCTTGGTTATACGATGAAGCTATTTTTCTCAATGGACAGAAGGTGGCAGAAGAAGATGTATTGGAAGAAAAGAAGACTGTAGAGAACATCGTGGGAACCAGAGGCGTCACTAGAAGTGGTCGAATCTTCGCCCCGACTGCACCTCCTGTCAACAGCAGTGACAATACAAGGAAAGGTACTACCGTACCGAGCACCAATGAACAGGGGCAGTCGTCTAAACAGAAAGGCATCCCAAATGATGAAGCGGAGGAGTTTCTAAGAATCATTCAGAAGAGCGATTACAAAGTGATTGATCAGCTCAATCAGACGCCTTCGAAGATATCCATGCTGTCATTGTTAATGTGTTCAAAGGCCCATCAAGAAGCACTGCTAAAATTCTTGAAGGCAGCTCATGTGCCAGAGGAGATATCAGTAGTACAGTTTGAAGAAGTGGTGGGAAATATTGCATCAGGTCATATTTTGAGCTTTAATGATAGTGAATTACCTCCCGAAGGTAAAAATCATAACAAGGCCTTGCACATTACCATCGAATGTGTGGATGTTGTATTCTCTAGGGTGCTCGTTGACACTGGATCATCGCTGAATGTATTACCCAAAAGCTCGTTGTGCAAGCTGTTAATTGAAGGACTTGTGATGAAGCCAAGTCAAACTATTGTAAAAGCTTTTGATGGAGCTAAGAGAACTGTGGTAGGCGAGGTTGACCTCCCGATCAAGATCGGACCTCATACTTTCATCATTACATTTTACGTAATGGATATATACCCCGCTTACAGTTGCCTTCTCGGTCGTCCGTGGATCCATTCCGCAGGCGCTGTAACCTCAACCTTGCATCAAAAGATCAAATTTATGATTAATAATCAGATGGTCATCATTGAGGGTGAGGAAGATGTTCTTGTGAGCCATCTTGCTTCTTTCCGCTACGTGGAAGTAGGAAATGAGGTGCATGAGACACCGTTTCAAGCTTTTGAAGTGATCAATGTTGAAATGGTTTACGAAAAGCCAGCATCTTCAATAGTGACTTGGAAGGACGCGAGGACGGTGATAGAGGAAGGACATCCGCGAGGATGGGGCAGGGTGTTGGAATTGCCCGTCAACAAAAATGGAGCTGGTCTAGGCTACAAGCAGAAGAATGCAACTGATAAGGGCAAAGAGCTTGTAACTCCGTTGGTTTTTACTAGTGGAGGCCACCTTGTCGATGGTCAAGTCATGTTTTTGGAAACTGAAGTCGAAGATCATGAAGAGCTGTGTATGGTGTATCCTAGGGCGCCTAATCAAACTTTGAACAATTGGAGAGTCGTTGAAATCCCCGAAGTTACTCTAGTAGACGAGTAATTCCCTTTTATTTTATCTATAAAAAAAAATCATGTGCTCTGCCCAAGGCATATGTATCATGTTGTAGGGCCTTTTGCTTTTAAAGCATAACTTATCATCAATAAATAAACTTTCGCATCCAATTACGCTCTCTTTCTTTCATTTTTACTTTTTGCACATAAAATTATCTTTGAAAGACAATGTTTTGTTTTATTTTCCTTTTTTCTGTCAACCTTTCTAAAAATATAAAAAAATAATAATAAAGCATGAAGTCATTCATCGTGCAGATCTTCCCTTGCTCCTGTCAATAACGACCCCGCTATGGTCCAATATGACTTTGATAACCCGATCTACCAAGCCGACGAAGACTGCGAGGAAGATTGTGATCTCCCAGAAGAGCTAGCTAGACTATTGAAGCAGGAGTCAAAGGTCATTCAGCCCTACCAAGAAGAGGTCGAAGTCATCAACATGGGAACTGAAGAAGATGCCAAAGAAATCAAGATAGGCGCAGCTTTGGAGTCAGAGATTAAGTCAAAACTGATAATATTGCTTCGAGAGTATGTTGACGTTTTTGCTTGGTCTTACAAAGATATGCCCGGTCTAGATGAAGAGATTGTGATGCACAAACTACCTCTCAAGGAAGGCTGCCCGCCGGTGAAGCAAAAGTTGAGGAGAACAAAGCCAGAGATGTCTTTCAAGATCAAAGAAGAGGTACAAAAGCAATTGGACGCTGGTTTTCTGGCAGTATCCAACTATCCGCAATGGATAGCGAATATTGTCCCAGTACCTAAAAAGGATGGGAAGGTGCGAATGTGTGTAGATTATAGAGACCTTAATAGAGCAAGTCCGAAAGATGACTTCCCTTTGCCACACATTGATGTGCTAGTAGACAACACAGCCCAATTTTCTGTATTCTCATTTATGGATGGCTTTTCTGGATATAACCAGATTAAGATGGCGCCCGAAGATATGGAAAAGACGACTTTCATCACTCCATGGGGAACTTTCTGTTACAAGGTTATGCCATTTGGACTTAAGAACGCAGGCGCAACATATCAGCGAGCAATGGTCACTCTTTTCCATGACATGATACATAAAGCGATTGAGTGTTATGTAGACGATATGATTGCGAAATCCCAGACTGAGGAAGAGCACCTTATCCACTTGGGAAAGCTATTCGCCCGGTTAAGGAAATTCCAGCTGAGACTAAATCCCAACAAATGCACTTTTGGTGTAAGATCTGGTAAATTGCTAGGTTTTATTGTGAGCCAGAAAGGGATTGAAGTCGATCCAGATAAGGTCAAAGCTATCCAGGAGATGCCGGCTCCCAAAACTGAAAAAGAGGTCCGAGGATTCCTTGGGAGGTTGAACTATATCGCCAGGTTCATATCCCATCTAACGGCCACTTGTGAGCCCATCTTCAAATTACTTCGAAAGGATCAAGCCGTGGTATGGAACGATAACTGTCAGAAAGCCTTTGAGAAGATAAAGGAATACCTACAAGAACCGCCGATCTTGATGCCTCCGGTGCCCGGACGACCCCTGATCATGTACCTGACTGTGTTAGAGGGATCCATGGGATGCGTATTGGGACAACATGATGAAACCGGCAGGAAAGAGCATGCAATCTATTACCTCAGCAAGAAGTTTAATGACTGTGAAACGAGATATTCGATGCTCGAGAAGACATGTTGCGCATTGGCTTGGGCAGCAAAACGTTTGAGACAATATATGCTCACCCATACGACTTTGTTGATCTCCAAGATGGATCCCGTCAAATACATATTCGAGAAGCCCGCTCTCACTGGGCGGGTAGCTCGTTGGCAAATGGTGTTAACAGAGTATGACATCCAGTATGTTACGCAGAAAGCTATTAAAGGGAGTGTGCTCTCTGAATACCTTGCCCACCAACCTATGGACAACTACCAGTCTATGCGTTTCGATTTCCCCGACGAAGACGTCATGTTTGCCAGAGATTATGCCACGCCAGACCCAAATGATGGACCCGAACCAGGATCGCGATGGACGCTCGTGTTCGATGGTGCCACAAATGCCAAAGGTTGTGGAATTGGGGCAATCATCACTTCTCCAACTGGCTTTCACCTGCCATTCACCGCCAGATTATGCTTTAAGTGTACTAACAACATGGCCGAATATGAAGCCTGTATTTTCGGAATTGAAGCTGCCATTGATAATAGAATCAAGATTCTAGAAGTCTATGGAGATTCCGCGCTTGTCATATGCCAGATTAAAGGGGAGTATGAAACATTGGACCTCAAGTTAATTCCTTACAGAGATCATGTCTTGAAGTTAATCCCGTACTTTGATGAGATCACTTTCCATCACATTCCCAGAGGAGAAAATCAGTTGGCTGACGCTCTAGCAACACTAGCATCTATGTTTCAAGTCAAGTGGGAGAATGAGGCGCCATCCATCCGTTTAGAATATTTGGACGAACCCGCTTATTGCCTAGCGGCCGAGGGGGAAGAAGCTAAAATTGATAATCATCCTTGGTTCTATGACATCAAGCGATATCTAGAGACCCAAGAATACCCAGAAGGCATAACTATCACTGACAAGAAGTATCTCAGAAAGCTCTCCTCAAAGTTCTTCCTCAGTGGTGACGTGTTATACAAGCGGAATTACGATTCGGTTCTACTCAGATGCGTGGATAAACACGAGGCAGAACGTATCATAAATGAGATGCATGAAGGATCTTTTGGGACACATGCTAGTGGTCATACTATGGTTAAAAAGATTTTGAGGGCGGGATACTATTGGATGACGATGGAAACGGATTGTTGTCTCCATGTCCAATCATGCCACAAGTGCCAAATTTACGCAGACAAGGTCCATACTTCACCACTCCCTCTGAATGTTTTGACTTCGCCTTGGCCTTTCGCTATGTGGGGTATAGATGTAATCGGACGCATCGAGCCAACCGCTTCAAATGGGCACCGTTTTATCTTAGTGGCCATCGATTACTTTACCAAATGGGTAGAAGCGGCATCCTATGCCAACGTCACTAAGCAAGTGGTGACTCGCTTCATCAAAAAAGAGATTATTTGTCGATATGGAATCCCGAACAAGATCATTATAGACAATGGTTCAAACCTCAACAATAAGATGATGAAAGAGTTGTGTGAAAACTTCAAAATTGAACACCACAATTCAACACCTTATCGCCCTAAAATGAACGGAGCTGTTGAGGCGGCAAATAAGAACATTAAGAAAATCGTCCAGAAGATGGTGAAGACTTACAAAGACTGGCACGAGATGTTGCCGTTCGCGTTGCATGGCTACCGCACCTCAGTGCGCACTTCCACAGGGGCAACCCCGTTTTCTCTCGTATATGGCATGGAAGCAGTATTGCCCATTGAAGTAGAGATTCCCTCCTTAAGGATTTTAGCAGACGTCAAGCTAGATGAGGCCGAATGGATACAAGCCAGACTCGACCAACTCAATCTCATCGACGAGAAACGCATGACGGCCATCTGTCATGGACAAGTATACCAAAAACGATTGAAGAGGGCCTTTGATAAGAAGGTTCGCCCACGACACATCCAAGCAGGAGATTTGGTGCTAAGGAAAATTCAGCCAACTCACGTCGATCCAAGGGGAAAATGGGCACCAAACTATGAGGGTCCGTATGTAGTAAAGAAGGTTTTCTCCGGAGGGGCCTTGATCCTGTCAACCATGGATGGTGACGATCTCTCATCCCCTGTGAATGCAGATGCAGTTAAAAAATATTATGCCTAAAAGATAGACCCGGTGGACCCAAAAAGCAAATCCACGCAAAAATGGGCGTCCTGGTGGACCATAAAAATGGTTCAGGCAAGATTAGGGACTAGAAGTAAAAAAAAAAGGTATCCTGATAGGCTGAAAACCTGAAAAGGCGGCCTAGGCAAAAGTTAGGGATTCAAAAAGGCAGAACTGCATCTTGAAAAGACATGTGAATTATTCCTCGTAACCGTCAAGCTCTCGACTGAGAAAGATCAATTCGATTCTGGCGCTCAAAAGCAAGGCGTGAAGGGTCTTCAGAGACATATGGGCCATAGCGGATTTGAAACTTGGCAGGGACCATGTTTCAACATTGTCTTAGTCTTTATTTTTCTCTTTTAAAAGCAGTTACCTCTTTTAGGAATTGCCTCCTTTTGTAATTTTCCCATTTATGGGTGTTCATCAATAAAATTACTTTCATCAAAGCTTTTCTGTTTTTATTTACCCTTTGGTTGCAAGTTTCATTTATTTGATGATGGGTTTTGCATATAATGACATTATGGTAAATTAGACTAAGGGATAACTTACCCTCTTGGGGTAACTAAAGGGTGACCATGACTCTAAGGAATACACAGGAACATCATTTTAAATCTTGTAACGACTTGACTGACAAGGCTGTCAAACCTGGCAGAGCAGGCCTCGAGTTGACGGTATCAGCACCTCCAAGTTTTATCACATCATAAAAAGATGATGTCGGGAAGTCAGTCTTATCCTTCACTTTCCCACCACCAAAGTCCGCCATGTCGGCACCTGCATTTCCATTACTATCCGCAATCCTATACATCATACGCATCGCATTCAACTTCATAAGTATCTTGCATCATATACAGATCCATAATCATATCATACTTTCCCCAACTCTTGCATCTCCGCACTTTAGCATTCGCACTTCCATTTCCATTTCCGTTTTTGGGACATCTTTATCATTCAGCATTAGCATGTGCGAGATCGGATCCAGGATCAATTTTGATGATTTCCAAGATCATCATCAGCCCAGTCAGGGGCATCCCTTGCAAAATCGTGGTTTTTCCCACGAGAGTCAGAGGATATCAAGATCATAATCAGCCCAGTCAGGGGCATCTTCCGCAAGACTGTGGGCATTCCCCACAAATTTGTTCAACATTTATTGGGCAAATTCAAGAGCTTCAAAGCAACCATCAGCCCGGTCAGGGGCACTATCTGCAAAAATGTGGGTCCTCCACAAAATTCAAGAGCTTCAAAGCAAGATTTAGCCCAGTCAGGGGCATCTCCAGTAAATCCATGGGTGATCCCTAGTGAATTGTCTCCAGCAGACTTCAGTGATAAGTGGCAATCTTTTCAGAGAAGCTTATCCATCTTCAGCGATAAGTGGCGATCTCTTCAGAGAAGCTTATCCATCTTCAGTGATAAGTGGCAATCTCTTCAGAGAAGCTTATCCATCTTCAGCGATAAGTGGCGATCTCTTCAGAGAAGCTTATCCATCTTCAGTGATAGGTGGCAATCTCTTCAGAGAAGCTTATCCATCTTCAGTGATAAGTGGCAATCTTTTCAGAGAAGCTTATCCATCTTCAGTGATAAGTGGCAATCTCTTCAGAGAAGCTTATCCATCTTCAACGATAAGTGGCAATCTTTTTAGAGAAGCTTATCCATCTTCAGTGATAAGTGGCAATCTCTTCAGAGAAGCTCATCCATCTTCAGCGATAAGTGGCAATCTCTTCAGAGAAGCTTATCCATCTTCAGCGATAAGTGGCTGTTGCACCCCAAATTTGTCCTACCTTTACATAGTTTCTAGTGCCACTTTATTTTGAATGCATAAAATGGCACAATTGGCAAGAGACCGTGTGTAAGGAATTGTGAGTGTGAGAGGTCGAGAGTTCAAATCCCACCTTCTTCACTTTTTGTTTTTCTTTTATTTTTGTTCTAACTTTTCTATTTTTCATAAAAAAAAATAACAAAAATAGTTTTTTTAATTATTTAATTATTATTTTCGTATTTTATTTAAATTATTTTTTTAAAAATATTATTTTTCACTTTTTTCCATATTATTCATAAAAAAACATCAAAAAATCAAAAAATTAAAAATATTAGAAAATATTTTATTATATTTAGTAAATAAATAGAGTTTTAAGTTGTTTTAAGTTTGTTTTAATTTAGTTTTGACTAATTCTTTAAGTTGGGCTTTAAAGTGGGAATTAGGTTAGAGCTAACCCTAATTTGTTACCTATATAAACATAAGTGATGGGAGGAAACACCAGATTCACATCAGAAAATCAAGAACAGGTCATCAGAAAAGGAGACAAAAAGAAAAACGGCGGTCGTCAAGATCCGGAGGTTCAGAAGAGTTTCGAAGCTCATCATCATCACCTCCATTTGAGAAAGAGGAAAAGAGATCCAAAGAAGTTCGTCGAGAACCATTGCCGCCGGCGAAGAACAAGCGAAAGCATCACCAACCGGCAACTGAAATGTAAGCTTTTATGTTATCCCAATTAAAACCTCTTCCAAATAATTAAACTCTCATTTCATTTTTTAAACCTTTTTTTTTTTTCTAACTAAAAATCCTTTTTGTGAATTATAACTAAAACCAGTTTTTGATTATAATTACAGTAAGTAAAAACTTAAAACTTTTTCTTAATTAAAACACTAACCACTAATAATTTTTTTTAATAAATAAACAGTGTTTAAAACACTTTTATAGTTAAGTGAAAACAGTTTTACTAACTTAAAATTAACCCAGTCCTAAAATTAAAACTTTTTTTTTAAGTATTAAAATTAACATTTTTTTTAAGTTTTAAAGATTAAAAATTAAAACATGTTAGAAAGGGTTAAAACTTTTTTCTAAAACTTTCTTTAAAATTTTAAAACTAACATTCTTTTAAAGTAAGACTAACGAACCTTTTTTTTTATGTAAACTTCTTCTAAAAAAAAAAACTTATGATTAGAGTTTTTTTTTAATTTAAGACTTTCTCTTTTAAAAATTAAAATTAAAATTAAAACTTTCTAAAGATAAAAAGTTAAAACTAAAGTTTTGTTTATTTAAAAATTAAAACCTTTTAAAATTAAGACTAAAATTTTAATAAAAAAAAAAATATAAAAATTAACAAAACAATAATAAAAATTCCAAATTGCATTTTCGTGTTTCTTTTAATATAAAATATGTTTGCCATATTTTCGTCTAACTTTTCACTAACGTTCTCTGTTTCTCTCCTCAGATTATACATATATTATGATTCATATTTATTTTAATTTATTTTGTTCCATGGATGTAATTTACGCGAGGCCATGGTCGCGATTTATTTTGTTTTTGTTTTTTTTTGGGATTTGTAATTTACGCGAGTGATCGTCGCGACGCTTTCTTTACTTTCCGCACTTTAATTTTGCCGTATAATATTTTGCCATGTTTGCATGTTTTACCGTTAGAATTCCCTCCGAAGGAATTAGGTTTAGCCGTTTGACCGCCGAGTCAATAACCCTAATTTTTTACCGCTTCAAACCCTAATAGCCTAGGTGTCCCACCGTGGACGAAAACGCCCTTTACCCTAGCTTTTAGGTCAAAGAGTCGTTGTACTCTGTTTAGGATTTCCCGCCGTGGAATCTCTAATTTACCCTTTCATTTCAATAACAAATTTAACATAGAAATAGGAGTTTCAAAACTCCACGTAAGCGTGTCCTTAAGATACGTTTACTCCCCTTGAAACCTTGACCACAGTCAAGAAGTTTCTAACCTCCCTTTCGAGGGGAACTACGATTACTCTGATTCCATTCCCTATCCAGGATACGTAGGCACAAGATGCGACGTCTTGCCGAGTAAACTTAGGACTAACCCTTAGGTCTTTAGGTCACTCTATCCCTTAGCTCAATATATATTAAAGCAGATAATAAAATAAAAAAGCATACAATAAACACAAGGTTCCTGTAGAGTACTACAGAAGTTTAGGGTGCTAGTACCTTCCCTAAGCTTAACCAACCCCTTACCTAGGTCTCTTCCTGCATTGTCTTTACGATGCAAAATTAGGTTTTCCTCTTTTGACCTTTTCCTTCGGATAAATCAAAGAGCGGTTGTGAACTAAATATGCGATTCAAATTAATTAATAATTTGAAATCATATTCTAACCGCAACAGTGGCAATCTTTTCAGAGAAGCTTATCCATCTTCAGTGATAAGTGGCAATCTCTTCAGAGAAGCTTATCCATCTTCAACGATAAGTGGCAATCTCTTCAGAGAAGCTTATCCCCCTATCATCCTTTTTGGTGTTAGGGTTGATCTTGTTTCGCTCCATCATCCTTTTTTGGTGATGGGTCTGACATCCTTTTGGTGTCATGACTAGCGTGTTTTCCGCTATCCTTTTGGTAGTGGATCCCTTACTTTCTTTTGATTTCAGAACAGTGTGTGTGAGTGTACTATCATCCTTTTGATGATAGGCTTGTCATTCTTTCGGTGTCAAGTTTTCTCTGTTAACGTCCTTTTGGCGTTAGCAAACTTTGCAGGATATCCAATATTTCATTCCCAAGCAGTTTCCTTCTTTTTGACAAATTCAGGGTATTCTTTGTATCCAATTGACTTCTACCTTGAAAAAATGAACGCTGCAGCAATTCATCTTACTCGGTCTAAGCCAATTAGATAGGGGCATCTGTCATACCCCAAATCTGTCCTACCTGTTGTGATTTCCTTACACCAAGTGGTTGTGTGGATTAGTAACTTTTCTTTGGATGTGTTTGATTTCAGGGAAAGGTAACAAGAGGGTGCCTTTCGTTCTCATGAAAATGGTCCATTCAGTTATAGGACAAAAGTCAAATTTCCCTTTTAGTCGGGATTTTGGATAGTGCAATGCATACCTCAAGGCATCATTCTTTGATGTCAAGACAATTTGTTGCAAATTTTGGTCATAGGGCAATGCTTGGTTTATCAGGGTGAAAGGCCGAATTCAAGATTGATTCATGGTTTACCTTTGTTTAAGATCAAACATTTTTCTAGCAAGATTGGCCCACTCAAATTTATCCTAAACGCTAAAACTATGAAGGGTTATTAAGGGCACTAAAAGTATCAAGAGAGACTATGATTTAAAACTCAAAGAGTAAAGTCGGCCAAAGGAACATATTGAATCAAGTTGTGTGAATTGCGGCATAAAAAAAAAGCGAGTATTGGTCCTTGAACTCCAAATTATGCATTTGTTGTTTTGCTTCAAAAAGGTCCACATAATTTCATTTTTTTTGCTTCAAGAGTGGTCTATGGTCAAGTTATTATTTGTAAATTATGATGCAAGCCGAGTTCATTAAAGAGTTTACATAAGGATTTCTCAATGAATCAATGGGACATTTCCAAGATTCAAAGTGAGGTTTAAATTGTAGAAAGAATTGGGATGGTGATGACAAAATAATGGTAGTTATTTGAATTCAAAGTTGCGAAACAAGTTCATATACAAATTTCACAAAAAATGTAAGGCCACTCCACACAAAAAATGATGAAAAAGGAAGTAATAAATGAAGCCGCTACCCAAAGAAATCTTTTTTTTCTTTCCAGGGTGCACCGTTTCAAATACAGAGGAATACTTTCCTCTTCTTCAGTCCTCATATCCATTTTTTTTCCTCCCTGTGTAACCCCCAACACACCATTTTTACGCCCTCATAACCCACCACGTCAAACTGCCCACTTTCTTCCACCTCTGTTTCCAACCGAACAAACACCGTCATCGGAATCTCGCTTCGGACAATTTGTTCCCTAACCATTTTCTTTCTGCATTGCTAATGATGGTCGTTGAACGTCACAACAAGGAATGAACATGGTAATGATGAGCAGCTGCTAATTAGAATCAAGTCATCAACATTACGCCGACAGCGATGACGTGTTTTGAGTTTTCAGAACAACAACTGAAATAAATGGAAGAGCCCATTCCACTCACATCAAATTGTAGAAAAATGATACAAATTAGAGGATATGTTTTGCCGAAATTCATCCATAATAAATCGTAAAGATGAGAGCCTAGGAACCATTGTTAATACACGATGCACAGTATGTTCACAATTTCTATTTGAAATAAGCTGCAGCAAGTAAAGCCACCTGGAAAATCGTACGCACACCTTTGCATCCCCTTTTGTTTGTATGCACCTACAACGAGCCCCATTCAGCCATGAATTGCCTAGCATCTTGATGAGCACTAAGAGAGAATGAAGTTGCATCAACAAATTGATTTCGAAACCATCAACGCGCGCCATTTTTATTGACTTCAACAAGTTTTACAACAGGCCATTACCCTCACATTTGCCCCGTCCCAAACTTCATGTCATGAAATGATAAAGTTGACGACAACCTCGAGTTAATCTGGCTCAAAGTTTGATTCTATTTTTGAATTTCGGTTCAGACAAAACATTCACAGTTCAGGGAGCACACCATCTTCATACCAACACCGTAATCCCAGCAACTTGGCAACACGAGATTTAGCCTTGATTTCTTTCTCTCTTTGCTCTCGCCGATCATTTATCATTTGCCTCTTTGACCTGACCTCTATGAAGTCGTCTTCATCACTGGGAGTTTCAATTCCAGGTTGCTCAAACACACGTATAATTCCGCTTTGCAATGGAGCATCAACATCTTCCTCAGAACACAAGTTTCTTTTGAGATTACTCTGCCCAGAATGTGGAATGCTCTGACCCTTTGTTGATTCTTTTCCTTCTACCCTCTCAGCTTTGCTTCCAGAATCCATGCCATGTAAACTTTCTCCCATTGATTCTACTGGCTGTTTTCCCATTTTATTCATGAAGGACTTCCTAGAACCAGTTCTTCCAGGCATGCCTATTCCCCTTCCAGTGACATTTGACTGATGATCCAACCCAAACTGATCAGTTGGAAAAGAATTTGAAGGCAGCCTCTTATCCGCACTTTCCCGAACTCGGAACTCGGTACGCTGTGTATTCCTATTAGGCCTCCTCATAAATCCTCTGGAGTCTGCTCGATTAACCCCAGAAGCTGAACCTGGGCCTGGGCCTGGAGCTGATGATTTAGAGCTTGAAGTTTTTACTGTATAGACATATCTCTGTCCTCTACCACCAGATACAGGAAACCGTGCTTAGACTTGATTCTCTCTTTGACATCCTCAGAAACATTACCATTGAATGAAACTTCATACTTTTCTGCATTTACAACCTGGCTAGACGTGCCTTGATAGGTCTCACGAATTTGAATGATGCGCACTGCTTCCTCTTCGTTGGCTCTAGCAAAAAGAAAGTTGTCATCGGCAAATGATAGATAAGAGATAACAGGCGATATTCTCGCTACTTTGATGCCATGAATGCGCTTCTCCGGCATCCGTCCTGCGGTTACAAATTCTGCCACATGTGATGACTGGGCAGTAGGATGAGTTCAACCACTTAAACTCGTCAACATTTTCAACAAAGATTGTAGCTTTTCCAGGAGGATTCAACAAGAACCACATGTTCATGGCTCCAAATTATTGGCTGGTGTACCTCTTCCTCCTCTGTTGGTAGTGTGTTGTCATCCAATTAAGTTTCCTGCCAAGATAACATTCATGATCAAAACAGGGCCAGAATTGTTATTAACATTTTATGACACAAGAGAAGATATGTAGAAAACCTAAGCATCGCAAGTGAAAAAGCTTTATGGTGTTTACAATATGAAGAAAGTTACAATAGAAAGATACAGTCAGCAGAAAAAACAAATTTTGAAGGCAAGAAAATAGCTCAACAGAGGACAGCAGGGCCAAATTTACTAAAATGGAAAGACATAATCTTGACATCAGAAAGTGATAGCAGGGATGATACAAACATAAGCAAAACCCTAATCTCATGTCATATATATTTTGTGACTATTCATTCAGAAAGGAGGCTGGTAGAGAAAAAAAAAACCTAGAACTCTTGCTGCACAGCCCCCCAAGCTCTTCACCAAATTCATCTTCACCTTCTTCCCCATTCAACTGTCATAAAACAAACCACCATAGTCAACCATCATAACACGAAAAAACGCATAAAGAACTGAAAAAGAGAGATTGAAGAAGGAGCTCATCTGCTTTCGGTATTGATAATCTGGTGGTATCGGTTCAACAAGAAGCTTTGCATCATCCAAACTCCTCATCACTAGCGTGAGAACCCGTCGGATCCGCTCCAGCTCTGTAAGTATTCTGTTCGTTTTTTTTTCTGTCTTCATAATCTTAAACTGTTGTTGCTTTGTTTCCTGGCTCCCTGGCGGTGAGTTTTCGAGAAAGAAAAAGAACAGAAAGAGGCCTTCAGGGAGCCAAACGACCTTCTCATGACCTTAAGACTTCATAATACCTCCCTCTCAGAGTTTGAACTTCTTTTGATTCCTCTTCAAAACTCCCTCAATCACCATCTTTAAGGTCCATTCTTCACCCTCACAAGCCGATAACAGAGCATACCATTTTTCACCTCAAAGCCCAAACCCTCATTCGCCACATAACCTTCAAAGGCGTAACCCAACTTCATCTTCAACCATGACTTCACCTTCAAACGTTCATCATCATCTAAAAAAAATTTCTGAAAACCCTCCTTTAAACAACTTCATCAACCTTCAAACAATCACCTCATTTCCAAAACGAAATATCCCCCAAATCAAGTCCTGAGCTCCTTCGCCATTGTCAAACCTCAACTTCTCTTCAAAAAAAGCTTTAGAACACACCTTCACCAAATGACTTCAGACCTTCATCGATAACCAACCCCAAACCCAGTTTCAACTATTTCCGAAAACCCAACCGTTCTTCATTTCTCCACCGTTAACCTATTCAAATCGAAGCTCACTCAAAACACCAGCAACCCCGAAAATCTCTTCGAACAAAAAATCCATTAATCCTTCTTCAAAACCCCCAAACCCCAAAATCAACGATCTACAACCGTAACCCATTTTTGTTCGATCTCCACCGAAACAGCTTCAAAGCTTCGAAATCCCCAAACTGCGGCCCAGATTCACCCTCAAACATCTCCAACGAAACCACCATTTTTGAAATCACCTTCATTGTGTCACACCAACCATTTCCTTTTCAACCGTCCGATCCCTAAATCCCCAAATCAGAGATCAAACGGAAGGATAAAGTGAATCAAGAGGAAGAATAACGAGTGAGATGTAACAAATCGTGAGAGATATAATGAATCGAGGGAGAAATATCGATTGACCTTTGAATGAGAAAGATGTGAACAGAGAGAGGGATGGACGATAATGTTTGACCATGAGGGGTTTACCTTTTCTCTGCGACCTGATATCTTCGGTCGTTGTTGCCTTTTCTTTTTTCTTTCTTCAACAAATTAATTAATTTGTTTTGGTGGTGATTCCATGTTGGGCCCGTGGCCTGTTTTAACTCACTATTAACCCCACCCTTCTTGTGTGTGCTGCGCTGATTTCTTTTGTGGGGGATGATGGGCTTTAGAAAGCCCAAATGATTTCCACACGTTTTTCACCCTTTTTCTTTTATTCTAAATATTTATTTTTTTCATGTAAATATTATTACTGTTATATTATATAGTTTAGTTTGCATATATTACATATTTCACTTTCTTGTATATATTATATATTTTCTCTTATTGTTTTATATAGAAGTTCATATATATATTTTTTAATATTAGAATTTAGGATCTTGTTTTATTTTTAGAAGATGAACTTTATTTCGCATTTGTCATTGGACATTTTTTTCTATCTTTTTAGGTCGATGACGAGACATCCGTAATTCATTACTAGTCAAATTATTGATGAGTAATGTTGGATCTGAGACCACCTCTTTTCTCCCTTCATTACTTGTCCCGACTCGATTCAAAAACTTTGTCAAACAATTTTCAAAACCAAATTATCTTTGTATTGAATTAAAAAGAGGGGATTAAGTGTAGAATTTCTTCCTCTCCAAGTGTTGGGATACCCACTGTAGTGAGGGTGGTTCCGACACTCGTCTTTCAATACAAAGACGCTTCCCGTCCATTTTCAAATCTCATCTCCTTAAAATCATTTCTTTGTGTTGAGCTAAAGAGAGGATTGGGTGTAGACCTCTTCTTCTTCAAGCATAGGGATGCCCACTGTAGTGAGGGTGGTCTCGATGCTCGTCTGTCAATACAAAGACGCTTCCAACGTTTCCTCATAAAACCTCGGTCTCGTACTGAGTATACTTTCCATAATAAACTAATTTCTCTTTGCATTGAATTGAAAAGAGAGGATTAGGTGTAGACCTCTTCTTCTCCGAATGTTGGGATGCCCACTGTAGTGAGGGTGGTCTTGATATTCGTCTTTCAAAACGAAGACGCGACTTTATCCACCATCTCGCTTTCACAACTTTATCCCGCAACCCTTTTCACACCTAAAACCTCGGTCCTGCACCGAGTGCATTTTCAAATCATTTTCTTAACAAAAACTTGAATGGTCGTGGAGTGGTTAGGCGTAGGCCTTCTCCTATCCCGAGTGCTGACGTTTACCGTAGGGTTCTCTGTCGCAAGGCACTTACCATTCAAAACCAAAAACATCTTTAAGAACGAAGTTCTCTTTGCATTGAATTAAAAAGAGAGGATTGGGTGTAGACCTCTTCTTCTCCGAGCGTAGGGATGCCCACTGTAGTGAGGGTGGTTTCGACGCTCGTCTTTCAATATGAAGACGCCTCGTTCGCCACACCCTTTTATAACCAAAACTTTGAGATAAAGAATTGGGTACTACCCGTAGGGGTTACTATCCGAGGACCTGTCTCGCCCCCTAAAAAACAATCCAATCAATCAAACGGGACTTCTTGCCCCGCGTGGCGAAAACTAATCAATCTTTCAAAAGGATATGATACGTCCATTCTACCGCAAACAGGTAACGCCTAAGTCTCCAACGAGCGAGCAGCAATACACCTAAACTGCTAGAATGCGCACGATAGCATCATCCATAAAAAACATCAACACACCGTAGGCCGAACTACGGCTGCTCTGATTCTTTACTTTCTCAAGTAAAGATACGTAGGCACAAGGGCCACAATCCTTGCCGAGCACAATCCTCCTTATATCTGTAGTTCCCCGAACTACGTCGACTCTGACTTTCTCACATCTATTGAGAATACGTAGGCATAGGACTGCGAAGTCCTACCGAGTCCGTTCTTTCTTTTTTTCCCCGTTCTCTCTTTCCTCCTAACTTTCTTGTTTCTAACCCTTCTTTTACCCTGTGGAACACTTTTTATAGCATAATGTTTAAGCAAATAAATTCACACATCGACAAACAAAAGGTTCCCATCGAGTACGATGGATGCGAGGGGTGCTAATACCTTCCCCTTGCATAACCGGCTTCCGAACCCGTTCTTGGTCGCGAGACCATCTTATCCATTTCTTTCTTAAGGTTTTCTCGATATTTTCCTTTCCCCTCATGGGATAAATAAAGTTCGGTGGCGACTCTTCTGTCTATCTTTTTCGCCTTCCCGTCGTTGTGCGACGCATTTTTTAGAGTAGCGACACAAGGTTTATTTCTCAGCTCACGGCCACGTGTGAACCGATGTTCAAGCTTTTAAAGAAAGATCAGGCGATTACCTGGAATGAGGATTGCCAGAAGGCATTCGACAAGATAAAGCAGTATCTTCAGGAACCTCCAATCTTGATACCCCTAGTGGCTGGACGACCACTAATCATGTACTTGACAGTTCTTGAGAATAGTATGGGGTGTGTCCTCGGTCAGCACGACGAGACGGGCAGAAAGGAGCATGCCATTTACTATTTGAGTAAAAAGTTCACAGACTATGAATCTCGTTACTCGATGTTGGAGAAAATGTGTTGTGCACTAGCCTGGGCCGCCAAACGTTTACAACAGTACATGCTCAATCACACCACTATGCTAATTTCGAAGATGGATCCGATCAAGTACGTCTTCGAGAAGCAGGCTCTTTCAGGCAGGATTGCCAGATGGCAAATGGTGTTTACATAATATGATATTCAGTACGTTTCCCAGAAGGCCATCAAGGGAAGCATATTGTCTGATTACCTTGCCGAACAGCCAATCGAGGATCATCAGCCGATGAAATTTGAATTCCCTGATGAGGATATCATGTTTCTCAAAGCGAAGGATTGCGATGAACCGTTGCCCGACGAGGGGCCAGATAGGAAATCCCAATGGAAGTTGATATTCGACGGGGCGGTTAATTCCTACGGAAGTGGCATCGGGGTGATCATCACAACTCCCCACGGATCCCACATCCCGTTCACTGCGAGACTGACGTTTCCAGTCACCAATAATGAAGCGGAGTACGAAGCATGCATCATGGGTCTAGAAGAAGCAATTGATTTGAGAATCAAGAACCTAGACGTATATGGTGACTCGGCGCTTGTGATTAACCAGATTAAAGGGGAGTGGGAGACTCGTCAATCGAATTTGGTGCCGTACATGAACTATGCCAGAAGGCTACTTCCGTTCTTTGATCGAGTGGAACTCCATCATGTGCCCAGAGCAGAAAATCAGATGGCTGATGCCTTAGCCACGTTGGCTTCGATGTATAAAGTCAATTTTTGGAATGAAGCTCCAAGAATTGTCCTCTCTCGTCTTGATAGACCTGCATTTGTCTTTGCGATCGAGGAAGCCGCCGACGGCAAGCCTTGGTTCCATGACATCCATACTTTCCTTATGACTAAGGAGTATCCTGCGGGTGCGTCAACCCAGGATAAGAAGACTCTGAGGAGGCTTTCTGGAAATTTTTATCTCAATCCTGATGGAGTGTTGTACAAAAGAAACCACGATCTCGTGCTACTCAGGTGTGTAGATGAGAAAGAGGCGAGTATGCTCATGGAAGAAGTCCATGAAGGCACATTTGGTACGTACTTCGGCGGGCATGCTATGACGAGAAAGATCCTGAGAGCAGGGTATTACTGGCTGACGATGAAGTCTGATTGCTTCAAATTCGCGAAAAGATGTCATAAATGTCAGATTTATGCTGATAAAGTTCATGTTCCGCCGTGCTCGTTGAATGTCATGTCCTCCCCGTGGCCGTTCTCCATGTGGGGCATCGACATGATAGGCAAGATCGAGCCCACTGCATCTAACGGTCATCGCTTCATTCTGGTAGCTATCGACTACTTCACCAAGTGGGTGGAGGCAGCCTCATATGCTAATGTGACCAAGCAGGTGGTGGCTAAATTCATAAAAAGGGACATCATCTGTTGTTACGGAATTCCCGAGCGGATCATTACTGATAATGGTTCGAATCTGAATAACAAGATGATGAAAGAGCTGTGCCAGAGTTTCAAGATTGAACACCACAACTCATCTCCTTACCGGCCGAAGATGAATGGCGCCGTTGAAGCGGCCAACAAGAACATAAAGAAGATTGTTCAGAAGATGGTTGTGACCTACAAAGATTGGCACGAGATGCTGCCGTTTGCACTGCACGGTTATCGTACGATGGTACGTACCTCGACCGGGGTAACTCCTTTCTCTTTGGTGTACAGTATGGAAGTTGTCCTATCGTTAGAAGTGGAGATCCCTTCTTTGCGAGTTTTGGTTGATGTGAAACTCAACGAGGCAGAATGGATTACGAACCGACTGAACCAACTCAGCCTGATGGACGAGAAGAGGTTGGCATCGATTGCGCATGGTCGTCTGTACCAAAGCCGAATGAAGAAAGCTTATGATAAGAAGGTGCATCCTAGAAGCTTTCAGACGGGTGATCTCGTCCTGAAGAAGATTCTTCCTCCACACTCTGATCACCGGGGCAAGTGGACTCCCAATTACGAAGGTCCGTACATCGTCAGCAAGGTCTTCTCGGGAGGAGCTTTGTTGTTGTCCATGATGGATGGTGAAGATTTTGCATCCCCGGTGAACGCGGACGCAGTTAAAAAATACTTTGCTTGAAAGCGACCCGCTAGACAGTAAAAAGAGAGTCCAGGCAAAAATGGGGCATCCCGGCGAACCATAAAAAAGGGAAAAAGGTTCGGGCAAAAATTAGGGATATAAATTGAAAAATGTACACCCGCAAAGTCGAAAACCCGGATGGGCTACTTTGGCAAAAAAGGATATTCCGGTGAACTGAAAACCCGCAAAGGGCGGTTCACGCAAAAGTTAGGGATTTGAAAAAGCAAATGACTGTGTTCCGCGTATGGACTTTCTTTGTTTAGTGGTTTGGAAGACCTGAGGGCCGTTTATCTGAATCAATCTCTTCTGAAGCTGAAGCGTCGGAGAAGTATCGAAGTCGAGTGGGTCATAGAGGGATCAACTCATGGTGTTCGTCTACGTCTCGTTGCCGACATTTGTATATACTGATGTATATATATGTTTTATTTTCTGCGCAACTTCCTTATTCCAGGAGCTTGCATCTGTTGTAAAACATTTTTACCCATTCAGGGGTTCGTTATCAATAAAATGTATACTATTCAGCAATTATGTTTGTCTGTTTAGCATCTACCTGTTTTGTTTGCGAAAAAGAACGCCGATGTTTTTGATAAAATGCGCATACATAAACTTACTGGCCTAGGCCGCTGATTGTTGAAACAATAAATTACTTAAACATTGTCACAAGATGATGACCTTGATAGGTCCCTTTGAGAAGGGTATCTTGTCTGTTTGTTTGTGTTGTTACAGGTGTAGCATATCCTAGACAGTGCGCCGTGCGTATCCCCAAGCAGGATGATTCCTCCTTCTCCAGCAAAGTTCAACAGCCTCACCCCGCAGAGTCTGAACGCGAGATCGTGAGCATTGATATGTATCCCCAGGCAGAGAAGATTCTTTCCCCGATCAGATGCATCCTGAAGGAATGTCATCTCCTCAGCTGAGTCATTCACCGAAGTGAGCAGCAACTGATGGTTCAAGACTGAAGTCTCCAGCGGAATTGAGATTTCCCACAGAGTCGTACTCTCCCAAGCAAGCAGAATGATTTCTTCTTCCTCAGCCGAGTGTGCAGATCCCCAAGAGAGCCGAGTCCTTGGAAGCAGTTCGAGCCATGATTGGTCGTCCCCAGTAGAGTGTTGAACAGTTGATGCTGTATTTCCCCACCAGAGTCGTTATCTCCAGGGAAGTAGCCGCGAAGGTCGTGCAGTTTATTCCCGCGATTGACATCACTTTCCCTCAGCAGGTCCAGGTTCTCGTAGAGCTTCGTTCCCAGGCAGCAGTCAACTGAAGTTTGTTTCCCCTGCGGAGTCCAATTGAGATTGGCGGGACCTTTTTCCCCTCAGCAGGATGATTCCTTCCCCCTATCTTAGTGGTTCTTTCTCCTTGACAGGAGGATCCGCCCTTCAGCATTTATTTTGCTGACGGGATCGCATCATTTTGCATGACTGCATAGCATTTACCATAAACGTATAGCATTTCCACCGTGTGGAGCATTGCGCCATTTCCGAAGCATATGCATAATAAACATGATCTAGGTTGTTACCATTCTTGTTTTGTAGGTGTTCCGCCGCAGAATTGATTGCTCAAGATGATTCTTGAATTCTCCCCAACGGAGTCGCTTGCTCAAGATGATTCTTGAATTCCCCAGCAAGGTCGTTTGCTTAAGATGATTCTTAAGATCCCCAGTGCAGTCGCTAGAGTTGGTTGCTCAAGATGATTCTTGAGGTCCCCGACAGAGTGTTTGCTCAGGATGATTCCTGAAAGCTCCAGAATAGTTATCGGTTCAGGATGATTCTTGAAATCCCCGCCGAGTTATTCGTCCAAGATGATTCTTGAAGTCCTCAGCAGAGTTGATTCATCCAGAATGATCTCTGGATCCCCGAAGCAGAGTTACTTGATAGTTCTCCAGAATCCCCAGTGGAGATGCGTCATCCCCAGCAGGTTTCTGAACAGCAAAGTTGAAACTTCCCTCGAAGACTTGATGATTGAAGTCCGACCGTGTTAACGAAGCAGTTCTCTCAGCTGATGCGGAGTGCCTGATGGTAGAGGTTTGGATATTCCCAACTGGTTCATGATTGACCAAGAATGCTATTCCCGACTCACTGATGGAGTCCGGCTGATGCCCGAAAGTTTTCTTTGAATGCCTGATGGCATGATCAACTTGATTGTTGACCTGACGAGTCCCGAGGAATCTTGATGCCTGACGGCATGATCGACCATGTACTACCGGTTACCATATGACCAATTCTCCAGCTAGTTGCCGTGCAGCTAATATTTCAGTTTTCGAAGATGTGTTCCCATCAGAGTACCGTGTACTCGTGCAGTTGGCAAATTTTCGGGTTTGTTGGTATTCAACCGTCTTTTACCTCGATTGTTTGAGAGTCGTTCGCTTCTCACCCATTCAGGTTCAAGCCGTTTGAATAGGAGCAGCTGTTGCACCCCAAAATTTGACCAACATTTCTTTACCTAGCTTGTGGTTCATCTCATTCACATTAGCATTATCATTTGCATTTCATTGACATGTGTGCAGGAGATCAAGAGGTATGATTACCAATCAAGAGCACCACAAGACTTTGAAGCTAGCCAAGAAGGTTATTCAAGTGTTCAAGGGTTGATATCATTGTCAGAGAAGTTAAGAAATCCTCAGAGAGATTGGTTGAAACCAAGGTTGTGTGCCTCCTAACTTGAGAGTTATGGGAGCTCCTCAGATGATTCTGAAGCTATGAGGATGGACTTGAAACTTTGAGAGATCTTATGAGATGTCTTGAAATCCATCATGAATCCTAGAGAGGTCATTGTGCAAGATTAAGAAGACTCAGCCATGAGTGGTGCAGTTAGGGTTTGATTGAGTCAACCCTAGGTCAACTGATGATTTGGAGAGGGTTGAGACCTAATCTAAGAGCCATGTGATCATGGATTGATGCATTGAGATGTTATAAGGATGATTCCAAGATCAACTAATCATGATTGAGGAGTTTGAGAAGTTTCAAGCTAGGGTTTCTAAGGCTTGACAGTGTAAAATCCCCTAGTTTGACCCCTATCTTCAAGGCAGTTTAGCTCAAGATGTGATTGTCATTTCATCTTACCCCTAACATGAATGTGGTAGAGCTTGTTCTTAGATTTAATTTGAGTACTAGAAGTCCTTGATAGGATTTGTATAGCTCAAGTTATGACTTTGACAAGTTACAGGTCATCTGAGGTATGTGAATCTGGGGCCTTGAAAGTCACCCAACTTGCATCCAACTTTTGCCCAAGAAGGATGATTCCTATGAACTTTTGGTCAACATGAATGTTGTTCCTTATCTTCTTAGCTTTCTAGATAGTACTAGAAGTCCTTGATAGTATTTGTAGAACTCAAGTTATGGCTTTGACAAGTCAAGGGCATTTTGGTCATTTGGAGATTATAGGTCATTTCAAGCATAAGGCCATAACTCCTATTTCCAAGCTTCAAATGGAAAAATCTTCAACATCAAACTTTCTTAAAATGATGTTTTAAGGCTAGTAAGGAGGTCATGAGATGTTGAAAAGGCTTGTAGCAAAAAATGGTAAAAATGACCTAAAATGGAGGCATAAGTTAAATAGGTCCAAGTTGGAAATTGAAATTTCCAAGTTACACATCCAAACCATGGCATGTAATAGGTCATTTTGAATCTAAAAAGCATTTTATAAACAATGGTTCAGCCACATTTTTTATTTGAGATTTAGATCATGGACTTGCTTTAGAAAATGGTTGCTTGCATATTAAGGCACAAATGCAAAACACAAGGAAAGGTAATGTACACGCTTGTTAAGTATCTTAACACATCCTACATCTCATCTGAGGAGATTTTCAGGTCAGAATAAGTTGCTGCAAGAGGCATGGCATGAGATGATGCATGAGATGAGATGAAATCATAAACTCATGACATGAGAATCCCAAATTCTCATTGGATGATTCCAGAAGGTTCTAGAGGGTTTAGAATCATCCTATATATGGATTAGAACTTGCTCAGATGCAAGGTTGGAGAGAGATTAGAGAGGAGAGTGAGATAGCCATTTCAATTGCTTCCATTGCAAGTTGAAATCAAATTCCACATTCCACACAATTTCCATTGCTTCTTTCAATCCTAACACATTCCATTGATCATACTGAATGTGTGCATACCAAATTGAGGGCAAGATCATGAAGAATTGAAGAGTTGGCATTTGGATTTTGGAGGTTGGAAGTCATAATCGGATTTGGATATTCAGGCTTTCTTGATCAAATCTTTTGCAAACAGAAGCTTTATCATCAATCAAGGAAGGTTTCTGAAGAGTTTGAGAGGTTGAAGTGGAGGTTTTCCCTATCTGATAATCAAGATTTGATAGGTTAGTAACTTTTCTTCTACACCATAATTTAAGCATAATTAGGTAGATTTGTTAGGTTAGAATGGTTAGAGACAAATAGGAGATGGATTCTGGGAAATTTGAAGCCATTTGGTGAAGTTTGAGTTAGTGACACCATTTTTGTTTTGATCAAGAACACGAGTTATATTGAGATATATCATGAGTTTGATATCAAGAATTAACCAGTGTGAGGTGGTGATCATTCTGAGGTAATCAATTTCAAGAATTGTTAGAACTGAAGTTTGAGCATGATTTTGATCTTGGATCGGGTTCAGAGATTTAGGGCATGTCAATTGATTCTAAGGATATGGATGGATTCAGGGTTGAATTTAGAGTAGATTAGGGTTTTGAATCATGGCTTTTGGTTGAGTTTGGATGGAGTTCGAATTAGGGATTCAAGCTCTGCAACTATGTAGCTTTCCCTCCATCCCCATGGCTGGAGGAAGAAGACAATGCTATGGCCATTGGATCATGCGTGGACTCATTGACTGAGTGGAGATCTAAGGGCCACGATTCAATTTCGCGTGTGAAGAGAAGTCTGAAGACATAACCAAACGCATCGTATCATTAAACTGAGGTTTTGGGCTTTAGTGATGAGATTGATATCCCCACCCCCATTCATGTCCCATTGGGATTTTGAACTGAATTTCTTTACTCTTTGCACCGTGTCTTTTTCTTTTTCTTTATGATTTCTGAATTGATTTTTTGATTCACAAATTACGCCTAGCGCTTTACTAATCCCACCCCCTTTTAAGCCCATTTGGAAATTGAACTGAATATAATTGCTATCTGCACCAATGTTTTCCCATTTTAATTTCTTTTTCTCCATTTTATTTTAATCTTTGAAAAACCATATTAAATAGAAAAATGATGATTTTTGCATGAGGATTTTTTCTATTACTTCATGTTAATGTCTAGAAAATTATGAAATCAAAATATTTGCATTTCATGCATTTTAAGTATTTTTTGTGTATTTTCTCTTTTAATAGAATTTTATTTCCTTTTATGTTGATGCATAGATTTGTAGAATTTTGTTTAGCTAGTTCCCTTTGAATTTTTAGGCCATTCTTTTTAGGATAGTTATATTAGGACTTTAGCTCCCCTCTGGATTTATTCCATAATTTTGTGATTAATTTTTGATTAGTTTTGATTAGATGACTTTAGGGTGTGTAGATTTAGGTCAATCCTTAACATAGGTCCACAATAACACTAGAATTTTGGGTTTATAGGTCAAGTTAGACATTGGGACATATAGGGTATTAAGGGTAGTCATATAGGATCCCCTAGAAATTATATTAGGTTTTAATATAGTAGTATACTATTTTTAATTGATTTTTGTAGTTGATGGTTGTTTGTGTTGCCCTTGTGGGCTTGTATTTTGTTTGCCTTGCTTTGTGGGTTTTTTGCTTGGCTTGGTGGGCTTGGTCTTGCTTTGTGGAGCATGGAGGAGCATAGTAGAAGAATTGAAGATTGATTAAGGAGCTTGAGAGCTTGAAGGCTTGTTTGTTTTGTTGTTGTTTTAGGATTAGGGATTAGGAAGAGCTTAGACCTAGTTGGTTCCTTTCTTAAACATGGATGGTATCTTTTCACCTACATTCCTCCCCATGATTTAAGGTCCTTCCATGGTATTCACCTCCCTCCTTTGGAGGGATAAGTGATGGTACCTAGGAAGTAGAACCTTTGAGGGAACCATTCCTTTGATGTTGAACCCTTACAGGTCACCTTTGGTGGTCAATAAGCAGTTTAACATCCTAGCTTATCCAGTTAAGTGATTTCTCCTGGTCTGAGTATCTTGAGAGATGTTGGGCTTGAGAGTGAAGATGAAGACTTCATTGAAGAGTATGGAAGAGGATGATTCCCTGAGCATTGCCATGGTAGCTGAGGCTTGAAGAGCAAGAAGACCCAATGAAGATCCAGTAGAGATTGAATGTAGAGCTGAAGCTTGAAGAACAAAGGATAAGTTGATACTTACTCTGAAGCTTGGAGATCCTGAAGGAATCAAGTTGATACTTGTGGTTAAAAGTGAAGCCTAAAGGTGGAGCTGATGAAGCTTGAAGAAGAAGATGAGTTGAAACTTATGTTGAGGGGTTGAAACCTGGAGAAGCAAATTGATATTTGTCAAGAATGGTTGAAGTCTGAAGACTGGATTGCTGTCAGGAGAGCTGAAGCTTGGAGTTGAGAGAGGAGTTGATCTGCTTTCTTCTTTGTTTTCTTTTCTGTATTGATGTGCCTTGTTTGTTGCTTGATGCATTAGAATAAGTTCATATCTAGCTTTAATCTAGGAGCATGATTGCACTAGAGGTTGAGTTGCTCCCTCTGCTTGTATTGTTATTGTATGGCTTTGCTTGCGGGTATTCGGTAGAGCCCTGCTCCCTTGCCCATGTGGTTTTGTTTTGCTTGATAGCATGATTTCATTTCTTCTGTATGATTGCAGTTTACTGTTTTTGCTTGATAGCATGTTTTTATTTCAGTATGATTATTGTATTCATATCTGGCTTGAGGTTGAGATGAGCTTGTGGAGGCTGATGCCCCACACACATTTCCTCCCTCACTTGCATTGCATGCATTTTACAGTCATTTACTGTTTACTGTTTAAGCTGATGCTTTATCTGTTTCTGTGTATCATTGACATGATCCCTTAGGACTCTCGCTTCCTTTGATAAGGAAGTGATGATAGAGCTTTAGGTTGAAACCTATGCATGATAACTTCTAGGAGTTCCCTGTTTCAAACCTCAACTATAGGATGAATCCTTGGCATGACAACAGTAGGACTTGATAGTCTCCCCGTAGTTGAGCCTGTTCTCTTCTCATCTCAAAACAGCTTAAGATACAGTAATCATGAATGATTTCTTTCGTACGTCACGAGCCTTAAGCTATCTGAGAAAGGATTGTTGGAGAGTTTCTTTTCCATAGTCTGGATGTTTAGTATGGTACCCTTTGGGTGACATGCGACGCATTCACTCTCAGGTCATAGTCTCTAGTGCGATTGAAATTGCAAACACAATAAAAAAAAACACTTCTTTCGTAAAAGACAGAAACAAACTTCAAACCTTTTTGCCCCGTGGGCCCATAATTCAAAAGGAAGCTTTTCTGAAGAAAAGAGTGTCGTTAAACTTCAGCGCCACCGCAAACAGGCTTTGTCCCTAACTGCTGGAACTGTTGTTTAACCCTACTCGATAAAACAGATGAATCTGAATCCCCGTAATCCGTAGCCCGAACTACGTAAGCTCTGATCTCTCATACCTGTTGAGAGTACGTAGGCACAATACTGACGTATTGGCGAGCTACCTTCCCCGTAACCCGTCGTAGGTCGAACTACGTTGACTCTGATTTCTCATTCTCTGATGAGAATACGTAGGCATAAAGTGCGACGCTTTGCCGAGTCATTTTCTTTTCTGTTTGAGCCAGCCTTGATAGGTAGATAGATAAACCAACTCGTCCAGTAAACACGACAAGCATGGATCCCGTCGAGTACGACGGACGTGAGGGGTGCTAATACCTTCCCCTTGCGTAACCAACTCCCGAACCCAGACAACGGTTGCGACGACCTTGTCTTATACCTTTTCTCGTCAAGTTTTTCCAATTGTTTCCTTTCGCTCTGAGGGATAAATAACAAAAGGTGGCAACTCTTCTGTTATGCCGGCACCTTATTTTCGCGTAAGCGACACCCTGCATTCAATTCACCACTCGCATTTTGCTCCTACAAATCAATTGATTCAATTAGATTCCAAACACGATAAACATCTTCAACCGAAAGAGAAAGCGTGTAATCTAGTCATTCAACGAATATTGAAAACCAAAGGTTGAAGATATGTTATTTCCAAAACAAACTCAAGGCACAATCAAGGACAACATTCTGACATGATTTCAAACAATTAAGTTATTTCCATATTAAGGTTCAGTACATCTAGACATGTTTCGAACAATTTGGAAAGAAGATATCCTCACCAACTATATTCAAAGATGCGATTCGTTAAAATTAACAAAAGGAAAAATAGAGAGTTAACAGCTTCCAATTGTGAGCAACTTAAACAAGGAAAGTTTTCAAACATATGAATCACGGTTTTGGTATGAAATCAAGAGCATTTACAACAGCTATTAATCATCAATGTGAAAAAGGAAACAACGTGAAATCAACGTCAAGAAATCCCAATCGTAACGCCTATAAAAAGAGAAGAAATTGAGATGAAAAGACCATTCACGAAACCCTAAAGGATAGCAACTTATCTTTGGCTTCGCCCTCGCTGGAAAACCACCGATCTGTCACCATAATCGCCTCTCAACAACTCCACCGCAACTACCGCCGGAAAGACCAAAAAAAACCTCACGCCTTCGTCGTCGTGAATCCACCCGTCCTTCGCAAAAAAAGAAACCCTTCGAGACCTGAAATGGAATGAAAATCGTGAGTTTTAACATGTTAACACTTTGTTTATTTGATTTATGCAGAGAAACCAGGTCAGATGGAAGGTTGAAGAAACGTAAGAACAAGGAGAAGCCTCCATCAACTTGCATCAAGAATCAAAGTGATTTAGAAGGAGACGGAGAGGAAGTCACGATTCAAGAAAAGGAATGGTGAAACCGAGAGATGAGAGAAGGCGGAATGGTGGAGGGGATCTGGGAAAAAAGGGGATTAGGGTTTGAATTTTTTATTTTATTTTGTTATTTTATCTGTAATATGATTAAAATCACACACGCACCACTAAACACATATAATCCTTAATCATCTCTCTAACCTACCGTCAACCCACTTAACTCTAATTAACCTTTTTTTAAAAATCTGCTTTAACAATCATTTACTTAATAATCTAATTAATTAATCATTTTCTTTAATTTATTTAAACTAACAATTAAATCTTTTTTAGTAAACCACTAATTAATTGATCCTTTTATTAATACGACCATTTACTTAATATAGTTTAACTAATGAACTTTAATTAACCTGTTAATTAAACAATTAGCACATTTTTTTTTAAAAAGATCTATTCTACTCATCAAATTTTATCTATTTTAAAAACTCATGTCATATTCTTTTTATAAACTTTATTCAATAAAACAAATAAAAACTAAACTATTTTATAATTAACTCGTTTGTATGATAATTATTAAACTGTTTTTCTAAATAAATATAAACTTTAATAATAACCTTTTTTATAATAATAATTATAAAAAAAACTAATCTCACATATTTCCCCTAAATAATTCCTTAAGATTAATCTCATCTAAAATCAAACCAACACTTTCTTATAATTCACCTAATAAAATTAAATTAACATTCTCATAAAATCAACTTCACCAATTAATCTAATTTTTCCTCAAATTAATCATTAAAATCAACTCGCTAAACTAATACAACTTCTCGCTTAAAATCAATCCGCCCAAAATAATCAAATACAACTCTTTTTACTAAAATCAAATCAGACGATTAAAATCAATCAACAGCGTAAACAAATAACCTAATCGTGCACATTCACATTCACGACACATTCACTCTCACACACTTCAGCGCTTTCATGCGTATATGTATGATTTTATTTCCGCAATTTATCTTACAGTAATTTACATCACCGTCATTTATCATTCTCGCAATTGCATCCGTCCAAAGGAAGAACCTGCGCATGATCTCAACAATCGTGCGTATGCATTCACACTTGCATCATTCTCCCCACACAATCTTTGATCCCATTCAAGTTGATCGCTTAAGATAGATCCCACCCCATAGGAAGGACCTTGTCTTTTATCTTACAACTTAGACAAAACACAAACAACACAATACAATTTACTCCAACACATTAGAGAAAGATGTTAATCATCTTAAGTGAGATAAAATCTCCACCCCACAACAATACAATCAACATGTAGGGACTTTGCCTTAAGAGAGATAGAGGCGTACTCGTCAAACAATCCGAGTACTTGTGCCCTTTTCTTAAGACGATGCAAAGACTATTTTCCTACAACCTGTGGCGGTTATATCTCCCCTAAAATGATAAAGCATCTCTTCTCCTAAAATCAATCAACCAACTACCCTAAACCCGTAGGCACTTTGACCACAGTCAAAGAACTCCTTAAACCCTTTAGGGGAACTACAGATACTCTGATTCCACTCCCGTAAGGATATGTAGGCATAAGATGCGATATCTTATCGAGTATACTTAGAAAATAAACCCCTAGGTCTTTAACCTTTAAGCAGATAAACACTTAGCAATAAACCAATATAAAACAAGAGGTTCCTGTAGAGTACTACAGAAATTTAGGATGCTAGTACCTTCCCTAAGTTTAACCAACCCCCGAACCTATAACTCTCTAAACCTTGCATTTGCATTGCATTGTGGGAATTTCGATCTTTATCCCTTCCTTTGGACAAATCAAAGTTCGGTTGCAAAAAATGAATTAAAGATTCAAACTAATCAATAGTTTGGTATCCAAATTTCACCGCGACAGTATTGCCACCCCAGTGGTTGTTACCTGCGCGCGTTATACCTTGTTTCATGCTTGTCCTATGTTCGATCCCTGAATGGGACAACTTTTTGCTATTTTATTTTGTTTGCCATGATTGATTATTCTCTTCTTCATTTCCATCTTTTTGTACATACGTGTGTGTTGGCTGAGTGGTTATTTTAAGCTTGTGAGCATGAGGGCATAGGTTCAATACCTGCCTTGACCATCCCTTCTTTTTATCACTTGTTTTCTTTTATGATTTCTTCACAAAATTCAAAACTTCATAACTTTCTCATTCTTTATTATTTTTAATCCATTCTTTTTGCAAAATGCTCTTAATGTTGTCTAGTTTCACTTAATGAGAAAATGTTTCAAAGATGTTCATGTTTTTGATACTTTTTTCCACTTGAAAGTTGCTTATCCTTAAGGTTGTTTACCTTGCTTCTTATTGAAATTTCTCTTAAGCCATGCTTAAATTATCTTGTAAGATTTGTTTGTGATTTATTCCCTTGTGGTTGTAACCATACCTCTTATATATTCATCAAGTTTGATTCATTTGATTTCCATATAATATCCCCATGATGTTTGACTTATTTGCATTGGTCGTTACCTTCATCTTTGTCAAGATGTGCTTAAGTCTTTATCTTTCATTGAGTCTTGTAAGAACTCATCTTTGCTTTCCTATTGTAATACGCTTGCATGTTTTGGTTGTACCCATTCCTCCTATTTGTCGTACTTGCTTATTGTAATATGCTTGTGTATGCTTGGTTGTAACCATGTTTCTTGTACTCATCATGTTTGTTTGAATGTATATGCTTTGTTAAAGTTTAGTTTCCCCAAGTGATGGAACTCTTTAGTTCTTATCCAAGTTGCCTCCCCTTCTATCCTTCCAAAGGAAAGTCTCTCTGTTGACCTTTGGGTCATAGATAGCTCATCTCTCTCCCTCGATTTTGTCAATTCATCTACACTTAGTTAATTTAGAACCTATCCATTGGACTTTGCTTAAGTCTAAGAAGCCTACCCCTTGTTAGGAGTGCTCTTTCAAATAGAACTTAGGATAGAGTTTGTTAACTCTATGTAAGAATCATGGAGATGATTACTTACTTCCCTTTCTTGAGCGTTCAACTTAGATCTAGGGAGTTTCCTTAAACTCTACACAAGCATTGTAATGTTTGTTCCCCTTAGAACCTTGATCATAATCAAGTGTTCTTCATCCCTAGTGAGGTGAACTACGGTTGCTCTGATTCTATCCTAGTTAGGATACGTAGGCAGAGGACGCGATGTCTTTGCGAGCAAATTTAGAAACTATCTTTAGGTCTTAACCTACACCTTTTACCCAATCCCAATCCATAGCAAACATCTAGCAAGCTTAGCATACAAACAAACAAAAGGTTCCTGTAGAGTACTACAGATGTTTAGCATGTGAAATACCTACCCTTTGCATAACCAACCCCCGATCCCCGAATCTCTTAGTGTTGTTATTACATCGCGCAAAAGGTTCTTTATCTCTTTAGACCTTTCCTTTGGATAAATTAAAATCCGGTTGTGAATTCAATGAATTAAAGATTCAAGTTAATCAATAGCTTGGTATCACGATTCTCACCGCAACAGAAATGGCGACTTCACTAGGGAAATGCTTAAACTTGAGGGTTTAGCCTATTTTTGTTTGATTGTGTGCTATATTTGTGAATATTTGCTTAACATGTATATATTTGTTCGTATGTTGGATATTGGGACCTTTGAGTGGTGAGACGGTCCTATACCCGGACTTGAGTGCAATTATGATAGGATGGTGGTATATTCAAGGAGGCTTATAGGGAGTTGATTCCCGATCAAGATAACTTGAGAAACCACTGCTCAGTGTAGGCCCTCTTGAGAGTTTAGTATTGTTGAATGAGTATTCGTGAAAACAATGCTACTTTCAACAAAGGAGCCCGTGACACTGTGGACTTTTAGATTACATTCTACCCCACTTTGGCCTTACTAGGACGTAGTGCGATGGCTATAAGGAAGTATTTCCGAAATAGTTGATACGCGATACTACACTTGGACGAGACTCTCTTGAGAATATTATTGATTACCAAGTGATTTGGGAAGTTGATAATATTCGAAAGATGAGTTGTTGACTCTGAGAATCGTTTAGAACCCTGCTCTACAGGTTGGAAAATCCATATTACACACCTTTTGGGGATGGGTAGACCTTGGATCCACGCTCGCTCCCTTTAAACCTAGGCTTGTGTTTGTGTGCATATGTGTGATATTTGCATTACCTGTGTTTGTGCATTTTTGCATTCATAAACATCATATCATAAGGTTTCATGGAACTCAGACTTTTTGTTTGTAAACATCAAGGTCGCTATGGATGGTGAAAGAAAGAAAACTTTAAAGTACACTTACAAAGGTTTTAAACTAGATAACCTAAGGAGGTTGGGCACCTTGGTGACAGATCCAGAGGGATTCCAGAGTAGGTATGGGAAGTTTTTGTTACTATTGAAGATAAAGATGGATAGTGGACTTCTTTCTACGCTTCTCCAGTTTTATGATCCACTATACCATTGTTTCACCTTTCCTGATTATCAGCTAGTGCCCACGCTAGAAGAATACTCTCACTTGGTTGGGTTGCCCATTCTTGAATATTCTCCTTTTCCGATCATGGAGAAGGACCCTAAGGAGAAAGATATTGCCAAAGCTACACGTTTGGGATTGGTTGATATTCAAAAGAACATGGCTACAAAAGGAGGAGTTTTTGGGTTGAGTGCAGAATTTTTGGTTGAAAAAGCTCAATACTATGCAGATCATTTGAGCATGGATACATTCGAGGCTATCCTTGCCTTGCTCATTTATGGTATCTTTCTGTTTCCTAGCTTCGAGAACTTTGTAGACCTCAATGCCATTAAGATCTTCTTGAAAAAAACCTGTACCTACTCTGCTAGCAGATGTGTATCACTCTGTTCATCTTAGAAATTTCCACAAAGGAGGGATGATCACTTGATGTGCTCCTTTACTATACAAGTGGTTTATTTCACACTTGCCTAAAGCTAACGCTTTTTGGGATCCGAAGAAAGGGTGGTGGTCACAGAAGGTTATGGCTCTCACACACTCTGATATTGATTGGTACAATCGAGACTATGAGGGAATAATGATCATTGACAGTTGTGGAGATTTTGGTAATGTACCTCTTCTTGGTGCTAATGGAGGAATCAGTTACAACCCAGTCCTTGCTCGTCGACAGTTGGGATATCCTTTGAAGGACAAGCCCAACAGTGTTCATGTGGAAAATATTTTCTTCAAGGAAGAGAGTAATAGTCAGGAGCAGAAAGAGAAGATTCTAAAAGCCTGGAGTCATTTGCACAAAAAGGGAAAGAAAGACCTGGGAAAACCCAATTGTGTCTCTTTGGAACCTTACCTCCAATGGGTTCGAAAGAGAGCCATCGAGTTGAAGATGCCCTATTTTCGACAAGAACCTATGGCTTTAAAGGAGGAGCGCACCTTGATCTTCATGACTAAGGAGGAGAAGCTAAGGATTGTCTTGAGCAAGGCACGACAAACTGAAGACGCTTGGAAGCACAAGTATCAAGTGGTTGTTGAGGAAAATGCAGAGCTTCAGAAGCAATTAGAGTTGAAGAATGAAGAAGTACTCTCTTGCAAGAAGAGAAAGGCGCAAGAAGATTTATTTTCTTCTAGTCCTCAGTCGACTCCGTGGAAGTTGATCCTGGATAAGCTCATTCTTGAGAAGGCTCGGATGGAAGAAGAGATCAAGAAGCTCAACATGAGGCTGTCAGGAGAATCTCTTTAGGACTTTTGTTAGCTTTTATTTAGCTTTCTGTTTAAGACTCTTGTAAGAAGTACTGACATGTTGTAATTCAAACTGTTGGTTAATGAAAAGAAGTTTTTGGTGTATCTTGATGTTTGTAAGTATTTTGAGTTCCATGAAACTTTTTTCATTGCATGAGTATATCGTCACATTTGCATTTTTCAGCCTTGAGTCTCATCTTCCTTTTCCTGTCTCTAGAGGGATACCTAGCATGCATTTTGGACCAATGGAAATGATGAACGAGTTTTTAAAAGGACAAGAAGCCTTGAAGGAGGAAATCAAGATCCTCAAAGGTCAGATGAATTGGGTTTTGGAGACTTTGCAGAATTTGATGAGGAATGAGGGGTATTATCTCCCTATAGCGCCTGGAGAGGTTGTGAGTCTGTCACTTCCGGTGACTCATCCAGCTCAAGGACCTCCTAAGTTTCAACGGTCAGACCATCGTCAACCAGCATTTGGGCCTGCGCCAAAATGTTATCCTTGTCAGGTGGTTACCAAAAGAGCATCTCAACATTCATTGGCTGCTTCCCCTCAGGGTTCTCGAAGCCAGAACATGAATAAGAAGAATCTTGTCAAAAGGAACAGGGCATACTACAAGTCAGTTCCTGTGCTGCTAAGTAAGCTTTATCCGCTACTAATTCAGAATTCGTTAGTGACTCCACGAGCTCTTAACCTTGTTCCAGGACCATGGCATAACGCAAACTTGACTTGTGAGTTTCACAAAGGGGCTGAAGGACATGAACTAGACACTTGTTTGGCGTTAGGATATGTTGTGCAAGAGCTAGTCTATGACAAAGATCTGATCTTTGAAGAAGATCACCCAGAAGTTGAATGCAAGTACCATACTGGGACAATGGGGCATCTGGTGAAAGAGTGCAAAGGTTTTGGGTTGAAGGTGCAAAGCTTGTTGGAGCTGTTAAAACCTCAAGAAGGTAAACCAAGTACCAGTGTCTCAACTCTTGAAGCAAAAGGCAAAGGACCTATGATTCCTCTCAAGGTTCTATACCACAAGGAGCAAGTAATCAGTGATGGAGGTGCTCCCCTGTTTGGGCCTGAAAACTGAAGTTGTTAAGTCAATTCTCCAAAGCTGGTTGTATTCTGTTTGTTTCAGTATTTTCAGTTGTATTTTCCTTGTTGTTTAATTTGAATTGCTTGTAAGCTGTTGTTCATTTTGAATTGGCAATATTAATGAAATGTTTGTGCATCTTTTGATTAAGTCCATTTGTTTCACTCTTTCTTTTTCCTTTCATTGTTATGAGGTGACGAAAAATGCAAAAATTTCTTTTCTTTACTAAACTGTTGTTTAAATGCAAAGATTGGGGAGGATGATGAAAACTATATTCATAACTGCTGTTGATATGCTTTCAATTTAACTTTGCCGATGATGTAAGGCATTGTTTCAATCCCTAAACACTGGAG
This sequence comes from Lathyrus sativus, assembly GCA_963859935.3. Classification (NCBI taxonomy): domain Eukaryota; kingdom Viridiplantae; phylum Streptophyta; class Magnoliopsida; order Fabales; family Fabaceae; genus Lathyrus; species Lathyrus sativus. The sequence continues at coordinate 84,328,608 of OZ012735.1, read as the reverse complement.
AAATAAGGAAGATAATCCCTCATTAACCCCTTCGAGCCTAGAAGTAGGAGTTTTCTTTCTTTACAAAAACAGAAACCTTAAATCTCAAACCTGGGGCAAGTAGTTCTCAGTTAACTTGAAGATACGTGCGTACAAGACACTTTTCCTATAAAAGTGGTGCATTCAGGTTTTTCCTTCGTACACAAAAAGCAAGTGTCGAAGTTCAAAAGACAATGATGGTTCGCCGTAGCCATTAAACTAGGTGGTCACCTCCTTTCTTAAAAAAAAAAGGAGAGAAGAAGAAAAAAGAAAACAGTTCAGAAAAAAGTAAGGGATAATAAAAAGAGGAAATCCTTAAAACTTTCACTTTGAAATCCTCAATTAGCAAAAAGCTATCAAAAACTGTAAGGGAGTTGTGACTACCCTAGGTTTGTAAGTCATCACTAACTATCATCAGTTCAATTCTTAAAGCCTGTAAGAACCTGAATGTGTAGTTTGAGTTAACCGAGCGTAGGATTGAAGTTCATCATGGAGATTGAGTGGGACAAATAACTTCGAGCCTTTATCCTTTGTTTCATGAACTGTGAACCAAGCCACGTTACAACCCTTAAAAGACCTAATTAAGGTAAGGTTGTTTTGAAAGCATATTACAGCAAGGTTGGATAACCTGACTCCTAACGATCTTTGATGTTTGTGTGTGCTCATCACTTTATCCATCATCGGCAAGATGGTTGGATCGCTTTCATTTTGATCACTTGATCACTCCGCCGTGTGTGTTTCATCAAAATTGTTTTCAAAAGTTTGCATAAATTTTTGCATTAAAATTGCCAATTTTTAACGAACAATATTGTTTGCTAGACAATCCAATGTCAAAGGAATCCCAACAAACGCTGTCAGCTAGGGAATTTGATTTGATAAAGGAAGCTCGGCCTGGGGCAACCAATCTGAAAGATTCGATAATCACCCATCCCCAGGAGTTAGTGAATCGGGGGCAGAACTCTTCAAATTTCATAATATTGGGGGCAGAACTCTTCAAAGTTCAGAATATTTGGGGCACATCGTTTGGGGTCTTATAAGCAAGTTGTTTCTTAGCTCCTTTCAAAGCCAGCCACTCTAGACCAGTTGATCAAAAGCAATTAAGTCGAGATTAGATTAATCTCTCAAAGACTATTAAACTGGGGCAGTTATGTCGAGATTCGTGAATCTCTCCAAGAGTTTGAAGATATTGAGGCATCTTGTATGTCAATTCTTCTGTAAATTCCTCTTGATGATTCCTTCTTGCAGACCTTGTATTCTGGGGTAGAGAAATTAAGAGATCATTCGTTACAAGGGTCGTTACTCGTTATGATGATCACTATGCAAGATAGAGTACAAAGCTATTTGGTCCTTGTGGCGTCTTCTGTCAGTTCCCCAATAAGTTGTTACTTCAGTTGATATGGGAAGTTTCCCATGGATTCCTCCTCCAACAAAGAAACCGGGCTCATGATGACAACCCTCAAGTAAGGCATAACGTTATATCCTGAGTGGAGTACTATTTTCCCCAAAGAAGGTTGTAACCTTGAAGTAGAGCTATGTGATTCTACATGTTCATCCCTAGTGATGGTCCATCTGGTAAAGTTGGTTGGGTATCCATGTCGAGATGTTTATTTCATCTCCTGTTTTGTTTCGTCTGTTTTGTCAGCATAAACATAAGCATGGCACAAAGCATATGCATAGCATCCGTGCATCTTTGCTATCTCTGATTATTACCTGTTCCTGTTTCACTTTGGTGTTTATCACCAAGTGATTGGGTTTGTCTCTTCTCTCCAATAGAATTATCAGCCCTTAGGCATAAAGTGTCCGCCAATTCTAATTTCCCCACAGAATCCAATCCTCGTGGATGATGGTTGTTTCAGTTATCTTTTCCACGCCTGGATAAGATAAATCCCCATTTGAGTTCAATCCTCAATGGTTGGAGTCTTGTTTGACCGTTTCTTTCTAGCTCGTTCCTAGATTGAACTTTGATCCCTGGAAAGTGGTTTCCAAATCTATGTTGGGCGTACATTTATCATGCATTGTGTCCCCCAAGAAGAATCTTTTACAGATCCTATTCGGAAAAAAATCCTTCTCCAGTGGTGTTGTGGTAACGACCTCTCTTTGGATTTTATGCTTAAATTAAATGGCATATCATTGAGGAGTTGAGGAATTTCTATTGGTTATTTCTCTTTGTTTGAGAGAATTTGGCTTGTAAAGCAATTGTCTCACATCTTTTGGTGAGGTCCCCAGTAAGTCCAGTGTTGACTGGCATTTCTTTTTAAAGACCAGTGGTGACTAGCAGCTTTCTTTTAAAGTCCAGTGGTAACTGGCAGCTTTCCTTTAAAGTCCAGTGGTAACTGGCAGCTTTCCTTTAAAGTCCAGTGGTAACTGGCAACTTTCCTTTAAAGTCCAGTGGTAACTGGCAGCTTTCCTTTAAAGTCCAGTGGTGACTGGAAGCTTTCTTTTAAAGTCCAGTGGTAACTGGCAGCTTTCTTTTAAAGTCCAGTGGTGACTGGCAGCTTTCTTTTAAAGTTCAGTGGTAACTGGCAGCTTTCTTTTAAAGTCCAGTGGTAACTGGCAGCTTTCCTTTAAAGTTCAGTGGTGACTGGCAGCTTTCTTTTAAAGTCCAATGGTAACTGGCAGCTTTCTTTCAAAGTCCAGTGGTGACTGGCAGCTTTCTTTTAAAGTCCAGTGGTGACTGGCAGCTTTCTTTTAAAGTCCAATGGTAACTGGCAGCTTTCTTTTAGAGTCCAGTGGTGACTGACAGCTTTCTTTTAAAGTCCAGTGGTAACTGACAACTTTCCTTTAAAGTCCAGTGGTGACTGGCAGCTTTCTTTTAAAGTCCAGTGGTAACTGGCAGCTTTCTTTCAAAGTCCAGTGGTGACTGGCAGCTTTCTTTTAAAGTCTAGTGGTAACTGACAGCTTTCTTTTAAAGTCTAGTGGTAACTGGAAGCTTTCTTTTAAAGACCAGTGGTGACTGACAGCTTTCTTTTAAAGTCCAGTGGTAACTGGCAGCTTTCTTTTAAAGTCCAGTGGTGACTGACAGCTTTCTTTTAAAGTCCAGTGGTAACTGGCAGCTTTCCTTTAAAGTCCAGTGGTGACTGGCAGCTTTCTTTTAAAGTCTAGTGGTGACTGGCAGCTTTCTTTCAAAGTCCAGTGGTGACTAGCAGCTTTCTTTTAAAGTCTAGTGGTAACTGTCAGCTTTCCTTTAAATCTAGTGGTAACTGGAAGCTTTCCTTTAAAGACCAGTGGTGACTGACAGCTTTCTTTTAAAGTCAAGTGGTGACTGGTAGCTTTCTTTTAAATTCCAGTGGTGATTGGCGTTTTCTGTTAAAGTCCAGTGGTGACTGGCATTGTTTGAAAGTCCAATTGTCTTAGGCGATCTTATCCCATTTTACTATTACTATGCAAAGTCCGTTATTTTCTCTGTTTTTGTTCTTTTCCTGAAGATCCCGTTCGAACTCTTCGTTATATAAAACACCTCATTTGGTTATCACCAATGAGGTTTACGTCTCTGATTTCTTTTGTTTCCCCGGTGGAGAATTGCCTTCTTCCCCAACAGTGTGTGTCTCCTTTTCCCCAGTGAAGATTTATCTTCCCCGGTGGAATTTGCGTCCCCTGTGTGAGAGTTTCCCTGTGAGAAGCAGTGTGTATCTCCTTTTCCCTAGTGAAGATTTGTCTTCCCCGGTGGAATTTGCGTCCCCTGTGTGAAAGTTTCCCCGTGAGCAGCATCTTTAGTCACGTTTGAACTACTTTGCTTCGTTTTGCCTTGGATCTTTCCCCAGTGTGTTGAGTCCCCCTTGAGTAGTCACTCGTTATCTTCCCGTTCTTTTATCTTTGCCCGTGTGTCTGCATCTGTCTTGCATTCAAGCATCATAAAGCATCATTGAGATTCATGGAATATTCGCAACTGTCATACCCCAAATTTTGACCCCTTAGATCTTCATCATCATTTTAGGATCATGTGCATTTGATTATCTAACCATAACCTATTTCAAGTTTGTCTTTGTTAAGATACAGGAATTAGGGTTGCGTACGGTGAAGAATCGAGGTTTCGATGGTTAATTAGTCAACGTATTGGATTGGTTCTCCATGAAGTAAGTTTCCACATCATCAAACACACTCCATTGGGTCAAGTATGAATGCAATTTGAGGTTGTCACTCGAGGATCAAGAACAGTGCAGTTCAGGATACCCGATTAGGGTTTTCGATCAGGAAAAGTCAACTGTGGTTTGACTTCTGATTTAAAAGGTGTTACAGTGGTGGGATCATAGTCCATAAAGTTCATATGGCTTGGTAAAGTCTACTCAAGAAGTTTCAATGCCTCAAAAGACCCGGAGCATCAACAGTCGACTCGGTAGTCACCGATCGATCGTTCGGTTGACCGAAAAGTCAGGTCTTCACTCATAAGGAATTTGACCTCAAGGTGGGAATCAAAAACATTCCTAATGACATATTGCACCTATCCATAAAGTTTCATGACCATTGGATCAAGGATTGGGAAGTAATCGCAAAAATCGGGAATTAGGGTTTTGAAAGGGGCAAGACCATAACTCCCTAACCACACATCCAATTGAGTTGGTTCAAAGCTCATTGGAAATCTCTTGACAAGTCCTACAAAAGTCCCAAAGTGTTCCATGAGCAGAAAATGCATAGATTTGGAGTTATGACCAAATTCATTACAAGAGGGAAAAGTAACTTAGAAAAATTCTAAGTTATTTCACTTTTAGGCATGTTTTTCAGCAACTTTGAGAGGTTTTTTGATCTAGTTCCATTGGAAATCTGAAGCTCATGAAAACATGAAAGTTGTAGAGCTGCATGATTTCTTTCCAAAATGTACTAGAACTCCTTCATAGCTCTTATGAGCTGAGAGTTATGAATTCCACAAGATGAGGTTTCAACACTTGAGTCCCACACTTTCAATTTTTCACAAACTCATCCTTTGATCACTTGAGCTATTCTCAGCCCTTGGATCATATTTCTATCTGATATTTAGAGGATATGAGAGGAATAAATGCAAAAAATGAGGAGGTTTAGTGAGCCTTGCAAGTTGGAGGCACGTGGGATTATTTTAATCAAAGAAAGGGAAGAAAGAGAAACTTTATGGCACACTTGCAGCAAACAGCCCTCCTACTGCCTAGCCACTCCAATCACTATCATGTCATTCATGCCACTTGATCAATGCATCAGCTTGAGCCAAAGATCTGATTTTGCAGCCGCATCAAAATATCAAGCAAATTACTTTTTCAAACTCCCTCCAAAAGTGCCAAGTTACAAATTTGTCCTCACCCTTCATTTCTCCTATAAATAGAGGCTCCCTCTATATTACTCCATACACCAGAGCACTCTTAGAACCAAGAGAAAACCACAGCTCTCATTCCTTTCTTGCTTGCCTCATTTTCAAAATTCCAAGTTTCATCAAAATCTGCCTCGGGCAGTTGGCTTCCCAAATCCATTTCCACACACTCCAATCCTTCAAAAACCATCTACACAATCCACAAATAATGTGTGGAAGGTGTTCATACTCTTAAACCACTCAAAAACTCAATTTTCCCAAAAGTCAACTTTCAACGAAGGAAAGTTTGACCTCATACTCAAAATCTGCCAAAATACACATCAGGCCTGTTTTGATCTTTGAAACCCTCCATACACCTTTAATATATGATGTCCCAACTGTCCATGACATAAAACAACCTCATCCTCATTTATTTTGAGATTTTGTCACAAGTTCCTTCAAGTGCAAGCAAGGATTGTTTTCATCAAAGCAGAGTTGGACAACAGTTGGAGTTTTCTCAAGGCATTCCATATTGCAACAAGCTTGCTTGGAGGTCTACAAAAGGTTAGTGGTTACTATCCTTTTTATTTCTGTCATAAACATACTTGACATGTTTGTGTTTAAATGCAAAATGTAGTCCATATGTAAATCTGCCAGTTTGTGTTGTGCCAACTGTTTTGAGCATGTAACTGCCTTGGATGTGCCTTTGCCTTGGTATATGTCTTGTGAATGTTGAGATAGTTTCTCTCATAAGTTATTGTTGGATTGTTATCATAAGCCACGTTTGTTTTACCTTGGTTTTGCTGCAAACGGCTTGGGAGGTATCATTGCAGCCTCACACAACTTTGATCTTTTATTTGATAATTTTTTATTAGGGTCCCTATATGTTCTATTCATGTCATGTTTGAACTCTAGGAGATTTTGGTTCACAACTGTTATGCTTAAATTTGGATTTGAGTGCTGAGTTGTTTCCATGAACATATTGTTGTTGATGCGTTTAGTTCAAGTCAGAATGTTTGCTTTGCTTTTGAGCATCTCGTTTGATTGTGCCTAACATGATTCTTGATATATTTGATCTTTTGCTACTTGAATCTAGCATAGGACAGTTTTTTGTGGCAGCTGTGTGCATATGCCATTTTTTTTAAAACCAAATGCCTTGTTGTTGTATCTTTATGTGAAATCTGCATATACCATGATTGCAATGTATGTCTATCTGTTTTGCACTTGACTACCATGTTTCATGCTTTGACCTCTTTATGCATCAACTGTTTTGAAAAGGAAAATTGTGGGTTGTTTTAGCATTGCCATGTCTGCTTTAGTTTGCTGTTAGGTTGTGACCTTATTGAAACTTAAACTTTGGAATGATTCATGAAACTTGTTTTGATTCATAATACCTTTCTTGCTGTCAAATACTTGTAATCACCATGAGATACATACTTTGAATTTAATGCTTGCCATTGCCATGCTAAGTGTATATCTGTTTTGCGTTGAACCTTTTGCTTGAAGCTTGGCCTATGTTTGTTAACATGAAAATGTGGTATCCAATATGTCTTGACATCATCTTGTGCATTTCACATCATTTGCTGTCAACATGAGATTTGTATGCTAGAGCAGGTTTGCATCCTTTGTGAAGTGATGACCTGTTTTGTCTAAACATTGTATTAAGACTGTTCATAACCATATTGCTGCTTGTATGACCTCTTGATAAACATGTATGCACCTTTACATGAAGATTTCCATGCCTTGTAGACCATGTTTGAAACCTGTTTTGAGATTTACTTGATCAATGCTTTGAATGTTCATGTCATACCTTCTCTGCTCCAAGTCCAACTGCCATGTCATTTTTTCAAATGTTGTTTATCTCGATTGCTTCTTGTTGTTTGTAAACAAAATGCATCATGTTTAATATGTTGCTTGTCATGTATACGTGTATTGCTGTCAAAACTTTGATGATGTGTGAAGGAGTTGATTAATTGCATTGCTTCATGTTTCAAGATTTGTCAATCTTATGATATATCTAAATCCCTTTGTGAGTCCTTGCAGCCTATGTTTGAAGTCCATGCCTTGACAGAAGTGTGAATAATTGGAGTCATATAGCATGCTGCATCATAACTTGTTCCTTTTTTTTTCAATAGCATTTCAGTTTTGTGATCTATAGCTGCAACTTACATGCCATTTTCTGTTTTGAATTGTTTTTATTGACCTTTGAATCTAAAATCCATCATTGACATGTTTAGAGTTTGTGTGTGATGATTGCATGATATGAACCTGCTTAGTTTATGCCATGACTTCCCTTATGCATCTCAAACCTCCTTTATGCATCTACCATCGGGTTCCTCTTTATGTGTATTGTTTTGAAAAACCAAAGGCACCATTGTAATCATCATATAATTTCAAGTGTGTTAGGCTTTTAGTTTGTGAAATTTGATGAAGTTTTGGTAGAGTTTGAATCCAATCCGCATTCACCATTGTTTCTTGAGGCTTGGCCCAATTTTATTTGTTTTGCAAGGCTTATGTATTTTTAGGGGTGGCTTAATACACAGATGTATTGCCACCCCAGTGGTTGTTACCTGCGCGCGTTATACCTTGTTTCATGCTTGTCCTATGTTCGATCCCTGAATGGGACAACTTTTTGCTATTTTATTTTGTTTGCCATGATTGATTATTCTCTTCTTCATTTCCATCTTTTTGTACATACGTGTGTGTTGGCTGAGTGGTTATTTTGAGCTTGTGAGCATGAGGGCATAGGTTCAATACCTTCCTTGACCATCCCTTCTTTTTATCACTTGTTTTCTTTTATGATTTCTTCACAAAATTCAAAACTTCATAACTTTCTCATGCTTTATTATTTTTAATCCATTCTTTTTGCAAAATGCTCTTAATGTTGTCTAGTTTCACTTAATGAGAAAATGTTTCAAAGATGTTCATGTTTGTGATACTTTTTCCACTTGAAAGTTGCTTATCCTTAAGGTTGTTTACCTTGCTTCTTGTTGAAATTTCTCTTAAGCCATGCTTGAATTATCTTGTAAGATTTTTTTATGATTGATTCCCTTGTGGTTGTAACCATACCTCTTATATATTCATCATGTTTGATTCATTTGATTTCCATGTAATATCCCCATGATGTTTGACTTATTTTCATTGGTCGTTACCTTCATCTTTGTCAAGATGTGCTTAAGTCTTTATCTTTCATTGAGTCTTGTAAGAACTCATCTTTGCTTGCCTATTTTAATACGCTTCCATGCTTTGGTTGTACCCATTCCTCCTATTTGTCGTACTTAAAACTCTTTAGTTCTCATCCAAGTTGCCTCCTCTTCTATCCTTCCAAAGGAAAGTCTCTCTGTTGACCTTTGGGTCATAGATAGCTCATCTCTCTCCCTAGACTTTGTCAAGTCATCAACACTTAGTTAAGTTAGAACCTATCCATTAGACTTTGCTTAAGTCTAAGAAGCCTACCCCTTGTTAGGAGTGCTCTTTCAAATAGAACTTAGGATAGAGTTTGTTAATTCTATGTAAGAATCATGGAGATGATTACTTACTTCCCTTTCTTGAGCGTTCAACTTAGATCTAGGGAGTTTCCTTAAACTCTACACAAGCATTGTAATGTTTGTTCCCCTTAGAACCTTGATCGTAATCAAGTGTTCTTCATCCCTAGTGAGGTGAACTACGGTTGCTCTGATTCTATCCTAGTTAGGATACGTAGGCAGAGGACGCGATGTCTTTGCGAGCAAATTTAGAAACTATCTTTAGGTCTTAACCTACACCTTTTACCCAATCCCAATCCATAGCAAACATCTAGCAAGCTTAGCATACAAACAAACAAAAGGTTCCTGTGGAGTACTACAGATGTTTAGGATGTGAAATACCTACCCTTTACATAACCAACCCTCGATCCCCGAATCTCTTAGCGTTGTTGTTACATCGCGCAAAAGGTTCTTTCTCTCTTTAGACCTTTCCTTTGGATAAATTAAAATCCGGTTGCGAATTCAATGAATTAAAGATTCAAGTTAATCAATAGCTTGGTATCAAGATTCTCACTACAAAAACTCGCCTGTTGGCACATGTTATTATCTGAATATGGTATCCAATATGTTTATCAGAAGTCTATCAAGGGTATCATCTAGTTAGATTACCTTGCTGATCAACCAGTAGAAGACTATGAGCCACTCAAGTTTGACTTCCCAGATGAAGACATCATGTTGGTCAAGAAAGACTACGAAGAGTCAGGCCTGAGGAAGATCCTGAACCTGGTTCCCGATGGAAGATGATGTTTAATGGTTCTTTAAACTACAATGGGCATGGCATAGGTGCCATTTTGATGAATCCAGAGGTTGGCTACACTCCGTTCACAACAAGGTTATGCTTTGAGTGTACCAACAATATTGTTGAGTATGAAGCTTGTATCTTGGGCCTCGAAGCAGCAATTGACCTTCGCATTAAAATCCTTGAAGTGAGTGGTGACTCAACCTTAGTAATTTATCAGGTCAAAGGTGAACGGGAGACCAGAGATGAGAAGCTGATCCCATACAGAGCTTACATCATGGAAATGATTGAATACTTTGATGAAATCACTTTCAAACATGTCCTGAGGGCTGAAAATCACATCGTTGAGCTTGCTTATTTTCAGATGGTGGAAGAAGAGTATGAGGGGGAACAATGGTTTAACGGCATCAAATAGTATCTGCAAACTCAAGAGTATCTGGTTGATGCAACCTCTCTTGACAAGAAAACTTTAAGGAGGTTGGCATCCAAGTTCTTCCTCAACAATGATGTGTTGTACAAAAGGAACCATGACATGGTCTTGCTCAAGTGCGTTGACAAATAAGAAGCTGATCTATTGATGCAAGACATTCATGAGGGAGCTTTTGGCACCCACACAAATGGATATACTATGTCGAAGAAGATTCTATGGACCGAATATTTTTGGTTGACCATGGAGACCGATTGCATCCAATATGCCATGAAATTTCATAAGTGCCAGATTTATGCGGACAAGGTACATGTGCCTCCAACTTTGCTAAACGTGTTGTCATCACCTTCACCATTTTCAATTTGGGGCATTGACATGATTGGAGCAATCGAGCTGAAATCTTCAAATGGACATCGTTTCATTCTTATTGCTATTGACTACTTCACCAAGTGGGTAGAAGATGCGTCCTATACTAATGTGACTAAACAGGAGGTTGCCTGTTTCAGCAAAAAGGAGATTATTTGTCGATACATAATCCCTAGCCAAATCATCATGGATAATGGTACCAATCTGAACAACAAAATGATGAAATAGTTGTGTGATAGTTTCAAGATTGAACATCACAACTCTTGTCCTTATCGCCCAAAGATGAACAGAGTTGTTGAAGCTGCAAATAAGAATATCAAGAAGATTGTGCAGAATATGGTAGTAACCTACAAAGATTGACATGAGATGCTACCATTTGCCTTGCACAGGTACAAAACATTCATTCGCACTTCAACAGGGGCAACCCCTTTTTCTTTAGTATATGGGATGGATGCGGTCCTACCCATTGAAGTTGAGATACCATCTTTGAGGGTTCTAATGGAAGCAAAGCTGGAAGAAGCATAGAGGGTCAAGAAAAGGTTTGATCATCTGAATCTCATTGACGATAAGCGAATGATTGTGATGTGCCATGACCAGCTGTATCAGAAGAGGATCAAGAGAGCCTTTGACAAGAAGGCATGTGTTTGAGAGTTCCAAGAGGGAGAACCCGTACTCAGAAATATATTTCCAGTTCACGAAGACATGCGTGGAAAGTGGATGCCTAATTTTGATGGCCCATTTGTTTTAAACACAGTTTTCTCTGGAGGTTCTCTCATTCTTACGACAATGGACGATGAATAACTTGCTCATCCTGTGAACTCTGATGCAGTAAAAAATATTATGCCTAAAAGACCCGCTAAGTCGAAAACCTGAAAGGGTGGCTTAGGAAAAAAATGGGTATCCTGGTGGATCAAAACCTATGAAGGAGATTCAGGAAAAAATTAGGGATGAAATAATAAGAAAAAAGCTCACTAAGTTGAAAACCTGAAAGGACGGCTTAGACCAAAATGAGCGTCCCAGTGGATCGAAAACCTGAAAGGGTGGTTCAGGAAAAAGTTAGGGACAAAGGAATTTCGTTGCATCAGAGGTTGTTACCACTGCTGAAGATTACTAAAGAGGCTCACTTCTACTACTCTTGTCAGAGGCGATGATCTAGGGAACTCTTAGTTAGTGGGACAAGATTGTCATTTGATTTGATGTAACATTTTCCTTTTTCCATTTTCAATTGTAAATATCCCATGGAGCTTTACCATTCGTAAGCTACCATTTGTAAGCTACCATTCATGAATAAAATCAGTTTTGGACCATTCAATTATTTACAATTTACTACATTCTTTACTTTTCTTTGTTATGCAAAACATCACTTATTTGTTAATAATGATTTTGAAAGCAAAAAGTTTTGAATCAAAAATAATTTTAAAGAAAACTAAAACAGAGCAAGTAGTTACTTTGGTTTATGGAAAATTTCAGTGGAAATCAGGTTTTTCCCGGGAAATCTAAAAGTGGCCAAAACCTTGATGTTGCCATCTCAACAATATATAGCCTCACTGAAAACAATTTCTCTGTTATCCCTTGTGTGATAGAAGTTTGAGTGTGATTGAAGACTCATCTTCAGAGTAGACACTTTGACTCCCCAAGGAGGTCGTGCTATATCTTTATCAAGCTTGCCTAAGCTCTACATTGTTTCCCAATGAAGTGAAATGGGTTTAACACCTATGTGTTGTTATGGACGCCTTTGTTCCCTGGATTCAGCGTGATTCCTTTGTTTCCCCAGCAAAGTAGATTTTTATCTACCTTTCCTTTTGAGTCTCATGTTCATTTATCTCTTGTTAAAGTCGGTTCTTGCGCGTCGTTGAGCATTTGCATCATACCATAGCATGTGCATTTAGCATTCTTTTGGGTTGTGTTTGTTTGACTGTAGCTTTCGATTCTAATTTCGGTTATAACTGGCAATCTTTGTTGCATCTTTTATGGTTGTTGTCTGTTCCTTCTTCTAGTGGTCACTGGCACCTTTTTAAGATCGTTGGTCATCACCAATTCTTTTATCGAAACCCAGTTGTTACTAGCATCTATTACCTCTTTAGTTGTCACCAATTCCTCTGAAGGCTAGTTGTAACTAGCATCTATTACCTTTTTATGTTCAAAGCTAGTTGAATTGAGACTTGGAATGATGAGAAAATTGGAGTGGAAAGTATGTCCAAAATTTGTCCCAAGATAACTTAGAAAAATTCTAAGTTATGAAACTTTTTGGCAACTTTGACACCTTGACTTTGAAGGCACATGACTTGATGAGTTTTGATCCAATGGAGATGATCTAGTAATTGATAGAAATCTTGAAGAATTCTCTTCAACTTTTATGTTGTAGGAAAATTAATTTGAGATCAAGAGCTTAGTGAAAAATGCCTTGGAAGTTTGGTCCAAAAATCTGCCTAGACACATGTTAATCTTGACATCTTTGAAACCCTAACTTGGGAGCATCATAACTTGAGCTCTACACATCCAGTGGAGATGATCTAGTACTCAAAAGAAAGATTGGAGGATGCTTGGCAACTCTCGTGTTGTAGGAAAATTCAGTTGAAGCTTGTATCCCCATGAAAAATGGTCTTAAAAGTTGGTACCTCAAACTGATTTTCTATACTTAGAAAAATTCTAAGTTTTGAAATGTCAAAATCTTCATTTTTCCAACTTTAGCTCATCGTGTCTCCCAAACCATGAACCTTTTGGACATGCCTCCTTCCAAAAAATTGTAGTTAGACATGTCCTATTTAATTTGATATCAAGTTTTCTTTCATTGGATCAAAAATGAGAGAGTTATGGAAGTTGCAAGGTGGCTAGAATTAGGGTTTTCTACACTTAGAAAATTTTCAATCAAAACCCTAATCTAGTCAAACTCTTGATTTTAAGTTTCTCCTTGATTATTCTTGTTCCAAACACATGAAATAACTTGAAAACAACTATCAAGCCTTTAATTGACCTTGAGATCCAAGATTTTGACCTAATTGAATCACAGTTGACTTTTGTTGACCAGACGAAACCCTAAGATCATTTCCACTGACTGAGGTTCTTGTGATGACTTGTGATGATACATACTACATATATAGAACCCACAAGATGTATATTGATACATAAAGCCATGTCTTGCCTAAATAATTAGCCACAAATCTTCTTTTGAATCAAAACCCTAAACAGTCATCCATAAGATAGGAGGAGAAGAATCAATGTTTATGTTCATGATTCAAATGGTTGAGTGACATGCCTTAATGATGAAGACCTTGTAACTTGAGATTGCCACAAAGTTGAGCTTTGAATATGAAGCTCTCCTATAGACTGTTGGAATAGATACCTTGATCCCCTATCTAAGATCAATGCTAAGTACAAATGCTAATGCAAATGATAATGATATGGAGGTAAAAGGTTAGGGTGAAAAACAGGGTGTGACACCGCTCAATATACTCATGATTTATTTTCCCATCAAATATATCTTGTCTATATTATATTCTTATTTATATTCATATTGTTCATATTTTTATCATATTTTTCATATCATGTTCATCTTGTTCATACTTTGTTCATACTATTTGAAAACATTCTAAAAATATCGAAACCCTAAAAGACTAAATTGGTGAATTGTTGGTTACTTTTCCGAGCAACGGAACTTGGAATTTATACAGAAACCCTAGCAAGGAGATTTTTGTCCGACTCTTGTTTGTGGCTTAGTTTAGGACACCTCGCACACACGTGACTTCCTCTTGAGCTACCTTACAATGACCCCATTTATTCTGTGCAATCCCCTGTAACTTACATGTATCCCGCTCCTATTCTGATGTACGTATTCGTTTTGCTTTGATTGTGGTTTGTTTACTAGGAACACCCCTAGGGACTATCATAGACTAAACCATTTTCAGACTAATTCTTGATTTGTCTTCGACCCATTTTCAAAACACCCTCTGTAAGTCGATTACTCATTAGCATTCACCATCAACTTAATGCACACACTTGCACATTTCTTCGTGGTTTCATTACTAGGAGTACCCCTAGGGTCTAGGATAGATTCACACCTCTTTTCGCCAACCATTGATTCAACATCAAGTGGCATTTTCAAATCAACTTTCTAAGTCGAGTGCCTTTTACCTTGCAATCGACCTCCTCACGTGCGAATACAATCAAACCCTTGATCCAATGTCAAGCGAATTTTCTTAATCAACTTACGAAAGAAGAAGATTCTTAGAGTCTAGCATTCCTTGGATCTTCTAATGAATGGATCTTGAGGCGCATGCCTTGGTTTGTTGTTCGATCAACCTTTTATCTTAAAACACTTAACCTATATCAAAAAATTTCATAATCAACCTACGAAAGAAGGAGATTCTTGGAATCTAGCACTCCTTGGATCTTCGAATGAATGGCTCTCGAGGCATGCCCCTTGGGTTGTTATTCATTCAATCTTTCGACTTTAAAACATTCATCCTTTCTCAAAACATTTTCAATAAACTTTGAAAGAACTGAGTTCATGGAGTCGCGCATTCCTTGGATTCTTGAGTGACAACTCTCATGGCACTTCCCTTGGGTTGTTTGTCATTCAATCTTCCGTCTCCTAAAATTCCATCCCTTCTCTTTCATGGTCGTATCCATGAACTATGAACGCTCTAATTCTTCATTCTCGTCCAAATGAAGATACGTAGGCACGAGATTGCGATGATCTTGGCGAGCTACCTTCCCTCCATCTTTTGTTTCCTACATTTTATTTTTCCTGTCGTTTCTGTCCAAACCTTTCCCATAATCAAACTGTGAGCGCTCTGATTACCCATTCTCGTTCGAATGAGCATACGTAGGCACAAAGGCCCTAATCCTTGGCGAGCACCCTATCTTAAACACCCATTTTTACCCTAGCATTGAATCCTTTCTATCTTACCGTTTCACATTTATCATTGAGAAGAAAACAAACAAGCTTAGATATCGTTCATCACAAATCAAACTAAGAGGTTCCCGTTGAGTACAATAGACGTAGGGGGTGCTAATACCTTCATCTTACGTAACCGACTCCCGAACCTAGAATGTGGTTGCGACGACCATGTTCTTATCTCTTTAAAGGTTTTCTCAATATTTTCCTTTCCCTCTTTTGGGATAAATAAAGTTTGGTGGCGACTATGTCGAACCGTTTTCTGTACCTTTTACGTGAGGGTCGTATATTCGATGATTTTTCGAGGTGCGACAGCTGGCGACTCTGCTCCATGCAAGAGAGAGTTAAGCCTAACTTAGTGCGATTTGTGAAGAGTGTTATCTTCATTTTCTTGTTTTCTTCTCGTTTATCTATTTGTTCTCTTATTGCTTTCTCTTTTATATGCTCGTTATCATGCTTACCTGTTGGATCCTGGGATGATATCATGAGTAAAACTCTACACCCGAGCTTTGGTAAAATCAGAGGGAATACATAGCTTAGAATTGGAAGCGGAGTAGTGTTAGTCCTCAAGGACCCGCTCCTTGTGGGCCTAGCATGAAAGCTCCCCTATAGGAGACCTATTCATAGATCTTGTTATAACACAGCTAGCATGTCGCACGAATTGATTCATGAAGGGTCCGTGATTCTGCGAACCTTTTAGCACTAGTTCTATATTGGTGGTCGTGTAGTGTTTGTCTCCAAGGACTCGCTCCTTGTGTTCCTAACATGAGGACCCCACTCAGGAGAGACCTTATCGTCATTATCATCGTAATGTAGCTAGCCTGTTACGTAACATTGATGTGATTAGTGTCTGTGATCCAGGGAACCATATCCATAAACATAGAAACTATCCCGTGAGTGGGTTTATGGGTAAATAATCTAGAACTTTCCTCATAAGGCTTATCTATAGGGTTTCTTTGATCATGGACTTTGGTTATATACCTGTTATCTTGACCAAACTCAGAATCAATCGAACTTGTGATCTAGGATTCTTGCATCTTGCATTGCATCTATACATGTTATTGCATTGCATTACATCATTTATGATCTTGCATTTCATTTCAACACCAGAAAATCATTTTACCTTCCTTCATCTCCTGTAAATCAAGTTGATTCCTCGATACTGTCGCTACTGCGAAAATCGGCGCCGGCTTGACAGGAGAGTCGCCACCGTGCGTTATTTATCCCTCAGAGCGGGAAAGGAAACGCTCGAAGTAAACCTCGCAAAGACGGGAAAAGGTATGGTCATCGCAACCAAAACCTGGATTCGGGAGTCGGTTACGCAAGGGGAAGGTATTAGCACCCCTCACGTCCATCGTACTCGATGGGATCCACGCTTGGTGTTTATAGGTAAAAGGGTGTGTTATCTATCTACGCTAATGGCTGGTCTGAGAAGAAAATAAAAGGACAGGACTCGACAGAACATACGGTGTTCTGGGCCTACGTATTCCCCCGTGCAATGGGAAAGTCAGAGTCAACGTAGTTCGACTTCCTACGACTAAACGGGGGAGAGGTTGCTCGCCAGGACATCGCGTCCTGTGCCTACGTACTTCCATCTAGTATGAAAGATCAGAGCAAACGTAGTTCGACTGACTACGGGTAAACAGGGGCTCTCACACAGCTGCGAGAAAACAAACTGGTCCTAAAGGCTCGGGAACCTACAAATACGATCTGGTCTCAAATGCACTCGGGCAAGAGAAAGGGAAACAATTAGTCGTTAGCGGGAAAGTCTCGATCGCACAGCCGCGAGAGAACAAAGGTTAGTCGTTAATGTGCTCGCTAGGATATCGCATCCTATGCCTACATATCTTCATCTGGAACGAAGAATCAGAGCAGCTGTAGTTCAGCTAACTACGGGTCAAGCTACTCAAAAGCTCCTACAGAAAGGAAAGGGAAACCCTAGAACTATAGCTGAGAAACAGGGGAATCTACCTACTGCTATCACACCTGGCTGACTATCCTAATGTCTATCATAACAACTCCGCAGCGGAGAAGTCAGAGCTCCTAAGGGATCATGGCAACAGGATTAAACGACAAACAAGAAACTGCAAAGTAAAGGAATACATGAAAATATGCATGAATGCAACAACTAAACAAACAAGGCGCGAAGGCCGCAAACCACAGAGGCAAGGGAGCTCAGCTCTACCAAATACCAACAAGCAAAGCCACGCAATAACAAACAAGCAGAAGGAGGACCACCTCAACTTCTCATGCACACAAAGTCTACTTCTAAGATGCACCTATTCAGAACTATCTAGATGAATACCTAAGTCTAATGCAACATAACATCACACAAGTCAAACAATACAAAGAGACTAACCCTGAGCAGGGCCTCTATCTATAAAACAAGAAACTACCCCTGGGCAAGGCCCCTAACAAACCTGAGACAACTCTTAACAAAACTCGAAACAGAACTCTACACAATACCCTAAGCAAAGATCTAAGCAAAAATTCTAATCCAAACCCTAAGCAGGAGGAATCAATCCCAGTCTCCAAGCTTCAGAACAAGCTTACCAGAGAAAGGAAGCTAAGCAGACAAGCCCATGGTGCTTTCCTCAGGAAAGTACCAGGAGGTTACTACTCAGGAGTCATATCCTATGCGGCTCGACAACTGTGATCAGTTTACATTTCTCCTCGGGAGAAACTAAACTCACGTGAAGGCTCCGGCATCACTGGATATTTGAGAAAAACCTATATGCACTAAGGGAACTAAGTGAGCAGACTCATAGGACCTTCCTCAGGAAAGTACTAGGAGGCTGACACTTAGGAATCGTATCCTACGTGGCTCAACAACTGTGATCAGTTTACATTCCTCCTCAGGAGAAATTAAACTCACAAGTTGGCTCCAACATCACGGGATACTTGAGAAAACCTAGGTAAACTAATGGAACTAAGTGAATAGACCCATAGGACCTTCCTCAGGAAAGTACTAGGAGGCTTCCACTTAGGAATCGTATCCCATGTGGCTCAACAACATGTGATCAGTTTACATCCCTCCTCAGGAGGAATTAAACTCACAAGTCGGCTCCGACATCATTGGATACTTAAGAAAGAGGTGAGAAGAAAGAATGAAAGTCATTCATAGTGCCTTCCTCAGGAAAGTACCATAAACTCCCTTCAAACTTCAGGATCTCGAACCTCACAAACAGACAACAAGCTCCTAGACTAAGCCTCAATCCACTGCATCCTTGCAAGCTCCAGCAGGACTTCCACCAGCTCCTACCTTCAAGAAGAACCCCCAGGCCAACAAACCACAAGAGACTATCTCTGAAGTTCAACCACAGTTGAACTTCACAGTCAGAAGTCACCAAGACTTCTCCTATCTTCAGGCTCAGACAAATCACATCAGGACACCCTACAAAAATCTAACAAAGATCTAATGGGAGACCTACGTGGCTCTAGGATAACATACTGAAAAATCAGAACAAAATTCAACACCAGAGGAAAGAACTAAAATCAGCAACACAGACATATCCACAAACCAGTTTATTCAACATCAGTAACAGTGGAAAAATGCAATTAAAATGAAAATGCATGATTAAGCTAATGTTTTGTACTTATAAAATTCTACACTGAATCACGAGTCTACAGAAAAAAGAACGGAATTATTTGACTAAATCTACTATTTTTTATGAATTTTCTAATGATATGCATGCATTAAAAATATTAAAAACATCAATTAAAATGGGAAATATACCAAAAATAGGAAGTAAAAATAAAATGGCATTTTTATTTTTATCTAATTTTCTAAACATTTTCATGAAATGGTAGAACAAAGAAGAATTAAAAACAATTATTTTCAATTTTTTATGAATTATTTACAAACATGAAAAATATAAAAGAAAAAATAAAAGAAACAAAATGGGGGTGGGGGTTCAAACAGTAAGGGATTTAGGTTATTCTACATTGGGCCCTGATCCTGGGGGTGCTAAAAGCAATTAGGGCGCAGGGCCCAGCTACCAAAAATAACTAACAAACACAGCAAGCAGAAAAAAACCTGGGGGGTGCCGTTAGCAGCTTATTTCAGTTATTACTCACTATGGGCTTGGACGAGGGGGGTGTTGAAAGCAAATAGGGCCTAAGGCCCAACTCAATTCATTCAGACTCACACGCCAGGGGGGGGGGGGGGAAATTGAGTGAAACGGGGTGTAGTGATCAGCAACTACGTTTGGGCCTGAGCCCAATACGCTACCCTAATCCAATCACTCAGTTAGACAAAACTCAACCCTCTCCCAAACCCTAGACACTGTTCACCCTTGAACCTGCGCCGTTTCGTCATCTTCCTCCTCTCCCTCACGCTCTCTCTGCAACAAACTCATACCACACTCTGAAGCCCTCGTATCCCTCTCAAGAAATCTCAATCCACCATCAAACACATTATCAAGATCACTCTCAAATCCCAGCATCATACAACAAACCACGCACCAAATCAATTCCTAAAAACCCTAACCACTCTATGGATCATTGAAAGCAACGCACTCTAAAGAAGAACACGCAAGGAGTTTCAGAAAGGCATACCTGGGGATATCTTGAGCAAACTGGAGCGTATTGGAGAATGAAGCCTCTTCAACGAAGATCCAAGTCGCGTACGAGGATGAAGCGAAGATGAAGTTGAAGAATGACGCTTGAAGATCGTGGCGAATGGAGACGGCTCAGATGAGAATCATAAAGATTTTCTGGAAAAAAAACCCAAGGATGAAGGTTCCTGACGAATCCACGAACTCTTGACGATCAACGTTGAAGAACGATGATGTTCTGGGGAAGGATTGAAGAACTAGGGAGTTCTGAAGCTTTTCTGGGAAAATTCGTGAAGAACAATGGAAGTTTGGTGGCGTTCTGGAGATGGCGTTCTGGAAAAAAGTTGTATGAAGGTTTGATGTTGTTCTGGAAAAAAATTGATGGAGGATGATGAGTTTCTGGGAAAAAATTGACGAAGGTTGATGTTGATCGGAGGGAACTGGAAGAAGATTAACGTGCAAAGGATGAATTTCTGATGATTCTGGCGTTCTCCGGCAGAGTGAGCGGCGGTCGGAGTCCGTTAGCAGTGGTCGGAGGCCGTTGTCGCCGGTTTTGCATGCCCGGTGAGGAGTCTCCGGTGAGGAGATGAGGGGTGGACGTGTGGCGCCAAGTGTCTCAGAGAGAGAGAGAATGGAGGACAGCTGTGGACCACGTGTGTGAATCTGGGAAGGTCTGAGTGGGAACGCGTGGGGCCTCTGAGTGTGTGCAACGTGGGCTCTCTTCTGAGCCAACACGTGGCTCTGCATTATTTATATCACTGAAACACCTGGGAGCTTCTAGAAGGCGCTGGAAAAATCTGAGAATTGCTGGATTTTTGGACGAATTCTGGGCTTGCTGACTTGCAACTTGATGAGAAATGGGCCTCAACAACTGGACTCTGGCCCACGAAAGTGACCAACAAAAACTGTAAACAAACTGCATTAAAAAACAATTAACTAAACCTAATTATATCTAATCAAAACAATTAACACCTAACTAACTAATGATTAATCCTAATAAAATCTAAAAATCAATTAAGATCTAATTAACTCTAAAAATTCAATTAACCTAATTAAACTCTAAAAAATGATTAAAAGTCTAATTAATTCTATATCATCCTAATTAAATCTAAAAATCAATTAAGACCTAATTAAACTCTAAAAAGTCAATTAACCTAATTAAACTCTAAAAAGTGATTAAGAGTCTAATTAACTCTAATTAATCTAATGATTGACTAATAAAACTCTAACATTGTTTAATATCTATTAAAATCTATCATTAATAAAAGAAAAACCATATTATTTTCTATATTATCTAAAAACAATTAAAACTATTTTTAAAATCTATATAAAATTCTAAAATTGATTTAAAAAGCAATTAAACCTATTTAAAAAACCTATAAAAATCTAAACTATTATTATCTATTAGTAATAAAAGAAAAACTATATTCCCCTTTTTCTTTATTATTCTAAAGACTATTTAAAATCTTATTTATTCTAAAAATCTATTTAAAAATTCTATAAAATCCTAAAAAGAGAATTAAACTATTAAAATATTCAAAAACCCTATTTAAATTCCAGAAAAATCTATAAAGCCTGTTAAAAATTCACAAAAGCCTATTAAACCCTAAAAATGCAGATGAATGCACATGACCCCCGTAAAAGAGCGCACGAGACCAGATCGAATCGAACAGAGATCCCCGGGCATCAGAATATCATCAAAATCACTGTGCAAGCTAAAAATCACCGAGGAGCACACAATTTCCCGAAAATAAAACCCTGGTGATCTGGACTGGTTTTGCCATATCTGATAGACGAAAATCAAGCTGTAAACTCTGATATCCCCTGTTTGCACAAAAATCATCTGTCTGATTTGCGAATATGAAATTAAACCATGAGTCAGATAGGAGAATCGGTTGGTCAAATTTTAGGGTGCAACAGATACCAGGATGCAACTCGAGCCAACACTAGACGACTGATGGAGCAGATTCAACAAGACCAAGCCGCCTTCAGAGAAGAGTTGGACTCTATCAAGGGAAAGATTGACCAAATTGGGTATAATCCCGCTAGTCTCCTCTATCTTTGAGTGTGCGATTCACTCATGTATAATCCCGCTAGCTTCAGCTGGCGACTCCGCTGGGGAATCCTTGCGCTTTAAACTTAGGGTCCCACCTAGTTTTATTTGCTTTTCTTGCTTGTTTGGGTGTTTACCTTTATGCTTTTCTTACTTTATCTTTATGTTGTTTATTGCGTTCTTTACTGCTTGTTCTGGATATATGCTATATTTTGTTGTTGTTGGGATGGGTAGATATTATTGGAGAGATAAGTCCTAATATCGGGCTTGAGCATACACATAGGATAGAACGTGGATAGTCATGACGCCTGCGTTTTGCGCGTTGGGTTGTCACAAGAGCCACATCCTAAATCATGATTCGCTTGAGAACACTTCCGTCCTGCGAGAATTCGCTACGGCGAGGGATTTTCACTTGAGTCTTATGGTTTAGGAGACCTTTCTAAGGACTACCTTGTTATGTCTATATCACACCTGTAAGAGGGATATTGGTTTTTTTTTCAGGAAACTAAGACTCTTCATACCTTTATTCTCTCACACATGCTAGACCTTTGAACCTGCATCGGGCAGTATATGCAGACTATCCAAAAGATGTTGCATCTCTAACCTGCATTATTGCATATTGTTATTGCATCATCATCATGCTGAACCTTTTAAGCCGACTTTTTGCATCATCATATGTATGTTGAACTTTTGAATCATCTAACCTTTGCATCAATGGGTGTTGCATATCTCATATGTATTCCATCTGCATAAACAACATATGCATTTGCATTACATACATACAAACCAGAAAAAGCTCATTTTCTTCCCTTCATCATCCAGAAGACAACAACGACCTGACACTGGTACTCCATCAGATCCAGCGAGTTAAGAATCATGGCTGATAATGAGAATATCGCTTACACAAAAACCTTGGCTCAGTTTTAGGGTAGAATGGGTCAATTCCAAGACAACATGGATCCCATCATAGAACTCCTTTGTACTAGGAGGGATACCACTGTTACCATTGATATTGTCGCAACTGTTAATGATGCAGTTGTTGTCACTATTGCGCCTGTTGTTACTTCTTCTCTTCCTGTTGTCGAAGTACTAGTCGAGACTTTGATTCAACTGATTGTTAATCCACCAAGCTCTAAGCTTGATCCAAGTAGGCTTCCTGCTACCTGTCCATGGGGATTGCCTCCAAACTTCACTTCTCTGATTACCAGTGGTACCTTTGTGCCTTACCAACATTTTACTATGTCCATACCTAATGGAATTTTTGCTGCTTACCCTTGGGGCATGCCTACTCCGCTTCCACCTCCTGTGGTGAATAATGATGATCATGGAAATCCTCATATGCAAGTTCGTCAGACTCTTGTGTCGACTGGTGTTGAGACTCCTGACGAAGATGAGCATGTGTATAGAGGTCCTCATATTCATGTTCCAGTTTCAGCTCAATATGCTCAAACTGCTATTCAGAATGTTCATTCTGGATTGCCTTATCCTGGGGCATCCTCTGCTTCCGTGGTACCTTCTCTAGGTTATCAGTATCGTTTTCAAAACTCTGGTTAGATGGTGAACTCTGGTTTAGTATATCCATCTCAGTTTGCTTCTCCGCAGATGCCTAGTCCAGCTGCATTGCAGCTTCCAAATCCACAGACTCTTGTTAGATCTGCTGATCATAACAGACCTGCAAATTACAAATTGTTAGAAGACAGAATCAAAGATATTGAAGGGTTTTCGACCTTTAGCATAAACACCAAAGACTTGTGTCTGGTTCCAAATGTTGTGCTACCCCATAAATTCAAGTTGTCTGATTTTCCTAAGTATAAGGGGTTGAGTTGTCCACGAAGCCACATCACCATGTATTGCAGAAAAATGGCGTCTTACATAGACAATGATGATTTGCTTATCCATTATTTCCAAGATAGCTTATCTGGATCTTCTCTGGATTGGTACATGAACCTTGAGCAAGGTAAGATCGAAACTTGGAAAGATCTATTTGAAGCATACATTAAGCAATACAAGTACAACTTGGATATGGATCTCACTAGATTACAACTGAAAAATCAAGCTCAGAAAGCTGGTGAATCATTCAGAGAATACGCTTAGAGGTGGCGTGAGATAGCTTTACGAGTTCAGCCTGCTCTATCTGATCTAGAGTTGGTTGACATCTTCATAGGCACTCTTCAGGGTTTTTATTATGAGAAGATGGTTGGTAGCCCATCCTCCAATTTTACTGATGTTGTGATAATTGGGGAACGCGTTGAGAATGGGCTCAAAATAGGGAAGATTGTTGGCACTGTGGATCAACAATCAGGGGTCATTAAGCCTCAAGGTGAGGTCTCTAAAGAAGAGGAAGAGGAAACAAGTGATGTCATGGCAAGTGTCCACCTTCAAGCGCAAACTCCTCTGGATCATAATCAGCGAGCCAAAGGCCGAGAGTGTCAGAACTAGCACAAACCCCAGAATAATCTAGAATGAAGGAATGCTCCTCTAGATCTGATTCTTGTGACATACAGCCAACTTCTCCCATATCTGATTCAGAATTTGTTGGTGGTTCCCAAAGCTCTAAAGCCCCCACCAGAACCATTCCCATCTGGGTATGATCCCAATGCGCAATACGGATATCTGTTGGGTCGGCTAGGCATTCGACCGAGGATTGCAATGCTTCCAAAGCTAGAGTCCAACAGTTGATTGACAAGAAGTGCTTAACTTTTCAAGGAGAGAATCTATGGGTGAACAGAAATGTCGTATTCGTGTAAGGGGCCAATACTACAAAAGCATCCCTTGAAATAATTGATCAAGCTTGAGAGCATCTCCTCAACATTGGCAATCACTATGTCATCATTTCCATTTGTAATCTTTTTGTTTGTCGAGCATTGTTCACTTGTAAAACTTATGTGATTTTGAATGATAATAATAATGAAATGAATATGCATGTTTTAAATAAATTCAATCGTGTTCACTCATATTTTTATATCAATATCACACATTTGATCAAGCAAAATCAAAAGAGAATGATGAAATCAAAAGAGAATGATGAAATCAAAAAAACATGAGATCACTGTCTGTATGCTTTTGAATAAAACCTTTCTGGTGATGTAAGGCATTTGTTCAAATCCCTAAACACTGGAGTTATAAGGAAGATAATCTATAGTCAACCCCTTTGGGTCTTGAAGTAGAAGTTTCTTTCTGCATATATAAACCCTCAATCTTGACCAGGGGCAGGGTAGTCTTCAGTTAGTTTGACCATGCGTTCAAATTTCAAAAGAAGAATACCCCATCTGCGGATCAACCGCATCCTATCCCTCGCAAGAAACCAAAAAATCACAAAACCACAATGGTTGTCCCTCACCGACCAAAGGAACGAGGCAGGCACAAACCAAATCAAACAAGTGTCACACGATTTGTTCAAAAAAAATGATGGCGAATTCAAAAGAAAAAATATTTAAAAAAAGCAAGAAAAAAGAGTCCGTTAAGTCAAAAGCAAATGACTTAGGCAAAAATCAGGGCATCCTGGTAGACTGCAAATTTAAAATAATCAGTTTACGCAAAAATTAGTGAAAGCAAAAATAAAGCAAAAGAAGAGAAAAAATCTCAATAAGAACAAGTTCGTGTGATCACAAGTGACAAAAACAAAAGGTGAGTGATTGTCGCTCCAAAATCCTCACCGGTTCTTCTACCATCACATCTACCATTCAAAATCATTTTGAAAGGTGAACGCTTGTGTCAAACTAGCTGAATGTAAAACTAGAGAACATCAAGGAGAATGGGTGGGTTAAAATAAATTTTGAGCCTTATATCCTTTCTTTCTTAAACCATGAATCTGGCCATGTTACAACCCTCAAAAGACCTAATTGAAGCAGGGTTTATTTCAAAAGCATACTACGATAAAATCGCGTCAAAGTTGACTCCTAAAGTTTTTCTTATCATTTGTGTTGGTATTGGCATGGAATTCTAAATGGTGGTTCATTCACTATATGTCATAATCTTAGTGAACATACTTGGATTTCAAAACTTATATATGCATGGCATTAGCATTATCACTTTCAAAACAAACATTTTTTACTTGCGAACAAACACTTGAAATCAACAAGGTTTTTACGATGGAACGTTTGATCACCTCAAGGGGCAAAATGCCTGAACACTCTGTTGACCAAAGGGGTAACCCAATATAAGATTCAGTCAATTTGATTCGACAAACCTCTCAAAGATCAGTTGGTCAGCGACATTCCTCCAAAGATCATTCAGCCAGGGGAAAATCACTTTGAAGCTCGCATTGAGGTAGGCCACCTCAGGAGCATAAGAAGTCAACCTCTCCAAGAGAAGATTAGTCAGAGGAATATTGTTTCGACACACTGGAAAAGGTCAAATCAGAAGCATCCTACGACACAACTGCTTTCTAACTTATGAGTGGGGCAATTCATGCAGATACCTAACAGACTGGGGCAGAGACAGGCTGCCAAAGTACAAGTTCTCCCTTTTTTTTTAGGCAAGAGAAATGGTGCATTGACAACTGTTGATCTTGAAGTAGGTGTCGGGGAATCACGGATTTATGACATACACCCTAACCTCAACACTGTTGTCGTTGCATAGATCATTCCCAAGCATTAATCTTGTCGCGTCATTTATCTGGCATAACATGAAACCTTGACATAAACCTGACCACTGACATGCTGCATATAGTAATCATTATTTCATATCATTGCATTCTCAAACACATAGCATATCCGTCAAGATAGAGTATTACGCCATATAGATTCAAACAAGCATCCAATCAAAAATAAAATTCTCGTCTGGTAGTCAGTTCTCGTCTGACTTGTCTATTTAAAACCCAGTTCCCATCTGGTAATCAGTTCTCGTCTGGTTTAATCAAAAATTCCAGTACCCGTCTGGTAGTCAGTTCTCGTCTGGCTTAATAAAAAATTCCAGTTCTCGTCTGGCAGTCAGTTCTCGTCTGACTTGTCCCTTAAGGTTCCATTCTCGTCTGGTAGTCAACCCCCGTCTGACCTCTCTTTTCAATTTTCAGTTCTCGTCTGGTAGTCAATTCCCGTCTGGCTTAATCAAAAAATCCAGTTCTAGTCTGGTGGTTAGTCCCCGTCTGATTTGTCTCTTCTAAATTTAGTTCTCGTCTGATTTGTCTCTTCAAAGCCCAATTCTCGCCTGGTAGTCAATTCTCGTCTGACTTGTCATTTTAAAATCCAGTTACCGTCTGGTAGTCAGTTCTCGTCTGACTTGTCATTTCAAAATCTAGTTCTCGTCTGACTTGTCACTTCAAAATCCAGTCATCGTCTAGTAGTCAGTTCTCATCTAGCTTAATCAAAATCCAGTTCTCATCTGGTGGTTAGTTCTCGTTTTATCTTTCTTTACAGATCTCGGTTATCATCTGGAAGTCATTTCCTATCTGATTTGGCTCTTCAAACCTCAGTTTCTGTCTAGAAGTCAGTTCTTGCCTGACTTGTCTTTTCAAAGCCAATTCTCGTATGGCAAACATTTTCAAAGTCTGGTTCTCGTATGGAAAACTTTCCTGAAGTATTTCCTTTCCTTTGGTTCGTCCAAAGCCTTTCCTTTCCTTTGGTCTGTCCAAAGCCTTTTCTTTCCTTTGGTCTGTACAAAGTCTTCTTAATTCTTTGGTCCGTCAAGAACCTTTTCACTCTCTCGGGCCTGTCCCAAACATTCCCACTTTCTTCTGGTTCGTCCAGAATATCTCCTTTATCTTTGTTCTATCTGGAATCTTTTCCTTATTTAAAGGCCGACTCATTCCCCGGCTGAGGATGTCGAGTCCGTCTCGTTACAATCTCTGCCTACCTATGACACAATATTCCAACCATTGTCATTGTATAACATGATACCAAGCATCATGTGTTATCAAGCATCATAGCATATGCATCACGACATACTTCCCTTTGACTGACTTATCTCCCCAGCAGATCTCAGCCAAACCTTTCTCTTGAGCAGATCTTTATCCTTTCACCTTACCATCTTTAGTCGTCGTTGGCCAAATTTTTTGAGTTACTCTTTTATTTAATTTTCTTCCACCTTGAATAATAAAAAAGCTGGCGCAATTCGAACATTCAGGTTCAAGAAGATTAAATAGAAGCAACTGTCGTAACTCGAAATTTGACCTCCCATTTTTGCCTTTTGCATAAGCATGTGCATTTGCATCGCTGGCATCCTGTCGCAACATTGCGAAAAAGAGGGTCGTCGGAAACAAACAGAAGAGTCGCCACCGAATGTTATTTATCCCAAAGAGAGGGAAAGGAAACGATCGAAGAAAACCTAAGAGAACGGGAAAGACAAGGTCATCTCAACTAAATCTTGGGTTCGGGAGTCGGTTACGCAAGGGGAAGGTATGAGTACCCTTCACGTTCGTTGTACTCAACGGGATCCATGCTTGTTGTCTAATCTATGGGTGAAAGTTATCAAAAAGCTACTGCTAAACGGGGGTGAAGGGAAAGAATAGACTCGATAGGACATCGCCGCCTTATACCTACGTATTCCCACGTGCAATGGGAAAGTCAGAGTCAACATAGTTCGGGAAACTACAGGTGATAGGGGGAAGTTTGCTCGCCAAGACATCTCCGTCTTGTACCTACGTATCCTCATCTGGTATGAGAAATTATAGAAAACGTAGTTCAGGCAGCTATGGGACAAGGTTGGTTAAGTATTTTTTTGTGAGTGACGTTAAATCTCCATTCCAGCAGTTAGGGACGATGCCTGTTTGCAGTAGAACGGAAGAGTAACATACTCTTTTCTGAAAATGAGGTTTGAAACAATCCCGAAGGATGAAAAGGTTTGAAAAACAAGTTGGTCTCGATTGCACTGGGAGCAAGAGAAAGGGGAAGTTAGTTGTTAGTGTACTCGTCAAGGATAGGAATCTTCGTGCCTACATATCCTCATTAGAGAATAAGAAATCAGAGCATCCATAGTTCACGCTACTACGGGAAAACAAGATCTCGATCGCACGAGGGCGAGAGAAAAGATCCTAGGCCTGAAACTCCTTAACAGAGGTGAGTTAACTTGGTTTGGGACACGTACTACACTAAATCTAAGACATAGGAGTGAATGCATCGCATATCGCCCAAAGGGCATACGCTAAACACTCTAGACAAGCGAGGAGAAACCCCTTTCTTGTCATTTCCTACGTACCTAACACTCGACGCACGATACTCATCACGGTTATTAAGTGTTTTGAATTATTATTTGACAGTATTAGTGAATCGAATCGGGACAAAATGTGATGCTAAACCGTCGTAGCTCGACTTATGATGGAAGTCGACCTATAGGAGGTCGCGTAAATTGATATGTGTGCTATGGACAAGATAGAGAAATGATATTGAGGATCATTCTCCAATTTAATCGTGTCACACGGACCAAAAAGGTGGGATCTCATCTTAATCGCAAACACCATGTCGATTAATCGAAGGTAGCCTATCGCGATCCCAAAGTAACAAAAATCACCCAAATGGTCATTTTCCATAGATTTGAAATTGCGAAGGTTATCAACTTCTATAAAACGGCGCTTACAAGTTGAAAGACTTCATAGATCGAGAAAATTAAAATAAAATCGAAAATGAAGAAGAAATTGAAAGAGAAAAGAAAGTGGTCTCGGACAAACCGTCATCTATCAATAATTTGACCGATGATGATTTTAGGAGGTCTCGTCATCGACCAAAAAGCGAAGAAAATAAATAAAGATGAATAAAAATCGAAAATGAAAATGAAATGAAAACTTGGTCTCGGACTTGTTGTTTTCCATCAATAATTTGACGTATAACAACTTAGAGGTCTCTTCATTGACCAAAAAGCGAGGAAAAATGGAAATGAAATTAATTGAGGACACATATATTCAAAGTTAAAAAAACTTAAGAGTTAGAAAAGAAAATATTGAAAATAATTTTAAAACAAAACTTTTAAACCTAGATAATAAAAACTCTTTAAAAAAAACTATTAGAATAAATAATATAACATATAAAAATTTATTTAGAAAATATATTAAGAATTCTAGAAATTTGGAACTAGAAAGAAATTAAAACTCTAAATTAATTTATAAACTAATATATCCACAAATCTTTAAAAAAACTAATTGAAAAAAAGCTAAAACAAGGAGGATTATGAATGGAAAATGGGGGCATGGTGAGGGTAAGTGTGAAATGAGAGCCCATCATGGACTGAAGGACCCATTCTCCGAATTGGAAACATCTGGTTTTCTTTTTATTTTTTATCAACAAACACCATTTGTCTTAGAGTAAAACAAAAACAAAACAGCATCAACTGTTCACACTTTCACTTCACATAAGATAATCACCTTCCACAAACAAAAATAAACAGTAGTACCACGCTACTTTCCGTACACACAAAAACACCAACAGGGTCTTTCTCGTTCAGTATCTGGATCTTGAACGACCCTTGACCTCTTCATCCAACACAATTAATCAAATAAAGAGCATTACTCGTCACTCTCGCAAGATCAGTAACCCTCTTCTTCACATCCGGCATCAGCGAAGGCATCAATCTCTTCTTTCAATCTCACTCTGTTTTATTTGGGTTCGCGGATGGTTGTTGTTGTTTGGTCTTATAGAGAGGATTTATGAAGGTTTTTCGGGTTGGGGGTTTTGTTTTGGATGGCGGAAGGAGAGAGGAAGAAGACGTATTGGGAATGGTGGCGGCGGCTGTGGATTTACGGGTTTGAGGATAAATGGAGGTGGAGGAAGGAGAACAACGCGAGAGAGGAGGAAAATAGATCATGAAAGGGGCGACGTCATATCGATTTACATGGATGAAGTGTTGTTGTGGGTTTGATGGTTTGTGCAAGCAGACGGAAAAAATGAAGAAGGGAGGAAATGAAGGGTTTTTCAGAGGAGGTTTTGGAAGGAGGTATCGGTTTTTAGTTTGAAATAGAGAAGAATAAAATGGAGAAGGGTTTCGGACGGGGAGAAAGGTGAGGAAGAACGAAGATGAAGGGAGATGAAAAGAGTGGAGAGAGTTGAGGGCGGCCAATTTTCAGATTTGAGAAGAGGAAAAGTTTGTAGGGTTTCGTGAGAGAAGAGAGAGGAAGAAAGAGGGGTTGCGGCGCTAGGGTTTTTCAAGGGAGAAGAAACTGGACAATAAAATGGGTTGTTAGGGTTTCTCCTTGGGAGAGACAATAAACAGTGCTCCTGTTATACTGTAGAAATACATGTCCTTTTTTCCAATAATGTCTTTTTCTTGTTTTTTTAATAATTTTGATTAATAAATTCTAATTCTAAAATCTAATCTAACTAATCAATATAAAAATCTAATTCTATTTCTAATCTAAATCTAATTTCTAATTTATAATAAAATAAAAAATCTATTCTAATAATAATAATAAAAAGTCTATTCTAATTTCTAAAATCTATTTTCTAATTCTAAATCTAATCCTAATTAATTCTATGCTAATTAGAAATTCTATTCTAAAATCTATTCTAAATTCTAGTTCTAATTAAAAACTAATCTATTCTAATAAGAAAAATCTAATTCTATTCTAATCCTATTTAAAATTCTAAGTCTTAATTCTATTTTCTAACTAAAAAACTAAATTCTAAATCTAATCTAAATTAACAATAATTAATTCTATTTCTAAAATCTAATTTAAAACTAATTAAGTTCTAATTCAAAAAATTAATTAATTAAATCTATTTCTAATTCTAAATCTAATAAATTAAAGTTCTAATCTAATCTAAAACTCAAATTCTAATCTAATCTAAAATCTATTTCCTAAATTCTAATTAATTAACTAATATTTATATTAGAATTCTAAGTTCTAAAAAAATAAATTATAAATCTAATCTAAATTAACACTAATTAATTCTATTGCTATAAAAAAGAAATTAAAGCAAAAATAAATCACAAAATGCCACGAAATAAAAAAAAAAAAGGGGTCGAACACTGAAACGCAACAAAATTATCAGCACAGACTGAACCACTAGGAAGAGAACAACCTTTCACCCGATTTTCAAAATAAATCTCATCATTTGAACCAGTTTAAACTGTTTAAAATGCGAACAAAGCGGATGTAATCCCGATAAACCCATTTCGGCCGATAACATGGACAGTGTGCGAGAAATGATCGACCTAGACGATATGTAGATGAATCCGAAGCAAAAGCCAGTCAAAGTTAGAAAAAGCTAGGGCAAATTTTAGTGTGCAACATATGCCCTTATTCAATCGACTTGGACCTGAAGGGATGAAAAGCAACCGCTTTCAGACATTAAAGGTAAAAGGTGATTGAATATAAAAGAACCCAGAAATTTGCAGTCTGTTGGGATATATGCAATTGGAGCTCGGTCATACGTCGTTGGAAGGAAAACATACCCAAAGGAAGCACATCGTCAATAGAAATTGACGGAAAGAAAACCGTATCCAAAGATCACATCGTCAATAGGAATTGACAGAAAAAATACCTTATCTAGAGAACCACCTCGTCAATAGGAATCGACGAAAAGAAAACCATATCCCGAGAACCACATCGTCAATAGGAATTTATGGAAAGAACACCATATCCAAAGAACCACGTCGTCAGTAGGAATTAACGGAAAGAAAACCATATCCAAAGAACCACATCGTCAGTAGGAATTGACGGAAAGAACACCATATCTAAAGAACCACATCGTCAGTAGGAATTGACAGAAAGAACACCATATCCAAAGAACCACATAGTCAGTAGGAATTGACAGAAAGAACACCATATCCAAAGAACCACATCATCAATAGGAATTGACAGAAAGAAAACCATATCCAAAGATCACATCGTCAATAGGAATTGAAGGAAAGATAACAATCTTCAAAGAACCACATCGTCAATAGGAATTGACGGAAAGAACTTGCTTAGGGATGTCATCATCAAAGGGTTGATGGACAAAGTATGACCGACATATGAACTAAAACCCAAAAGAAAGTAAGCAGATGAGTTGATTGAACAAGGTTGTTGGAGATATGTCACTGTCTTGATTGAATGGTGATTCAGGTTGCCACAAAAGGTAACAAAACTGGCTTATGCTTTGCATGCATATGTTTGAATTTTTTTCTATGGCGTAATGCTCCATACGAAATGGAAATGCTATGCATTTGAGGATGCAAATATGATAACTATATGCAGATATGCAGATGTAGGCTCGGGCTGCAGGGGAAAGAAACATGCCCCAAGTATGATTGGACTTTTGCTGGGAAAGATAGGTGAAACCTGACGGTGATTGGTTTTTCGAAGGTGAAATTTTTCTGGGTACCAATGGGGATTGGATTTTGGAACGAGGTGCCAACAGGGGTTGGACTTTCTGGTGATTTCCAATAGGAATTGGACTTTAGATTATTTGTGAGGGGTCAGGTATAGCTGACGCTGGAAAATGTCTTGTCTAGATATGAGGTTTATGGCTGAAGGGTCAGGGAATGGTTAACATGACTTCCCAACATTCATCTTGAACTTGAAGGTTGACTGAACCCTCTTGAATAGCATTGAGTAGCTCTGAAGATACGGAGAGGAAAAGCTCCTCTGTTTCCAATTTTGCCCCAGGCTGTGGGATCTTTGTAAAAATCTTCCTCGAAAGAAGACCTGAAATCTCTATACCCTGATGGTTTAAGATGAACTGTCTCAGCATTTTGAACCTCGGAGAGGTGCTTCAGATTAATTTCCTTCTGGATAAGGAGTTGTGCTCTTGGGGTGGTCTGCCCCAGCCTTGAAGTGGCTTTGCCCGTGATTGGTTGATCTGTGAAGAAGTGCCTCTGACTGATCTTCGAGAGATTTGATGAATCTCGGCCTGGTTGCCCCAGATTTGCTGATAACGTCTTTGACTGACCTTCGAAAGATTTAATGAATCTCGACCTGGTTGCCCCCAGATTAACTGAATCTTGGAATGGTTGAATCCTCTTATGTGATTATTTGATATGACTTGCCCTTGCTCAACAGAGTACTCAGGCGTCCTGCATCTTATCTTGATCAAAATTTCCATTGTGGAAACTCTCCTAATGTCAAGTGCTTACTCGTAAGTGAAACAAATCATTTTGCAAAGGATAATTTAATGCAATGTATATGATAGTTTTGAAATCCAAGTCTGTTCACTAGGAAAAAAGTTGTGACATATAGTGAATGAATCACTTATCAGAATGTCAACATTAATACCGAAATGGTAAG
Source organism: Lathyrus sativus (assembly GCA_963859935.3). Taxonomy (NCBI): domain Eukaryota; kingdom Viridiplantae; phylum Streptophyta; class Magnoliopsida; order Fabales; family Fabaceae; genus Lathyrus; species Lathyrus sativus. The sequence continues at coordinate 84,294,644 of OZ012735.1, read as the reverse complement.
AAAATCCTTTTAGGAGTCAGTTTCGACGCGATCTTTACCGAAGTATGCTTTCGAAACAAACCTGCTTCAATTAGGTCTTTTGAAGGTTGTAACGTGGTCTGGCTCACGGTTATAGAAAGAAAGGATATAAGGCTCAAAGTTTTATTTTAACCCACCCATTCTCCTTGATGTTCTCCAGTCCTATATTCATCTAATTTGACACAAACACTCACCTCTCAAAGGTTGAATGACAGGAGTGATGGTTTAAGGAAACCACAAGTTTTCGGAGTGACAGTCACTCGCTTTGTCTTTGGTGTCTGGAGTCACACGACTTGTTTTTTTATCATTTTTCTGATTTGCCTATTTTTCCTGGACTGACTCTTTTGGATATATCTTTTTGATTTTGAAGTCCAGTGGGATGCCCTAATTTTTTCCTAAGCCACTTGTTTTCAAGTTATCGACTTAGCGGGCTTCTTATTTTTTCTTTTCTTTTTTAGAACAAGTCATGTGACACCGGCTTGTATGACTTGTTTAAAAGGGTTGTGACTGCCTAACTCCTTGGCTGGTGACGGATAACCACTGTAAGCTTTTTGAGGTACAACCTCTACAGATGTGATTGATCCTCGAACGAGAATACTCCTTTCTGCAATTTGGATGTTTGGTCGAATTAACTGACACCTACCCTACCCCAAGTTAAGATTAAGGGTTTTTCGTTTTCAAAAAGAAACTCCTGCTACTAGGCTCAAATGGGGTGACAAAGGATTATCTTCCTTATATCTCCGGTATTTAGGAATTTGAAACAATGCTTGTACATCATCAGCAGAGGTTTTATTCAAAAGCATACAATCGGAAGCTTTGTGTCTTTCAACTTCGTCATCCTCCCTCGGATTCCGCTTAAACAAGCGTTTGACATCAATAAAAAAGTATTGAGTGAACACGAATGGATTTAATCAAAACATGCATATTCATTTCATCATCATTATCAATTGAAAACAAATAATTTCTACAAATAAATCCGCACTTTGATAGAAAAGAAACTACAAATGCAAAGAAATGACATGATATAAAAGACTGTCAGCTTCGGGGAATTGGGCTTTCCAATCTTGATTTTCTACTGAACTAGCCATCTTCAAAATTTCTCGTCGAAGTCAGGCTGATACTCTTTCGAACATCTGCTCCCGATGAATTCCTCCATAACATGAACTGATGAACCTACATGACTGGACGAAGGAAGATTGTTGATCTGGATACCCTGAGGTGTGACTGAGAACATATTGAAGTTAAGCAGAGTCTAAATTTTGCTTTTAAGCACCTTATAATCTTCGGTTGAATGCCCCTGTGCCCCAGCATGGTAATCACAGTGGACGTTGACATCAAAACCTGGCGAATATGGAGGAATTACTGGATTAATCTCCTTCGGCACTACCAATCCACCTTTGATCAAATCTGGCAACATCTGACTGTACGACATTGGCAACTGAGTAAAATGCTTTTGTGGCTTCCTAGGTCTTTGTCAAGCGTGTTGACGCGGCTGATGACAGTATGGCCGTTGACTCTGGAGGGGAACAACTATCTGGTACAAAGACCCAGAAGATTGTTGACTCTGAACAATTGAAATGTCTAAAAACTGAATCTGAGGTATCGGGGATTCCTTGATGGAATTACTTTCTTTCTCCCATTTCTCTTGAGAACTGGCAATTGATTCGCTTTCATAAACTGAGATGTCTGAGGTGTCTCGAATCTTTCCACTCTTGAGTCCGCTCTCAATAAGTTCCCCAATTATTATCAAGTCATAAAAGTTTAATGCCCCACTACCAATCATCTTATCGAAGTATGGACCTTGCAAAGTATCCATGAACAGGTCAACTAATTCTCTTTCTAGAAGTGGTGGCTGAACGCGAGCAGCTAATTCTCTCCATTTGTGAACATACGCTCTGAAAGATTCATTGTCTGCCTGAGATAAGTCTTGTAACTGCATGAGACTGGGAGTCATGTCGAGATTGTAATTGTACTACTTCACAAAGGCATTGGCTAGGTCTGACCATGATTGGTTGCAACCATTCTCCAACTACATGTACCAGCTCAACGATGCCCCACTCAGACTATCCTAGAAACAATGAATCATAAGCTTATCGTTGTGGACATGTGAAGTCATTCTTCTGCAAAACATCACCAAATACTGCTTCGGACAACTATCCCCTTTGTACTTCTCGAAATTCGGCGTCTTAAACTTCGGAGGCATCACAAGGCCCGACACCAAACACATGCTCGAAGCATTCAGATTAAGAGTATCATTACCCATCAGGGCGTCAAGCTTTTCCTCCAACAAATGATATCTTCTCATAAATTCAACAGTCTGTGAGTCTTTAGGATTAATCTTTGGAACATCCCCTTGAAAATCTGGCACGGAGAATGTGAAATTCTGATAGTCTGTGTCATTGAGAGAAGATGAATGTCTATCTCGGACAATGGTACGCTCTTGTATAATTTGATATTCAACAGGAATCTGCACAGGCTGAGCTTGAGCAACATTGTTCACTGAAGGTGGAATAACATTCTCGTTAACTAGAGTCCTCTGAATATTGACCTCTCCCCTTGTCATGGTTGTCGTAGCTTCCGTGAGCTGATATAACTGATTCTTCATCAATTCAAACTCTACCCTTGTAACAACTGAATTATGCTCTCCTGAGTTCATGATTCTTCCAAAAGCTAATTCAAGTCTGGTACGAGTGTCGGGAAATCAACTGCGGGTTGGAAAAAAGATGGTTGAGCTCTTTGTTTTGGCTGAGGATGGATATGCAAGAATGAGATGCTAATGCAATGCAAAATGCTAATGCAATAGACAAGGGATCAAAGCTTCCACAAAGCTCTGAATAACTGGTGTGATGCTGACTGGATAAGTTCATAAGTCTGCTCTGAAGAGAATACCATAATATCGGGTTGATTGAAGGTCAAAGTTTCCTGCATAACCTTTCCTACTCACAGGTAGGACCTAGTCTCTGACAAGGTACAACATCCTATGCAAGTCATCAGTATCACAGACTCTCAGGTCGAGAAACGATGATACATTCACCATTTTTGGTTTGGCATCATGGTCAAACGATGAGGCCTCAACTGACTTCCCAATGAACTGTCTCCAGAGTCGTTAGTTTTCAAATCCAACACCCCCATCAATTGTCCAAAACGCACAGGATAGGATGTCTTCAAAGAAAACCTCGTCTGGACGCGAATTTCATGAGGGCTCTTGCATACCAAACATGCAAGTCTGCACTACTCTCCACACTAAGGCTAGATGTGTACTCAAGCCTGGGTATTGGGCTTTTTTCACAATGGAACACCCCACCCAACAGCACAGCAGCAATATGATAATAATGATAAAGTGCGGAAAATAAAATGTAAATGCAGTAATATACAAAATACAACACACAAATATACACACCCACAAATATAAAACAAACAAGCGCTAGGAATGACTCGCGTAGGGGAACACTCATCCCCAGCAGAGTTGCTAGTTGTCGCAACACTGTAAAAAAGAGGGTCGGTGGAAACAAACAGAAGATTCGCTACCGAATGTTATTTATCCCAAAGAGAGGGAAAGGAAACGGTTGAAGAAAACCTAAGAGAATGGGAAAGACAAGGTCATCGCAACCAAATCTTGGGTTCGGGAGTCGGTTACACAAGGGGAAGGTATGAGCACCCCTCACGTCTGTTGTACTTGACGGGATCCACGCTTGTGTGTCTAATCTATGGGTGAAAGTTATCAAAAAGCTACTGCTAAACGAGGGTGAAGGGAAAGAATAGACTCGATAGGACATCGTCGCCCTATGTCTACATATTCCCTCGTGCAATGGGAAAGTCAGAGTCAACGTAGTTTGGGAAACTATGGGTGATGGGGGGAAGGTTTCTCGCCAAGACATCGTCGTCTTGTGCCTATGTATCCTCATCCGGTATGAGAAATCAGAGCAAACGTAGTCCGTGCAACTACGGGACAAGGTTGGTTAAGTATTTTTTTGTGAGTGACATTAAATCTCCATTCCAACAGTTAGGGACGATGCCTGTTTGCAATAGAACGGAAGACTAACGTACTCTTTTCTGAAAATGAGGTTTGAAACAATCCTGAAGGATGAAAAGGTTTGAAAAACAAGTTGGTCTCGATTGCACTAGGGGCAAGAGAAAGGGGAAGTTAGTTGTTAGTGTGCTCGTCAAGGATAGGAATTCTTGTGCCTACGTATACTCATTAGAGAATAAGGAATCAGAGCATCTGTAGTTCACGCTACTACGTGAAAACGAGATCTCGATCGCACGAGGGCGAGAGAAAATATCCTAGGCCTGAAACGCCTTAACAGAGGTGAATTAACTTGGTTTGGGACGCGTACTGCACTAAATCTAAGACATAGGAGCAAATGCGTCGCATATCGCCCAAAGGGCATACGCTAAACACTCTAGACAAGCAAGGAGAAACCCTTCTCTTGTCATTTTCTACATACCTAACGCTCGCAGAAAGATACTCATCGCGGTTATTAAGTGTTTTGAATTATTGTTTGACAGTGTTAGTGAATCGAATCGGGACAAAATGTGATGCTAAACCGTCGTAGCTCGACTTATGATGGAAGTCAAACTATAGGAGGTCGCATAAATTGATATTCGTGCTATGGACAAGATAGAGAAATGATATTGAGGATCATTCTTTGATTTAATCGTGTCACACGGACCAAAAATGTGGGATCTCGTCTTAATTGCAAACATCATGTCGATTAATCGAAGGTAGCCTATCGCGATCCCAAAGTAAAGAAAATGACCCAACTGGTCATTTTCCATAGATTTGAAATTGTGAAGGTTATCAACTTGAATAAAACGGAGCTTACAAGTTGAAAGACTTCATAGATCAAGAAAATTAAAATAAAATCAAAAATGAAGAAGAAATTGAAAGAGAAAAGAAAGTGGTCTCGGACAAACCGTCATATATCAATAATTTGACCAAAGATGATTTTAGGAGGTCTCGTCATCGACCAAAAAGCGACGAAAATAAATAAAGATGAATAAAAATCGAAAATGAAAATGAAAATGAAATGAAAACTTGGTCTCGGATTTGTTGTTTTCCATCAATAATTTGACGTATAACAACTTAGAGGTCTCTTCAACGACCAAAAAGCGAGGAAAAATGGAAATGAAATTAATTGAGGACACATATTCAAAGTTAAAAAACTTAAGAGTTAGAAAGAAAATATTGAAAATAATTTTAAAACAAAACTTTTAATCCTAGATAATAAAAACTCTTAAAAAAACTATTAGAATAAATAATATAAAATCTAAAAATTTATTTAGAAAATATATTAAGAATTCTAGAAATTGAACTAGAAAGAAATTAAAACTCTAAATTAATTTATAAACTAATATATCCACAAATCTTAAAAAAAACTAATTGGAAAAAAACTAAAACAAGGAGGGTTATGAATGAAAAATGGGGGGGTAAGAGTGAAACTAGAGCCCATCCTGGGCTGAAGGGCCCATTCTCCGAATTAGAAACATCTGGTTTTCTTTTTACTTTTTAACAACAAACACCATTTATCTTAGAGTAAAACAAAAACAAAACAACATCTTCCATTCACACTTTCACTTCACATAACATAATCACCTTCCACAAACAAAAACAAACAGTAGTACCACGCTACTTTCCGTAAACACAAAACACCAACAGAGTTTTTCTCATTCAGTTTCTGGATCTTGAACGACCCTTGACCTCTTCATCCAACACAATTAATCAAATAAAGAGCATTACTCGTCACTCTCGCAAGATCAGTAACCCTCTTCTTCACATCCGGCATCAGCGATTGTCGCTTCCGCGGAAATAAGGTGCCGGCAAAACAGAAGAGTTGCCATCTTTCGTTATTTATCCCTCAGAGCGGGAAAGGAAACGATCGGAAAAACCTGACGAAAAAGGTATAAGACAAGGTCATCGCAACCATTGTCTGGGTTCGGGAGTCGGTTACGCAAGGGGAAGGTATTAGCACCCCTCACGTCCGTCGTACTCGACGGGATCCATGCTTGTTGTGTTTACTGGACGAGTTGGTTTATCTATCTACCTATCAAGGCTGGCTTAAAAAGAAAAGAAAATGACTCGGCAAAGCGTCGCGCTTTATGCCTACGTATTCTCATCAGAGAATGAGAAATCAGAGTCAACGTAGTTCGACCTACTACGGGTTACGGGGAAGGTGGCTCGCCAATACATCAGTATTGTGCCTACGTACTCTCAATAGGTGTGAGAGATCAGAGCTTACGTAGTTCAGGATAATACGACTTACGGGAGTTCAGATTCATCTGTTTTATCGAGTAAGGTTAAACAGCAGTTCCAGCAGTTAGGGACAAAGCCTGTTTGCGGTGGCGCTGAAGTTTAACGACACTCTTTTCTTCAGAAAAGCTTTCTTTTGAATTATGGGCCCACGGGGCAAAAAGGTTTGAAGTTTGTTTCTGTCTTTTACGAAAGAAGTGTTTTTTATTATGTTTGCAATTTCAATCGCACTAAAGACTATGACCTGAGAGTGAATGTGTCGCATGTCACCCAAAGGGTGCCATACTAAACATCCGAACTGTTGAAAAGAAGCTCTCCAACAATCCTTTCCCGGATAGCTTAAGGCTCGTAACGTACGAAAGAAATCATTCATGATTACTGTATCTTAAGTTGTTTTGAGATGAGAAGAGAAAAGGCTCAACTAAAGGGAGACTATCAAGTCCTACTGTTGTCATGCCAAGGATTCATCCTATAGTTGAAGTTTGAAACAGGGAACTCCTAGAAGTTATCATGCATATGTTTCAACCTAAAGTTCTAATCATCACTTCCTTATCAAAGGAGATGAGAGTCCTAAGGGATCATGTCAATGATATAGAAATAGCTAAAGCATCAGCTTTAAACAGTAAACAGATATACAGTAAAATGCATGCAATGCAAGTGAGGGAGGAAATGTGTGTGGGACAACAGCCTCCACAAGCTCGTCTCGACCTCAAGCCAGATATGAATAACTGCAATCATACAGAAGAAAAGACATGCTATCAAGCAAGATAGAATAACAACTGCAATCGTACAGAAGAAATGAAATGCTATCAAGCAAACACTAACCACATGGGCAAGGGAGCTGGGCTCTACCGAATACCCGCAAGCAAAGCCATACAGTAAAAATACAAGCAGAGGGAGCAACTCAACCTCTAGTGCAATCATGCTCCTAGTTCAAAGTCAGTCTAGATATGGACTTATTCTAATGCATCAAGCAAGTCAAACAAGGCACGTCAGCACAGAAAAGAAAACAGACAAGAAAGAAAGCAGATCAACAACTCCCTCTTTCAATTTCAAGCTTCAGCTCTTCTGACAGCAATCCAGTCTTCAGACTTCAATCACCCTTCAAGGCTATCATCTTTCACTAGCAAGTATCAATTTGCTCCTATAAGCTTTCAATCCACCAATCATAAGTTTCAACTTGCTCTTCTCTTCTCCAAGCTTCAGCTCTCCAGTCCATTCCACCTTCAGGCTTCACTCTTAACTACAAGTATCAACTTGATTCCTTCAGGCTCTCAATGCATCAATGTAAGTGTCAACTTCCTTTAGTCCTCAAGCCTCAGCTCTACACTCAATCTCAATTGAATCCTCTTCATAAGTATCAACTTAGTCTTCAAGCTTCAGCCCTCTTTGCTTTACCAGTATCAACTAGCTTTCCTCTTCATCCACAAGCTTCAGCTTCTCAGGGTAATCTTCAACCACATGGAAGTGTCAACTTCATCCTTCAACTCTTTAAGCCTCAGCTCTTCATTCAATCTCCATTGGATCTTCAAGTATCAACTTGGCCTTCTTGCTCTTCAAGCTTCAGCTGCAATGGCAATGCTTAAGGAATCATCCTCTTCCTCACTCTTCAATGAAGTCCTCATCTTCAAACTCAAGCCCAACATCTTTCAAGATACCCAAACAGAAGACAATTGATTGAACAGATTTAGTGGAAATGATAAACAGCTTATTGACAACCAAAGGAAGCCTGTAAGGGTTTATCATTCTGAGAGACTGGTTCCCTCAAAGTTCTACTTCCCAGATAAAGTCACTCATCCCTCCAAAGGAGGGATGTGAATATCTTAGAAGGACTTTTAGTCATTGGGAGGAATGGAAGCACAAGATGCTTTCCATGTTTGTGAAAGAAGTCATTCTAATTATAAGGCTCTCCCTAGGTCTCCTATCTCCTAAATCTTCATCAGACACCTTCAGGCACAAGCAATTCCAAAGCTCCAAGCAACTTCAAGAAACTTCAAGCATCCTCACCTTGTCTTCAACTTGTCTTCAACTTGTCTTCAATCTCAACCAAAGGCAAACAAAAGCAAAGCCCTAATCTAAGGGGAGCTACATGAGTTAAACTAGTTGAATTAGTAAGTTAGGATCACCTAAAACCTAGTACTAAAGTTAGTTCTAACTAAAATACTAAAACCAATTGTAAAATCCTACAAAAATGACTATGGGAACCTAGGTCAATCATGACTCTACCATATTAATTCCAGAGATCAAATCATCAAATAAGATCTAGAAATAAATTCTACACTATGAGGTACTAAATCTAAACCCTAAAAGAGGGCACCTAAATATCAATCTAGAAAGCACACCTATTTTCATCACAAAAATGTGAGAAAAATGCTATGGGATCATACATGTCTAACCTAATCACACACAAAAAATTAGGATCAAACTCATCACCAAGTGATCACACAAAATTCCACAAAACTAGGTATCAAACATAACCATTTTAATATCAATTAAAATATAAAATTCCAATAAAATCAGAAAATGCATGAAATGAAAATATTTTTTCTTTAAAAAATACTAGACTCAATCATGAGTAAAATGCAAAAAGAATGGGGTTAATTGGATTAATTTTCAATTTTATATGATTTTTACAAGAACCATGAATAAAATGAAAAAATAAAGAAAATCCAACAAAAATAATACACGCGCGGTGCAAATAGTAACCAGAATCAGTACAAATTATGGATTGGGCTCGCTGGGGGGTGCTGATATCAATTATTTCACTAAGCCCAAAACCACTGATTAAATGAAACGCAGCGTTTCATTTCTTCAGATCCTTCTCAAACTGAAATTAAAACATGGTCATTGGATCATGCTCCCAGTCAAAGGTCCAACCAAGATCCAAGGGTGCTAACATCATCTCCTACCTTTTGAATGCCTGAACTTCGCGCCCAGCTCCGGCCACCACCGGTGGTGCTCCAGTCACCATCCTCAACCCTAACTCTCTCCACGGGCCTCCAATCTAAGAGGTCAATACATGAAACTTGTCCCAAATCTTGTCACGAATTCATCCATACCCTTTATTCAACCTAAATCCTCAAGATTCGCCATAACCAAACCTCAACCGAAAATGGTAACATCCCTATTTTGTCTCTAATTCTCAAATTAATGGTCTGAAATCAATCCTACACCGCTTTACAATGCTTCTAACACCTTAATTCATCTTGATTCTACCTAAATCATGCTAGAGGAAGAAAGTTGCTAATCTGAAAATCTTGGATGAACAGATGCACTAAACCTCCAATTCAAGCTCTCTAATCTTTCAGACACGATCAATGAACCTTTTCCTTGCTTCTGTATGCAAAAGAACCGGTTGAAAGCTCCTGAATCTTGAAATCCGATGGTTAGTTGCAGGTGGAAAAATTCACTTGCTCATACACGATTCAGCCACGAATTCTCTTGGATTATGATCTGGAATCACTCCCTTGCATTCATGGAAGAAGTTTCAATCAAGAAAATGGATGGAAAGTGAAGAATTTGGTGAAACCGAATTCAATTTCAAACCAAGAAATCTCAATCTCAATCTATGCTCTCTCCTTCAATCATCACCAACCTCTGCAATGGATCACCTCTACTCAATATATAGATGATGTATGAGTGTTCTAGAACCCTCTAGACTCTTCTAATGAGAGTTTCAATCTCTCATGCCATGAGATTTTCATTCACATATCATGAATTGCATAATTCTGTTTTCAGCTTGAAACCAACCTCAATCCCTTCCAATTTCTCCCCTCATGACATTTTGGGAGTGTTTAGCTTGCAAAGGGCCTTGCTCATGCCTTGATTCTATGTTTTGCACATGTTACTTAATATGCAAGCAAGTACTTTTCAAAGCAAGTCCACAAATTGAATCTCAACTCAAAAATGTGGCTAAACCAATGTTCTTAAAATGTTTTCTAGAGTCAAAATGATATATTACATGCCATGGTTTGGATGTGTAGGTTGAAAATATCAATTTCCAACTTTGATTCATTTAACTTATACCCTTATCTTAGGTCATTTTTGCAACTTTGAGCTACAAGAATTTCCATCATCTCATGACCTCTTTATTAGCCTTAAAACATCATTTTGAACAAGTTTTATGTTGAACATTTTTCCATTTGAAGCTTGGAAATAGGAGTTATGGCCTTATGCTTGAAATGACCTGTAATCTCCAAATGACCAAAATGCCCTTGACTTGTCAAAGCCATAACTTGAGTTCTACAAATCCTATCAAGGACTTCTAGTACTCTATAGAAAGCTAAGAGGATAAGGAACAACATTCATGTTGACCAGAAGTTCATAGGAACCATCCTTCTTGGGCAAACGTTGGATGCAAGTTGGGTAACTTTCAAGCCCCCAGATTCACATACCTCAGATGACCTGTAACTTGTCAAAGTCATAACTTGAGTTCTACAAATCCTATCAAGGACTTATAGCACTCAAATTAAAGCTAAGAGCAATATCTACAACATTCATGTTGGGAGTAAGATGAGATGACAATCACATCCTGAGCTAAACTGCCTTGAAGATAGGGGTCAAACCAGGGGATTTTACACTGTCAAGCCTTAGAAACCCTAGCTTGAAACTTCTCAAACTCTTCAATCATGATGAGTTAACCTTGGAATCATCCTTAGAACATCTCAATGCATCAATCCATGATCACATAGTTCTTGGATTAGGTCTCAACCCTCTCCAAATCATCAGTTGACCTAGGGTTGACCCAGTCAAACCCTAATTGCACCACTCATGGCTGAGTCTTCTTAATCTTGCACAATGACCTATCTAGGCTTCATGATGGCTTTCAAGACATCTCATAAGCTCTCTTAAGGCTTCAATTCCACATTCATGGCTTTAGAATCATCTGAGGTTTTCCCACAACTCTCAAGTTAGGGGACACACATACTTGGTTTCAACCACACTCTCTAAGGATCTTCTGACTTCTCTGACAAAGATATCTACCCTTGAACCCTTGAATAACCTTCTTGGCTAGCTTCATAGTCTTGTATAGCTCTTGATTGGTAATCATACCTCTTGATCTCCTGCATACATGTCAATGAAATGCAAATGATAATGCTAATGTGAATGAAATGAAACACAAGCTAGGTAAAGAAATGTTGGTCAAATTTTGGGGTGCAACAGCGACGACATCAATCTCTTCTTTCAATCTCATTCTGTTTTATTTGGATTCGCGGATGGTTGTTGTTGTTTGGTCTTATGGAGAGGATTTATGAAGGTTTTCCGGGTTAGGGGTTTTGTTTTGGATGGCGGAAGGAGATAGGAAGAAGACGGATTGAGAATGGTGGTGGTGGTTGTGGATTTAAGGGTTTGAGGGTTAATGGAGGTGGAGGAAGGAGAACAATGCGAAAGAGGAGGAATAGAGATCATGAAGAGGGCGTTGTTGTCTCGATTTACATGGATGAAGTGTTGTTTTGGGTTTGATGGTTTGTGCAAGCGGACGGAAAAAATGGAGGAGGGAGGAAATGAAGGGTTTTTTATAGGAGGTTTTGGAAGGAGGTATCAGTTTTCGGTTTGAAATGGAGAAGAAGAAAATGGAGAAGGGTTTTGGACGGGGAGAAATGTGAGGAAAAACGAAGGTGAAGGAAGATGAAAAGAGTGGAGAGAGTTGAGGGCGGCCAATTTTCAGATTTGAGAAGAGGAAAAGTTTTTAGGTTTTCGTGAGAGAAGAGAGAGAGGAAGAAAGAGGGGCTGTGGCACTAGGGTTTCTCAAGGGAGAAGAAACTGAACAGTAAAATGGGCTGCTAGGGTTTCTCCTTAGGAGAGACAATAAATAGTGCTCCTCTTATACTGTAGAAATACATATCCTTTTTTCCAATTTTGTCTTTTTCTTGTTTTTTTTTAATAATTCTGATTAATGAATTCTAATCCTAAAATCTAATCTAACTAATCAATATAAAAATTTAATTCTATTTCTAATGTAAATCTAATTTCTAATTTCTAATAAAATAAAAAATCTATTCTAATAATAAAAAAAAAGTCTATTCTAATTTCTAAAATCTATTTTCTAATTTTGAATCTAATTCTAATTAATTCTATGCTAATTAGAAAATCTATTCTAAATTCTAGATCTACTTAAAAACTAATCTATTCTAATAAGAAAAATCTAATTCTATTCTAATCCTATTTAAAATTCTAAGTCTTAATTCTATTTTCTAAATAAAAAACTAAATTCTAAATCTAATCTAAATTAACACTAATTAGTTCTATTTCTAAAATCTAATTTAAAACTAATTAAGTTCTAATTCAAAAAGCTAATTAATTAAATTTATTTCTAATTCTAAATCTAATAAATTAAAGTTCTAATCTAATCTAAAACTCAAATTCTAATCTAATCTAAAATCTATTTCTTAAATTCTAATTAATTAACTAATATTAATAGTAAAATTCTAAGTTCTAAAAAACTAAATTCTAAATCTAATCTAAATTAACACTAATTAGTTCTATAGCTATAAAAAAGAAATTAAAGCAAAAATAAATCACAAAATGTCACGAAATAAAAAAAAGGTCGAACACCGAAACACGACAAAATTATCAGCACGGACTGAACCACCAGGAAGAGAACAACCTTTCACTCGACTTTCGAAATAAATCTCGTCATTTGAACCGGTTTAAACTGTCTAAAATGCGAACAAAGCGGTTGTAATCCCGATAAACCCATTCCGACTAATAACATGAGTAGTATGCGAGAAATGATCGATCTAGATGATATGCAGATGAATGCGAAGCAAAAGCCAATCAAAGTTAGAAAAAGCGAGGGCAAATTTTGGGGTGTAACACATACACGTTCATATCTTTTTTCTGTGATTTTTCTTACGGGAACATTCTGGTTTTCTGAGCCCGATTAATCATTTTCTCTCAAATATATCACATCATTAACACAAGCACAAAACAAAGGTTTTTATGCCTACTCATCAGAGCAAAAGTTTGAAAATCGAAGCCATGACCATGACATCATTTTTCAGGCAAATTGGACAAAATTTGACCTGGTTAATCGATTAACCCTTGCATTTTTAAGACAACAACTTGCACTTCACATTTTTGGGGTCTACTTGGTTCTAGTATTGTGTGGAACATTCTATACAACTCTAGACACTTCAAGATCTTTCTAAACACTTCAAGGCACTTGCTCCACTACATCAATTTGGATTAAGACCGCCATGTTGCTTCAGTCCCAAGCATGTGAGCCATTGGATTCAAGTTTGCATTGGGATGGTTACCGATTCAACTACCTAACTAACTGAGTTAACCTCCAACTCAGTAAGTTGAGACTAACTAACTCTAAGGCTAGTTCCAAAGCTACATCCAAAGCTCACTCCAAACCTAGCAACTCCATAGCAAGACTTTATATAAGCAAATCATCACCATTTCACAAGAGAGACAATCATTTTTACAATCATTCTCTCAAATTCTTAATTGATCACTCTCAATTGTCTCATATTCTCTCTGAAGTTTCTACAACTTCTACATTTAATCAACTTCTCTTTCTTCCCAAACCATACTTGAGCTCAAATCCTCCATTAAAGAGTATCAACTTCTTCATTGGAAGTGCTTTCTCTTAAGTTTATCCATCATCATCTTGCTAATTCTTCTTTCTTTTTTGGAGTTATATTGCATTTGGATTCATCTCAAGTGATTACTTCAAGCTTATTCGGTGTAAATTCAATTTCAGAGTTTTTGTCGTAATTTGCTCAGTTTCGCTACGATTCGATTGTGGATTCTGCTTTCTCTGGATTTCTTTGAGTATCTTCATCACAATCCATTTGCAACAACATCCAAGGAAAATCTCAGCCTTGTAGGTTGGTTAATCCTCACTCTTTTTACTGTTTTGATCATTGTCGTATCATTTGTGATATAGTTTTGATGCTTTCTCTTGTTTATGAATTGATTATGTCATGGTTTGATCTTCAATCTTGATGCATTAATTGATTCCATAAGTGATTATTTGCTGTTTTTGGACTTGATTTTCATGCATAATTGTTTGCCCTAACATGTGAAGAATTGCACAAATCATAAGTGGCCAAAAGTACTTTTGAAAATCAAATTTCAGCCTCTGCTCCAGGGTTAATCAATTAACACTTTTGCATTGGAAAAGTGTTAATCGATTAACTCTGTTACTTTTAGCAAAAAAATGCCTTCGTAAAAGGGTTAATCGATTAAAACTTTTGCACTGGCAAAGTGTTAATCGATTAACACTGCTCCAGAATGCCATTTTTGTGCATTTTCATGTATGCTTGGCTTTCTTTATTCTTTCAACTCCCATGGATTGATATGTAGGATCTTTATGGATGTTTTAACTTCTCTTTGAAGCATGCTTGTGCATTTTCTGATGCTCGATTTTATCGATTACACATTTGTTCGCATTTTTAGCATCGTATGAGCATGTTCATGTTTGCCTATTCTTTGATCATATGTACTTGGTTTATGATGCATGCTAAATGATTTTGGTATTGTTTTGCACTTCCATTCATGTTTGCATTAAGATTGTTCCTCTTTGGAATGAGCATAATCTTGTATAATCAATAACTCATCCTTTACTTTAATGATTTTTCATCTCTTTGGAAAATTATTAGCATATCATCTCTTTTTGATTGATTAATCAAAACCTCTTTTTGATTAGTCAATCCTTCCCCTTTCTTCTCCTTTAGATCTTCTAGAGCTTTGTCCTCTCTTTCCCTCGCGGATTTGAAGATTTGCAATGCATTGGAGCACTATACAAATTTTGCGTTGTTGTCTTGTTCGTTTCGTTTCTTGCACTAAACTGTGGTGTTAGAGAAGGAATAAGAATGGAGAATTCATACACTCATTCTGACTATTTTGGGTAGGAGAAGAATGACCATGTGCTTGGAATAGTTGTCTCTATCTCCTTACTATGGTATCCCTGTTTCTCCAATCGACTCGATCCTTGATCACTTGCACCTTAGTCTCCTCTTTGGAAGTAACTTCCTCCTTTTGATTCAACACTCTTTTCTCTTGTGGCCAATCCGTATTTGGTTTCCCCTGAGATTGTTACTCAATCCCTTTGCTTGGTTGATCAACCTTCCTTCGGTTAAAACCAATTCCCTACTTTCCCAATGAAATCAATCCTTTTTCTTCGGTTAAACACAATTTTTCTGTTCAAGCCTAGTCCCCATCGGAGTTCGCAACCTTCTATTGGTTCTCTCTCCTTCCTGCTTGGTTAATCACTTCCATTCAGTTAAATACCAGTCGTTTTTTCCTCAATTAATCATAGTATGTTTGTTAATACTAAACTTTCTTTGGGTTAATTGCCTTCTTCCGGATAATCACCCGTTCTTTGGTTGATCACAGCCTATCCATTAAAACTAGTTTTTCTTTGGGTTAATCACTTTTTCTTGGTTAATCACCCGTCTTTTGGTCAATCACAGTCTGCCTGTTTGAACCAATCATCCTTTTACTCAGTTAACCATAGTCCATCTGTTAAGATACTGAGTTTCTTTTAAGTTAATCACTCATTATTTTCGGGTAATCACAGTCTTGGCTTTGACGCCGTCTCTTTTCCTTTTTTATTTTTAGCGTTGGTTCCCCGAACTACGTAGGCTCTAACTTCCTCATTGCACTATGAGGGAACGTAGGCACAAGATTGCGAAATCTTGGTGAGACACCTTCTTCCATTCTCACGTCTCTCTGGTCTGCCCAGATCCTTTTCTTTTCCTGGTTCCTTGAACTACGGGGCTCTAAATTCCTCATTGCACTATGAGGATACGTAGGCACGAGCGCCCCAATCCTCCGGGAGCATCTCCTTTCCTTTCTTTTCTTCTCTCTTTTCTTTCTTTTAGCTAGAAGCCTTTAGATAGATAACTCATCCAAGCCTAGAAGCAAGCGAAATGGTTCCCTTCAGGTACGACAAATGCTTAAGGTGCTAGTACCTTCCTTTCATATAACCGACCCCTTTTCTCGTTTCTCTTCCCTTTAGGTTTTATCAATATTTTCCATGTCCTTTGGGACTAAATAAAATTCGGTGGTGACTCTGTTGTATCTTTGAGTGTGTGATTCACTCGGGTATAATCCCGCTAGCTTTAGTGACCTGTTTAGCATGTTACAACATCACATACAGAATCCTGTTGTGAACCATGTTTTAGCAAAATTGTTTGTCAATCCTAAAACCACAGAACCCTCAATCTCCCCCTTGGAAAATTTTGGCTAAAACACCTTTTGCACAATAAACATGTAAGAGCGTGTAGACTTTGTACATGAGGAAGAAGATCACCGGCATCTTCAGGAATGTCCAACTTACTCCCCCTAAACCATAGAACAGATCCTTGTCACAGAGGAATAAATCTCCCCCTCAAAATGGAAGAAGAAACTTTTATGAAACACAAGAAAGCCAACATGTCCACAAACTTGAACTAGTAGAGTTCAAGACATTAGAAACACATATGGAAGAAGCCACACACATTAGAAACACATGTGGCACAAGTCATATGACACAAAGCCCCAAACACATTTTGGCTAGACTCTTTTCTCCCCTTTTTGAGCTAAAATTTGACAAGTAACAAATAAACAAAGCTGACACAGAGCAAAACAGAAAGACACCAATAGCAATGGAAATAAAACAGTTCTAATAAAAAGAGCACACCAACAGAAACAAACAAAGAAACCTAATACATCAAATAGAAACAGTTGATGTTAGGACCTTATTACAACAAAAACATAAAAAGACACAGCTCTCCACTTGAGCT
The DNA here is from genome assembly GCA_963859935.3 of Lathyrus sativus. NCBI lineage: Eukaryota > Viridiplantae > Streptophyta > Magnoliopsida > Fabales > Fabaceae > Lathyrus > Lathyrus sativus. The sequence goes on along the minus strand of OZ012735.1, from coordinate 84,277,637 downwards.
AGCTATTCTCTCTGTCACCCTAAGTTAACAAAATTAACCCAGTCTTCATCACCATCTGCATCTGAGTCATGATCCTTAGCACAAATTTTCTTGAGGGACTTCATCTTTGTCATAGACATTTTCCATGTCAAGGCAACTCCAGTTAATGATCCAGTAGATGTCACAACATTAGACCCATCCTTCTTCTCTTTCATGGTTTCCTTTAAGTGAACCTTCTTAGTATCAGAAATTTTGGAGGATTGGCTCATGTTTGAAGTACAACTTGGTAGTAGATAAAAGCAAGCAGGTCTTAGACTTTATATAGCACAAATTCCTTGCTTGTAACGCCTGACAAGTCAAGGAGAGGAATATTAGAAGAAGTAAAATCATCCTTGATAATGGACCATCGTCCACATGTGAGAGACACAACTTTTAATTCTCGTTCTCTCTTTCCAAGCTTGGACCGTGACGATTCCTATGTCATTGAAACATGTTTTCTTGAATACGCATGCACCACCAAAAAAACACGTTTTACAGACCTTCTTTGAAGGCACTGATGATTAGACAAATCGTCCTTGTCATGCTGACCAAAGAGATATTCTTGACAATCTTGACTAAAACAACTTGATACAATGTCCTGACATCCTGATAGACATTGTATACTCCTATGAATCAGTCAAAGGCACAAAACACACTCCATAATGTGAAGTTTCCCACTAAATTCTCTGCCTAAAATATTCATCTACGAACAGCTTGAAACCTGAACACAATGTCAAGACATCATGTTAGACATTCCACATCCAACAACAGAACCTCCTTTGAGACCTATAACCTTCTGCAGAGAAAAATAAATTCTCCTAGACACAAACAATAATGTTACTTGGACCATTTCAAAAATCATGATTAGTCCCAGAACTTACATCAGAGGCACATAAGCGGAACCAAAAGCTTAAAACAAACACACATCTAGAACCACAAATTATTAAAAAAACACTTGACAACTCAGTGTTAAGACATCTTGTCTGACATTCTAACCTCACCAGAGGTACAACAAACTAAGCTACATGAGAACATGCAGGCTATACCAAAGCATTTACACAATACAGGTCCCCTTGTCACATATAATCAGTCATCCTCCTGACGAAGAATACCAAAGAAAACAACAACAACCAAAACTTGAGCAATTCAAGTTCCCATAAATAGAAGCAACAACCACCTCAGCCTCACTCCCCCTGAAGAGTCCAACCTGCTGCAGAGAATACCTTCTCCCAAACATAGCACAAAACTCCCAGTAGCAGCAACAAACATGAAAACCTATCATGCTTCCCTTGGACAGTTGCCACAATCAACAACAAGAACAACAACTACTCTTCCTAAGGAGTGGTATAAACATGACATAAAGTCATGACATCTGATCTAACATCAAAAAAACAAACCACCACTTTACTCCCTACTAAGAAGAACCACTTAAGAAACTTCAGGCTCACACAATGGAAGCATAATATCTTAATAAACAATAGAGTTCTCTTAACATCATGCACATAATTCACAACAGGAGAATAACATTTCTTTAAGCTCCCTCCTTTACAAGGTACGAACTGCCATAACCTCCCTCAGAGGTACAAGCAGTAGAAATAGCCACAACCTCACAGATAGTCAGAGCACCACAGAGATAAGGACATTTAGTCTAACATCCTTCTTCTGCACACCACAGCAGGAACAAGCACAAATAGATAATCACCATATATTTGGCCAGTAGCTTCACTGCATACTCAATCATGACCAGACCTTTTAATTCTGAATCTAATGGTGACAAAAAACTCCACCTCATGAACTCCAAATTAGCTCCCATAAAAAACTTCCTTTTCTAGAGAGATAATCAGCTGAGATGATATTCCATCAACAATTAAGACATCAGTCTCAATCACAAGGATTGAACCATTTACTTTGGTTATGGAGACAACAAATAGATAATTACTATTTGCAGAGTAATCCATATACATCCCTTTGCAAGAGAATTACAATAGGCCAAAGTAACAGTTGATCAACCTTTAAAGACAACTCATAGACACAATCAACAACCATCACACCACAGAGAGAAATAAACTCTCACACCTTTCAAGAAGCTTCTACACATAAGCACAATGTCTAGACATCCTGTATGACATTCAAGGTGTCAACAACCATCCTCATGCACTCCAAAAAGGAGATTCCCTCTAACATGTATCACTTTGGCTAACTACAAAAATCAGGATACTACAGGAGCATCCTCCCATAAACAGACTTCTTAGTACAAGACTGCATTACCTCTGTCCTACAAGACTCCATATTGTACAGTTCACATAAACACCATAAGATGAAATACATCAGTAGTTACAAAGACTAGTGTTCTAACATATGGTGACTACATAAACCTTGGTCAAAAAACTTGAGCACATAATTCCTTGAAGCACATAAGTAACAACTTTTAATTAACACACCTTCCTCCATAAGTGACCAATCAGAAATCCTTACACAAAGATCTTGATTATATGGGAACATGTCAAGACTAGCATATCCAGTTCTAAGAATCCATTAAACTTTAGCCATTTCATGGTTTACACAGGTTAAGATAGACTATGGAGACCACCATACAGATTGAGAGTGCATAAGTCTAGCGAGATCATCTTTTAGCAAGAAAAGACATCTTCAGGGCAAACATATACTTCACCAAGAATATTCTGGCCTGATACAATCTTAAAGATCCATCCGTTTTAGATTTTCTGACATTAACTTACCTTGCAGAGCTCCTTGATGACAATCTACTTCAAGCACAGTTCTTCAAGAGAAACAACCAGCTCAAAAACTATCCTTTTAGAAGAAGTAGTCATACAAATATCTTCAAGATCAATCAGATCTAGCTTTCCTTCAAGATGTTAGAATGAACGTTCTAGACATTTATTCTTGCATATCAATCCATATACACAAAACCTTGTTAAGATTCCTTCACAATTCTTTAGCAGAAATCAGACCACAGGCTTCTTCAGAGAAGAGACAAAAGCCAAACTCTTGAACTCCTATTCAAATAGACCAGAAGAGAACTGACATGGTGAGTAATCACCTAAATTGATGATGTCTTGATCTTCATCTTCAACATCAGACAAAAATAAGACAGGTTTCTTGGATAAAAACCACATAATCCTGCTTACCAGATGTCCCTTCAAGAACTTCTTAAGAAAGTCCAGACACTAGGGTTAAAACACATGTGTTAAGTAATCTGAACACATGCCACAATACTCCTTTAGCTCAGAATTACACATCAAAGCAAACTCTGTATTTGATCCACAAAAAACTTAATCAACTAGAGATATGCAAGTTAAAATAAAACATGATCCATGTAAGAACACCATAAAATGAGAACGCCAACAGCTCCTACTTGAAATCATGACTGAGGAGATCAGCATCCTGAACTACACAAGGTTAGGACATCAGGTCTGACATCTCAACCCAATACAAGCTACACAAGAACAAGTAATCATTGACCAATGGCCATCTAGCAGCAACAAAACAAGCAGATCACAATCTATAATCCTATTAAGAACTATCCCATATCACATATCAGAGTCACACACACACAACATAATATATACCTCAACCTAATTTAAGAGAGACCAGAGTTCTTCAAAAACACTTCAGGCTGCAAAAGTCACGAACAATTGGTTTGACATCAAGTGCACAAACCATACCGGAAATCCATCATTAACAACTAGAATGATAACATTCCTTCACTACCAGGAAACATATAGACATCCAGAAGTCATTTCCAAGCTTCTCATCACAGCATCATAATAGAACACCTAAAGAAACCATAGTTCATCACAACATCAGGTATGACATTCTGTATCATACTGCAGAACCTTCCTTTTAGACCTGTTAAAGCCATCATCACCATCAGACTTGGTCAAAACTCTACTCCAAGCTCCACCTTCACTCAATATTTTAGCTTTGAAACTATTGAATACCACAAACTCCATAAGGTGAGCTCCCAGGAACAACCTGCTACAATAATGTCCCATCATTTGCTTGGACATCAGTCCTTTAAACCCTTAATCTTGGTTCTAGACAACATTCATAGGATCTGTTATTATCATAGCAATTCAGGTACATTCACTTGCATGAACTACTTAGGCAACTAAACATAGCAATATGGGAAAGCTCCATAGAGATAGCTACACTCTCAAAAGCAACAAGAGCCATACATAACTTTTACACAGAAGCAAGATGTCAAGACAATATTTCTGACAACACAGAAGTAACATAAACCCTTATGTAAACAAAATGATGTTCCCTCAAACAGGCGATATATGGGCTGACCATAATTCTAGGATGTTGACAGAACCTATCATAGATATCAGACTCTTCCACTACATCCTGCTTCTTTATCCACTAAGACAACTTCTTGCACTAAAGTCTGAAGATGCAACATTTAGAGCAGTTCATTAGAACAAGCACAGGCAACAATTGTCTCACAACTTCCTCATCAGCACTTCAATCACTTCATAAACCTTTATCAAAAAAGAAGATATTTCTTTACACACCCTTTTGGATTCACTCATTTGGCACATAAGGATGGAAGGAGACACTTAACATCCATTATAGCCCCTTTTACTTCAGTCATGAATCTGGAACATCAATGTCCAGAATAACTATAATGGTCAATTGTACCTTCAAATGGTGTGAGAGAGAAGATAATCTGCATCTTCCTAGATTTCTAGCTATTAGGCGATTGGCTATAGGCTAAGTTGACCCCTTGAGATATATATTCAGAGCAAGTTCTTGCCTCTACCTTTACACCAGGTCCAGCTTAACCTTAAAAACTAAGGCAAAACTCGTCGATGTCAGGATGAGTGTCTTAGACATTTGACATTGAATTGCCTCTTCATTAAAGCCTAAGACACATACTCTCATAGAGTACAATACACATACACTATTGTTCTCCAAATTACACCTGACATTCACACACACTGAACAATAAGTCAGTGACCTAGGAGATTCACCTGCTGAATATGACTTGATCTTCATGCACAACAACAGTCACATACATAACACATCTCTAGAGAAGAGGCCTTTAAAACCTGCTGGCCTGACCAAAATCAGGATATGGGCAATGAACCGTTCAAACATATTATTTGAAGGCAAAGATCCAAAATCATAAAAAAAACAGAAAAAAACTCCCTGAAGCTCACCCAAAAACAGACTAGGGTGCCAGCTCTGATACCAATTGAAATTTTCTGGTACATGCAACACATGATGATAATTTCCATGCCTCAACATTAGAGTACAATGTCAAGACAGGTGTTATGACATCTTAAGTCTGACGGAACAATATTATCAAACTTTAATTATGCAAAAAATGTAAATTGAAGAATGATAAAAACACGGTTAATTGTTAACCCAGTTCGGTGCAACTCATCTACATTTGGGGGCATCCAAGCCAAGAAGGAAATCCACTATCAGTAAGACTAATTCAAAGCTAAACAATCTCAGTTTACAACTTCTCACTTAATCTCTACACAATGCAACTTCTACCTAGGAACTCCTAGATATGAGACCCCTCTCACTTCCCTCAATCAATAACCATTAATAACCCTAACAATAAGGAACAATAGAATATCACACTTCCAAAATAATACTTGGTTTGTGATCCGATGTCGCGCACGGATCAAAAACGAGTATTTTTGAAAAACAGTGGTAATGGTAACGACAACTCGAGTATCATTCTCACAAGGATTCATGTAATGTTATTAACCAACATAGTAACGGTTTATGGGGGGTTTAGTTTTTATTTAGAAAAAATAATGAAAATAAGTGATTATCAAAATAAGCTGAAACGGTTAATCTGGTGTTTTAGTTTCCCAACTTATCATCGATCTAAATAATTCTCAATTCCTAAGCGGACTCTATCCCTTTTCGATTATAATAGCAATCAAACAAGCACAATTGATATTATACGATACATATTCCTAATTTCTGAATTAAGCAAACGGATGAGATATAGTAACCGTAAATTAAGCAAACACGAGAAACATACGCAGATTAAGCAAACACAATTAAAGTATAAGAACATGCAATCATTGAAATAAATCAATCAACCGTAAGATAAATCGAATTAAGAAAACAAGATATCATAGAGAAGAATTGAAAGGAAATATATTTTATTGGAAATTAAAAGAACCTCAAAGTGTCGGCGGAAACCGATTACAGCAGATTAATCCTTGGGATTAGTTCTTCATCGTAATCGTACAACAGCAAAAAGTAAAATTCATGGAAAAGAGGTCATGAACAGTAGCACAGCTGCTACTAGGTATAGGAAAGCATCAAAAAATCCGGTTCTAACCCAACTGGGTCGAAAAACATAAAAAACCCAGCCCAAAACTAAATATTCCTAAAGGCAGAATTTAGGTCCTTAATTCAACTAATTATTTTGAACCTGCTACACTCCGAATCAGATTCTACATAAAACATGAAAGTTGTATCTCTTTGTCTCATCTTTCCAACGGCTGGTAGAACGCATAAATCCAATTCTCTTAGCTTCAGTTATGATCCTAATAGTGGACAGGTATCAAATAACCGCTAAAACTGAAAATAAGTTGCAAAAATAGATTAACAGCAAACAAAGACTTAACTATAAAAACATAATGAAACACTAAAATAAACGAAACAAACTAAGGAAATTCCTAAGTACAAACATAAGAGAATATGCATTAAAATGCACTGATCAGTTTGCTTTAAAGCTTCACCCAAGAACAATATTCAACTTCATTGCTTAAAAGCTTTAGAGTGAGAACAATATATACAAGCAATATGTCTACCACAATGTATGAAATGATGCAAAGGGTGACTTACAAAGTCACACACACAAGAGACTCTTAAAACCTAAGTTTCTAAAACTTTCCCTAGTTTTTACACAAGTGAATGACCAATTGATACAATAGGTTTATGTCTTCTTTAAATACTCCTCAGCAGTCCATGGGCTTCAAAATCTTCACCCAATTCTAGCTTGGTCCACACACTGAGAGCTGCAACAATAATACAAAAAAAAATTCCTTGAATCTTGGAACAAATCATCAACTTTCCTAAATTGTCTCAACAACCAATTTAGCAACTTGTGTACAGCTCGAGATGTGAAAACTTATTCCAAATAACATCTTCTAGACCTGCATAAATAACTGAGATATATCCTAAAGAGATATCACATAATCAAATCAAATCTTGTTAAGATTTAAAACAATTATAACTGATGTTCTGGTATAACACGTTACAACATTTGTCAAGACATTTGCTCATTAGATGACCTGTTTAGCAAGTTACAACATCACACACAACATCCTGATGTGAACCATGTTTTAGAAAAATTGTTTGCCAATCCTAAAACCATGAAACCTTCACAGAAAACGAAGGCAGAAAGAGAAAGAGAAAGGAAGTGGTGTCAAAACCAAGAGAGAAAAGCAAGAAACTGGTGTCGAAACCGAGAGAGAGAGAGAGAGAGAGAGAGAGAGAGGAAGAAAATATAGGCAAAAAGGGGCAAGGAGCAATGAAGTAAGGGGCAAGGAGTAGGGGTAAGGATGTCAAACCGAGACTCGGTGGTTAACCCAAGGAAGAAGAGAGAAGTTAGTCTATTGGGAAAAAAAGGAAATGGGCCCTGGCTAGGGAAAATAAAAGGAATTCATCTAGCTAAGGACAAAAAAACTCAGTATATTAACTGACAAGCAGTGATTAACCAAGAAAAAAGGTTTGACTCCACTAGGGAGAAGAAAGAAAGCAAATTGGTCTCTATTAGGGAGGAGAAGAACTGGTCTTTTAACTGACAAGCAATGGTTAACCAAGGAATAAGGCGCTTCAACCAAAAGAAGGTGTTTGACCCATAAAGGATTCAGTGTTTTAACTAACGGGCAGTGGTTAACCAAAGAAAGAGGAAAATTGGTCTTTTAACTGACAGACAGTGGTTAACCAACGAAAAAGAGTGTTAAATCAAGGGAAGGTGTTAACCCCAAAAAGGAGACTCGGTATGTTAATAGATGGATTGTGATTAACCGAGAAAAAAAAGAGGTTGGTCTTTTAACTGACATGCAATGGTTAACTAAGGGAAATAGGGTGTTTTAACCAAAAGGTGATTAACCCAACAAAGGTTTGGTATTTTAACAAACAAATTATGGTTAACCAAAGGAAAAAGGGCAGTTAGTCTTTTAACTAACAGGCAGTGGTTAACCAACGGAAGGAAGGTTGGAACCAAGAAAAGGTTGCTTACTCCACTAGGGATTCGGTATCTTAACTGATAAACAGTGATTAACCAAAGAAAAGGAATGACACGACTTTGTTAGGAAAGAAGAAAATTAGTTTTAACAGATGGACTGTGATCAACCAAAAGGGAAGGGTAATAAAACAAGAGAACGTTGTTAACCCCATGAGAGAGAGAGAGAGAGAGAGAGAGAGAGAGAGAGAGAGAGAGAGAGAGAGAGAGAGAGAGAGATTAATTTTAACATAAGAACTGTGATCAACCAAAAGGGACGGGTGTTTACCAAGAAAAGGTTGCTAATCCAAACAGGAAGAGGAAGATTTAGGGCAAGAATGAGTAACCAAGGATCGACTCAAGAGACACTATAGTCTGGGGATATAGATGACTAATCCAGGCACAGGGTCATTCGTCCCATACCAAAAATAGTCAGAATGAGGGTAGGAATTCTCCATTCTCATTCCTTCTCTAGGGCACAAAGCATAGTGCAAAAATTGAAATTGACAGAGTAACGATGCAATTTGTACAGTGCTTCAATTTGCTGTGCAGACTTCCGACTCAGCAAGGAATCAAGAGAGAAAAGCTCTAAGGATACCATAAGGGAAAGAGTGGGGCAATTAATCAATCAAAATAAGGTTTCGATCAATCAATCAAAGGGAAGAAGAATGTCAATAATCTTTTAAGTGAGTTGAAAGATCATCGAAGCAAGTGTGGGAAATAAAGTTGAACAAGATTAAATTTTCTCAAAGAGGAACAAATCTAATACATCAAATTGAATTGCCAAGCATTAACAAGGACAAGCTAGCATGCATTACTAAGCATAATCATATTAACTCATAAGCAAGAATATGCAAAAAGTGTTTCAAACATGTGATAAAAATGTAAAATAGTGGCATTGACATGAATATAGGTAAGCATGGGAGAATATACAAGAAAAGCATGCAAAACAGCCCCAAAAGAGCAAGTTATATGCAAAGAATGTCAGCTGTAATCAATTAACAAAAAGCTATTAATCGATTACACCAAGGGTGTAATCGATTACACCATATGTGTTAATCGATTACACCTATAAAAACAGATTTTGGAAAAGCGCTTTTCGAAATCACTAATTGCATGTAATTACAGTGTAACATAATATGGAAGTAGATGCAAAATTCATGTTAATTCAGAGTAATCAAGAGCTAGTAGAATCAAACATGCAAAACAATTATTCATGTAAAAAAACAACAAATAAGCAATACATTGCGAAAATGCAAAATCGATCGAAAGTGATAAGTTAAGTCAGATTCACCAACCTACAAGGCTGAGATTTTCCTTTATAGTTGTTGTGATCAAAATATGGTAAAGAGAAGCTTAGAAAACCAAAAAATCCAGAGATCTCTAGCAATCTGTAACGAGAAAACCGAAGATAATGCGATAATTGCTTTGGATCCGAATTTACACCAAAACTCCTTCAACGATCAACTTCCAAAACTTGAATTGAAGTAAATGTTGTTGTTGCTGCAGAATTCAGAGATAAAATGAAGAGGAATGAAGGTATAACTCAAAGAATAACAAGCTTCAATACAAAGCCTTCTAAGCTTTAATTGTGGAAGAGCTTTTGTGAGGTTTATGGAAAAAGAAGGTGATTGAGAGAGAATGTTGCAGAAAATTCAGAGAATGGAGAGTTAAAATTCAGAGGGAAATGAGAGAATGACCAAGGATCCCTTGTATCAATGTGAGGGTTTGCTTATATAGAGCATAAACGTGGCGTGAGTGGTGGTTTGAAGATAGTTAAATGAGGTTTGACACTTGGTTTGAAGTTAGTTAGATTCAACTCACTAAGTTAGGGTCTAACTCAGTTAGTTATTGGTTAACTTGGTTGGAGAATCCCAATGCAACTCAATGATCAAATGGTTCAAATGAGTGAAAATGAGGGTGCATGGTGAGTATTATTGAAAGTGAGGTAGTGTAGCAAGTGCATCTGATATTTTCTGGTGTAATCACATGTCTAGAACCTTCCACAAGATACTGGAATGATGTAGACCAAAGGAGAAGAGTAGTAGTGGTTGCGATGCTGAGAAACCACTAAAAATCAACAAAAATAGCAGGTGTAATCGATTAACAAGATGTTGTTAATCGATTACACTGTGCCAAAATGCCTTCCTGGACTGATTTCTGAGGGTGTAATTGATTAACAAGATGGTGTTAATCGATTACCATAGGAAACACTTCACTTTTTGGCCTGAGATGGAGTGCTTTGACCGCGGTTCCGCGCTTAGACCCCTTACTTTGATAAATATGCATATAAATATTTTTGTGTTGCTCGTATTGATATTGTGATGACTCTGCAGAGGATATGATCATAACCTCGAGATTCTATGAGGGATTTGAATATATACCTATAATGAATCCACAAATAAAAATACTGATGCGTATGCTGAGAATACAAGTGGAGATGCTTATGCAAAAAGGTAAAAAGGGAGGTCAAATTTTGAGTTACGACAGAAGTTATAATTAGTGATAATTCATAATAGTCTGATCTTTTTTCTCTCATCAATTCATAAAGATACCCATCTCCATCATGACCGATGAGTTTAGCAATAAGTCTCTCTGTTATAACAATGTTTTTTCCAAAGACAAACTACATTATTTGCTTGGGAGATGTCGTTGCATGAATCCATAATCCCTTACAATAGTAGGAAAGATTGGACCATTAAGACGATCAAAGTAATGATTTCAACCTTGTGGGCAAGCAACAGGAAGGAGATCAACGCCATGAGCCTTCAAGCTTACAAAGTCAATAATAGATTCACAAACAATTTCTAGGTCATCAACAGGTGTGGAAAGAGTGACCTTAGAAGTTTCATAAGCATCTCCAATGTGTACCATCATATCAAGATTCGTGGTTGGTGGTAGTTCATGGGATTGAAGAAGATGTAGAATGAACTCAGGTGCTTAGTACGTTGTAGTTTTGCAAACAACTTTTCGGAAATTTGCTTCAAGTCTTTCTTCAGCTGATAGTTATTGTTATTGTTATGAAGGTGATTCTTGTTGATGTGAAGCCATTTGCAGAGAATATGGTTTTGGGTTTTGAGATTTTTCAGTTTAAAAATGATAAAGTGTGGGGAGTGAAAAGTTGCGTAAGTGTGTGAAGTGAATGAAGTGGGTTTAAATAGGGAAATGAGTAATCATGACAATAAAAGATAATAATGACAATTAAAGCACGTATAAGAAATTAGCACATATATATATGACAGGGGAGGAGTAAGGCAAAAAAAAGTGTAACCTAATCCCGAGAGTCATGATCATACCCATGTGTCACCCAGTAATTAAAAATCGGTTCAGTTTTCTAAGACATTTGTCTTAAAAACTGTTCAGTTTCCCAATGATGATTGATAGCTATTTAATGAAGCGATTGCACAATATCCATAGAGTAGATTTTATCAAAGAAATGTTGACTGGACAACTCTGAACACATGATAACTTCACACTTCAGAAGACTTATACACTTAGATCAAAACAAATCTCAGAGTCATATTTTTCCATTCTGAGAGGCTTACGTTCTGAGATAATCATCAGATTCGTTATGAGAATAAGTCCATTTTCAAATTCTTAAGAATGAATACGAATCTATATTTAGCAAGGGTTCTTGTAAAGATATCATCCCATTGATGGTCTGTATCAATAAAATTTAGGTCTAAAATTCCCTTCTGAACATAGTCATGTATCAAGTGGTGCTTTATCTTATGTGTTTTGCTCTAGAATACAAAATAGGATTCTTAGATAAACAAATAGCAGAAGTATTATCACAAAGTATAGGAATGTTACTCTTATATATCTAGAAATCTTCTAGCCAACTCTTCATCCATAGCATCTGAGTGTTGCATCTAGAGGTTGCAATATATTCAGCTTCTACAGTTGATAATGCTATTGTTGATTGCCTCTTGCTGGACCACCAGATTAGATTGTCTCCTAAAAACTGACAGCTTCCAGAAGTGCTTTTCCTTTCGAGTTTATCTCCAGCAAAGTCAGCATCACAGTAGCCTACTAACTTGTAGTCCTTGGATTTTTTATAACACAAGCCAAGGTTAATAGTACCTTTCAAATATCTGAAGATCCTCTTAACAATAATTAACTGGGATTCTCTAGGATCTGATTGGAAACAAATACACAAACATACACTGAATAATATGTCAGGTCTAGAAGCAGTCAGATACAAAAGAGAACCAATCATACCTTTGTATATTTGTTGATCTACCTTACCACTTACCTTATCCTTCTCAAGGATGCATGTGGGATGCATATGAGTCTTAAACACCTTGCATTCTAACATGTCAAACTTCTTCAAAAGTTCTTCGGTGTACTTTCTCTAATGAATGTATGTCCCTTCTAGAATCTAATTGATTTGAATCCTTAGAAAGGACTTTAGTCTCCCATCAAACTCATCTCAAACTCTTCCTGCATAAACTTTGCAAATTCCTTGCACAAAGTAGCATTAGCAGAACCAAAAATAGTATCATCAATATAAATCTGAATAACAAGAATATCATTTTTGAATGATTTACAGAAAAGAGTTGTATCAACTTTCCCTCTAAGAAGAAACTTGTTCAGTCTTTCATACCATGCTCTAAGAGCTTGTTTCAGATAGTACAAGGATTTCTTAAGCTTGAAAACAAAATCAAGATTTTTAGAGTTTTCAAAGCCAAGGGTTGATGTACATATACTTCATATATAATGTAACCATTCGGAAATGCACTCTTAACATCCATCTGATATAAGATGATGTTATGGTTGGCAGCAAATCAAACCAAGAGACGAATAGACTCTAACTTGGAAACTGGTGCAAAGGTTTCTGTATAGTAAATTCCTTCTTGATGAATGTAGCCTTGTGCAACTAGTCGAGCTTTATTTCTTACCAGCTCTCCTTGTTCATTCAGCTTGTTTCTGAAGACCCACTTAGTTCCAATGACATGAGTGACTTTGGGCCTTGGCATGAGATCCTACACGTTGTTTATGGAGAATTGATTAAGTTTCTCTTGGATGGTCAGAATCCATTTTGAGTCTTGAAGTGCTTCATCAATTGATGTAGGCTCTATTAGAGACACCTAGCCCAAAAGGATTTCCTCAAAGGGCTTGAAAGAGGATATGGTCTTGACGGGTTTAGCTTTGTCACCCAGAATCAATTCTTTATAGTGTGAAGATACTTGTCTACGCATTCTCATAGGTATAGGTGCATCACCCGCTTCTAGTTGAGGAGCTTCAGAGTCTTTGGCCTCTGCTTCTTTTGCTTCTGGAGTCTTTAGAACCTGAATAGCTTATCTCCAAATTTGCAAATTTCTTAACTAGCTTTGACTTTTCAGGGTCAAGCTTATCATCGAATCTAACATGGATTGATTCTTCAACAATCTGTGTCTTAGTGTTATACACTCTGTAGCCTTTTGAGCATTTAGAGTATCCTAACATGATGCACTTATGTGCCTTGGAATCAAACTTTCCAAGATTCTCTTTAGTGTTCAATATAAAACAGGAACATCTAAAAGGATGAAAACAAGAAATGTTGGGTTTCCTATTCTTCCACAAGTCATAGGGAGTCTTACCCGAATAGGCCTTATGGAGATCTTGTTATATATGTAACATGTTATATTGACTATATCTACCCAAAAGTGCTTGTCCATATTTGTCTCATTGATCATGGTCCTTGCCTTTTCTTTCAAAGTCCTATTCTTCCTCTATACAACTCCATTCTGCTGAGAAGTTCTAGGGCAGGAGAAATCAGGGGAAATTCCATTCTCATCAAAGAGTTTATCAAAGTCATTGTTTTTTAATTCACCACCATGATCACTTTTGACTTTAACAATTTTGAGATCTTTCTCATTTTACACTTGTGAGCAAAAGGTAGAGAATATAGAATGTGACTCATCCTTATGTCTAATAAATTTCACTCATGTTCATCTGTTGTAGTCATCAACAGTGACTAGTTCATACTTCTTACCATTGATAGATGCAGTTTTCACTGGTCTAAACAAGTCAATGTGAAGAAGCTCTAATGCTCTAGAGGTAGAAACAACATTATTTGCTTTAAAAGAAGTTTTAGAAAACTTGCCTTTCTGACATGCTTCACAAAGAGCATCTGAAGTAAACTTCAGATTTGGCAAGCCTCTGACAAGATTAAGCTTATTAAGCTGAGAAATCCTTCTCATGCTAACATGACCCAATCATCTATGTCATGTCCATTTATCTTCATTAACGGACATAAGAAATTTCACATTCAGATTCTTCAAATTAGAGAGTTTGATCTTATAGATGCTATTTTTCCTCTTTCCATTGAAAATAACTGAGTCATCCTTTTGACTGATAGCTTTAGAGAACTTTTGATTGAAGATAATGTCATAACCATTGTCACTTAATTAACTTATGGAGATAAGGTTATGCACTAGTCCTTCAACAAGAAGAACATTAGTAATAAAAGGAAGATTACCATTACCTACTGTTTCGGAGCCTATGATCTTCCCTTTCTGATCACCTCCAAAATTAACGACGCCTTCAAGCTTAAGTTCCAGGTCTTGGAACACATACCTTCTTCTCGTCATGTGTCGCGAGCATCCAAAATTCGGGTACCATGATTGGTGTCTTAACCCCGCTACTAAGGGTATCTGCAACATAAACTATTTTATCCTTAGGTACTCACATGTTTTTGGGTTAGTCTTCCTATAGCCTTTTACAAATTTGGGTTTTTGTGCAGGACATTTATACATGAATGCATGATTGTAACATGCATGAGCTTTTGCTTTAGCCTTAGGTTTAGCAACAAATTTACCTTTAAGCCTAACATCACTTTGTTTCCTAGAGGTAACAAAATGAGATTCAAGAGTATTAGGCTTACTATCCTTTTTAGAATCAGATTCTTCATAAGAATCAAAGCTAATGCCTCTTGTCCCGTTCTTGTTGACTCCATAAATCATTGAATCCACTAAGCCTCTATTCAGGCTTCTAGCAAGGAACTTTTGGAAAGATTTATCATACTTCTATATGATGTCACCAGAACATGTAGGAGCTTTAGACGTGATGTTCTCATGTTGACTCTTGCTTGAAGGCACACAATTGTTTTTCAAAATAGGGTTTTCTTCACTTAACCTTGAGAATTCTTTCTAAAGCTTACAAAGGGCTTCTGATTCAGATACATGAACCTTTTTTACATCCTTGTTTTGTTTAGAAGGCTCTGATATTTTTCCAAAACTTCAAACAAACTGGACTCAAGTTCAGACAGAGAGAGTTCAGAAAATACCTCTTCAGAATCTTATTCGGATTCTGATTCCGATTGACTGGTTCAAGCAGGAGCTTGTGTGAGTGCCATTAGAGCCACATTAGCCTGCCCTTCTTCAAAATCATCGTCAGAGGACTCTAAATCATCCTATGTAGCCATAAGACCATTTTCTTCCCTTTGAAGTCTTTCTTCTTGGGTTTTTCATTCTTCAGCTTGGGGCAGTCATTCTTATAATGATCTGGCTCCTTGCATTTATAAAATGTGACTTCTTTGCTGGCTCCAACTTTCTTAAATCCATAAGTAAACTCAGAACGACCAATTGTCATTCTTTGTCCTCTGAATTTGCCTTTCCTTTTCCTTTAGAGTTGATTCACGCATCTAGAGAGAAGAGACAATTCATCACCATCATCCTCTTCTTCTTCTGATTCTGATTCTTCTTCAGATTCAACATCGATATCAGCCTGAAGAGCTATTGTCTTCTCATATCTTCCAGAAGACTTTAAAGTAACAAATTTTCTCCTTTCTCTAGGGCTCATCTCCCTCGAGCTCAATTTCATGATTTCTTAAAGAACTAACCAGTTCTTCAAGATAAGTATTGTCGAGGTCCTTTAATAACTTCAGAGTTGTTACCATAGGTCTCTAATGTTTGGGTAAGATTTTGATGATCTTCTTGGTATGATCAACAATAGAATACCCCTTGTCTAGAACCTTAAGTCCTACAACCAGAGTTTGAAACCTTGAGAACATATTCTCAACTGTTTCATTGTCCTCTATCTTGAACGCTTCATATTTTTTAATCAAGGCTAGAGCCTTGGTTTCCTTCACTTGAGCGTTTCCTTCATGCGTCATCTTTAAAGAGTCGAATATAGATTTAGCATAATCTCTATTGGTGATATTTTCATACTCAGTGTATGAAATTGTATTTAGCAAGATGGTTCTTGCTTTGTGATGATTTTTATAGTCCTTTTTCTGTTGGTCTGTCATCATTCTTCTTTCGAACTTGTCACCACTTTCATCTACTAAGTATACGTAGCCATCGTTTACCATGTCCTATAGATCCACATCATGACCAAGAAAGAATCTTTCTATCATATTATTCTAATAATCAAGTTTATCTCCATAAAAAATATGAGGTTTAGCATTGTAATGATCTCTATCATTAGGTGGAGCAAATGGAGGTGGAATGACAACCATTGTGTTTCTCCTGGATCTTTATTTGACACGGTTAAGTGTTTGATAATCTTATCAATATCAAAACCGGAGCTCTGATGCCAATTGAAGGTAACAAGAAACAAAATAAATGAGGGGTTTGAATTGTGTTTCTAAAAATTAAAGCTTTTGTGCAAACCAATTCAACAAACAAGAACAAGAATAATAAAAATAACAAGTTATTTTTATCCTGGTTCGCTGTTAACGAAGCTACCTCCAATCCACCCACCCAAGTGATTTTGCCTTCTCAAAAGAACTTAATCTACTATAATCAAATAGATTATAAACACCACATAGTCCATTTTCATTGTCTTCTCGAGTATACGGACTAAACCCTAGTCACTCAATGTAATCACTCAAACAAATTTGAGGTTTACAAACTATATTTTACAAGATTGCTTCTACAAAGAAGATTGACACAAAGTTTAATTACAATGACTCAATCACACAGGAGAACAAAATTTCTAAGCGTGTTTACAATATTCACAATAGCATCAGAGAAATAAAGCAACTCGAAAGCATTGAATAACATTTGAATATTGAGCAAAGTAGCAACTTGATCCATTCTTCCAAGTCTTCCTTTTATGGCCAAAGAATGATCTGTTGGAAGGTAGAATGAGAATCTTCATGTGTGAGCTGGCACCTTGAATAACTGTCTTCAATGATGGGAGACAAAGATCGTACAACATTAATGTCCTTACTCAACGAAATCTGCATAGTGGAAGTAATATTTTGATTTGGTATGATGTTCTATTTATCTCATGTAACAGTTTGATCTTATCTTCTTCTATTTATTAGAGGCTTCTGAATGTAAGGTTATTGAAGCACGCATATAAGAGTCAAGGGCCTATTGAGAGTTTTCAGAGCTATAATCTTCAAAGTCTTGATATTGTTCCTCAGAACCTGATCTTCAAAATCTTCAACACTTCATTCTTCAAAATCTTTAGCATGAGCTTAGAGTTCCAAAGGGAGTCAGTCCTTCAGAGTCTCTTCATTCAGAGTCAGAGTCAGAAGCTTGAGCATGAACGTTCTTCAAAACCGTTGTCTGCGAGCTTTCTCTAACTTGATTGCTTCTTGTGAATATTTGTATCTCTTTAGAGTCAGAGTGTGTTGATTCCAGAATCTGATAATGTCACAAGTCATGGCTTCAAAGTCAGAGCCTGTTTATCACAAACTACACACTAGACAAAAACATTTTTTTATAAAATTGTTCCATATCAGTCTACATATTTTTGTCATCAAAGCTTAAAGGCCAGATGCATAACTAAAACTTGTTTTCACATCCCCGTGTTTTGTAATCAAGGAAAACCCAAACCCGAACCCAAACTCAGTCAAAGCGGATTTTCCTTGTCAAATTTGGGGTGGGTTCAGATGAGTACCCGTGGATTATGTTGTCGTGCATAGTCACAATCATTATAAGGCATAATGTTCTTTTGGATGAGCTAAAGTGCATGAAACAACTCAGTATACATAATATAACAAGAACTCATGACAATCTTCGTAGTTGGCTATAACTAACTTCATAAACAATGGAGTATACTGGTTGGGTACACCATTGATAAATTATTTATCTTAGAAAGATAGTGGGAGCATTTTCTTCATTCTCTACCAAATGTCTTATCTATTTATTTGTGAGATCATTTCTTTAAACTTCTGCTTCACCGAGTTTCATGATGCTTATTCAGAGCTAGAAAATCCTTATGACACCACATTAGTGGCTTAAGGTGATGTCACACATTCTGAAATGACAATTGTCTTAAGGTAAATCACCATCAACTGCCGCTTATCTTCCTCCTTTTATTATTTTTCATCCTTGGACATAACAAAACATTGTGGATATTATTGGTTTTTGAATCGCCATTAAAAGGCGATATCATGAATCTCCAGGTCTTAGAAGGAAGTCCCTTGATTTAGGACGAGGTCATTCCAACCTAAGGTTAGGCAGGAGTTGCTTCGGGGGACGAGTAAGATGCAGTTATGTCGTCCTTTTGTGGGTGTATGTTCCCCATATTCCCATTAGTTCGAATACATTATTGACGTTGGTTATCAATGACCTTATTGGCCGTAAGTTAATTTCGTCGTGAATTTTCCTTAGATACAAAACAAAAGAGATGGTGTAAGGATTAAGTTTGTTTCCCACAGATGACGTCAATAATCTTGTCGAACCTTAGAATATTTGGTGTACTTGAACGTAACAATATGACGATTGTCATTCATTTATCCATAACTCTTAAGACGGAGAATGTACATGCTGAAACTTTGACAATCAAGTTAGTAAAGGTCATGAGTGCAAGATTTAGGGTTAAAAATTGTGCTTATCAGAGTCTGAATCATAAGTTAAACTTTATAACAATGAGATTAGGATTTTAAATCCTAAAACCTTTTCTTGGATAGCTGTCTTATTAAGACATGTGTTAAAAGATCATTTAAATGATGATCGATCATTCATTTTTTATCTAGTGTGCTTCTAGGACATGCTTACTTATTGGTCTGCCTAAATCCTAGTGACTTATTAGGACAATCCAATCATAATAAAAATAAGTTTAACCTAATTTAAAACTATTCGTTAATTTATCAAAATACATTATCAAGACAATATATTTTATGCAAAAACAAACAATTAAAGTACACTTTCGATAAATCTCTATCTTTTTTTTGAAATCAAATATTCGCTTCTTGCAACCATATAAATTAATCTCAAATCACATATGACTACAATAAATAATAAAGTTCTTTTCTTCAAGAAAATATAAAAATGTTGCATACTAGATGAGGTAAATCTCTAGGATGTTTCATGAATGAATAGAGTTTTTTATTTTATTTTTTATTAAAGTCTTTTTTTAATTTGGTTAATTATGATTTTAATAAAAATTAAAATATAAGTAAAAAATTGTAAAAAAAAGATTTGTAAATTCTGCACCGTTCAGCCGATAAACATAAACCCACTCGTTTCTAACGTTGTTGAAACTTAAACCCTAGCAGCAACCTCAGTCCCCATCTCATCAAAAACCCTAAAACCAAAATCCCAACTTCCCAATCTCTGAAAACTCTAACCATTCATTCATTCAATCATGCCCCCAAATAAGAGCCGCAAGAAGAAGTTTCGTGACCCTTTTTTCGATGACGATTCCATTAAACGCCGCAAAGTCGCCGCCGACGAGGATCAAGACGCCGAGATTGACAGTGAATCCGACGAAGACGGTGTAATCTCATCCAGAGATGAATCGGAACAGGAATCTGAGAAGGAAACTGCTGACGAAACTAGGAAGAGAATCGCTGAGGACTATTTGCGAAAGTTACGTGAAAGTGCTAAGAAAGAGAAGGAGCAAAGAGATGAAGAAGGTGAAGGAAGTGATGATGATGATGATGATGATGAAGGAGCAAGAGATTCGCTTTTAGCTCAGAAAATGATAAAGGAGCAACAAGAGGAGAGTGGGCGCATCAGAAAAAACATTGCTTCAAGGTCTGAATTTGAATTTGAGCTTCAATTTTATACATTGTTCATTAATTTCATGTGTTTGCGTTTCGATTTTGATTTAAATGTGACACTTTTGGTTTAATTGATTAGGGTTGAATTGGGTGGTGATGGTGGATTTGAAACTTTAGTGAAGCATAAGCAATGTGTTACTGCGGTGGCTTTGTCTGAGGATGATGTAAAGGGGTTTTCGGCTTCGAAAGATGGAGGCATTGTGCAATGGGATGTTGAGAGTAGGAAATGTGATAGGTATAAATGGCCTAGTGATTCGGTTCTCAAGTCTCATGGCTTGAAGGATCCTCAAGGTTCTGCAAAAAAGCAAAGTAGACAGATTTTGACTTTGGCTGCGAGTTCCGATGGTCGATATTTAGCTACTGGAGGCCTTGATCGCCATGTTCATATTTGGGATACCCGCACTAGGGAGCATCTTCAGGTTTTTAACTCTTCGTTCTCTTAAAATTTGAAATGGACAACCAATGTTATAATGTGAGCATAATCAAGAATAGAATACTTGGGTGTTTTTCTGGGGATGGGACTAACTAGTACAGCTCTTGGTGCAGTGTGAGATGATTAATTGTTTGTATCAACTGATCTAAGGGAATTTTTACACTCTTTTAACTTGTTTGGTGACATTCATTCTTCAATGAAAATTTCACACGGCTGTTGTTATATCTATTTGTTGTGAATTGTGTGTTAGTGGGTGTTGGGTGATTCAAACTGAGCAGTGTAAAGCAATTAAGTTACTTTAATTTGTATTTTGTATTGCTTGGCAGTTGCAATATTACAACCCTATTAATTAATGGCCAAATATTTATGATCTTTAACTGTTTACATGGAAACTTGCTATTGTTGGTGTTTGACTTTGTCTGATTTCTTTTACAGGCTTTTCCCGGTCATAGAGGCCCTGTTTCTTCTCTGGCTTTTAGGGAAGGAAGTACTGAGCTATTTTCTGGTTCTTTTGATCGAACAGTTAAGATATGGAATGTTGAGGATAGAACTTACATGAACACTCTGTTTGGCCACCAAAGTGAAGTATTAAATATTGATTGTTTACGCAAAGAAAGGGTCTTAGCTGTGGGACGTGATCGTAGTATGCAGTTGTTTAAGGTAATCTAATCTAGGTGAAGTGCTAAGTATTTAGCCACAAAACTACATTGTATATGTCTCACAGTTGCTCTGTTTGTGGAAAACAATCAAGTGATCAATTCATGGGATACTCTATCATCAAAAGCTGTTTCTGGTTATTTCCATTCCTCAGTAGGTCTGTTCTGACTATTTACTGACGTGTATTCTCTCTATTTTAGGTTCATGAAGAGTCGCGTCTTGTATTTCGTGCTCCTGCATCTTCCTTAGAATGCTGTTGTTTTGTTAATAATGAGGAATTCTTGTCTGGTTCGGATGATGGAAGCATTGAGCTTTGGGGAGCAGTACGAAAGAAGCCAATTCACATTTTGAGGAATGCTCACGCTTTACTGACAGATAGCAAGAAATCTGACCTGAAAGACAATGGAAAATTCCCAAACGGTAACCTAGGTAAAGGTAAACCTTTAAATACTGTGTTTATACAAACATTTCAAAACGGTGTTTATATATTTTTCTAGTAAGTCTCTTGCATCTAAATATATGTTACTTTGTAGTATGGCTGAGTTTTAGGATCATAAAATGATACCGTTATCTTCATTATGCAGAAAATGGTTACCACCATCTCGAGAATTATCATTGTTCGACAGTACATTCTTGGATCAGCGCAGTTACTGTTTGTAGGAACAGTGACCTTGCTGCATCTGGTGCTGGTAATGGTTTTGTTAGATTATGGGCAGTTGAAAATGAGACCAAGGACATTAAATCTCTTCATAATATACCGTTGGTAAGTCAACAGAATAGCAGCATAACTCAGTTATGGGATTAACATTCATGCTTAGTTTTATTTGCAGTTGAAAACTTCACTGGCATTTAATAAATCTTCTGTATCACAGGCTGGATTTGTTAATTCCCTGGCTTTTGCAAAATCAGCAAAGTTCCTAGTTGCTGGAGTTGGGCAGGTACTTAAACTGCTATATTCTGTCTGTATTACCTGCTTTTTCTTTGGTATACATTTTACTGAATTTTCTCTTAAAGTCTATTGACAGGAAAGCAATATAAGCCTAAATAAGTTCTACATCCGATTTTTTTTTTTTACAGAACAACTTTGTATGTTAGTGTGCCTGTGAAGTGTCACTTTCAATTAATGCCCGTTTATTTTTGTTTTTCTTCAAAATTTCCACACCATTAATAAAAATGTCTGTTTACAGGAACCTCGGCTAGGAAGGTGGGGAAGAATATGCGAAGCTCGGAATGGAGTTTCAATCCTTCCACTTAAATTGTCATGAGATGTGAGGCAATGAATATTGTACCTCTTCAATTTTGACTGTAATTCCAAATGCAACATTGAGTTGAATGATATCTCTATTCGTAATCTTAAATATTTGTATCAATTACAGTTGTTATTAGTGCCCGGTTGTTTTAGAATTTTGAATTGTGAAATGCCATTCCTCCTTTAAAATAGTAGTCAGAAGGACTTGTGTTTAATTTATTTGGATACAGAATATAACTCATCTTTAATTATGAGCCATGATATTATTTTTTAGAATAAAAGAGGACTTGTACTAAAAAAATTACAAGAATACAACAGGATACCACATGATACTGGTTTTAGAGTCGGCAAAAAGAAATGAATTGAGTCAGCAAAAAGAAATGAAATAGTAAGAGTTGGAGCCTGCTTATAAAAATATCAAGATTGCCTAACGTATTATAAGGACTGTTTTTCCACCATTGTGAAAAATTAGAAATATTAGAATTTGGAGATGCATGTTCACACCTCATACAAATTAAAAAATTTGTAGTCGCCATGGCAGATTCTTTTGCATGTAAGCGGTTACAATATATTATTACATTGCAACTTGAATTTGCAATTTTCTTCAAACTATTGTTGCATTCATCTTGCAATGCTGCATTCCTTTTATATGATCATGATAAAGAGTGTTTTCTTCATGAAACACTTGGCTTACAACTTTGTTTTCATTCATTTGAGGTTCACTCTTGTTTGCACTGTACTCTCTTGTAAAATGATAGAAATTTTGACAAATAAAGTATTGTATCTTGCTCTTGTCAATTTTTCTCCTTTCACCTCTAAAGTTGTTTTAACCACCATTCTTGTTGCAACTGCTCTCAACATTTTGACAAGCCGAATTCTTAGAATTTTGGGATTCTCTTCCACCAAAATTCTGAAAATTTCCTTTATTTCATGAGTCATTTTTCTTTTGATTTCATATCTTTTTCGTTGAAATGAGTTTGCAAAGTGATCTCCGACTTTGTCTTATCATAATTTCTCTCCTCCATCCTTTGTTCATGAGCCTCAAGAGAGGCTTAAAGCCCCTCCTTGCTCATGGTAGTAAGGTCCTTCGATACCCCAATCGCTACAACAAAGTTACCAAATCTTGCCATCAAAGAATGCAAAATTTTCGTGACAACATGTTGTTTTGTAACAATTTCTCGACACGCCTTTACTTGGTTCACCAACTGAGTAATTCTCGTCGTGAAATCGTTGATGGTCTTCTTCTCCTCTATTTGAATCAACTCATGTTGTCTTTTGAGAGTTTGTAACCTCACAACCTTTGCCTTGCCAACCCCTGCATACGTCTTCTCCAATATTTCTCATGCTTGTTTCGTTGATTTGCAATCACCAGCTTTCTCAAATTTGTTAGTATCCACGCATTGATGGATAACAAATAGCGCCTTACAATCTTTCTTCTTTTCTTCCTCATGTGTTGCTCGTTGTGCATCCATTTCACCTTCGACAAGCGAACTCACACTATTCTTGATCACTTCAAGAACATCATGGTATCCAAATAACCCTTTTGTTTGCACCATTTTTCGTAGCTCTTCGCATCAAGGATGAGTAAGTTTGCTGAGATTCTTTCATTGGATACTGGATCCATGTTGCACACTAGGTGTTTTGATGTCAAATGTTAGAACTTGGAACCACAAAGTTGGTAAGAACGGAGTAAATTGAGTGTGGAGATGGAGAGAGAAAATTATAATTTAGGATGAGAATATTTTCATTCAACCTTCAAAACATTGATACTTAAAAGGTATATATACAAGTACAATGGATTGAGACACAAGTAACAAACTGAAAAAAGTGAAACTTGTCTGCCTGTAACCGGTTACGTCAAATATGTAGCCAATTACAGTTGTTTCAAAAAAACAATTTCAACTCAATGGTATCAGTTACTAAATCACGCTAATCGGTTACAGCTGCTCTATCAGCCAAAAACACTGCACTCTGTAACCGATAACCTATGTTGATAAGCATATCCCTAAATAAAATTGTCTCATTTTTTGAATCTCGTGCAATCACTTTTTAAAAATCATCGTTGTCATAGAATATATTGGTAAAACCTCAATGACAGTTTTCAACAATGTAACTTGTTTTGCCAAAGATAAATGCTTAACCTTCCAATTAGAGAGTTTGGTTCCAACATGGTTATAATATGTTGGAAATCCATAGGTCACACAACTCTTCTAATAAGAGATTTCCATATCCTAATTTTTACCCCTAAGATCTCACCTATCATATCATTTGCATCCCATCAAGATCACAAGCATCGTATCCTCCTAACCCCCTTCTCTTTGGGTTTGCCTTTGGGGAGAGATCACCAAACACCTTTGTGTTTTCTTTGCTTGCTTATATGCTAACATTGCTAACCTTATTTCAAAATACAAAAATATGTGTTGTTTCCTTTTCTTATCGTACGAGGTAGGGACTTGCATTCAATGAACCAAGCTTGGTTTCTAAAGTAGGGTTTGTATTCTTAAGTCAAAGTTTGGTCAACAAGTGGTTTACAAGAGCTTTCACTCAAGGCATGGACTATAATTTTAGATCATATTCATGTCAAGCTTCATTCAACATCATTTGTCATGAGAAGCTCAATTTGGTGCATTGTTTTCAAAGATGATTCAAGTATGGTTCGTGTGTTTATTTTCATACCATCTTCATTCAATTCTAAAACAATCATCAAAGATTATTCAAAGGACAATCAAACTTCCTTCATTCAACACTAAAGTGTTCCTCACCAGGCTTTTTGATGCAAGGAAATAACAAGAAATCACAAGTTGACACATGTTTGGTTGGCCTAAAATCAAGTATGACATGTCACTTAGTCCAAACACCATAACTTTCTCATTTCTCAATACTTTGGAATCTACTTTGAGCCAAATGTCACATTTGAACTCCTCTACAACTTTTTTTCAAGGGTCAAACATCAATGCAACCTCTAATTCCATCAATTTTGGGATTTTCTCAGTTGCTCATGTGTGCACAAAAGTAGGCCAAAGACCTGGTCGACCTAATGCTTGACCTAGAATTCCAGGTCATGACCTCAACTTTAATTCAATACTATTTTTAATTCAAGCATCCTTTTGATGTGGTTATTTTTGAATTTGATTTTTTTCCATGAGAAGATCATTTGGCACAAAGAAAATTAAAAAACACACAAGTGAATTCCATTTGGCCTAAGTTCAAAAATGGTGTCACGGACTCTGTTCCCCACACCAGTTTCAGGTCATGATTTTCACTCCAATCTCAATCTGGGACCACAAGCACATGTGCAATTCCTTTGTGAACCAAAAATAAGTGCAACCAAAAATAAAACAACTTGTTTTTATCCTTAGTTCATGCATTTCATGTGGCATTACACACGGATTGCAAAACACCAAAATTCAACTCTAACTCACACAAATTCATCACAATTTCAAACGTACCATGATCTCGCTTCATTTCCTATAAATAGAGGATCACTTTGCCTTCCTTTCCAAGCTTTGAAATCCAAAGAAACTCTGAAACCATTTATCTCGAAACCTCTCAAAAACCAGAGATCTAAATTTTCAAACCAAACTTGTTTCAACTTGTTTCTTTACCCAAAATCCATCACCGGCCTCCTCTGAAACTATGGCTGAGACTTTTGCTCCAAGCCACTATGACTGAGACTTCTTCTCCAAGCCACTCTGGCTGAGACTTCCCTGCTAGAACCGCAACCAAAGATTTTACTGCTCATATATTCCACTTGATTAAGACTTTCGCAGGTCAAGCACATAGCAACAGACTTACGTGGCTCAAGCATCTTGGCTTGAGACTTCCTTGCTTAAGTCCCAATGACTTAAGACTTCTACTTAGTCAACCTAGTTGATTAAGACTTGCATTGCTCTTGAACATAGCAAGAGACCTACATGGCTCAAGCATCTTGGCTCGAGACTTCCTTGCTTAAGTCCCAATGACTTAAGACTTTTGGTCAAGCACATATCAAGAGACTTTGATCTAAACTGCTAAACAAGTTCAGCAGAATAGAGAACAAGGTGTACTTGATATAATTATAAGAGGTATGTGAAATTACCATAACAAAGACCTAAAGCACTTAATATTTCTAAGATATTCAATGTGTAAGAAATCTTAAGGCTTTTGCAATTACAACATACAACAGAAAATCTGCATATACAATGGTGTTGATAATTGTTGATCTTGTTACTTCTTCTTCTGGAGAATCCTTGTTAAAGATTCAGTTTAAACCTTCAGCCGTATATATAGCCTTTGCAGAAACTAGCAGTTCAAGAGGTAACTTGATCAAGAGTCTTTGCTTTTGCTCCATAGTGTCGCTACTGCGAAAATCGGCGCCGGCTGAACAGAAGAGTCGCCACCGCGCGTTATTTATCCCACGGGAGGGAAAGGGAACGCTCAGAGTAAACCTCGCACAACACGGGAAAGGTATGGTCATCGCAACCAAAACCTGGATTCGGGAGTCGGTTACGCAAGGGGAAGGTATTAGCACCCCTCACGTCCGTCGTACTCGACGGGATCCACGCTTGTTTTCGGGTATGGATTGTTATTCTATCTACGCTAAAGGTCTGGGGTTAAAAGGAAAGAAAATGAAAATAAAATGACTCGGCAAAGTATCGCACTTTATGCCTATGTATTCCCGTCTGGAACGAGAAATCAGAGTCAACGTAGTTCGCCTACCTACGGGAAAGGAGGGGAAGGTTGCTCGCTAGGATATCACATCCTATGCCTACGTACTTCCACACAGCATGGAAGATCAGAGCAAACGTAGTTCGGGCCACGTACGACACAAGTCTGTTTTGATTGTTTTTATTCCTTCTGAAAAAGGGTTTTTCTGATTACCAGTCCAAGCGGACAAAAATGACGTTTTGATGAGTTCACATTCTTTTACGGAAGAAGTGTCTTTTATTGTGTTTAAAATCTTTATGGTGTTTTTCTGTTTGTTTTGAGAGAGAAAGAGACAGAACTCTAACCTACGGTTGCGAAGGGAAACAAACTAACCTAATGTTATCATGCATGGGTTAAGACCTAGTGTCTATCATGCTCCTCTCTTGCACAGAGAGAAACAGAGATCCTAAGGGATAGGCAGAAACAGAAACAATAACAGATATATACAGCAAAGCAGTAAAATGCATGGATGCAACAGTACAAGCGAGGCAAGGGAGTCCCACTCAACCTCGAACCTAGAAAACAATAGGCAAAAGTGAACAGGCTTCACTTTCAACCCAACAGGGTAAACAGCAAACAATACAGTTCAGAAAACCAATCAATACATCAGCAATGAAATACAACAGCAAAAGAAACAGCATCAGCAGCTCTGACTCAACATCTGGCTTCAAGTAATCTCCAATCATTCACAGGCTTCAACAAGCATCAATCTCCATCTTCATGATCTTCAGGCAAGGGCTTTGATCATCAGTCTTCCATCTGCAATGGCTTTTCTTCAAGCTCAAACCTCCAGGATGAGGGATCAGTCACAAGAGTGAATTGGGTGTTAAGCAATCAGCTGACTACTAAGGGTGGTGAACAGACTGCTTCTAACACAAGAGACATTTTCTCTCAAGAGTTCTATCTCATAGACCCTATCACCAAGCCTTCCAAAGGAAGGGGGTGAGTGTCTTAGAGAGACTCTGAATCACAGAGAAGAATGGATGCAGACAAGGCAATCCATGTTTGAGAAACAAACTTTCTAACCTAGAGCTCTGCCTAGCTCCTAAACCCTAGTCTCCTCAGCATCTGCTAGCAAGAATCTTCTCTTCAACTCTGGCAGTTGATCTTCAATCTCTGGATCTCCACTGGTCTTCATCTCCTCAAGTCTTCAGCTCTCCCAAGTCCCCAGACAATCCCAATACCCAAGCAAGCAAGCAATAACCCCCAGAGGGCACACCACACCAGTCAATCAGACATACACAGAATATTAATAGCAGTAGGGGAATCCTGACTTTTTCTAAGGGATCTAATAACTACCCATAGCCCCTATAGTCCCATAACTAAACTAGTCAAACCCTAAGTCCTAAGGGAAAGAATCAAACTTCCTAAGTCATCACCTAAAAACCCTAATTTGTTCATGTTGTTCAAGTCTACATTAAGCACCTAGAATTAATTCCTAAAAATGGGAACTAAATTGTTTCTACAAGTTCAATATCTCATCTAAACAACCTAAAAAAAATGAACAAAAAATATGAAAGCATCTAATAGAACAAAAATTAATAAGATCATGCATGAAATGAAACTATTAAAAATATCATTTATTTGGAAAATATGGGAAAAATATCAAATAAAAATAAAAATGCAATTTTATTTAATGACAATTTTCTACACATTCTAATGAAAATGATGTAAAAATAATGGATTAAAAATGATTTTTTATCTATTTATTACGAATTTTTTTAAAATGAATGAAAAAAAATGAAAAGGAAATAATAAAAAGAAAGAGAGAAATAGCCAGGGGGTGAGAATAGAAAATTATTCACGTTCAGATTCGAACTGGGCCCAATACTGTGGGGTGGCAAAAGCAAGGCCCACGCTCCCCCCCTTTAATGAAACGCAGCGTTTCAATGGGGGGAGGATTCCCTCTCAAACTCAGAATTAAATCTAGACCGTGGATTGAGATTAAAAAGTCAAAAAATTCAGAATGGATCAAAGGCCACGATTACGTCTTCCCCAATGGGAAGCTAGGGTTTCTGAAATTCTCACACACATGCCATGAACGTACCAGCTTCAAGCTACCTGTTCTCTCTCCACAGTCCACGAATCCTCACGATGTAAACATGAAAAACACTCCAAATCTCTCCCTCTACAAGACTACAACCTTAGTTTCCATTGAAATTCATCATATCACTCAAACCGATCGAGACAAGTTCTGACTCCATGAAAATACACTGAGATGCATCACAATAATTCTCAACCAAACCTATACTAATCTACTCTATGCATAATGGTGATCATTCTAAACTAACAAGCTAAGGTTATCATGCAAGATCCTACGAGTTCTTGATCCAAACAGTTTGGTACACCTGTTATGAATTGTCTCTATTCAGCCTCAAATTCATCTAAACTAACCTTCTAACATCATAGACCATGAATATACTAGTAAAACTACCTAAATCTCCCTAGATTGAATAAGTTAGAAAGATTTGCACCTTGAGCAAGCTCTAATGGAGGCTGAGTAATCACGTGGATCCAGGCTCTTGTATGCTTCAATCTTGGTCCATTCTTGATATACTTGATTCTGTTTGCAATACTTGGATGAAACTTGGCTTGGATCTTGCTGTCCAATGGAAATTGCAATTTGTGTGTTCTTGATGGAAATGCACGAAATTGAGCTCTAACCACCAAATCTTTGATTCAATTCTGATCCAGGATGATGATTGAATGTAGGAGGATCAATGTTGATGAGAATTGATGAAGATTTTGGGAATTTTGGAGGGAATTGCAATGAGAAAGAATGAGAAAACTTTGGGAAATTTTGGTGAAAAATGAATCCAACCCCTGCTCAATTCTGATTTCATGAATATATAGGGCTCAATGGAAACTTCTAGATCCATCTTACAACTTCCCTTGCCTTCCAACTTTGATTGATCTTGGTTATGTTTCTTCAAATGCAAGTAACCATGGATAACTTTTCTTTTTCCTTCTAAACTCAAAAAAGTGTTTGAACCATTGTCTCTAGAATGTCTTTTGGACCCAAAATCATATATTGGAAGTCTCCATTTGGACTTATAAATCTCCCAAACCATTTTTCACTCTGACTTTCTTTAAGTTATAAGCCATTTTAGTTCAAATTTAACCAATCATGCAACTTCATGTTATGAGCTTTTCCAACAATTTGTGACCTTATTTCTAGACTTAAAATGTCATTTGGAGCAAGTTTGATGTTGTAAGTTTTTCCATTTGAGGCCTCCTTGTATGAGTTTTGGACATGAGTTAAAATGACCTGTAATTCACAAATGACCAAAATACCCTTTGCTTGCCAAGACCATAAGTTGAGCTCCACACATCATATGAGGGCATGCTATACCATTCTAGAAAGCTAAGACAATGAGGAACAATTCTTATGTTGACCAAGAATTCATTTGAAATCTCCTTGAGGGGTAAAAATTGCTTAGAAGTCAAGTCACTTTCACAGACAAAATTTCAGATACCTTAGATGACCTGTAACTTGCAAGGACCATAACTTGAGTTATATAAATCTCCTTGATGTCTTCCACCACTCAAATTAAAGGTCTTGAGATCCTCTACAAGTTTCATGTTGGCCAAGGATCCATTTGAAGCTTGCATTTTGACTTATCTTGCTTGGGAATTTGACCTAAACTAGGGGATTTTACACAGAAACCCTAATTTAGAAGCTCCTCTTCTCCTTGATTTCTCTTGAATTCTTCTTGGCATATCTCCATATCCTCTTTTATATGTCCAATGATGAACCCCACATCTCTCCACTAAACTTGAATGCCCCTTAAATCAGTCAATTGACCTAGGGTTGACCTAGGGTTGACCCAGATGAAACCCTAGTTGACTGCCTTCAGCTATAGCTCTTGTGCTCTCATCAATGACTTGTCTCCTTCTTTAAATGACTTTCTAAGTCTCTCATAATGTCTAGATACTCTCCATGCCTTCAACTCACAGCTCACAACCCCCTTGTTGATCCTCAGATACTCTCAGATAGGAGATAGGCTCAAAGCTTGATCTGCTGAACTCTCTGCTTTCAAATTCTTTTCTGATGACTTGAATGAGATTGAATTAGGATAATAACCTCTTGATAGGCCTCTAGAGATGAGAATAATGCTTGATCCCCTGTTAGATGACTTGCCATGCTATGCTATGCAGATGATTAGTCTATGTACATGCCTCTATATGCAAATGCTAATGCAATTGAAACATAAACCAAGTGAATAAGGTTGGGCAAATTTTTAGGGTGCAACAGCTGCCCCTATTCAAGCGACTTGGACCCGATTGGGTGAAGAGCGAACGGCCTTCAAACATTCGAGGTACGAGACGGTTGAATACTAAGAACCCGGAAATTTGCCAACCGCAGAAATAAACTGCACCACTGTCTGGGTAACGACATCCACTGCTTGGATCTGACTGTTTGCAGCCGCTCACTGATCTCGTAACGACCACGCTGGGGATTGTCTTCACCGTTCTGAAAAGGATTCTGTCATAACAGATTGCTTGCTTGTCCACGTTAGGACTCTGTCTGTCATCAATACGAAGAAATCTCAACTAAAACCTGTCCACGTTAGGACTCCACTTGCTGTTAACCCAGAAAAATCTCGGCAACTCCGCTGGGGATAATTCGTCTGCATTTCCATAAACTGAATCGTCCACGTTAGGAATAAAACTCTTCCACGTTAGGAGTAACACCTGTCCACGTTAGGGATAACATCGTCCACGTTAGGAGTAACACCTGTCCACGTTAGGAATCATCTCTTCTGTATCTGTCCACGTCAGGACTAAACCTTTCATCTTTCCACGTCAGGAAGCAATCTTCTTTCCACATAAGGAGAACTATATCAATCTGTCCACGTAAGGACTCCAATACCACTTGACATGTCCGCGTCAGGACTCCAATATTTCCACGTAAGGAATTCAACTTTGGTTCTGAACCTGTCCACGTCAGGACTCAACTTTCCACGTAAGGAGTACATCATTCTTCCACGTCAGGAATCAACTTTTCTTGAATCTGTCCATGTAAGGACCCCAATTTTTCCACGTAAGGAATAAATCTTCTTTTGAGTCTGTCCACATCAGAACTAAACCCCTTCCACGTCAGGAATACACTCTTTCTTTCCACGTCAGGAATACAAGCCTCTTTCCACGTAAGGAATGCTATCCGTTTTCTACGCAAGGAAACATAACTTTTCCACATAAGGCAACCAATTCCTTCCGATTTGTCCGCGTCAGGACTACATTTTTCCACGTAAGGAATGCCATCTTAATCTGTCCACGTAAGGACTCCACTCTTTTTCCACGTAAGGAATGCTATCTGTTTCTGTCCACGTAAGGACTCCACTCTGATATGTCCGCGTAAGGACTACATCGTCCACGTTAGGCCCCACTTCTCCACGTTAGGAATAATAATTTCTTTGATTTGTCCACGTCAGGACACTGATCTCGTCTTGATTTGTCCACGTCAGGACTCAGGCGTCTTCGACCTGCTGAGGAAATAAGACTTGTCCACGTAAGGACTCACACCCTTGTCTGATCTGTCCACGTCAGGACCCACGCTTTGCCAACACGAAGAAAGATAACTACTGAGAGTAACTGGTCCTTGTCAGGACACCAACACAAAGAGCAATCACTTTTGTCAACGTCATGACTTCCCATGCCACTAATTTCGAGAACTCGAATCTGCCCACGCTGGGACTAACACACCTCACCACTCCGGGGAAATAAACCTGTCCACGTTAGGACGCCCACTTCTGAAGAAATCCCGTCACTCCAGGAGTAAATTGTCCACGTCAGGACTTAGTTCTCCAATGATCCTCACCCACAAACTTCTTAAAACTGACGTGACAACAACTTTGAGGCGGACTCTACTGAGGATGTCTGGAAACCAAACTATCGGACGCCTGCTCTGATAACCGGCGGTGGCCTCTGAAATTCTGATTCATGGAACCCCTGATGACAACTAATTCTGCTTGGGAATAAAGAGACCCTTATCCTGATAACTCTGTGGGGAATGCAGCCGAAACTGACATTGGATGTCCCATGCCGAGATCTTGACTGTTTGGTAGTTCATTTGAGCAATAGTTCTCTTCCCCTGAACTGCTAGAGTACAGAAACTGCTACAGATAATACTGACTCCGCCGGGGATAGCCAGATGCTACAGAATTATTCCAACAAAATAAATGCTGGAAGGGTGAAGTCAACCCTGCTGGGAAATTGGGAACTCAAACCGAGCACCCTGTTGAGGTAACCCCCTGCCGGGGAAAATAACCTTGCTGGGGAATAGCAGATGTGCATAGTACGATCGGACTTTCTGCTGGAACGGGAACTGATATTACACAGTATCTCTGACAAAATAAATGACCGGACCCACCATCGACTCTGCTTGGGAGAGTCTTGATCTTCGAGTTCCACTGGAAGGAATGAAAATACTTGCAAAGAGAATTCCGCTGGGGATGGGATGATTCTCTTGGGGAAAATCCACTGACTCCGCTGGGGGAGAGTGCATGACCGTGCGGGGACTAAGTCTTTCGTTATCGCAATCTTTTGATCCTCTTCCTCGTATGGTTATGAAACCTGTAACAACACAAACAAGACATGACAAGCCTATGCAATCAAATCAATTCAGGTTAGTGACGTTATTTTCAGTTAATTCAAAGCTTTAGCAACTGTCGGCAAGGGCCAGTGATGTTATACTCATACTAGCTTCATCAAACTTAGGCGTTTTATCATGCACAGAACAGTAAAGAACCAGCATCAAGTACTGAATAACATATTTTATTGATCGGGCCCCTGAATGGGCGGAGTTTTATACATGGGATGTAACTCCTGAAAAGAGGAAGCTACGCAAGGCCAATACGTAAGTATGCACAAGAAGCATGAATATTTTGACAAATTAAATTTTGTACACATGTCGGCAACGGGATGCAGATGAACACCGCAAAATGATCCTCCCATGACTCGCCCGACTCTAATGCTTTCCCGGTATCCCCACTTCTGAAGAGATTGTATCCGATAGTCGACCCCTCAAGTATATTCTCCCGCATTGATGCTTATTGCAATTATCCAATTCGGACCGCAATCATTTGCTTTTCAAATCCCTAACTTTTGCGTGAACCGCCCTTTACGGGTTTTCAGTTCACCGGGATACCCTTTTTTGCCGAAGCCGCCCAGTGTAGGTTTTCAACTTCGCGGGTGTACATTTTTTCAATTTTATCCCTAACTTTTGCCCGAACCTTTCATTCTGTTTTTGGTTCGCCAGGATGCCCCATTTTTGCCTGGACTCTCTTTTTCTGTCCAGCGGGTCTATTTTAAGCAAAGTATTTTTTAACCGCGTCCGAATTCACAGGCGACGCGAAGTCTTCTCCGTCCATAGTGGACAACAACAACGCTCCTCCTGAAAAGACTTTTCTGACAACGTATGGCCCTTCGTAGTTGGGGGTCCACTTGCCCCTGTGATCTGTTTGCGGTGGGAGAATCCTTTTCAGCACAAGGTCGCCCGTCTGAAAGCTTCGCGGATATATCTTCTTGTCGTACGCTTTCTTCATTCGGCTCTGGTACAAACGACCGTATGCTAGAGAAGCTAGCCTCTTCTCGTCTATCAAGCTCAGTTGGTTCAACCTATTCGTTACCCATTCTGCCTCGTCCAGCTGAACGTCTCGCAATACCCTCAGAGAAGGGATCTCAACTTCCAATGGTAATACTGCTTCCATTCCGTATACCAACGAGAACGGAGTTGCCCCTGTTGATGTGCGTACCGTCGTACGATAACCGTGCAAAGCAAAAGGTAGCATTTCATGCCAATCCTTATAGGTCACCACCATTTTCTGTACAATTTTCTTTATATTCTTGTTGGCCGCTTCAACAGCGCCATTCATCTTGGGTCAGTAAGGAGAGGAGTTGTGATGTTCGATCTTGAAATTCTGACAGAGCTCCTTCATCATTTTGTTGTTCAGGTTTGAACCATTATCCGTGATTATCCGCTCGGGAATCCCATATCGGCAAATGATATCTCTCTTGATGAATCTGGCCACCACTTGCTTCGTTACATTTGCGTAAGACGCCGCTTCCACCCACTTGGTGAAATAATCGATTGCTACTAGGATGAACCGATGCCCGTTAGAAGCCGTCGGCTCGATCTTTCCGATCATATCGATTCCCCACATCGAGAATGGCCATGGAGATGACATCACATTTAGAGGACTTGGAGGCACGTGTATCTTGTCAGCATAGATTTGGCACTTGTGGCACTTCCTCGCGAACTTGAAACAATCAGTTTCCATCGTTAGCCAAAAGTAACCTGCCCTCAGCAGCTTTCTCGTCATGGCATGCCCACCAGCATGCGTACCAAAGGTACCTTCGTGAATTTCCTCCATGAGAAGCTTTGCCTCTTTCTCGTCTACACAACGCAACAACACCAAATCGTGGTTTCTTCTGTACAAGACGCCATCCGGATTCAAGTAGAAATTGCCCGCTAATCTCCTGAGAGTCTTCTGATCTTGACTGGATGCCCCAGCCGGATACTCTTTATTCTTCAGGAAATTAAGGATATCGAAATACCACGGTTTGTCGTCGGATGCTTCATCGATAGCAAATACATAAGCTGGCCTGTCCAACCGAGAGATAGTGATTTGGGGAGCTTCGTTCCAGAAGTTGACCTTGTACATGGAAGACAAAGTGGCAAGGGCGTCAGCCATTTGGTTCTCTGCCCGCGGTACGTGATGCAATTCAACTTTGTCGAAGAAAGGCAACAATCTCCTTGCATAATTCATGTAATGTATCAAATTGGGCTGACGTGTCTCCCATTCCCCTTTGATCTGATTCACTACCAGAGCTGAGTCTCCGTATACGTCTAGATGTTTGATTCGCAAATCAATGGCTTCTTCGAGCCCCATTATACAAGCTTCGTATTCGGCCTCATTGTTGGTAACGGCAAAGGTCAATCGGGCAGTAAACGGGATGTGCGACCCGTGTGGCGTAGTGATGATTGCCCCTATTCCGCTACCGTAAGCATTCACGGCTCCGTCAAAAATCATCTTCCACTTGGACCCCAACTCTGGTCCCTCGTCTGGCAACGGTTCTTCGCAATCCTTCATCTTTAGGTACATGATATCCTCGTCAGGAAAATCAAACCTCATCGATTGGTATTCTTCAATAGGCTGCTCCGCCAGATACTCAGACAGCACACTCCCCTTTATAGCCTTTTGCGAGACGTATTGGATATCATATTCAGTCAAGACCATCTGCCAACGGGCAATTCTACCTGACAACGCCTGCTTTTCGAATACATATTTGATAGGATCCATCTTCGAGATGAGCATGGTTGTATGATTCAGCATGTACTGCCTCAAACGCTTGGCGGCCCAGGCTAGCGCGCAACAAGTTTTCTCCAGCATTGAGTATCGAGATTCACAGTCTGTAAATTTCTTACTCAGGTAATAGATCGCATGCTCTTTTCTCCCCGTCTCGTCGTGTTGACCGAGAACACAACCCATGCTTCCCTCAAGAACCGTCAAATACATTATCAAGGGTCTACCTGCCACTGGGGGTATCAAAATAGGAGGCTCCTGCAGATACTTCTTTATTTTATCGAACGCCTTTTGACAATTTTCGTTCCACGTTACAGCTTGATCTTTCTTCAACAGCTTGAATAATGGTTCACACGTAGCAGTTAGGTGAGATATGAACCGAGCGATGTAGTTCAACCTCCCTAAAAACCCGCGCACCTCTTTCTCTGTTTTAGGCGTCGGCATTTCTTGAATCGCTTTTATTTTAGCAGGATCGACCTCTATTCCTCTTTCGCTTACGATAAACCCCAGCAGTTTACCCGATCTCACCCCGAAGGTGCACTTATTAGGGTTCAGCCTCAGCCTGAACTTCCTAAGTCTTTTAAACAACTTCAGCAGATTCACCAGATGCTCTTCCTCCGTCTGGGATTTGGCAATCATATCGTCAACATAGACTTCGATCTCTTTATGCATCATGTCATGGAAAAGAGTCGTCATCGCACGCTGATATGTTGCCCCAGCATTCTTCAAACCAAAGGGCATCACTTTGTAGCAAAATGTTCCCCACGGCGTTATGAAAGTAGTCTTCTCCATATCCTCTGGCGCCATTTTAATTTGATTGTAGCCTGAAAAGCCATCCATGAAGGAGAACACGGAGTATTGAGCAGTATTATCAACCAACACGTCAATGTGAGGAAGTGGAAAATCGTCTTTTGGGCTTGCTTTATTCAAATCTCTATAATCCACGCACATTCGAACCTTGCCATCTTTCTTTGGCACTGGTACGATGTTGGCAACCCATGAAGGATACTTCGTCACAGCCAGGAAACCAGCGTCCCACTGTTTCTGCACCTCCTCTTTGATCTTCATTGCCATATCTGGTCGAGTTCTGCGAAGCTTTTGTTTGACCGGCGGGCAATCTTCTTTCAGTGGCAGGCGGTGCACAACCATATCTGTATCGAGCCCTGGCATATCTTCATATGACCAAGCGAATACATCATTATACTCTCGGAGCATTTCAACCAGTCTTCGCTTGATATCACTCTGCAGTGCGGCTCCGATACGAATATTCTTCTCAACCCCTTCCGACCCCAAATTGATAATTTCGATGACCTCGTCGTGAGGCAGAATGGCTCTTTCCTCTTGTTTCACCAACCAAGACAGTTCTTCAGGAACGTCGCTATCTTCGACAACCTCTTCTTCAGCCTGAAACACCGGGTGCTCAAAGTCGGGACGAGTCATAGGTGGTTCAAGGATGTCGTCTGAAAATGTTATCCTGCAAAAGGAATGGTTAAGTGCGTATAAAGCGAATAACCACGTTGCCATTTTATTGAAAAATATAAAACAAGAAGGACAGAGATTACAGTATTTGCACATGAAAAACGCCATTTATTCAATGATTAACACGCAATGTTTATAACAACACAGCCCTAAGCAAATCCTGATGCCCCGGGCAAGACATCAGATTATTCAACAATTAATAAAGCAAAGCATTACTGTTTAAAAGTCACAGGAACAAGCTCCTGAATAGACCAGTTGCACAGTCCTTGTCCTGGCGTGCTTGGCTGAATCCAGGCATCCATATCACAGTCGCTGTCTCCTTCATCAGACTCTGAAGCAGCATTGACAGTTTCATGACATACTCCCCTGGCAGAGATGATAATCGGCTTTCTGAAACGGGGGGCCCCCACGGAAGGAGTTGATGACGACGGTTGGTACCCCAGCCCGAACCGGTTCATCTTCACAGGAATGTCCAGCACTTTGCCCCAGCCCTTGGCTTCTCCTGCTTCCACTAGAGCTTGAGCCTCTTTATACGATGAGACAGCTATCTCTGGCACTTTGCTCGGCCCGGGACCTTTGTCCTTGATGCGCAAACCTTTGAATGCCTGGCATGGTGTCTCGTGGATCTCTCCGTCGACTTCCACATATTTAAATGAAGATAAGTGGCTGACCAGGATGTCTTCTTCTCCGCACACGGTGACTACGCTGTCTCCGACCATATATTTTAACTTCTGATGCAGGGTAGACGTGACTGCCCCCGCCCCATGAATCCAGGGTCTTCCAAGCAAGCAGCTGTACGCAGGCTGTATATCCATGATATAAAACTCCGTTGCAAACACTTCCGGCCCCACTTGCAGAGGCAAGGTAATCGATCCGAAGACTGTTCTCCGCGTGCCGTCAAATGCTCTGACTACCAAATCACTGGGTGTACACAAAATTCCTCGAACATCCAGCTTCATCATCGCCTTCTTGGGCAGCACATTCAAAGATGATCCGGTGTCAACCAATACGTGTGACATTACTGATCCTCTACACTCAACAGATACGTGTAATGCCATATTATGATCTCTCCCTTTCGGAGTCAAGTCAAAATCGGTAAAGCCCAAGCTGTGGCCTGCATTCACATGTGCCAGCACTCCTTCCAGCTGATTCACGGAGACGTCTTGGGGTACAAAAGAAGTGTCCAGGACTTTCAGCAAAGCATTTCTGTGAGCTTCCGAACACAACAGCAATGATAGGATGGATATTTTGGACGGTGTCTGCTGCAGATGCTCCACAATCTTATAATCACTTTTTCGAATCAAGCGCATGAACTCTTCTACATCCTTCGATGCTGCTTCTTTTTCACTTGCTTGTACCGGAACATTCTCAACCGCTTTCCCTTTTTCTTTTGCTAGTCTTTCAGCCTCCACTTCAGGAGATATAAAGATCCTGCCACTCCTTGTCATGCCTCCTGAGCCAACAACATTATCCACAATCTCCGCGGACTGCTTGTTAACATCAATCTTTATCCCGTCACAATACACCTCTAACCCATATGACCATGGGACTGCTTTCGTGTTCTCGTACGGGATTGGCCCGGCCTTAGTTATGGTGATCGGTGGTCGCTGAGCTGGTGCTGCAATAGTGATCGTCTTCCGAGGAATCGTTACCGTGGCCACATCGCTCCGATTATCCACTACTGCCCCTGCAGGCTCCTCAGTTGCCGCTCGATCAAACTGCAATATGCCCTCATCAATTAAAGCCTGAATGCCTTTCTTCAAATCTTCACACCCCCCCGCTAGGGTCCAACAGTCTAAGCAATACTCGTTACATCCTGGGTAAACACCTCCTTGTAACAGTCGGCTCTTTATCTCGCTCAGCGGCGTCTTCAAATCTTCCACATTCATAATCAGATTCAGACCTTCCTCATTCAGAATGGCGTTAGCCCCATGATTGGGCATGGGTTTCTGGACTATATTCGGACCTGCCGTTCCGAAATTGATAGTCTTGTTGTCCAAAAGATCCTGCACAACGTGCTTAAAAGCATGGCAACCTTCTATATCGTGACCCGGGGCCCCAGAATGAAACTCACAGTGCCTGCTTGCATCGTAGCCAAACGGGGGAGCTCCCGTTATTGGTGCCAGAGTTCTTTTCTCTACCAGATTCAATCCCAACAATGTCTGCAATAAATCGGCATAGGTTGAGGGAGGCTTCTCAAACACTCTTCTCGGTTTACTGCCCTGGAATCTTCGCTGAGCCTGTGGTGCCCCCTGCTGAGGCTGCTGCTGCTGTGGCATTGGCTGTTGCTGAACCGGTTGTTGTTGCTGGAGTGGTTGTTGTTGATATGGGATAGTAACACTCGACACCTGCTGCAGCTGACGATATTGACCTCGTCCCCTGCCTCGGCCACGGCCTCGGCCTCCAAATACTGCGCTTGCCTCGCCCTGACGGCGTCCACCATAAGCTTTCCTATTACTGCCAGATGCAGTTGATTCCTCGACTTGGAACTTTCCTTGCTTAATGTTACGTTCAATCTTTTCCCCCATCAGAATCAGGTCTGAAAAACTGGCCAGAGACGTGTGAAACAGCATATCATGAAACAGACCCGTGAATGTGCCGACAAACATGTCATTCATTTCCTTATCTTCTACAGGAGGACGGACCCTGGCAGCCATATCGCGCCACCTTTGCGCGTACTCCTTAAAACTCTCCCCCTTCTTCTGCGACAGCCCGGCCAACTGGACCCGATTGGGTGCCAGGTCGCTGTTATACTTGTAATGGGCTACAAATGCCTCTGCTAATTGCTTCCAAGTCTTGATATCAGTCGGCTCCAACCCCATGTACCACTCTAGGGAAGGGCCCGATAGACTATCCTGAAAGAAATGCATTAGCATTCTTTCATCAGTTGAGTATGCAGACATCTTTCTGTAATAAGCTCGTACATGCACCTTCGGACATGTGTCTCCTTTATACTTGTCAAACGCAGGAGCTTTGAATTTAATTGGCACCCTCAAGCCAGGTACCAAGCCCATTGTTGCCATGTCCAATCCCACAGCACTTTGATTTAAGACTCCCTTCATCTGCTCTTCCAGCATTCTAATCTTTTGGGAATCATCCATCGGCCCTTCAAAACCTCCTCCGGAGAAGGCGTCTTCCTGCTGGTCTTCTTGCCACATACCATTTCCAGCTCCGTACCCATCATATCCATTATTACGTCCAGCTCTGATCTGATTCATCCCCGGACCTCGGCCTCTGTTGCCGCACCCTTGAACACCTCCAGCAGGACCAAAAGCCATAAATCCAGTACCGTTTCCGTTTCCAAAGCCTCCGTAACCCTGATTGACCATACCATAACCATCTTGCCCAAAGCCTTGAGCAT
Source organism: Lathyrus sativus (assembly GCA_963859935.3). Taxonomy (NCBI): domain Eukaryota; kingdom Viridiplantae; phylum Streptophyta; class Magnoliopsida; order Fabales; family Fabaceae; genus Lathyrus; species Lathyrus sativus. Next base: position 84,236,269 of record OZ012735.1, on the reverse strand, counting down.
TAAAGCCATACTTCCCAGTGTTATCGAATCCCTGATCGTTGAATCCGAATCCAGTATTAACAAAGCCATTGCCTCCTAGATTATCTCCCAAATTGACATCACCCAGCCCAGCATTAAGGACAGCAGTCTCATTCCCCACTCCGACGTTACCATTCACAGCAGCGGTAGCGTTGTTGACATTAGCAGCAGGTGCATTGACTACAGGCGGAGCTACTGGCGTGGGAGTACCGTCTCCATGAGCAGTATCGACCCGGACAGACTGATGATCTTCATTACCATGGCCAGCGTTTCGAGCCAACAGAGGCTGGACCATGGCCTGCAAATTCTCTTGCCCTTTCGCTATAGCCTCCATGGTTTGCATGAAGAGGGCGAGCTTCTCGCGCACATCTTGCATCTCGTTCTGCATCTGGTCCATGATTTTTCGACAATTGGAGCGTGTAGAATAGCGGTGCGGATGTTGATCTGCAATCCTGATAAGTACCTGGTGCAAAGCAGGAAATAAGACACCATCCAAAGATTACCTGTAATGCAATATGAATATGAATGCAATGCAATGTGTCTGTGCATTAGGGAAGTTCATCCCCCAATTCTAGTGCGAAGGTGCCGGTGCAGTGACAGTGCTGACAATAGGAATATCGGAGCTGAATCATAGAAAGCCTCATATATTGCAGGGAGAATCAATAAACCCAGGGTACAACATCACTGAGAGTACAAAGAAGGCATGACCTCAACCAACAATCCTGGTGATGGTCAGCACTATGCAAATAAAGCATACAAGTTACTATATGAAATGATCAGATCCTCCCGAAAGTCTGGTACTCCTCTATCAACTTCTTGGTCTCCGGATGGCTTGGTCGATCAAGCAGCCCTTCAACAAGCTGGTTTCTCCTCTTAAGGACACGGCGTACGTCTTCAGCAGTTTCTTCCCATGTTGCTTCTCCGAAGCAATCTTCTAACTTTCGCTTCTGAGACACTGCTTCATCTCTGGACTTGATTGCCTTGTTCAGTGCATGCTGGACACAATACCGGGTCATCACTTCCTCCTCACACTTCTTGATGCTAGCCTTCAACTTCTCTTCGAGGTCGGAGATTTGCTGTTTCAGCTTATCTTCCCTCTTCTTATTGTTGGTGAGTGTGGCATTCCAAGTCTTATTGCAAGAGGAAATTTCTCGGTGTGCTGCGTCAAGCGCCTTCTTTTTGGCTTCCAGCATGTCAAGGGAGCTTCTGAACTCTTGCCCCAGACGTTCGCGCTTCTTCTTTTCCTCAGTCAACTCAGCCCCTAACCTGTTTAGCAGCTCGATCTGTTGTTGGAAAGCATATACGGCCTTGTTTTTCTCACTGCGTACCTGGGCTAACTCTTGCTCTAACCCTTCGTTGATCTTCATCAAGGCTTCTTTTTCCTTCACAACTTGCTCGTAGGCTTCCTTAGAAACAGTAGTTGGCTCTTCTGCCGGAACGGGAACAAGAATTGGTGCATCTGGAAACGGCATCCTCAACTGACTAGCCCTCTCCTGAATCCAAACTCTATAAGGTGCATAGGCCTGACAGTCATTCTTTCCTAACAAAGGCTTCCCTCTGCGGTTAATCCGCGTCCAGGCATGTTGCAGCTTGGCTAGTAACTCCCCTTTCACGTCACCGGTGAAGTACAGAGATTCCTGTACTTCTTCCTCCTGAGGTGGATTCTTCAGCGCATATCCGAACTGGCGAATGAATAGAGAAGGGTTGTAATTGATACACCCTTTTCTTCCGATCAACGGCACATTAGGGTACCCAGAACAACTGAAGATGAGCTCAGATCCCAACAGGTCTTGATCAAACCACTCCATATCTTCCGACGATAGCCTCATCAGGCGCTCTGGCCAACCAGCTGGGACTGTAGTCTCTGTAGCAGATTTTCTCTTAGGAAGGTGGCTCTCAAACCACATACTCAACAGGGGTACACAAAGATGAACATTCTTTCCTCTTCCCTTCTCATTCTTGTAATGCAGTGAGTGGTAGAGATCTCCGAGTAAGGTAGGTACAGGATTACCAGCGGCAAACAAGTAGAAAGCATCAAAGTCCACAAAATCCGGTATGCTGGGAAACAAAACTATGCCATAAATGCACAAAGCCAACACAGCATTGAAAGCAACCCAGCACCCGCTCTTGGCGTACTCCTGGGCTTTACCAACTAAGAACTGAAATGAGAAGCCTGGAACTCCACGGGAAACAGTAGTCACCAGTTCAGAGGCATCAATATGCAACGCTTTTGCCAATTCCTCCGGCTTGGGCTTGGCGTCATAATGAATGAATGGAACCTGGTTCTGCACGGGCAGCTCAACATACTCAGCGTATTCCTCCAGGGTTGGTCCCATAATAAAGTCAGAGAACGTAAAGCACCTCAAAGCAGGGTCATAGAATTGCATCAAAGCATACATCCCATCTAACTCTACCTCTGTAGGTTTGCACACTAATCTCAGTAGTCTACCATAGCTCATCCGGAAACTCCTACGAACACCCTCATCAGCAAGAGAGATCAACCCAAGTAAAGGAACAATATCAGGCGTAGGCAATTTGTAAGCAACCGTTCTCCTTAAGCTAGTCATGATCAAACACTCAGAAGTCTGGGCACTAGAACTAGGGAAATGCAAATGCACCTGCAGCACAGACACACGTTAGTGAAATGCAAATGGTAATGGATATGCAGTGATGCAATGCAAGTAACATGCAACAGGGACCAAAGCTATAGCTGGATAGCCTGAACCCAATCAAGAAAGGTCTCAGATAGACCATCCAGAAGTCATCAAACCCTGGTCTCTGATAGACCTACAACAAAGCTCCAATATTGGTCTCTGATAGACCCCATAATCATAACCTGAATGGTCTCTGGCAGACCTCAAATCATTTCCCCCACTGGTCTCTGATAGACCTCAGAACACATCTCCAAATAGTCTCTGACAGACCTCGGAACACACCAACTGGTCTCTGACAGACCTTAGAACACATCTCTACCTGGTCTCTGACGGACCTTAGAACCCTCCATAAATATCCAGGATCCTGATCATGAAAACAAACCGGTGGTCTGAAGGTCTGGTTACCTGCATAACCCTTGAATCCCCTCACAGGTGGGTGGCCCTATAACTGGCAATGGTACGACATCCTATGCGGTTGTCGGCGTCACAGACTTTCAGGGTTGATGATACGATTCCCAGAAGGAGTGGCATCATCAATTCCTGAAGAGGCCTCACTCAGCCAACTTCCAAATGATCGGTCCCCAGAGTCGACAATCCAACTAACCAGCAACCCACGCCAACCAAAGGAAGGGGCAGGAGGCCAACCAGAGGAACCTCGTCTGAGTGTAGATTTCATGGGACACCGAAGCAAGCAAAGCAAGCGGGCGCCCACTAATTTCTACTCTAATCCTAGGTGCACTCAAGCCCAGGTCCGGCTTATCTCTCAATATCAGAACACCCGTCACACCCCAGATACAGCAACAATAATCAACATATAAAGCTGAAAATACAAGGTTAGAAATATAAAATAACTCCATACAAAATCCTCGACGGGAAAACAAGCGTTAGGATTGACTCTCTTAAGGGACGTTGGATCCCAAATGCATAAGAACTGTCGCAGTCCTTAGCAGCCAGGGGACGTTGGATCCCCAGCAGAGTCGCCAGCTGTCGCTACTGCGAAAATCGGCGCCGGCTGAACAGAAGAGTCGCCACCGCGCGTTATTTATCCCACGGGAGGGAAAGGGAACGCTCAGAGTAAACCTCGCACAACACGGGAAAGGTATGGTCATCGCAACCAAAACCTGGATTCGGGAGTCGGTTACGCAAGGGGAAGGTATTAGCACCCCTCACGTCCGTCGTACTCGACGGGATCCACGCTTGTTTTCGGGTATGGATTGTTATTCTATCTACGCTAAAGGTCTGGGGTTAAAAGGAAAGAAAATGAAAATAAAATGACTCGGCAAAGTATCGCACTTTATGCCTATGTATTCCCGTCTGGAACGAGAAATTAGAGTCAACGTAGTTCGCCTACCTACGGGAAAGGAGGGGAAGGTTGCTCGCTAGGATATCGCATCCTATGCCTACGTACTTCCACACAGCATGGAAGATCAGAGCAAACGTAGTTCGGGCCACGTACGACACAAGTCTGTTTTGATTGTTTTTATTCCTTCTGAAAAAGGGTTTTTCTGATTACCAGTCCAAGCGGACAAAAATGACGTTTTGATGAGTTCACATTCTTTTACGGAAGAAGTGTCTTTTATTATGTTTAAAATCTTTATGGTGTTTTTCTGTTTGTTTTGAGAGAGAAAGAGACAGAACTCTAACCTACGGTTGCGAAGGGAAACAAACTAACCTAATGTTATCATGCATGGGTTAAGACCTAGTGTCTATCATGCTCCTCTCTTGCACAGAGAGAAACAGAGATCCTAAGGGATAGGCAGAAACAGAAACAATAACAGATATATACAGCAAAGCAGTAAAATGCATGGATGCAACAGTACAAGCGAGGCAAGGGAGTCCCACTCAACCTCGAACCTAGAAAACAATAGGCAAAAGTGAACAGGCTTCACTTTCAACCCAACAGGGTAAACAGCAAACAATACAGTTCAGAAAACCAATCAATACATCAGCAATGAAATACAACAGCAAAAGAAACAGCATCAGCAGCTCTGACTCAACATCTGGCTTCAAGTAATCTCCAATCATTCACAGGCTTCAACAAGCATCAATCTCCATCTTCATGATCTTCAGGCAAGGGCTTTGATCATCAGTCTTCCATCTGCAATGGCTTTTCTTCAAGCTCAAACCTCCAGGATGAGGGATCAGTCACAAGAGTGAATTGGGTGTTAAGCAATCAGCTGACTACTAAGGGTGGTGAACAGACTGCTTCTAACACAAGAGACATTTTCTCTCAAGAGTTCTATCTCATAGACCCTATCACCAAGCCTTCCAAAGGAAGGGGGTGAGTGTCTTAGAGAGACTCTGAATCACAGAGAAGAATGGATGCAGACAAGGCAATCCATGTTTGAGAAACAAACTTTCTAACCTAGAGCTCTGCCTAGCTCCTAAACCCTAGTCTCCTCAGCATCTGCTAGCAAGAATCTTCTCTTCAACTCTGGCAGTTGATCTTCAATCTCTGGATCTCCACTGGTCTTCATCTCCTCAAGTCTTCAGCTCTCCCAAGTCCCCAGACAATCCCAATACCCAAGCAAGCAAGCAATAACCCCCAGAGGGCACACCACACCAGTCAATCAGACATACACAGAATATTAATAGCAGTAGGGGAATCCTGACTTTTTCTAAGGGATCTAATAACTACCCATAGCCCCTATAGTCCCATAACTAAACTAGTCAAACCCTAAGTCCTAAGGGAAAGAATCAAACTTCCTAAGTCATCACCTAAAAACCCTAATTTGTTCATGTTGTTCAAGTCTACATTAAGCACCTAGAATTAATTCCTAAAAATGGGAACTAAATTGTTTCTACAAGTTCAATATCTCATCTAAACAACCTAAAAAAAATGAACAAAAAATATGAAAGCATCTAATAGAACAAAAATTAATAAGATCATGCATGAAATGAAACTATTAAAAATATCATTTATTTGGAAAATATGGGAAAAATATCAAATAAAAATAAAAATGCAATTTTATTTAATGACAATTTTCTACACATTCTAATGAAAATGATGTAAAAAGAATGGATTAAAAATGATTTTTTATCTATTTATTACGAATTTTTTTAAAATGAATGAAAAAAAATGAAAAGGAAATAATAAAAAGAAAGAGAGAAATAGCCAGGGGGTGAGAATAGAAAATTATTCACGTTCAGATTCGAACTGGGCCCAATACTGGGGGGTGGCAAAAGCAAGGCCCACGCTCCCCCCTTTAATGAAACGCAGCGTTTCAATGGGGGGAGGATTCCCTCTCAAACTCAGAATTAAATCTAGACCGTGGATTGAGATTAAAAAGTCAAAAAATTCAGAATGGATCAAAGGCCACGATTACGTCTTCCCCAATGGGAAGCTAGGGTTTCTGAAATTCTCACACACATGCCATGAACGTACCAGCTTCAAGCTACCTGTTCTCTCTCCACAGTCCACGAATCCTCACGATGTAAACATGAAAAACACTCCAAATCTCTCCCTCTACAAGACTACAACCTTAGTTTCCATTGAAATTCATCATATCACTCAAACCGATCGAGACAAGTTCTGACTCCATGAAAATACACTGAGATGCATCACAATAATTCTCAACCAAACCTATACTAATCTACTCTATGCATAATGGTGATCATTCTAAACTAACAAGCTAAGGTTATCATGCAAGATCCTACGAGTTCTTGATCCAAACAGTTTGGTACACCTGTTATGAATTGTCTCTATTCAGCCTCAAATTCATCTAAACTAACCTCCTAACATCATAGACCATGAATATACTAGTAAAACTACCTAAATCTCCCTAGATTGAATAAGTTAGAAAGATTTGCACCTTGAGCAAGCTCTAATGGAGGCTGAGTAATCACGTGGATCCAGGCTCTTGTATGCTTCAATCTTGGTCCATTCTTGATATACTTGATTCTGTTTGCAATACTTGGATGAAACTTGGCTTGGATCTTGCTGTCCAATGGAAATTGCAATTTGTGTGTTCTTGATGGAAATGCACGAAATTGAGCTCTAACCACCAAATCTTTGATTCAATTCTGATCCAGGATGATGATTGAATGTAGGAGGATCAATGTTGATGAGAATTGATGAAGATTTTGGGAAATTTGGAGGGAATTGCAATGAGAAAGAATGAGAAAACTTTGGGAAATTTTGGTGAAAAATGAATCCAACCCCTGCTCAATTCTGATTTCATGAATATATAGGGCTCAATGGAAACTTCTAGATCCATCTTACAACTTCCCTTGCCTTCCAACTTTGATTGATCTTGGTTATGTTTCTTCAAATGCAAGTAACCATGGATAACTTTTCTTTTTCCTTCTAAACTCAAAAAAGTGTTTGAACCATTGTCTCTAGAATGTCTTTTGGACCCAAAATCATATATTGGAAGTCTCCATTTGGACTTATAAATCTCCCAAACCATTTTTCACTCTGACTTTCTTTAAGTTATAAGCCATTTTAGTTCAAATTTAACCAATCATGCAACTTCATGTTATGAGCTTTTCCAACAATTTGTGACCTTCTTTCTAGACTTAAAATGTCATTTGGAGCAAGTTTGATGTTGTAAGTTTTTCCATTTGAGGCCTCCTTGTATGAGTTTTGGACATGAGTTAAAATGACCTGTAATTCACAAATGACCAAAATACCCTTTGCTTGCCAAGACCATAAGTTGAGCTCCACACATCATATGAGGGCATGCTATACCATTCTAGAAAGCTAAGACAATGAGGAACAATTCTTATGTTGACCAAGAATTCATTTGAAATCTCCTTGAGGGGTAAAAATTGCTTAGAAGTCAAGTCACTTTCACAGACAAAATTTCAGATACCTCAGATGACCTGTAACTTGCAAGGACCATAACTTGAGTTCTATAAATCTCCTTGATGTCTTCCACCACTCAAATTAAAGGTCTTGAGATCCTCTACAAGTTTCATGTTGGCCAAGGATCCATTTGAAGCTTGCATTTTGACTTATCTTGCTTGGGAATTTGACCTAAACTAGGGGATTTTACACAGAAACCCTAATTTAGAAGCTCCTCTTCTCCTTGATTTCTCTTGAATTCTTCTTGGCATATCTCCATATCCTCTTTTATATGTCCAATGATGAACCCCACATCTCTCCACTAAACTTGAATGCCCCTTAAATCAGTCAATTGACCTAGGGTTGACCTAGGGTTGACCCAGATGAAACCCTAGTTGACTGCCTTCAGCTATAGCTCTTGTGCTCTCATCAATGACTTGTCTCCTTCTTTAAATGACTTTCTAAGTCTCTCATAATGTCTAGATACTCTCCATGCCTTCAACTCACAGCTCACAACCCCCTTGTTGATCCTCAGATACTCTCAGATAGGAGATAGGCTCAAAGCTTGATCTGCTGAACTCTCTGCTTTCAAATTCTTTTCTGATGACTTGAATGAGATTGAATTAGGATAATAACCTCTTGATAGGCCTCTAGAGATGGGAATAATGCTTGATCCCCTGTTAGATGACTTGCCATGCTATGCTATGCAGATGATTAGTCTATGTACATGCCTCTATATGCAAATGCTAATGCAATTGAAACATAAACCAAGTGAATAAGGTTGGGCAAATTTTTAGGGTGCAACACATAGTATAAGAGACGACGAAAATAGATACACCAGAAGATCTTGATCCAATGTGTAACATGTTTAACCTTTGAGTCTTCAAGAGATCCTATACTATTAGAGTTGTTGAGAGTAGATATCCATAAAGCATGCCAGCCTTTATTGAGCCTTGCAATCTGTAGACTTTAGCCGACAAACTAATTTAACAATACAGCTTGCTTCCTGTAGTATGGACAACTTCAGCTTTATCACTAACTTTGAATGATACCAGAATCTAAATTACATTCACTAAGTGTAAGGACAATTATGTTGCTTCTTCCGATACTGAGACCTTCAACTTTAGAGTCTACGTTAGACATCACTTAGCAAATGTTCTTTAAATTTTGCCACCAGAAGCTAGCAATTCAGCAACTCCTAAGTGTGCTAGTGTAAAACATATTTTGACTATAATACTTACAAGTATTAGAACCTGCACACATGTAAAACGCATCAAATAAACCATTGTTCTTTCAATAATTTGTTATCATCAAAACCTAAGGAAAATATGTCATGAACAAATCTTATTCTAACAATCTCCCCCTTTTTTATGATGACAAACATAAATATTTAAAGGACAATGTTGGGCAATTATAATTTTCTCTGCGACATCAGGGTATGAGGTTTGTAAACTCCCCAGGAGTCTAATAGTTCAAAGCTGAGTTTTGTAGACTCATGCCAAGTACTACTTTCAAGAAAAAGTAATTCAGTTTTCTTAGTAACATCATAGTCTGAGGTTTGTAAGCTCCTCTTGAATCAAACAGTTCCAAGGTTGAGGTTTTTATGCTCCCCCTTAGTTTCATATTTAAGAAAACCGAAAATAATATTTTAACTTCCTTTGGTAACATCAGAATACAAGGTTTGTAAACTTCTTCTGAGTCTGATAGGTTAAGGATGAGGCTTGTAAGCTCCTCCTTAGTTCTATGTACAGGAAAGTTAAAATGTGTCGGCCGGGTAAGATAACCATAATAACAGAATTTTAAATAACAAAATTATACATGACCAATATGTACAACTGAATAGGTACTCAGTGGGTTCAGTTTATAATTAAATACTTATCATTATTTCTCCCCCTTTTGTCACATCAAAAAGAAATAAAAAGAGAAAAAGAAAAGAATTACAGTCATAAATGAATCACAGGCTATCATTACAGGATCAGTTTGCAAGAAATGAAAAACGATCAAGTAACAAGGGTCATTAATGATTGTATTGTGCATGCTTTAAATTTTTAATGGTCGTTGTTGTTCCAAGAATCAAGAAAGGATTTAAATCATTTGTTTGGGTTACTCAGAAGTCATTATAAAAGCAATCAAAACTTAGTTCATTTTCATCAACATCCACTAGAGTCATGGAGTCATCAGCTGAGAGTCATAAGACTTCTGTCATGACAGAAATCTCTGAGAGCTCTACAAGACAGAGTGTTCAGAACCTACAAAAATGAGTTGTTTCTAAGCCATCTACAACTGGGTATGTGCCCTCTGTAAAGCTTACTTCTGACGAGGCTACGTTAGCAGTTCTAAACCAACCTACAAGGGTAGGTCTATCAGAAGCCGCGATGAAACTAAAAAGGAAGAATATGAAGAGATCAAAGAGAAGAAGACATTTGAACAAGATGTTTTATCGTTCAATCCCAGAGGTAGAAGAGGAAGAATTTGATGAGGATGAACTAGATATAGATTATGACAACTGTTATTACCATAAGGCTCGAGATGACTTAGATAGAGATCTATTATAAGATCATACAGTTCCCTATGAAAAATATTTTGTAATCCTTCTACTTTAATCAATAAAATAGTACTTTTGATTTATTTATTTATTACATGTAAATACTCTCAATAATTTCCCTTTTGATTTTCTGGTAAACATAAATGAAGTTAAACTGAAACTAGAAGTAACAATTAAACATGTTAACTTTAATATTCATAGTTGTTAAAGAATCTTTAATAGGTCAGACTGTTAGATAACATTTCCAAGATTTATCATTTAAGATATTGATTAGACTTCATCAATGTTAAAATAACATATACTTAGAACAATGTATGTAACACGTTTATATAAGGACTCATAGCAGACTTATTTTTATAACCACTTAATCCTCAGAACACCAAGATGTATAAACAGAAACAAATTTGGGTTCCAAAGAGAGAATTTAGAAAGACAACCATACTGAATGCAACAACTTAGAAAAACGAAAGCAACGCAGCAGCTGAAGGATCTACTGGCAAGCAGATGACTTCAGAAGCGCTCACCTCGTCAGCATTCTTTGTGAAGACACGCAGAAGAAGAAGATCTTCTGGGTACAGACACAAAAATCAATTGAGAAAGAAGGTTGTAGAGTATGCCAAGGAAGAATGGCAAGATTACTTAGATAACCTGGACATGTAAGTTGATCCTAAGAAATACCTCAGGGCCAATCCAACAGACTAGAATGTCTAAATGATTTATAATATCCTCCATTTTATTAATGATAAATGTTGCACATATTGAGTTCTTAATCCCATTACTTTTAATTCTTTTGAACAACAATAAATATATATATTCAATAATTAAACTGCACAGCAGCATGAACAAACTTTGAATTAATAATAAGATTGCTTAATACAAAGGTTCTAACAATTACAATGCATAACTATGCAGAAATCTAACATCAGAATCTTTCATAAATAACTTCAAACTTGTCTCTCCTGATTTTAGACGAATCATTCTCTGAACTTATGATAACCCTTTGCTGAACAAGTAATTCTGAAATAAATTGTCCATAAGGAATGAAGAAAATATTTCCCTTGTGAAAGGAAAAAAGAGTCCTCTGCAAATAGTCAAACATAACTTGAGGAAGATCAATCTGCAAGTCTGAATTGAGAAGTAGAAGCATATATTTTTCAATAGGGTCCACGAGGTCTAAATCCTTATCTTTAGGAAGTAAGTTTGAATTCAAAATATGATTCCAAACAACTGCATCAGGACGAAGATTTGAGAACACTGACGCTTTAGATGGATCTGCAAAGATACGCCAAGTAAGAAGATAATGTTCCCAAACAAGAGTTCATGGGATTTCTCCACTATCCTCACAATTGATCACATTAGCAATCTCTTTAGAGGTTACTGTTATATAAACACCAGTTACTTTAGAAATAATAGCACACTCAGAATTCAGCTCAACAATGGAAGCATTAATCCAGAACTCTTTGACAAGATTCGGATAAGTAAAACCACAAAGCATCTCAAAGTATCCATTCCAACTTTGTTCTGACACAGTCTTCTAGACCTTAAAACCTAACTTAAGCAACTCATCAAAATACATAAACTTTTCATTGATGACAACTAGTGAGTTCAAGGAAGAATTAACAAAAGAACTCGTCACAAGTTTGGCTTGATCAGCACACAACCAAAGAGAAAATAAAAAGAAGAGAACTGAACAAGATTCCTAAAGGAGTAAGAATCTAGTTAGAAGAAGTACTCAAATGATGTTTAACAAGACAGGGGATAATGATAATAAATATATAAAAAGAAAACATTATTACCAAAGGTTCTTACCCAACAGATTTCTTGAACCCACGAGATGAACTTCACCTTTATGAAAATTTAAGTAATATAAAAGTTTTAGGAAAACCTTTTACTTAAACTGATTTATCAGATGTAAAGAATCCTCTTTCAAATCTCAAAATCTAACAACTTTCAGAAGCTATCATACATCAGAGTCTAGTAGTTCTAGACTTAGATAGAGATATCTTCTATCAGTCATTAGTCTCCAAGATTCTATTCAGAAACAACAATTCTCTCAAGAGTCATGAGTGATATATTAATATTGAATTGTTTCCTTTGACAACTAACAAATAGTAGTAACATCACAAAAAGTGAGGTAACTGTTTCCATAAATATGATCATCATCTAGCTTAATGAAATATCCAGTATAGATAAATACAACAGAGTTTCTTCTTAAAGATTTGTGAAGATCCTTTTTCCAAAAAAAGTTTCTCTAGAAATCTAACAGAAACTTTGTATTTACATCTACACAACTATCTCATTGTATCAAGAAATAAGCTAGAAAAGAACAATCATACCCTTTTTTTGTTATTTTCTCGGTCAGGCTCGTATCAGTATTCAAACTTGACCTTAGAGTCTGAACACCGCTTTGAGTGGATTCAGATTCATTGGCTGTTAAACCAATGACTCTACTTCTCTCACCAAATTCAGCACCTCTAGCACTTGAGTCTAGATTGTGGACTCTTCTTCCATCAAATGTTGTAAGCAACCTTTGATAAATACTATGGAAGATGCCTCTGCTCCTTTCTTTGATATTTGTAGTAAATACATTTGAATAATGACACTCATATTTCTATGAGGCCATACATGTATGTACTGACAAACTTTTCTTTGCCTTGTGCCTCTATCTGATAGCAGAACCATAAATCATTCTAGAGTATAAGTCTAGGATGAGTTATGATAAGAACAAAATCTTGTTCTAAGCAAAGTCATTGATCTCATTGTCTAGGATTGAATCTTCACTACTATAAAACGTGCAAACAACAACACCCAAGTCACCACGGTTCTTTCAAACACCATGGTGACATCTCTAAACTCAGTCACTAACTTTTAATTATATTTTTTAATTATAAATTTTTAGGATATAATAACGGTTGACGTTATAACCGATATGATACATTCAATCTTTCATGGGTTCGAACCTTAGAGCTCTCAAAAATTTTATTCATTTAACGTTAAGGCGCTCCTTTCTTTTTTATTTATTTTTAAATAAATAATAAAAGGGATATCACTATGGTTATTATGAGTAACCGTTGTGATATAATTTTGCTATTATTTAAAATATAATTACGATTATTCTTGTAAATTATGACGAAAAGTGATATTTTTTAATATATATATATATATATATATATATATATATATATATATATATATATATATATATATATATATATATATATATATATATATATATATATATATATATATATATATATATATATAAACGAAAGTATCTATTTCCTAGTTCATAACAGTCGTTTCTATCTAAAGAAAACCCTAACACAACCCCCTCCTCTTAACCAATATTGTAACAAGTGAATGGTGAAAAAAAGCTTAAAGGATATTTGACGGGAGCAACGTTCGACGTAAACTCCTACGGTGGCGAAGATGGTATGTTCTCTTGCTTTCTTCTTTCTACTCTTCTTTTGGATGTTGTTGATGTTTAGAATTTAGGATTATTGTTTTAGGTTTTGGTTTTAGGATGTTGTGGAAAACATTATGTTGTTGATGTTTTAGGGTTAAGTTTGAAGTTTGTTGTATTTTCTTGTAGATACATGGGGATGATGGTGGTAGCAAACGTATAGCAAGTGTATAGTATGGTGATGGTACACATGGTTTTTATTGCTATGGAAAAAAATATGAGAAGCATGAAGTTATTGTATAAACTTCATCCACCTCATATTTTTTCTTCATAGCATCGCAAACTAGATGAACTTAATATATCTTGATTTGTTACATTTCCATGATTATTTTCAATAAGAGGTGCGTTATTGACTTAATGTATTTTGATTTTTTACAGTCCGACTTTGGGTTTTGTTTCAACTATAGCTGAGTTTGTTTTGAATACTAACCATTTTATTTTATTTGAAATAGCTGAAGCTGTATAGTAAAGATGATACATGGTGATGATGATGATGGTAGAAAGCGTATAGTATGATTTGATAAGGTACATATGATTTGTGTAGCAATGGAAAAAATACAAAAAGTATGAAGTCATTATGATATTGTATGTTGTTAGTGTTTTGTTTCTAAAATAATGTATGCTTTTTTTATTATGTTGCATGGATTTGTTGTGTTGTTGTATGTTGTTGTTGTTGACAAATGTTCTCAAAACAAGAACAAAACATTGCTAAGTCACAAGTCACAAGAAAGAGGTTTCTTGTGACTTAGCAATGTTTTGTTCTTTAAATTCTTGTACAGGTTGACTGTAGATGAAGTTTAGTTTATTATATTCACTAACCTTTTAATGAAAATGCAATCATTTAAATTGACGTAGAAACTTATAATCTGAAAATTAAGATGTATTTGAAAACAAACCTATATCAGTCAATGTTTTCCGAATTGCATGCATCTCATTCTGCATATTTTATGTTCTTTAACACATAATATATGGTTCAATGGTTTGTTTGCTTCAATACATCGATATCTACAATTCTACTTTACCTCGTCGTTGTCGCTTATAACTGTGATTGTTAAGATCATGATTTTTATGATGCTAAGTCATCATAACAATCACGATGATAAATGACTATGATGAGGTAAACTATAATAAAAGATATCAATGCATTGAAGGAATCCAACCATTGAACCATATATGTGTTAAATAACATAAAATGTGCATGATGAGATGCATGCAATTCGGAATACAGTGGTGCATTTAAGTTGGTTTTCAAGAATAGTTTAATTTTTAGATTATATAGTTCTTTGCCAATTTTAATGGTTGTATTTCTTTAATGAGGTGTCCGGTAAAACAAGCAACATACATTGATATATAATAAACTATGGGTACGTTCCACAACGATTTTCTAGATTAACCGTGATCTAATGTCATTTATTTGCTGCTGCTGGGTTTCAAACCCAGTACTGTATATATCATAACGGTTGTTAACCATAATCGTTGTGATATACCGCGCGCTTTCCAGAATACACCAAAGTTCCATGGGCCGCGATAATAAGTAGCGTATTTACGACAACACTCTACATAACAATGCCTTGATCTGCGTGATTATATGCATTTTCCAACCGTTGTTAAATGGGTTTTCCGTAGTAGTGCTTTTGACTTTGAAATCATTGATAAGCATAGAACCAGATAGTGTTAGCTATCAGAGATTGGCACAAAAAAATATTAAGGCACTATCATAGGTTTCTGACAGAACTCAAAGACAAATTGAAGACTTCTCATAGAATTGTCTTTTAACACAAATTCCATGATGACCCTTAATCAAAGAGCAATGGAGTCTCTTAAGATATCACCTTAAAGAATAAACTCCTTATTATAAAACATTGAAGCAAGATAGATTTGGCATAATCTCTTTCTCTTCAATACTTGATTTTTATTTCAGGACTCAAATGCTTCTTCAGAAGAAGTAATGACTGGCAGAGCTAGATAACTCTTTCATCTGAATCATGCACTAATGTCATCTTCAAAAGAATATGCAATGAAGATTAACTGAAATTAGGTTCTGTTAGTGTTTCTCCTTGCTTTCAGAGTTGGGAAAACAATTGAAATACTAATATTTCAGAAACTTCTGAAGTTACTCTTCTATCAATAGACGTTACAGCCCATTTAACTAGTTAAGAAGTTCTTCTGATAAGAAATATAAATTCCTTATCATCAGACATTCCAAAGAACCAAAATTTAGGAAAGGTGATTTATTAGATAGTTTTTCACCATCTAATTTCATTTCTTTTCTTTGAAGATTTGCAAGACAAACCAGCAGAGCACAATAAATTCGAGTTGCATAACTTCTTGAATAATTGTGACCTCAGGTTTGAATCTAAACCAATCTTCTCAGAATTTTCTTGAAAGATTAGATGAAGTGTAACTAGAAGGGCTTCAAAACTGATTCTCATAAATCTGAGCACAAGGATTCAAAGATAGTCTGAGCATCAGACATATCAATGATGTTGACATACTCAGAAGTGAGTAGAGCACCTACTAAAATACAACTACCTCTGAAGATATTCAATAAGATTCTTCTGAGCCAGTGATAAAAGAGTAACTTGATTAATCCACTTGATTAATACTTTCATAACTCAAGCACATAGAAGAGACTTACGTACCTCAAGCATCTTGGCTCAAGACTTCCTTGCTTAAGTCCCAATGACTTAAGACTTCTGATCAATCAACCTAGTTGATTAAGACTTGCATTGCTCAAGCACATAGCAAGATACTTACATGGCTGAAGCATATTGGCTCGAGACTTCCTTGATTAAGTCATAATGACTTAAGACTTTTGCTCAAGCACATAGCAAGATACATACATGGCTCAAGCATATTGGCTCAAGACTTTCTTACTTAAGTCCCAATGACTTAAGACTTTTGCTCAATCACATAGCAAGATACTTTGATCTAAACTGCTAAACAAGTTTATCCGAATAGAGAACAAGGTGTACTTGATACAAGTATCATAGTATGGAAAATTAGAATAACAAAGACCTAAAGAACTTAAGATTTCTAAGATATTTAATGTGTAAGAAATCTTAAGACTTTTACAATTATAACACACAACAGAAAATCTGCATATACAATGGTGTTAATAATTGTTGATCTTGTTACTCCTTCTTCTGGATAATCCTTGTTGAAGATTCAGTTTGAACCTCCATACATATATATAGCCTTTGTAGAAACTATTCGTTGAAGAGGAAACTTGATCAAGAGTCTTTGCTTTTACTCCAGAATACAAGAGACGTTGAAGATAGATACACCAGAAGATCTTGATCCAATATGTAACATGTTTAACCTTTGATTCTTCAAGAGATCTTGTACTATTATAGCCATTGAGAGTATATATCCGTAAAGCATGCCAACCTTTCTTGAGTCTTGAAATATGTAGACTTTAGCTGAGAAATTGATTTCACAATACAACTTTCTTTATGCAGTACGAACAACTTCAGCTTTATCACCAACTCTGAATGGTACCAGAACCCAATTTGCATTCACTAAGTGTAGAGACAATTATGTTGCTTCTTTTGATACTGAGACCTTTAGCTTTGGAGTCTACGCTAGACATCACTTAGCAAGTGTTCTTCAGATTCTGCCACCAGAAACTAGCAATTCAACAACTCTCAAGTGTTCTAATGTAAAACAGATTCTGACTATAATATTTACAAGTATTATAACATGCACACATGTAACACACATCAAATAAATCATTTTTCTTTCAATACTTTGTTATCATCAAAACCCAAGGAAAATATGTCATGAACAAATCTTGTTCTAACAGACTTTGTCAAGTGATTTAGAAAATCTTTTTCTTAATAAATGCTAAAACACTTAAGCATACTTGAACTCTTTTCAAAACCTCTAAAAAATTCAAACCTCAGCAAGCTTCTTTTTGTGCCTATGTGCATTTTTCTCTAAGAGTCCTTTTTCAAAAGATCAGATATTAGTCTATTCTTGTAGTGATGTAAACCACTATACTTCTACAAGATGCTGAGAAATGATTGACATTTTCCACTTGAATGTTGAGATGTGCTTGTGAGAAAGTCTAAGTAAATGTTCTCCATATCAAGATGATACAAATGCTCATTTCCTCATGTTTATGGGTAGTAAGTTGAGTTTTCCACTCGAATACGACAAAATGTCTTTTCATTTAAAATCAATCAACAAATAACCCATGTTTTTTATAAACACGGATTTGCAAGTGGTTCCCTTTGAGTACAACGGATGTGAGGGGTGTTAATACCTTCCCCTTGAATAACCAACCCTTGTATCCAGATCTCTCTTTTTGTTTTACTATTTTTGTGGATTTTGTTCGACCTTTTCACTTTCCCCTTTGAAAACAATAAATTTTGGTGGCAACTCTTACTTTTCGAGTTAAGTTAATCAATATCTTAATCTTAATAATTTTTTCCGCCGCAACACAGACATTCCTAAGTACTTTCTCAAACTAAATGTCTCATGAAAACCTGTTATGTGACTCAACTCATTTCTTTTTCTTATAATACTCCCTCCGTAAATATTTATAAGCAAAAAACAATGTTGAACATTATATCAATATTATATTATAGAGAGATAAATTTGAAAAGGTTCATTAAGTCTCACATTGTGTCTTAGTTGAAAAAACTCCTCAGTTCCACATTACTTAGGTGAAATATCTTGGCTAGCTCACTTCATTATATAAGAAAGTTCTCTGTTTTACTCCAAAGCATACCAGAAACTCCCTTTGTTGAGTTTTTCCTTAATCGCTCTCATAACTCTGTGTCTTTTAAATTATCGAAGCGTCAACTTCTCCCCCATTCTTTTTACTCGTTGAATTTTTTGAGTATTTTCTTGAATTCTATTTAGAGAACTATGTTAGTTTTTCATTTTTTGAGTTAAGAAATTACAAATATTAATTTTTAGATTCTCTTTGGAGAAATATTTTAATTTCTCTTGTTTGAGAAATTATTGAGTGGTCAAAGGACCATTATTGAATTCTCTTTGGAGAATTATTGGAATTTCTCTTGGTTTGAGAATTATTACGAATGGCCGTTATACCAGATATTATGAGTGATATTTATACCATATTCAAATGGTCTTTCTATCATCAGAGGGTGTATTTCTAGACTAATTATCTATTATGCAAGTGGTAATCTTATCGTATAGAACTGAGTTGTTTTATCCTGGAGACATCATGATAGTTAGAATGTTTTGTATATTTTTGAACAGTTTCGCAAAACGTCTTAAAGAGAGCGACCTAGTTCGCGACTCGAACCAGTAATTTCTTCAATGAAAATGTTTAAAAACCGTAAAAAAAAAAAAAAAAAAAAACAGTTTTAAGATGTTCAAAAAATGGTCATGGCTACCGAAGAAGTTATTTGCAATTTTGCGGCCGTTGTCTCTAACAAACAATTTAAGTTTGAGGGTTCTCACTTCAAAAGTTGGCAAGATAAAATGAAAATTTTATAAACCTTAAAGAAGGTTGCACACACTTTGATTGAGGACATTCCTATTATTCCTTCTAGATCAACCAAACTAACTAACTGTAACAAAATTGTGAGTTAAGACGAAACTATTAACTCGTTTGGGTTAAAATCTGCTATAAAAGCTAAATCGGATGATTTACAACTCATCCATCCAGAAAAATAATGATTATATTTGTAAAAACCATATTCTAAACGGTCTCGCTGACAATCTGTATGATTAATACAATAACTGCAAAACTGCTAAACATGCATGGGAGCTCTGGAAGAGAAATATGATACTAAAGAAGTTGGGCCAAATAAGTATGTCGTTGGCCACTATCTAAAGTATTAGATGGTATAAATGAAAGGTTTGTGGAGGCTCAACGTTACGAACTTCAAAAGATTGTTTAAAAGATCATCACAAATTATGTGTTTAGATGAACGATTTAAAATTATTCAATTCAAGAAAAGTGCATTATCCTTTGTCTATATGTTGACGACTTATTGATTACGGGTAGTAACGAAAAGTGCATTTCATAGTTCAAAAGTGAACTTATGAAAGAGTTTAAGATGACCGACATTGGCCTCATGACATACTTCCTTGGTATTGAGTCCACAAGTCCAAAAGGGAACTGTTCATGCACCAAAGAAGGTATGCTCTTGAGATATTGAAGAAGTTTGAAATGGAACAATGTAATATTGTCATTACTCCAGTTGGACCAAGGCTGCAGTTGTCTAAGAATGAGGATGAGCAAGATGTTTATTCAACTCAATATAGGAGGTTGATTGGATCCTTGTATTATTTGTGTAATATGCGACCGTACTTGACGTTTAGTGTCGGTATTGTGAGCAGATTCATGGGGAGACTAAAGGTATCTCACTTGACAGTAGTCAAGAGCATCCTAAGATATGTCAAAGGTTTTGTTGCCTGGGAAATTCTCTTTCCCGCCGCGGATACTAGCATAAAACACAATTTGCTCAATTTCACTTATTCCAATTGGTGCAGAGATAAAAAGGATTGAAACTCTACAACTGGATACATCTCTATGTTCGGTGCAACATCAATCTCATGGTGCTCAAAAAAGAAACCGATAGTTGCACTCTTATCTTATGAGGTCGAGTACATTGTCGCTTCGTTATGTGCGTGTCAAGTTGTGTGGCTTATGAATCTATTAGAGAAGCTGGACATCAGTAAGGGTGAGTCTGATACATTCCTATCACAATCTATCAACCATTGAGCTCGAGATCTCTGAAATCACGACAATTTCTTCTAATAGAGAGCATAACATAACTTCTTTTTGAAATCTTGCCTCAACTTTTAATAAATAAATACACTTTTATTCCTATCTTTTTAACAGTGACTTCCTCAAATAAAAAATAAAAACCTCAAATGTATTACTTTTTCACTCTTTAAGAGCAATTTACATATAAAATGTTATATTACAAAAACAAAAGTGTATTTCACCAAAACAATAACTCAATATTTTAGAGTCTGTCATTTTATAAACACGTCTTATTTTTCAATTTCCTCTCACTTTTATTAATTAACAAATAGTTAAAGTATTATATTTTTATTTAATTTCATTCTTTTAACTTTTTTTCACTTTCTTTTCTCATCTAATTTTTTAAAATAACTCGATGTCCAAATATAAATTTGACTTGTATATATTAAACAAAATTTGTTATATTATTTTGATTTTTAAGAAGTGAATGGAAAGAAACAGAACCATATATTTATGCTGCGTCGAATTGAAATTCCCGGAAAAGGAACAAAAAGCCATCACCAATTGTTTGATATGTTTTACTTGCTATTAGAAACTTGGTATAGAATAATATCCATACTCTTTTTTTGAGGTGAACAATACTCTCCCTATATTTATAATGCATATTTTTGTCCTTTCAACGTCGAGAATAACATGCCACCTCGCTGTACTCAATATAATCTCTAGTTACAATATCTGAAGACTTAGTTAATAGCATGACACCTGGTCGTACTTTAGTTATTACTTTCTCCTTTCGGCATGATTAAGAAAAACATATAAGATCTAATAGGTCGGACAAAGTCAACATTTGCATGCTAAAAATTTTAGAAAAGATGTATTTATATGAACATGAACAATTAAACAGTACAAAGGGGAAAATTCAGTACCACCTAATTGGGCGAGCTAAATATTGATATGAACAGGTGAAGAATTCAGTAGCACCTAAACAGCATGAGCTAAAACATCATCAGGCATTGAATTTCTAGCTTCAGAAGTAGGTGGGAATAAAAAAAATCAAATATTATTCCTATAAAAAATATAACAGTCTTGCCGAGCCAGACTCCAAATTTTATCTTCCCACCTGGTTAATGTTGCACAGTCACCCAAGCCAATTCAGAGGAATTTACATTAGCTATTCATTTGTTCAATACCTTTACTGTCATCTGTCGTGTCCTTGTTACTGTCTCCTTCAACTTCAGCTGTTGCCCCATCCTCAGAACTGGATGCAGACAAAGTTGGAATTTCACTTTCTGTTTGAGTTGGATCAGGGATACTGAGGTTTTCATCCAGAGATGCTAATGGTTCAGCATCAATCTGTTCATCCTTTGTTAATGTAACATTGGATGCCGGAGATGAAGAGTCGGGAGCATTAAGATCATTGTTCCCTGATTCTGACTCAAGTTCTCCATTGGGAAGAACCTCAGAAGGGTCACTGGCATCTAAAGACTCCCTCCACTCAACCCACTCGACAGGTTTATCAGTTCCAACAGGTTCTAATTTCAGTTCTGGTTCAGGTTCTGCTTCTGGAGAAGACGTTGCAGTATCAGCCAAGTCTTCATCTTCACTAGCAGCCACGTCTCCACTGGCATTTTTAACATCCTCCTCGGCATTAGGTGACGGAGAAGCAAGAGAGCCAGTTGACCTTTCCTTGGCTACTTGATCTCTATCATCCTCAAAAGCAAACCAGTTGGAATTTGTGAAGAGAGACCCACTGCTCTTACCAAGGCAAAAAATAAGGTGATATGTCAGGTAAAAACCACCTCATAATCAGGTATCAGGCACGACAGTTTAATTTGAAGTAAACTTGACTGACACATGAATGATCAACAAAGGAACACAATACTTACCTTTCAGGGTCATCTCCTAACCGCAAAGAAGATATAACAACTTCCGCAGATTCATCATCAAAATAAACATCCTGCCAGATATATATTATATCAGATGTCTTACAATTATCAACGAATCAATTCTCGCATGAAGACCATATGTGATAGAGATAAACATGACAAATCACCTCAAACAAAGCAACAAAAAAAAAGTGTGTTCTACACGGCAGTGTTGGTTCGCGAAAATAATAGATAAACTAGAGATCACTAATATATTGGCTGATAAATGACAACTTGTTGGCTAGAACTGATTATTTGAATTTATAATAAAAAAGATGTAGCTTCAAATATTGCTAACTTTAAATTACTATTTAAATTTTATTTTTTATTTCATCAAACTAACATCAAAGAATAAAAGAAAATAAACCCCAAAAAAATCTGTAGTTCTCTGATTCCATTTTGTACTCCATCGCTCTATATTGCCTATGCTCATTGACACAAGATAAACAACCATCTTTATTATTGTATCATTACTTTCCTGATTTTTTCACTTTCATAATCAATGGTTCAATCGGGTTTCTCTTTTTCCTTCTTCCCATCGGGTTCAGGCTATTATAACCATTAATATATGACTGCAAACTAAAATGAAATTATTTCTAGAGAAGGTATTCCCAACCACGAGCTCAACAACAACACATGGTCAGCCTGGAGGAAAAAGCTTAAACTCCACTTACATACTTGAGAAAAACATAGATCTAACAAAAAGCTTCACAATGATTTGAGAAGCTACTACAATTTTATAAGCTTGTGAAAGAAGGGAAGGTCTCTTGGGATGTCAAAAGATTTAGAAACTGGATGATCAGAGTAATGGAAAGATATGAATGTACAATGTATTTGCGATTGCGAGGTGAACCTACCTAGATATACTAACGATACAAAAATTGGATGAGATTGTGATTAGCTAGCTCTTGCCTCTTAGGCTAATTGCTTTAAATGAGAAAAATTATCCAAGTCTTAATCTCTACATATTCAATCATGTGTTCATTCACATCAATTCCAACACTCCAAATTATTATTTGAAAGGAAAATAAAAGTATACCTCATCGTCTCGTTCAAGAGGGTGAACCTGAAAAACAAATATAAATCATAAATCATTATAAGCAATAGTACCAAACCAACCAAAAAAAAATTAAAGAAAAAAGCCATAGTCGAAGAATCAAGACAATTAAAACGTAGGTCACCAGCAGGAATTTATCTTTCAATATGATAATTAAACTCCTAAGCTACACATAAAAGATCAAATAGGTCGTTTGTTGTTGCACAATTTTCACTAGAAATTTGGGATAAAATATAGCAGCTGTTGCGATAGAATTTGAGAACTGATTGTGTCAATTGTAGATAAATAACATCATTCTTACAAAAGGAAGCTGAAGCCAATCAAATTCCCAAACACTGGAAAAACTAGTTATTTTCCTCTCTACTCCGATTTGTTTATCCTTGCTCCCTAGCAAAAATATTACTTTTTTCCGTCTTCTACAATTCAGACTGACCCATTCCCTTCGCAGTTAAATACCCTGATAGATACTCCACAGAAATCACCTTTATAGGTATTTTTTGGTTATTATGAAGAAAACTATTGAGAGCCTTTACAGGCAGTGACTGCTAGGACACATCAAGAATCAACTCCAAATGAAATTGGAAAACTAATCCTACATTAAATCCCAATGAGAATTTACAAATGTTTCAGTTTTCCATTCAGTTCCATAAAAAATTGATATTACAAAATATCATACTGCTGCAGATACGGAGCTACTCCACAAAAATTATTGTACCTCGTCCATGTCTTCATCATTATCATTATTATAAATGTCATAACGGAAGGCCTGACTTAAGTTATTTGCCAAGGCTGCCACATCATAATCCCGATCCTGGAAATCATCCTCATCACTATCCCTATTTCTGTCATGCAATGCCGTCGGTCTCCTATAAGATCATAATTTTAAATCATCAGAAAAATCTTTAAAAGGGCAAAAGAAAGTGTTCAGAATTAGAACCAATACAGAAGATGCCCAGTAACGAATCACAATAAAGCTGCCCCAAAATTTGAAAACCTAGATAATCTTAATACAACAGACACATACAAGTTTTTCTTGAAAACCACTAGTAGATGCTTTGGGGCCCAATTTATCATTGGTTAAGTGAGCAATGGTTTATGTTTTTAATAGAAAATATTAGTGTCAATTGGAGAAGACCAAGGTATAGTTTGAAGATTCTATTAATTGCATCATGTTTATTTTTTGGCTCAAGAAATGAGGATAACTTTTTACCATGGAGTGATATTTCTAAATATATGCTTACCAAAAAAATTTAAATGCATGATGCAATTCAGAAAGAATATCAATTTTTTATTTTTAAGCTCTTTCAGATAGTGCAAAAGGAGACCAAGTGGTCAACGATGGGATAGAAAAAGATACAGGTCAAGAAATACGACATACCCACATGCCCATTGAGAGACATTTTCCACAGCATTCCGGTTTGATAAAACATCCATGTACCAATCTGTCCATTCACTAATTCCCTGTAGATTTGAAAAGTTTGAAAATGAGCTTCATGACTACACAGTTAACTTCTAACATAAATTTTCTGTAAAATATTAAAACAGATGACAGCTATTGGGATTTGAGAAGAGAACAAAATTGATCAACAGATTCCAAATAGCAGTATAGCAGTTTGAGTTTAAACAATAGAATGCTGTCACAGAATTGTAACAAACCTGCAGATGCTCCTGAACCACACTGTTGTTATTCCCTAACTGGATGAGTTTGTTAGATATACGGGTTAAGTGACCTATGATTCCTATCCTGGGTGGTAATTTATCCTCAGCTGGTGATGTCGGCTGCATAAAAAATATTGCAAAAAATAATTTTAAATTAAAATATTTATCATAAAAATATAATTTTAAATTAAATCATATTTCATTCATGCTGATACAATATTATTTTTCGGGGGAGAGGGTGGAAGGGATATCTTGACCTTGTTTGTACCAGCTTCTAATGTTAAATGCTTTTCTGCTCGAATAATTTTCCCAACAAAATCACAATCACGGAGAATATGTTCCTGAAGAGAAGATCTCTTGCTCTCCAAGCATGATATTATAATGTTTTCCACGTGGTGATGCAGAAAGTTATTGTAAGGATACCTATGACATTCAAATAGTGTATCAAGGCATGAGATCAAATGAATTCAGCACAAGATAACAGAAATGTTGAACGTACTCGAAGAACAAGTTAATAATTCTCTGTAGTGCTCCAAAATCAATCAATTTCTCCTCAGCAGCTTCGCTACCAACAGTTAATAAGACTGATATAAACTCTACAATCTGAAATAACAAATCTTCAGTAAAGACAACAGAAGTGCTGCAATATAACTTTCCAACATATATAAAAATCATGAACAATATAAAAATAAATTAAAACTTATGACAGAAAACATTAAAAACACAACAACCAGTTGTCAACACAATTAAATAGTCAAATGCAGTAAATCCCGATTAATATGTTAACCTTCAAACGATGTTTTCCAAGAGGTGGTTGTAACTTGCCATAAGTGGTTGGCAAAAGATTTTCAGCGGAAGAAACGTCTAAAAGCTTGAGTAGATCACCTGCAGAAGAAACATCTTTATAATTACTCAAAGATTAAACCAATATAAAGATGCATATGAAGATGCAAGTTAAATAGCATATTGTTCATTGACAAACTATCCTCCCTCATTACATAAGTTGCTCAGATATGGTTCTATAATCAGCAATTGTGCACATATTAGAGTCGTCTTCAACCCAAGAGGGCATATTATATTTGCATAGATCATCTAAGCAACCACGTAAAAAATGAAAACCTGCTCCTGTGGCTTGTGAGCGGCCATTTTCCATTTACAAAATTTGCATGTTTCCCTTTGCACTGCTTCATTCAATAGTTTCTTTGAATTTTTCCCTTGTGGTCAAATTGCCCAAAAAGTAGAAAATAGCCCAGCAAATTGGCGCCCACTTCTTAACTCTCTGCTATTTGTCAATCATTTGTTGACATTGAAAATCAACCCAACATGAACAATGTGGCTGGTTTGACCACCATGAAGCATGAGGAAACCGCCACACTGGTGTTTCCATGCAGTTTGGCTGAAATCTGGCTCATTATCTGCCATGGTGGCAATTTAACAATGCCAAAGCCCACACACCAAAAATTGAAAATTATTGGAGTCACGTGCAAACTAAAAGTGACAATCTTTTGGAACAAATTTTTTCTGCAAATACGACAATTATTATGGGGTGGAGGGAGTATTGTTTTATTTTTTATATTTTTGTATCCCAATACTTCTCAAATACTTCCTCAAATAAGGGGAAGGCTCTTAAAAGGAATTGATACTTCAGAGGTCAATCTAGCAGGTATTTTCATGTTCCAAAGGTGGATCTTAAAACAGTGCCAACTATAAATGAACCTGCTCGTAAGGCATGTGTTGAAGCTACAATTCAAAACAGTCATGAAACTCACGGTAAGTTTCCTTGCCCTAATACAGGACGTATTAGCCCCTACGTCCCTCCCAGAAAGTGTGAAAACCATATTCAGGACTTGGTTGTTGAGGATTCAAACAAGAGTTTAGTTGTTGTGAATGACTGTGGCAAGTCAATGGCAGATGGCGATGCCAACCATGGTTCCTTGGAGCATGTACCTAATCCTAAAAACAGGCACTCAAGTCCAGTCATCAATTATGTGAATCAGGGCATGTGTGGACAGGTATGGCAGCTGCTAGCCAATGTGGGCTGCCACATAACACTACTAATGACTCGGATGACAATATTTGTGAACCCCTGTTCAAATGTCAGTCATGGTATGAAAGTGCTTGCTGAGATTTTGGGAAATGGGGATGAGGAAGATAACATCTCTCTCTGCATAGCAATTGAATATTGATAATTCAACTGAGGCATAACTTGAGAAAGAATAGAAGACCTAATTATAAATTTAAATGATTCCTATTTATTTTGCATTTCGTTTGTCTCCCCTTGATTTTATTTTCAGTTTTTCCTCCTGTTGGTGGGGAGGAAGAAAAATGGTTCTAAATGGGGAGGAAACCTTTGGTTAACATATCAAGACTGTGGTACCCTGACAAAATTCTGTATCCAACATAATTGTGCATTTATGCTAAATATCCTACATGAGTGTGACCATGTGTGTGGGTGTGTGCTAATTTATCTAGGTCGTGTCTCATCTTGAATTTTTAGAAAATTTTCAAGCCCATGTATCAATAACTCACCATTTGTATCATACTCATCGTATTATGCATATGGGATACTTATATGCTATATAGAGCTCATTCATGATAATACTACCACATGATACAAGTTAATGAGTTTAATTTTCATACACTAACAGAATAAAAAGTTCTGCGATATCAGCACATCACAATCATTCATATGTGTGACTTTAGAAGTATTATGATAAATAGAAGTCAACATTATTGAGGATCTGATGGTTATGATTGATTGACAATGTAAAAACTCTACACTGATAGTATATATGAATTAAATCCAGTTTATATCTAATTTCAGGCCTAAAAATAACAGGTTATTGGAAGGTCATGGTTGATGGGGGAGTCATACCTAAGCTTTCTAGCATGCCTTCAACAATCTTGGGATTTGCAGTTACAGTGGATTCGTTAGTCAATTGACGGTTATAGGAATGATAAGCTCCGAAAGAAATTCTCCTCGGGTCAAGCAAAGATATGCATATAGATAACGAGTTAACAAGAACGGATTTTGGCCGAGAAACTTCTAGAGCGTGACAGAATAATCTTCCTATAAAGCTGCAAATAGAATATGATATCAGATATCACTCGGAGAAATAAATGTATCAACTTCAAGTTACACGAAACTGATGTAGGATTGTATGGGTAACAAGTAAAACTATAAATGTTTTTACCTTGGGCTGGAAATTTTGGCAGAGAGCCCCGCTGGAGCAAACCGTGTAATGGCACAGAGTGTTTCTGCTGTATTAGTATGCACTTCTGGAGAATCCTATGCAAGACACGCCAAAGGAATGTACGGTCAATAAGAATGTATGTTCTGGCCTTCTCAATAAAGAGGGTCTGGTTATGCACAAGGTATGTTCTGGCCTTTATAGATTGGAGTGGGTTTAAAGAAGTTTTATCATAGGAAAGTGGTAGTATAAGTAACACAATGATAAAATATCTATCAATAGAAAAAACAAAACTTCAGCATGAGTGAATATGCTCAACAGTGCAATACAGTTATTAAATCCTATAGCCTAGGAACGCCAAGGACAAAAGCCACCACACACACACACACCTCCCACAAAAAGGAAAATTATCCTTACAACCTTATTACAGCAGTAAGGAAAACAAAATGTACTAGGTACACGAGCATTCCAATTTCTAATCCAACCAAATACATCTCATAATTAGAGAACACAGGATTTTTTTCATGAGTGTTTGCTCTCAAATAAGGATTTTCTACAAGCTTTCATACACCTGTTTAGCACTTCCGTTATTTCAAGCTTTCATTGCTTGATCTCTAATATAATTGATTCAGACTTGGTTCAACCTGTTATTCCTTGCACACAGTTTTTATAAATAAAAAATTTGACCACGTGAATAGAAGGTATATACCAAGGAAATCAAAAACATACAAAAGTATAACTGAATCATTCAGTACTCGAACAATTGTTATTTATTAATATTATTATAATGTATGTATTGAAAATAGGCAGCAGCAGATAAAAATTATATAGCATCAATGCATATTCACATACTTACTCTATTTATTTGTATTAAATGTGAACTTAATACACAAATATTAACAGGCCAAAATCCTGTACACTTTTAAAAAGTAAGAATACTCACTGAAGAACTGAACTTGTCCACAATCATCTCGAGTACATCAGTGTCTTCAATCCACTTCATCGCATCCACGTGATTTACATACATATGCTCATCTGCGCCAATCAAGCGAATCAAAACCTGGTTTGTGGAAGAGAAGATTCACCATTAGAATCAGCACACATGCACATACATAGATGTAAATGAAGATATCTATTTTTTATATTTAATAAGGGTTTTTAATTTCCTATTATTTATGGTTTGGATTTGGGATAAATTATTTTCGATAGCCTGATTTGTACACCATAATAGATGTCCCAGCAAGGACAATTTGCAGATATTCTCACCAAAGGTTGAGCAGCCCGATTTCTGAGCGAATTGTATGAAACGGAAATCATCTATTGAACAGCTTGAGGGGAAAGTCTGTCTATTTCAGAAATGAATATGTTATGAGCTGTAACTATGCTTAATTTATGTTGTAATTAGTGTAAATTCCACAAATCAAGGAATCATAACATTAACATTATTATTAGAATTAATTATCTAATACTAGGAATCCTATAAGCAATCAAATCAAAATTTTGGAAAGTGAATATTATCCTAAAATTCTTGTTTTATATCAATCCTTAGGCCCCAAATTAGGTAGTTATAGAGTTGCCAGAAGTTGGGAAAGGGAAACCAGACACTTGAACCAATATGCTTTCAGGATGTCGAAGAAAGAGCGTTTATCATAAACTTTTTCTAAATAGACTTCAAATTCAAGGGGAGGGTCGAACTTACTCCTGCTAGAAAAGAAAGTGATATTCTGAAGATAAAAGAAGCAAGGTTATTTCTCCTAGCCAGCCTATCGCTCCCGTGCCTTAACCCCTGTTTTTAAAACCTTAGACTCTAAATACTTTTGCTCCCAACCAACGGACTTCAAGTGAAACCTCTCTGACTACAAGCTAGCGCAATGTGCATTGTGATGCTCAATCTTTAAATGTGGATGAACAGTACATGTTTGATTTAAGATTGTTGATTGATGTTCGATATTTAGGACTTCTATTCTATTTTGAAATATCTTCTTCCAGATTAGAATAGGCATATCATATTAATACCATTGGTTTGTTGATCTATAAATAGTTCTTAGTGTAAACATTTCGACATTTTTTATTTGATTGTGCTTTTGAGTTATCTTCCCCCTCAAATAGTATTTGGGGTGGGACGCTGGGAAGGAGTTGTTGCACCACACTCACACATACACTCACATGAAAAGAGAATACAAAAGAGGAGCAAAAATTCAGTTACCAATGGAAGTAAACAATTATTTAATATTTTAAAATAATAATTCCAATACACATTATTGACAATGAATATGGCTAAAATGATACTAACAGACAGTAAAGCAAGGAATAAATGTTGCCAAAAACCAACCTCCATGATAGATGTAATCCCAATCAACTCAACTAGTTTCTTCACAATTTCCTGGTGAGCCTGG